>CM033400.1:24148655-24789005 GCA_019426215.1 Buddleja alternifolia
TAAACAGGAATGGATATTTGACGAGTTCATCAAGGGTGTAGAATTGAAGAACGAACTCTTCAGCCCATTTGGCTGTATCCATCATCCATCGTTTTCCAAGTTTGTTCGCTTTGTTTTGATCTTTTCTAGCGACTAAGAATTTCTCGAAGCGTTCTGTTTCATCATCATAGTCTTCAGCCCATAATCTGGCAAGATATTCACGAGCCTCATCTTCAATCCACGAGTTGACCGGATTTGGGCGCTCCGCAACAAGCGAGCCTTTGCCTTTCCAGAGTTTGAGTGGATTTGGAGAGAGAGCGTTCTGGGGAGACTTGATAACGGAGGGGAGAGCAGAGTATCCTATCTTATTGAGATCTTCCTCATCAGGATTTTTGTTCCAATCACCCATGTGTGGGTTCTTGAAAACAATCTTGCTTTGGCGCAGAGGATAAAAAGACTCATCCGAGCGACCTGTTAGAGTAAATCGCTGTTGATCAAAGTCAGCTCTATTGAACACTGGACGACGAATGTACTCAAGGCGAGATTGAAGTCGCTCTAAGTCATATAGTCCTAGATCTGCTATACGCTCGAAAAACTCAAATTTCTTGGTATCGGACATATCGGGCCGATGGAGAGTAGTTTGAAAGTTGATTTCCAACTCGGCAAGCATTTGAGCGTCACGTTCTCTGGCAGCATAATAAAATTCGACATCTGGATGATATCCGTGCGGGAAGAAATCAATGACACGAGGAGGAGGTCCGGTTGGCGTAGGAACAAGGGCAATAGCTTCTGTTGGAATGGGGGCCACTTCTATCGACCGCTCAGCGTTTAAAGTTGCTTCACTCGCTGATGAGCTTTCAGCGTCAGGAAGAACTTGGAATGCTTCTTTAGCAATATGCACGACAGTTGCCATGTCCATGTCTAGTTCAACTGGAATTTCCGAGAGAGGAGGGGCTTCAGCGATTGGTTCATCATGAACTCCGTCATGAGCTCCGTCATGAGCTGAAACATGTAAGCGATTGAGAAAAGCAAGCAAAAATTCCTACTGAGTAGAAATTTACAAAGAAAATACTACATCGCTTACCCTGAGGACTATCATCGACTGTCTTAGTCGCTTGATCTGTTTCTTGGACAAGTGCCTCAGGCTCCTGAACTTCTTCGTCGGGTTCTAAATCGATAAAAGAAGTTATTGGATCAGCACGAATAGGGATATTTAGTTCTTCAAGCGTGTTGAGAACATAATGAATATCTGCTTCACTTGGCGCTGAAAGAATTTGTTTTGTTTTTATCCTAGCGTTAGAGACTTAGGAAACTAACGAGGAAAGGATAGACTAATTTGCTTAGCAAATACTTACCCTGAACATTGGGAAGCCTTTCAGATGGAGAAACGTCTTGAGGATCTGAGCTGATTTCGGGAACAGCGTCAGAGACGGAAGCACTCGCTGACTCTCTAAGCGCTGGATTTGTGGGAGCGCTAGAAGATACTGCGGGAGTGGGAGTAAGAGTACGCCTTCGTGCAAGCGGTACTTCTTCTTCCACTGCTGTCTCTTCTTCCTCAGGAACGGAAAAGAAAAACGCTGGAGGAGGAGAGGGAGACTTAGGCGAGGGAGAAGGAGAAGGAATATTTTGTTTCTTTTTGGGTTCTGGCTTCTTCTTCTTTAGTTCAGGCTTTTGCTTCTTTGCGGGCTTGGATGGCTCAGCGACTTTGAGAATGAGCTTTCTCTTAGGTCGCTTGACCACCACTTCTTCTTCTGATGATGATGATGACGAGGACGCTTGATCTTCATCATCACTGCGAACAACACGCTGATCTTTTGGAACCGCTGCTCCGCCAGGTTTCCGCGGGTTAAGAAGCTCGCTTATCATTTTCTTGCCATAAAACTTGGTCGCTGGGATCTTTTTCCCAGACGCTTGCGTATATCCGCTAGAGCAGAGAATACGACTTAGCAAAATCCCGTAAGGCTTGGGATTAACGGACTTAGCCATCGCTGCTTTGAAGCGATTGAACACGTAAAGAGACCAGTTAATTTTTAACTTAGTCAGGATGGCAACCATCATCTTGTATTGAATGTTAGTTACTTTATCGAACGTCCCTTTTCTGCATTCAATAATCTTTGAACATATGTCAGCGAGGATGACATATTCGCCTTTCATATCGTTCTTCTTGAAGTTGGGCTCATAGGCGTCGTGAACATCTTCTTTCTTTATCACGTCCCATACTTTGGTAGCATCGCCGAGATTTACACTTTCTACCTCAATGCCAGTATTAGGCAGACCAAGTAATGAAGAAATTAGAGAAGGAGTGAGGATAAAGGTCTCTTTTGCAGAAGGGAAGACGCAGGATATGGAGTTTCCGTCTGCAGAAATTTGACCATTGCAGAAAAAGTGGAGAGATTCTTCTTCAAAATAGTTGAATGTAGTAGTAAGCATGTCTTTCAAACCAGATTCTTGAACAAGTGGAAGAATTGTTCGAAGAGGGAAGTTCTGGTTATCATAGAGATAGTCCCAGTTAACCAAAAATCCGGCGTTAACTGTAACTGGTTTTGTTACTGTCTTGGAAGATTTTGAAACTTTGGGTGCCATTGCTGAAAGTTGAAGCTTTTGGAGAAAATTGAGGGATTTTTGCCTTTGGAGAGAAAAAGCTTTAACAGTAGGAGAGATTGGAAGTGATAAAGGTTTTCTGTAAAAGTCTTGGGGAGTTTAAATAGAAGGTGAAAGTAACTCCTCAATTGACAGATGAATGACACGTGTTCAGAGGTTAATGACAAAAGGAATCTGAACCGTGTACATTTAAATTCGGATGTCAAAAAGTGTGGTAAAGTAGGGTACTATAACATTTTTCGGATCCGCAGTTAATTTGAAACGGTTTGAAAAAATTTGAAATTTTCAGCGTGATGTGCACGCGCCTGATAGTGTACTGACACTTACTCAGACTCATGCAATCACTGAACCGCCTCGGTTTAGATAGGAATCATAACCGTCAGTTTGATTTGATAGGCACGTGTGGGTAGTTGTCAAATCTGATCTTTTGGTCTTATCCACACGTTATCTTTAGCAATGAAAACTATGCATGAATTTTTGAAATTGAGTTACTTAGCGTTAAAGTGGGAATCCTTTCAACGCTGAAGTCTTTTCATAAAATATTTCAATAAGTGAATCAATCGCTTGGATTTATGAGAGACAACATTATTAGAGACTGATTTTGTCATGCATAATAGATAAGAGCTAGTGATCAATGCTTTAAGATTTTGAAAGTCATTTTTGATCACAGTCGCTTGATACATTGAAGTAAGTACAATTTTAGAGTTCCCCCTAAAGTTGATGACTCATTTCAAATTTTGATAAATGCTTTAGACACAAACAAAAAGAGGATTCCCCTTAAATTATATGCCTATTAAATATGATGCTTTATGATTTAAGCGTTTAAATCGATCATACCTAATTCATTTCTCAAAGTGAGAAAGCGTTGTTCGTTGAGCGCTTTTGTGAAGATATCTGCCAGTTGTTTGTCAGTTCCAATAAAGTGCATGGAGATATCTTTCTTTTGAACATGGTCACGCAAGAAATGGTATCTAATGTCAATGTGTTTGGTTCGAGAATGAAGAACAGGATTTTGGGTCATAGCTAAAGCACTTTGGTTATCACAATGGATTGGGGTAGGACCTAGGATTATTCCATAATCTCTAAGTTGTTGCCTCATCCAAAGGATTTGTGCACAACAGCTTCCAGCGGCTACATATTCTGCCTCAGCGGTAGAAGTCGCTATGGATTGTTGTTTCTTACTATGCCATGAAACTAGTCGATCACCTAGAAATTGACATGTACCACTAGTACTTTTTCTATCTATTTTGCATCCTGCAAAATCTGCATCTGAATAACCAATTAGTTCAAAAGAAGAATCCTGTGAATACCATAAGCCCACATTTTGTGTGCCTTTTAGGTACTTAAGGATCTTCTTGGTAGCAATTAAGTGTGATTCTTTAGGATCAGATTGAAAACGTGCACACATGCATACTGAAAACATAATATCAGGTCTACTAGCGGTAAGATAAAGAAGTGATCCAATAATACCCCTATAGTTAGTGATATCAATTTTCTTCCCACTTTCATCTTTATCTAACTTAAGCGTCTGGCTCATTGGAATTTTTGAAGATGATGCATTTTCCATACCAAATTTCTTAATCATATCTCTAGTATATTTAGCTTGGTTTATAAATATTCCATTAGGGAGTTGCTTAACTTGTAATCCTAAGAAGAAAGTTAATTCACCCATCATGCTCATTTCAAATTGATCTTGCATCATTTTCGAAAATTTCTCACACAGTCGCTTATTAGTAGAACCAAATATAATATCATCAACATAGATTTGGACTAAGAGAATATCTTTATTATGGGTAATTTTAAATAACGTTGTGTCAACGCTGCCTTTTGAAAAGCCTTTACCTATAAGGAAGATAGAGAGAGTGTCATACCATGCTCTTGGTGCTTGTTTAAGGCCATAGAGTGCCTTATCCAGCTTGTAGACCATACTTTTGCCATGGTTGTTGATGAATCCTGGTGGTTGCTCCACATAGACTTCTTCTTGGAGTTTACCATTCAAGAATGCACTCTTCACGTCCATTTGGTATACTGTGAACTTGTTGAATGCGGCAAACGCTAGGAACATCCTAATTGCTTCAAGACGGGCTACTGGGGCATACGTTTCATCAAAGTCAATACCCTCTTCTTGACAATAACCCTGAGCGACTAATCTAGCTTTGTTTCTTATAACAATGCCATCTTCATCCATTTTGTTCCTAAAAACCCATCTTGTTCCAATAATTCCTTGGTGAGTTGGTCTTGGTACTAGCGTCCAAACCTTACTTCTTTCAAATTGATTTAGCTCTTCTTGCATTGCTTCTACCCAACTTGAATCATTAAGCGCTTCATCCACTTTCTTTGGTTCCATTTGAGATAGGAAACTTGCGAACATGGCCTCATTAAATGTAGCGGACCTAGTTCTAACAGGTGCTTCAATATCTCCAATTACTAGCTCTGGTGGATGATCTCTAAGCCATTTACGGTCTGGTTGGAAAGGGTTAAGAGACTCTTGGTTGTTAATCGCTTGATTCTCATTTGTCTCTTGCGTAGACGCTGCATCATTCACAGTTCTAATCTGCTCTTGATGATCATTCTCTTCATGATCATCAGCGATTCTGACATTATCATTTTTGTTAACCTCACGAGCATCCTTAGGAGGAAGTACATGAATCCCATCATCCTCGTCATCACTATCATCCCTAAGGTTGATTTGCATGCTTGTTGGGAGAGATCTTTAATTCCTACATCATCAGGATTAACCTTACTCGGTTCTTGGTTAGCATCATCAAACACAACATGAATGGATTCTTCAACCTTTGATTTGATCTTATTTAAGATGCGAAAACTCTTTCCATTCTTGGCATAGCCTAGAAAGATTCCCTCATCTGCTTTAGGATCAAATGTCTTTAGGCTGTGAGATCCATTGTTATGAATGAAACATTTTGAACCAAATACATGAAAGTATGAAACGTTAGGCTTACGTCCCTTCCACAACTCATATGGGGTCTTCTCATGTTGCTTGTTAATCATACACCGGTTCTGAGTGTAGCAAGCGGTGTTGATGGCTTCTGCCCAAAACCTTTGAGGCAGCTTGGACTCTGCTAACATCGTCCTTGCGGCTTCTTTAAGCGTTCTGTTCCGTCGCTCAGCAACTCCATTCTGTTGAGGTGTTCTAGGAGCAGAATACTCATGAAGTATTCCTAAATCTATACAAAACTTCTCAACAACTTGGTTAGTAAATTCAGTTCCTCTATCGCTTCTAATTCTTGTCACTTTTAGATCTTTTGAATTTTGCAATTGACGAATTAGCGCTGTGAGCTTGACACTGGTTTCATCTTTGGTTGCTAGAAATTCTACCCATGTATAACGAGAGAAATCATCAACTATTACTAGCGAGTACTTTTTGCCACTAACACTCATGATTTGAATAGGTCCAAACAAATCTAAATGCAATAGTTCAAGAACTCTAGAAGTAGATAGACATGGTTTCTTTTTGAAAGATGACTTAACTTGTTTACCCATTTGACATGCATCACATAAGCGATTCTTTTGAAAGGAACCTTTAGGTAATCCCTCTACAAGATTTAGCGATATTAACTGAGAGATTGCCTTGAAATTGAGGTGATTCATTTTTCTATGCCATAACCAACCTAATTCATTTTGACTTTTAGCAACAAAGCATGTGGGGTTGTTATCAACTGTAGAATCCCAATCTACTAAATACACATTGTTTGTTCTTTTTCCTCTTAATTTAGTAGACTTAGTCTTAGCGTCGTTAACATAGCAGAAGTCGCTTGAAAATTTTACTTCAAAGCCTTTATCACAAAATTGACTAATGCTTAACAGGTTATGCTTAAGACCCTCAACATAATAAACATCACTAATCATGATGTTCCCCCTATGCATGATACCTATACCTTTTGTTTTACCTTTTGAGTTATCACCGAATATAACTTGAGGACCGTTGGTAGCTTGATAGTAGACTAGAAGATTCTTGGAACCAGTCATGTGTCTTGACGATCCACTATCGAAGTACCAAACTGAAGTATCGGTGCTGGCTCTAGGTACCTGCATTTAAAGGACAATTCTAATTCTTCTTAGGTACCCATGTTGTTTTGGGTCCTTCAGTGTTAGTAACCTTGGTTTGAATTAGAACTTTAGGAACCCATATTTGCCTGGTCTTCATTGTAGGAATACTGGCCTTCTTGGGTTTCACATTGTGCTGTGTGTGCTTTTTGGGTGTGTAATAATATCCTCGATTATAATAATAGTCATAATCATAGTCATAGTCATAATCATCATAGTATTGATGATATGATTTTGACTGTCTTGAATATTGACGCTGGTAAGTCCTTGGCGCTGGCTTGGGTTTTACTTTTGGTGCTTGACGCTTAGCGCTTGATTCACAGTGATTAGACTTGTCCTTGACTTTTTGAGCGTTTGGATGAGTTTGTCTTTGTGAGTCATTTGCCTTAGCCTTACCCTTGCCTGAGTCAGCTTTGGCTTTCTCATTTGGCCTCGTACCATCGTTGCTAGGTTCACTTAGCGTTTGACTCTGTGAACTTTTCTCAACAAAGATAACACCCTTTCCTTTGTTGTTTGCCATACCATTGGATTTATTTGGTTGTTTACCGAATTTATTGAATCCTAAACCGGACTTTTCACCAAATAATCTAGTTACCTTAGACACATTATCCAACTTTCTAGAAGCTTTTGATAATGATGAGATAAGCTGCTCTGATTTAGCAAGTTTAGCGATCAAATCAGCTTCTCTTTTGATTATTATATCAAGATCGCCTTTTAACTGAATAACTTCACTCTCAAGTGATTTGTTCTTCTCAATGCACCGTTTCTGAACTTGCAACTCGGCTTTGAGTATTACTTTATCACTTTTGAGCGACAGAATAATAGCGAGATCGTTTTGATATATTTTGGCGGCCTCTTGACAATCTTTATAATATTCTTTAACTTTGTCAAGTAATTCATCATAAGAGAGAGGATGATATAATTCATTGGTTACCTCTGGTAGCGAGTCATCAGACGCTTCATCATCTCTTGCCATGAGACAAATCAGTGCTGAGTCGCTTGTAGGCTCATCATCACTACTTTCGTCTGATGATTCCAAATCCTCTTCAGGTGCGGAGAGTGGTTCAGATTCCGCTAGCAGACCTTGTTGGCGAAGGTTGCTCCTGAATTGGTTTCTATCCGCATAGTCTTGCCTTGAGGGCTTTGACACATTTGGGTAAGGGCAATTTACCTGGTAGTGCCCTGGTTTCCTGCAATTATAACACAAATTAGTTTTCATCTTTTGTTCAGCAGTCAATCGCTTTGAGACTACTGGTATTGAGAGATTCTGAGTAGGGGATGGAGGCGCTTGGTATGGAACTGGCGCTACTGGTTGAGGTGCAGAGTACACTGGCGCTTGATACTGAGGCGCTGGTGCTGGAGGGGGAGTTTGAAATGAATTCTGTCCAATAGGAGTTCTCTTCTCGTATCGTAGAAATTTCTTGAACTTCTTTACCAATAAGGCCATTTCCTTTTCTTCATTTGACTCAACCGGTTTGACCTCGATAACCGCTTTTCCCTTATTTTTGGTGGTAGCGATTAAAGCTCCTGATTCAATCGCTGAAGTCGATGTGTCGCTGACTTCACCTAATTCGAACTCAAATGCCTTTAACTCTGAAAAGACATGCTCTGAGGTAAGTGTCTCCAATGTTTGTGATTCTCTCATAGCAACAGTCTTAATTAAATACTTGCTTGGAAGATTTCTGAAAATTTTGTTGACCATTTCCTTGTTGGTTAATTCCTTGTCTAATGACGCTAACTCGGTAATGAGCAAAGTAAACCTTGCGTCTAGTTGTTCTAGCGTCTCATTGGGCTGCATTTTGAAATGCTCGAATCTTTGCATGGCTATGGAGAGCTTGTTCTCCTTCATTTGTGCTGAACCTTCACACACAATAGCCAATTTATCCCATATTTCTTTGGATGTCTTACATTGCTTTATCTTGTTGAACAATGCATCATTATCTCCTAACGCTGAGTAAAGTGCACTTCGTCCAACATTATCTAGATTCGCTCTTTTTCGATCATCTGGCGTCCAATCTAGTTTATTTTTCTCGACATATCCATCTGGAGTGGCTTCATCGGCTCCAGGTGCTCGAGTTCTTACTTGCATGATTTTGATGGGGCCATCTGTAATAACATCACACATTTCATTATCACATGAGCATAAGTATGCGAAAGCTCTAAGTTTCCACGAATCATAATTTGATTCTACCAACTTAGGCATTTTGTTAAAAGCCATAATGATATGTTTTGATAAAAAAATTTAAAGCGATTAAGTTTAGAAAGGTGGATCTAAACAAGCAGTTACGCTCGAAAACGCTTAGGTTTCTATTTTAACCGCTCTGATACCACTTGGTGGTCCCAAGTGGCATACGAAAGGGTCTAGAAGGGGGGGGGTTGAATAGACCCTGAAGTCCTTTTTTTTTTACTTCACAAAACTTTCGTATCACTTTAGAATTTTGAACGCTTGGAAAAACTGAGCGCTTGGGTCAGACGCTTCAGAATAGTTAACTTAGACTTAGTGATTTCAGCAGTTTACCAAAGTAGGGCAACGCTTAGATCGCTTAATCAGGGTTAGCACAGCGGAAATAATGTTTAGCGTTCTTTTGGTTGAATTAGTCGCTTTGCAATTTTACTTGTCTTTTTCAGAATAATATGAAGTGAATAATATAAGACAATAAAATAAATGACACAATAATTTATAAGGTTCACTGGGTGATGTAATCCCAGCTACGTCCTTCTTCTCCTTTTTCACTTGGAGGAAATTACTATGATGATTATCAAAGGATCACACAGAAACTTCTACACAATAGTAATGGATGAAAATGATCTTGGGCTCCTTGATCACACAGACTTCAGCACCAATGAAGATCGTCTTCTTCAAGCTTCTCTCACTCAGAAATGCTGCCTGAAAGTTTTCAACAACTTTTCTCACTCAGATGAAATGTTGAGGTTTATCACTAGGGTTTTGTTTGTTTTAAAGAAGATCAAACAACTTGGAATATCTCAGTTGGAGTTTGGATTTCTTCTTTGGAAGATGTTTGAGATATTTGTGACTGTTTTAAATGTAGATGGAAATCTTGAAAAGTTTTGGCTATGAAATCACTAAGCTTTTTCAGAAAGAATGTACGTAGGATTTTTGGCAATAATTTCTTGTATATTCTTGATGTTGTTCCTTCTTTTTGATTTTCTGGAGTAAGGTATTTATAGGCAATTTCTTGGGATCTGTCCGTTGGACACATGTAGGAGCGTGCCTTTCACGTAGCGCGTGTACCTAAAATCTGACATTCCTGAAAATTCGCTGGAACCGATTGGACGGGAGCAGCTAAAACTTTGAAAGTTCTGACAGTCTGGTCAAAGGGAGGCTTGTCCAAAAGTCACAGCAGCTTATCACATTTAATGCTTTTATCAGGCATTTAATGCAATTTGAATTTATTTCCCGTTGGAAATAAATGCCCGTTGAATGATTGCATTTAAGTCCTTTATGACTTGAGGATTTATTTCAGGTGAATCTTCTTTAAGTCGCTCGAGTATTTGAACGCTTGATTCATGAATCCTGAACTGCGGTCTCTTAGCGTTTGACAGGCGCTAAGACGGAATCTTCATCTTCGGTTGACTTCAGACGCTGGTCTTCAACTTCTTCTCAAATAGACTCACCTAGAATTCTATTATTAATTCAGTCGCTAAGACTTAGTCTAAAATCTATGAGGATAAAAATTACAAGCCTAAACAAAATTACAAACTCTTTTAAACGCTTTATACAATGATCTATGAAAGCATAAACTTACATTTTATTTGGGGTCTCATATTGAATCCTATCTTGTCATCATCAAAACATCTAACATGAAATTCCTAACACTATGTTTGCAAGCTACCTCCACAGCAGAAGCTGAGTATTTAGCTGCAGGAAGTTGTTGTGCACAAGTGTTATGAATGAGGCAACAACTTAGAGATTATGGAATAATCCTAGGTCCAACACCCATTCATTGTGATAACCAAAGCGTTCTAGCCATGACTCAAAACCCTGTTGTTCATTACAGAACCAAGCACATTGACATTAGATACCATTTTCTTCGTGACCATGTTCAAAAGAAAAATATCTCCATGCACTTCATTGGAACTGACAAACAATTGGCAGATATCTTCACCAAAGTACTCAACGAACAACGTTTTCTCAGTTTGAGAAGTGAATTAGGTATGATTGATTTAAACGCTTAATCATTTTGCATCATATTTTATTAGACATATAATTTAGGGGGAATCCACTCGATTTACGTCTAAAAGATTTTACTAAGTAGTACAAGTTATCAAATTTAAGGGGAACCTTAAAGTTGTACTTGACCATAACTGCAAGCGTCAATGATCAAAATTTTCAGATGCATGATCATCAACGCTTAGCATTATTTATGCATAAAATATTGGACCAACAAGTGGTATTGGACATTCAAGCATAAAAAGATTTTAATCCTAAGCGTCTAATTTTCTAAAGACCAAAAAGTGATATACCAACAAGTGTATATGTTAAGCGTTGAACTTATTCCATTCAACACTTAATATCAAATTATTTATAAAATTCATGCATAAAGTTTACAAGCTTCTTGAAGTAGTGAGTAGACTCAAAAGTCTATTTTGTACTCTACTCGCACGCTTCTATCACATCAAACTGGCGGGCAATCAAAAACTTTTAAAAATGACGGTTCAGAGATAGCACGTGTTTGTGTACGTGTCAGTGTACCATCAGGCGCGTGTGTTATACTCTGAAAATGCCAAACATTTTTTTTAATAACTCGGATGTCAAATCGTTCTATATGGGAATTACCAAATGTAACTTCCCTCTCTTATACAAAACTCGCGTCCGCAGTTAATATTTTCATGGCTGAGATTAAAATAACTTTACACGTGTTTAAATCTTAAAGAGATGACAGAACACAAGTTTCAAAATTTCTTTACTGTGTCATTTAAAACAATTTCTGCAGAAAAATCATTCACTATTACTCAAAAAAATTTCTGCAAATTTTACTCTCTCTCTCTCTCTCAAAGCAAAAGAAAATCTCAGTTCACTCTGTCTTCAAAAAATGGCACCAAAGAAAGCTTCGTCTACTTCTGTCGAGGCCGTCATCAAGGTCACTGAAGGCCTTATTGTTGACTGGAAACTCTTGTACGAACAACCTCAGATCAACTTACACGATATGATGGATATGGTCACAAAGGCTGGGCTCAAGAATTTCTTAACGCAATATTCTTACTTCTTTCCAACGGAAGTTGATACTTTCTGGAGAACTGCACAACTCTCGGAGGACAAGAAGTCTATCTCTTGCCTCCTCCCTATGTCCAAGAAAGAGCCAGCAAAGGAATTTATGTTGACTGCTGACTCCATTGCAAAGAACTTAAATCTTCCAAATAAAGGTGATGCACTGGATAGTGTCACTCTGGCACAAATCAAGGAAGCATGGACAGTTATGAGGGCTTATGATGGTGTACCCTACACCCAGCACTTTGAAAATAAAGATATGGTATCACAATACCGTCTATTGGCTGATTTCTGCAGCAAGATTATTGAATGTAGAGTGGGCACGTTTGATAAGGTCAACCCCACCCAATTTCAGATGATGACTGTTAGGAAATTTCATGTTAGATGTTTTGATGATGACAATATAGGATTCATTGTTAGACCCCAAATAAAATGTAAGTTTATGTTTTCATTGTTTAAGCGTTTGAAAGTTTGTAATTTTGTTTAGGCTTGTAATTTTTATCTTTGTAGATTTTAGACTAAGTCTTAGTAACTAAATCGCTAGTAGAATTCTAGGTGAGTCTATTAGAGAAGAAGTTGAAGACCAGCGTCTGAATTCAACCAGAGATGAAGATTTGTCTCTTAGCGTCCGTTAAACGCTAAAGGAACCTATTTCAGGATACATGGATCAAGCGCTCAAATTGTCTCAAGCGATGGATGTAAGATTCACCTGAAATAAATCCTCAAGTCATGAAGGACTTAAATGCAATCATTCAACGGACATTTATTTCCAATGGGAAATAAATTCAAATGCATTAAATGCCTAATAAAAGCATTAAATGTGATAAGCTACTATGACTTGTGGACAAGCCACCTTTTTGACTCAGACTGTCAGAATTTCAGAGATTAAAACTGCTCCCGTCCAATCGGCCCCAACAGATTTTCAGGAATGTCAGAACTTGGGTATATTCACTCTCCGCGTGAATGACACGCTCCTACATGTGTCCAACGGACAGATCTCAAGAAAGTGTCTATAAATACCACCCAAACAAAACCCTAAAAATAGAACATGCGAGAAAACTATTATTGAAAAATATTCATATACTCTTGCTGTGAAAAAGCTTTGAAACTCCATAGCCAAAACCTTCAAGCTTTTTACATACATTCCAAACAGTCACCAAAATATCTCAAACATCTTCTAAAGAAGAAATCCAAATTCCACTTGAGATATTACAAGTTTTTTGATCTTTCCAAAAACAAACAAAACCCTAAAGATAACCTTCAACCTTTCATCTGAGTGAGAAAAGTCGTTGTACCCCTTTCAGGCAGTATTTCTGAGTGAGAGAAGCTTGAAGAAGACGATCTTCATTGGTGCCCAACATCATTTTCACCTGTTACTATTGTGTAGAAGATTCTGTGTGAATTCTTTGATTATCATCATAGTGATTTCCTCCAAGTGAAAAAGGAGAAGAAGGACGTAGCTGGGATTACATCACCCAGTGAACCTTACAAATTATTGTGTCATTTATATTTTATTGTCTTATATTTATCACATTATATTATTCTGAAAAAGACAAATAAAATTGCAAAGCGATTAAATTATCTAAAAGAACGTTAAAAATCATTTTCGTTGTGCTAACCCTGATTAAGCGATCTAAGCGTTGCCCTACTTTGGTAAACGACTGAAATCACTAAGTCTAAGTTAACTACTCTGAAGCGTTTGACCCAAGCGCTCAGTACTCCAAGCGTTCAAAAATATTTAAGTGATACGAAATTTTTGAAGTCTAAAAAGACTTCAGGGTCTATTCAACCCCCCCCCCTTCTAGACCCTTTCGTATGCCACTTCGGACCACCAATGACTGCTATACTTCTCTCCATCAAAATCAACTGAAATGAGTACATATTTGGACGGTTTAGGGATTGTCTGACCACCCCTAATGAACCATATAGGCTTGTATTAAGTGACCTTTTGTACAGATCAAACTGTGTACAGACCAAGTCTCTGGGAAAAAGGATTCTGACCAATCTATTCAATCCTCCCAAAGTTGGTGGTGCTGCTAAACCACTTTCTGAGCATCAGACTGTACGTGAAGCGTCTGATGAAGAGGCTGAGCGTCCTGCTCAAGAGAAAGTTGTGAAGCGTCCGGCTGTTACCAAGAAGAGGGCTCCTAGAAAGCCCAAGGCAAAAGTTGTCCCTGCTCCTCAGAGAGATGATGAGGAAACTGATGAGAATGCACTGGTCAAGGTACCTTTGAAGTGGAGGAAGCTGGAAGGAATTATTAAACAAATTAAATTTGATGAACCAGCTGTTGCTCCTCCCACCCAAGCGCTTAAACTCATTGAAGGAGTCAACGTGAAGAAAATCTTCAAGCGTTCCATGACAAGCAAGCGTCGAGCTGCTCTTGTTCCTGAAGAGCCTGAGACTATTGAGCCAAGTGCTCAAGTTACTGTTGGGCCAAGCGCTCAAAGTATTGCTATTGAGACACGTTCTCAGGGTAAGTTTATTTCCTCCCACAGCATTTCTATTCCTACATATGTAGAAGATTCTGCTCTTATAGAGGATAGTTCATGTGCTAAAGCTTTAGTACCAGTTGCTGCTGAAGCGTCAACAGACGTCAATCTAGATGTTGAGATGATAGAAGTTGTGGCTATTGCTAAAGACGTTGCCGCAGAAGCTGCTGCAATTGAAACTGAGGAACCCACTCCCGAAGAGGATTAAACATCAATCCCTGTTTCGGCTATAATAGAGGCACGCTTAGAAGGTCAGAGTGTTACTGAAGACGTTACAGAGCCAAGGCACTTCTTCCAACTGGACACGCTGACGATGATTGATCATTCAATCAACTATATGCCCCCAGCGCTCGAAGACGATTTTATTCCTATAGACTATAATGAAGAAAGATATATTACTGCTGAGAATGAGATTTCCCTGCTGATTGATATCGACAGCAATATCAGGGATATAGTGTTTAATACTGAGTTAACAGAAATTGAGAGGAAGTACTATCTGGCTGTTCAACTAGGCAAAACTCCTGGTCAAATACAGTCTTCTTTCATTCTTCAACAAGACAGACAAGGAGGTAGAACTCCTAGATGTGATGTGGATTTGGCATATTACCTCGACTATGGCCACAACAAGCCTACGGGTTTTGCTCTCAGAGACTACAACATTCGTGTGTATGAGCCACTTTGCCCTCATTTTCTCAATCCATCAGAGGCAATCTTGAACCGAGAAGGCTACACACATTTTCCTAATATTGCAAATAGTCCTGAAAATCTAAATTCAGTGAATCCACTTCGTCTATGAAAAATAAAGTAGTTCATGCCGGTGAGCGTCTAGCATCTCTCACAGATATGCCCCAGACTGAAGCTGATGCATATTTTGACAGCGTCTGGAATGCTAATTATCAGGCTGATAGATATCGATTTGAATCTATCAGAGACATTCACCATGAGGACATTAGAACTATTGTCAACGCTGGCACCGACTATTGCATGAATAAAGTAAATTGGGTTGAAGCGTACATGGGAAACAAGTATACATTCTCAGAGTTAGTTCAAGCTCCCCATTTATTTGGCATAGGCATGCATGACAAAAAGCGTCATTTCGCCAAGTATTGCCTGAAGAAGCGTAAACTTGGACCTGTTCTCAAGCTCCCAATCATTAGACATCAGATTGAGCAGTGTCTGCGTCAAGAGCTTCACTGATTGTCCATTACTCCTCTACATTTCAACGCTCAAGCGTCTACCAGTGGTAGTTCTTCTATTCCTAGCTTGAACTTTGCTCCAAGCCACTGTGAAGACAATTTCAATTTGATGGTGAAGATTATGACTCCATTACAACACTTCGACCAAATCTTCACTGCCAATCTCAGACAATGGAATGGTTCAGTCATCAATTCTTTCAAAGGATATCCACTGCTCCCTTCTATTCGCAAAGAGGTACTCAATCACTATGAGTTTGTCCTCTCATTGCTCGAGAGAAATCAGGGAATAGCTCAAACGATATATCCTTACTTAGAATCTGAAGCTCTGCATGCAAAGTCTCTTCCGACTGACTGCTTGATTGGAATTCTTAAGAGAATACTCCTCAGATTCCATCTTGTCCATCTGTCAAGCGCCATCCAAAGTCTTTCCGAATCATATGCTGGATATCAATGGTCCCATGCACATCAAGGCCATTGATAGTCCCCTTCGCACATTCATTTCAAGTACTTGCATTTCTAGATCCAGACTTACTGAACTTTTGGAAGCTTCGTCCACTTCTCTTGCCGATTTAGCAAATTAGAACTTCCAATTCGATGACTTTCGCTAAATAGAGTCAGTGCTTGAGGAAACCCCTGCTAAAGCAGTTGAAGCGTCCACTTCTGAAGTTGCCAGTATTCCAGTGCCTGCTGAAGAACTTGTTCAAGCGTCTCAACCAGAGGATATTCCTGACGCTTCTGAACCTGTTGCTGCTGATATTGCTGAGGATCTCTCTCTTGACATACGAGGTACTGTCTTTGATCCAGCATATCGTGCTCCTCTTGACTCTCTGAAACACTCATCCAGATTCAAGCGACCAGCTCCTCAAGCAGTTCAATCAGATGAGAGTCAATCTTTTGGTCCTTTCTCAAATCCGTCCTGGAGGATATCAGTGCTCATGCTACCCAGAATGAAGAATCCCTCTAATGGATTAAAGATAATTTAGCAAAGATTGAGTCTCACGTTATGAGCGCCCAAAATGCTCATATGCGTAGTTCATCTCAAGCGGCAGTTGGTGAGTTTAAACAAGTTTTTCAAAACATGTATGATTCTACTCACGCCAACCAACTGACCATGAAAGAAGAGTTAGAAAAGAGCCTCGAAACCCTCGAGACATCTATGAATAATGCTACCATCGCCAAGCTCCTCACACTGCAGAAATGCTTCGACAAGCGCTTGGACGACATCACATACTCTATGTCTCAAATTGCTCATCAGGTAAGTTTACTTACAGAACATTTTCTAAAATCTGATGATGGCAATAAGGGGGAAGAGAAGAAGAAGGTAGAGAAGAAGAAAGGAGAAAAGAGGAAAGCGTCTAGTTCAATAGCTCAAGAGCCTCCACCTCCTAAGCTTCAAGTTTTACCTTCTCCTTCTGCGCTAAGTCTCCCTTCTTGGATAACTGCTGTTGTTGGAGAACCTGCTGAAATGCCAAGTAGAACGCTAAGAGAACCTCCACGAGCACTGTATCCAAATCTACCAATACCTACAAGGGCACTGCTTGAACCGTTTGACATCCCTCTTCAAAGAGCATCTATTCCAGAACTTATAGATCTAAGAATCTTAGCTGAAAAAAGGCAGATGTCTGAACTCATCCGAACTTTTAGAATTTGTCTAAGGTATATTGGTATTGACCCAACTGATTGGGATACACACTTTACTGCTTTCAAGAAGAGACAACAAGAAGAAAATAAGCTCATAATCAACAAAGATCATGATGCAATGATGACCTTGGAAGATAATCTAACTGAAGCTATCCGAGCTGAAATGCCCAAGCGATACAAAGTTAGACCAAATCGTTAAAGCTTCTTGAGTTGCACTATCTAAATTCTTGTCTATTATATTTGATTGTTTAGTTGTAAAAATGCTTGTAATCATTGATATACATATATATATATATATATATATATATATAAAGTACATTTTTCAGCTGAAACATCTCGTTGAAGTGTAACTAACTTTAACTAACCTTATCTAATCAAAACTAACTTTTATTTTGGTTGTCTAACTCTTGAACTATAAAAGAGTAAGTATTGCCATCATCAAAAAGGGGGAAATTGTTAGGAATTTCATGTTAGTTGTTTTGATGATGACAATTAGGACATTGTGTTAGACCCCAAAATATGTAAGTTTGTTTTCAGCCTTGAAGCGTTATATTTGTAATAGGCTATATAGGCTTTGTTTTATTTTTATTCTAGACTGTTAGGTTAAGATGTCTTAGACTAAGCATCTGATATGTTCTGAGTGAATTTATCAGAAGTAAAGTTTGAAGACTTAAGTGTCTGAAGTCTGAATGAAGATGAAGATTCCAAGCGTCTAGAATGACCAACTACATCAAGCGTCACTCGTAGGATAGAAGTGATTCAAGGTTGAATAAGCGTCTATTAATGACTGATTTCACCTGAATTGATTTCTAAATCCAGATGGAGTTTAATGCAAATATTCTCAAAGCATTAAGTGCCAACGGGCATTTAATTCAAATGCATTAAATGCCGATAAGAGCATTAAATATGATAAGCACTTTCAGACGTACGGAGAAGCCACCCTATTGGACTGTCAACTACTCACAGACTGCAGCACCAACTTTTGTGCAGCAGATTTCCAGGAAAAAGGACAAAATTTGTTCACTCGCGAAAGTGAGAGACACACGCCCGTGCATGTGTCAAACGGACACTTTTTCCAACAATGCCTATAAATAAGACTTCAACAACAAGCCAAAAAGAGAGAACATTTTTATCAAGTCGAATTGTTGTTGCATTGAAGTCTCGTTCCTTACAATCTTAGAAAAATCAGAAGATTCAAAGAAAGCATCCTTTTATTTTTCTTCAAATTCCTGAGACAGTCAACAAATATCTCAAACACTCTTTTCAGAGAAACCCACACATTACTACTGAGATATTTCTAAGTTATTTGAATTTTATCAAAATCAAACAAACCTTTTATAAAAACCCCTATCCAAGCCTCGCGATCTGTGTGAAATCGAAGTTGGATACTTGCAGTATTTTTGGGTGAAAGAAGCAAGGGGATTGAAGTGATTTGGAGCAGAAATCTGTGTGATCAAGGAGCTCAAGTCATCAACATCCATATCTCCCTAATTTGTAGAAGATTCTGTGTGATTCTTTGAGAATCATCTTAGTGGATTGCCTCCAAGTGTTCAAGGAGAAGAAGGACGTAGTTGAGATTACACCACCCAACGAACCTTACAAATATTGTGTTTTTTACTTTCAGCATTCATATTGTTAGATCATAAACTGATCAAGTAAAACTCAATCAAACGCTAAGCAACTAAGAAATAACTTGCGACGTTAAAGCTTTCAAAAAGAGAATACTCTAAAATTATTCCGCTGTGCTAGCACTGATCAAAGAAGTAAACCCTTAAACCTATTTGGTTATAGTATTCAAATCTTGAAATCTAAGTTAACTTTCTAAAACAAGTCTTCATTAGACGCTTAGCCTAAGCGTCTATATCTCAAGTGAATACTTAAAGTCAAGCGTTAGACACTTCAAGCGTCCAAAACCAAAATTTTAATGCAAATCTTTTTGAAGTCGAAAAAGACTTCAGGGTCTATTCAACCTCCCCCTTCTAGACCCTTTCGTATGCCACTTAGGACCAACAGATGTGATAAGGACATATTGTATGCGGAGCAAGCCACCTACTAGTTTAGACTGTCAGAATTTCAGAGTTCAATCCTACCACATCAAATCAATGCAGCAGGATTTCAGGAATGTTAGAGAAAAGGTTGATTCACGCGCCGCGTGAATAACACGCGCTCACATGTATCCAACGGACAATTCCCAAGAATTATCTATAAATACCTTACTTCTAGCAAACCCTAAAGATATATAATGATCAACACAAGAAAACTTCGCAAAAATATTTTCTCAAGAAAAGCTTAGAAACTCCATAGTCAAAATCTTTCAAGCTTTTTACATACATTCCATACAGTCACAAATATCTCAAACATCTTCCAAAGAAGAAACCTAAACTCTTACTGAGATATTTTAATTTGTTTGATATTTCCAAAAACAAACAAAACCTGTGTGATAAAACCCTCAACCTTTCATTTGAGTGAGAAAGTTGTTGAAACCCCTTACAGGCAGTATTTCTGAATGAGAGAAGCTTGTAGAAGAAGATATTCTTTGGTGCTGAAGTCTGTGTAATCAAGGAGCCCGAGATCATTTTTCACCTTATTTACTATCTTGTAGAAGATTCTGTGTGATTCGTTGATAATCCACTTAGTAAAATTCCTCCGAGTGTAAAAGGAGAAGAAGGACGTAGCTGGGATTACTTCACCCAGTCAACCTTATATATCTTGTGTTATTTACTTTTAAGCTTGTCTTGCCTTATATTCTTTTATTTATTCTGAAAAAGACAAGCTAAACTGCTAAGCGACTACTTAACTAAAACCGAACGCTAAGCTTTAAAATCATTTCCGCAGTGCTAACCCTGATTAAGCGATCTAAGAGTTACCCTACTTTGGTAAATTGCTAAAGTCACTAAGTCTAAGTTATCTTCACTGAAGCGCCTGACCCGAGCGCTCAGTTTCCTAAGCGTTCTAATCTTTAAAAGTGACACAAATTTTTAAAGTCGAAAAAGACTTCAGGGTCTATTCAAGCCCCCCCTCCCTTTAGACCCTTTCGTATGCCACTTGGGACCACCAAGTGGTATCAGAGCCAGGTTGAAGTAGAAACCTAAATGTTTCCAAGCGTAATTGCTTGTTTAGATCTATTTTCTAAACTTAGTCGCTTTAAAAAAATTTCTTAAACATCTCATTATGGCTTTTAACAAAATGCCTAAACTATGATTCTTGGAAACTTAGAGCATTCGCGTATTTATGTTCTTGTGATAATAAAATGTGTGATGTAATTTCAAATGGCCCCATTAAAATCATAAAAGCCATAACTCGGGCGCGTGGAGCTGATGAAGCAACTCCAGATGGTTATGTTGAAAAACTCAAGTTAGAATGGACGCTAGATGATAGAAAAAGAGCGAATCTGGATAATGTTGGATAAAGTGCACTCAACTCAACATTAGGAGATAATGATGCATTGTTCAACAAGATCAAACAGTGTAAAACATCAAAAGAGATATGGGATAAGTTGGCTATAGTGTGTGAAGGTTCAGCACAAATGAAGGAGAACAAACTCTCCATGGCCATGCAAAGATTTGAGAATTTCAAGATACAGTCCAATGAGATGCTAGAACAATTGGAAGCAAGGTTCACTTTGCTCATTACAGAATTAGCATCATTAGACAAGGAATTGACTAACAAGGAAATGGTCACAAGATATTCAGAAGTCTTCCAAGCAAATATTTTATTAAGACTGTTGCCATGAGAGAATCACAAACATTGGAAACTTTAACTCCAGAACAATTGTTTTCGGAACTAAAGGCATTTGAGTTCGAATTGGGTGAATTCAGTGACACATCGACTTCAGCAACTGAATCAAGAGCTTTAATCGCTACCACCAAAAGTAAGGGTAAAGCGATTAGTAAGGTTAAATCAACGGAATCCAATAAAGAAAAAGAGATGGCTTTATTAGTCAAGAAATTTCTAAGATATGAAAAGAGAAATCCCATTATACAAACTTCATTTCAAAATCCTCCCCCAGCACTAGCGCCTCAGTATCAAGCACCAGTGTATTCTGCACCTCAACCAATAGCATTCGTTCCATACCAAGCGCCTCCGTCTCCAACTCAGAATCTCTCAGCGCCAGTTGTTTCTAAGCGATTAACCACTGAACTGAAAATGAAAACTAATTTGTGTTATATTGCAGGAAACCCGGGCACTACCAGGTAAATTGCCCTTATCCAAATGTGTCTAAGCCCACAAAGCAAGACTATGCGGATAGAAACCAATTCAAGAGCAACCTTCGTCAACAAAGTTTGTTAGCAAAATCTAAACCATTCTCCGCACCTGATGAGGATTTAGAATCATCAGATGAAAGCAGTGATTATGAGCCAACAAGCAACTCAGCGTTAATTTATCTCATGGCAAGAGATGATTAAGTGTCTGACGATTCGCTACCTGAGGTAACCATTGAATTATCTCATCCTCTTTCTTATGATGAATTACTTGACAAAGTCAATTAATATTATAAATATTATCAAGATGCTGCCAAAATATATCAAAATCACTTCGCTATTATTTCATCGCTCACAAGCGATAAAGTAACGCTCAAAGCAGAGTTGCATGTTTATCAACAATGTATTGAGAAGAGCCAATCACTTGAAAGTGAAATTACTCATATGAAAAGCGATCTTAATATAATAGTCAAGAGAGAAGCTGATTTGATCGCTAGACTTGCCAAATCAGAGCAGCTCATCTTATCATTATCAAAAGCTTCAAGAAAGTTGGGTAATGTGACTAAGGTAACAAGAATGTTTGGTGAAAAGACCAGTTTAGGATACAATAAATTTGGTAAACAACCAAATAAACCTAATGTTACGGCAAACAACAAAGGAAAGAGTGTTTTTTTTGTTGAGAAAGGTTCACAAAGTCAAACGCTAAATGAGCCAAGCGACAATGGTACGAGGTCAAATGTAAAAGCCAAAGATGACTCAGGCAAGGTTAAGCCGAAAGTAAATGATTCACAAGGACGGGTTCATCCAAACACTCAAAAGGCTGAGGATAAACCTGACCACTGTGAATCAAGCGCTAAGCGTCCAACACCAAAAGTGCAACTCAAACCAGCACCAAGGAAATACCAGCTTCAATATCCAAGACAGTCAAGATCATATTATCGATACTATGATGATTATGATTATGACTATGATTATGATTACTATTATAATCAATGATATTATTATACTCCCAAAAAGCACACACAACATAATGTGAAACCCAAGAAGGCCAGTATTCCTACAATAAAGACTATACAAACATGGGTTCCGAAAGTTTTAATTCAAACCAAAGTCACTAACATTGAAGGACCCAAAACAACATAGGTACCAAAGAATAATTAGAATTGTCCTTTAAAGGTAGATACCTAGAGCCAACACTGATACTTCAGTTTGGTATATTGATAATAGGTCATCAAGTCACATGACTGGCTCAAAGGATCTTTTGGTCAACTATCGTGCAACCAACGGTCCTCAAGTTATATTCGGCGATAACTCCAAAGGTAAAATCAAAGGTATAAGTATCATGCATAGGGGGAACATCATGACAAGAGATGTATATTATGTTAAGGGTCTTAAGCATAATTTGTTGAGTATTAGTCAATTTGAAGTCTTTGAAGTCAAATTCTCAAGTGACTACTACTATGTTAACGACGCTAAGACGAAGTCTACTAAATTAAGAGGAAAAAGAACAAACCATGTGTATTTAGTAGATTGAGATTCTACAATTGATAACAACCCCACATACTTTGTTGCTAAAAGTCAAAATGAATTGGGTTGGTTATGGCATAGAAAAATGAATCACCTCAACTTTAAGGCAATCTCTCAATTAATAGAGGGATTACCTAAGGGTTTCTTTCAGAAAAATCGCTTATGTGATGCATGTCAAAAGGGCAAACAAGTTAAATCATCTTTTAAGAAGAAACCGTGCCTATCTACTTCTAGAATTCTTGAACTATTGCATTTAGATTTGTTTGGTCCTATTCAAATCATGAGTGTTAGTGGTAAAAAGTATTCGCTAGTAATAGTTGATGATTTCTCTCGCTATACATGGGTAGAATTTCTAGTGACCAAAGATGAAACTAGTGTCAAGCTCACAGCGCTAATCCATCAATTGCAAACTTCAAAATATTTAAAGGTGGCGAGAATTAGAAGCGATAGAGGAACTGAATTTACTAACCAATTTATTGAGAAGTTTTGTATAGATTTTGGAATACTTCATGAGCATTCTGCTCCTAGAACGCCTCATAGAATGGAGTTGTTGAGCGATGGAACAAAACGCTTAAAGAAGCCGCTAGGACAATGCTTGCAGAGTCCAAACTGCCTCAACGGTTTTGGGCCTAAGCTATCAATACCGCTTGATACACTCAGAAGCGGTGTATGATCAACAAGAAACATGAGAAGACTCCATATGAGTTGTGGAAGGGACGTAAGCCTAATGTTTCATATTTTCATGTATTTGGTTCAAAATGTTTCATTCATAACAATAGATCCCACAGCCTAAAGACATTTGATCCTAAAACGGATGAGGGAATCTTTCTAGGCTATGCTAAGAATGGAAAGATTTTTCGCATCCTCATCCTAAATAGTTTCAAATCAAAGGTTGAAGAATCCATTTATGTTGTATTTGATGATGTTAACCAAGAACCGAGTAAGGTTAATGCTGATGATGTAGGAATTGAAGATCTTGCCCAACAAGCGTCACAAATCAATCTTGGTGATGATAGTAATGATGATGAGGATGATGAGATCTTTGTACCTATTCCTAAGGTTACTCGTGAGGTTACAAATGATGATATTGTCAGAATCGCTAATGATCATGAAGAGAAGATCATCAAGAGCAAACTGAAGTTGTGAATGATGTAGCGACTGCGTAAGAGACAAATAAGGGTCAAGCGATTGACAATCAAGAGGCTCTCAACCCGTTCCAACCAGATTGTAAATGGCTTAAAGACCATCCACCAGAGTTAGTGGTTGGAGATATTGAAGCACATGTTAGAACTAGGTCCGCAACAATCAATGAGGCCATGTTCGTTAGCTTTCTATCTCAAATGGAACCAAAGAAAGTGGATGAAGTGCTCAGTGATTCAAGTTGGGTACAAGCGATGCAAGAAGAGCTTAACCAATTTGAGAAAAGCAAGGTTTGGACTCTAGTACCAAGACCAACTCACCAAGGATTTATTGGAACTAGCTGGGTTTTTAGGAATAAGATGGATGAAGATGGCATTGTTATAAGAAACAAAGCCAGAATAGTCGCTCAGGGTTATTGTCAGGAAGAGTGTATTGATTTTGATGAGACGTATGTCCCAGTAGCTTGTCTTGAAGCGATTAGGATGTTCTTAGCATTTGTCGCGTTTAACAAATTCACAGTATACCAAATGGATATAAAGATTGCATTCCTAAATGGTAAACTCCAAGAAGAAGTCTATGTGGAGCAACCTCCAAGATTCATCAACAACAATGGGAAAAGTATGGTCTACAAATTGGATAAGGCATTCTATGGCCCTAAACAAGCACCAAGAGCATGGTATGACACTCTCACTATCTTCCTTATAGGTAAAATCTTTTCAAAAGGCAGCGTTGATACAATTTTATTTAAAATTACCCATAATAATCATATTCTCTTAGTCCAAATTTATGTTGATAATATTATATTCGGATCTACTAATAAGCGATTGTGTGAGAAATTTTTAAAAATGATGCAAGAACAATTTGAAATGAGCATGATGGGTGAATTAATTTTATTCTTAGGACTGCAAATTAAACAACTCCCTAATGGCATATTTATTAACCAAGCTAAATATACAAGGGATATGATTAAGAAATTTGGTATAGAAAATGCAACATCTTCAAAAATTCCTTTGAGCCAAACGTTTAAGTTAGATAAAGATGAAAGTGGGAAGAAAATTGATATCACTAATTATAGAGGTATCATTGGATCACTTTTTTATCTTACCACTAGTAGACCTGATATTGTTTTCAGTATGCATGTGTGCATGCTTTCAAGTCAATCCAAAAGAGTCACAGTTAATTGCTACCAAGAGAATCCTTAAATACCTAAAAGACACACAGAATGTGGGCTTATGGTATCCAAGGGACTCTCCTTTTGAACTAATTGGTTATTCAGACGTAGGTTTTCAGGATGCAAAATTGATAGAAAAAGTACTAGTGGTACATGTCAATTTCTAGGTGATAGACTAATTTCATGGCATAGTAAGAAACAACAATCCATATCAACTTCTACCGCTGAGGCAGAATATGTAGCCGCTGGATCTTGTTGTGCACAAATCCTTTGGATGAGGCAACAACTTAGAGATTATGGAACAATCCTAGGTCCTACCCTAATTCATTGTGATAACCAAAACACTTTAGCTATGACCCAAAATCATGTCCTTCATTCTAGAACTAAACACATTGACATTCGCTACATTTCTTGCATGTCCATGTTCAAAAGAAAGATATCTCCATGCACTTCATTGGAACTGACAAACAATTGGCAGATATCTTCACCAAAGCGCACAACGAACAACGTTTTCTCACTTTGAGAAGTGAATTAGGTATGATTGATTTAAACGATGAAACCATAAAACATCATATTTTACAGGCATACAATTTAGGGGGAATCTACTTTACATTTATGTCCAAATTGTTTTTTAAGATTGAAATGAGCCATCAATTTTAGGGGGAACTTTAAAATTGTACTTGTCTCAATTCATAAGTGACTGTGATAAAAAATTGACTTTGAAAATTTATGCATTAATCACTAGCGCTTATCTATTATGCATGACAAAATCAATCTCTAATAAAAGTAAATGAAAATATCTTTCAAAATCCAAGCGATTGATTTTTATATAAAGTCTTAAGCTTTGACAAAAATTGAATTTTATTAAAAAGACTTCAGCGATTAAGGATTCCCACTTCAATGCTAAGTAACTTTCTCTAAAAATCATGCATAATTTTCATCGCTAAAAGTAGCGTGTGGATAAGTCCAAAAGATTAGATTTGACAACTGTCCACGCGCTCCTATCAAATCAAATTGACAGTTAATGATTCCTATCTAAAATAGGCAGTTTAGTAACTGCGCATGTCTGGGTACATGTCAGTGTACCATTAGGCACACGCAACTCACGCTGAACATTTTTAAAATTTCAAAGGTTTTTTTTTAAAAGGTAGTTGCGGACTCCAAAATTTTATAATTCACAGCAGTTAGCCTATTTATGCACCTTTTCACATCCGTATTTATGACTGAACGGCTCAGATTCAATTCTTTTATTTCCAATTTAATTACCTGAACATGTGGCGTGTATCTATTCATTGAAAAGTTACTTTTTGCCAACCATCCACAGTTTTTACTAAAAAAACTTTATCACACTTAAAATTCTCTTGCTGTAAAAACTCTCTCAAGGCAAACAAGCTTTCTTTCTAAATCTCTCAAAAGCTTCAAACCTTCTTCAATGGCTCCACTAAAATCTTCTGAATCTGCTGTCGAAAAGTCTAAAAAATCCAAAACTGAGAAACCAGTCACTGTGAATGCTGGATTTCTTGTGAATTGGGACTACCTCTTTGAAAACCAGAACTTCCCTCTAAGGACTATTCTCCCTCTGGTTCAAGAGTCTGGTTTGAGTGAAATGATAGCCTCTCATTCAAACATCTTCGAGGAAGAAACTCTTTTCTTCTTTCTGAATGCAAAAATTTCTGCCGATGGAAATTCCATTTCATGTATCTTTCCATTTGCGTGTGAAACCTTCGTTCTCTCCTCTGAACTCGTTTCTTCTCTTCTGCATTTACCCAATGATGGAGTCGAAGTTGAAGACATCACTCTCGGCGATGCCACTAAAGTATGGTAATTGGTCAAGAAAGACGATGTGGATGCTGCCTATGAACCCAACTTCAAAAAGAATGACATGAAGGGCGAATATATCATTCTAGCTGACATATGTTCAAAAATTATCGAATTCAGAAAAGGAAGCTTCGATAAGATCTCCAATATCCAATACAAAATGATGGTTGCAATTCTAACCAAGTTCAAAATCAATTAGTCGCTTTACGTCTTCAATTGCTTTAAGGCAGTGATGGCCAAGTCAGTAAATCCAAAGCCTTACGGCATTGTGCTGAGTTATATTCTAAGCGCTAGCGGTTTTATCAACACCACTGGAAAGAAAGTCCCAGTGCTCAAATTCTATGGGAAAAAGATGATCGGAGAGTTGCTCGAACTCAAGCGTCAGGGTGGAGCATCTGTCCCCAAAGACAAGCGTAAGCGACTTCTTGCCGAAGGAGTTGTTCGCAGCGATGATGAAGACCAAGTGTCTTCATCGTCATCATCAGAAGAAGAAGCAGTGGTGGTTAAGCGACCAAAAGATTATTGTGAAGGTCGCTGAACCAGCCAAGCTAGCTAAGAAACAAAAGAAGAAGCACGAGCCAAAGAAGAAGTATCCCTCTTCTTCTCCAAAATCACCCTCTCATCCTCCAGCGTTTGTCTTCCTCCTGAAGATGGAGAAGAAGAAGAAAAAAAAGTACCGCTAGCCTACAAGCATACTCCTTCATCCACTCCAGCTGCATCAACAAGCGCTCCAGTCGAGCTAGCGCTTGAAGAGCCAGCCAGCGTTCCTTCTCCTCTCTCTGATGCTGAAACCAGCGCAGAACCCAAAGCCACTACTCCATCTTAGAGGCTTTCCCGTGTTTGGGGTAAGTACTTGTGCTAAGCAAAGTATTATATCCTTTCCTCGTTACTTTCTAAGTCTCTAACACTAGGATAAAATCTTTTTTAGCCGAGTGTGAAGCAAAGGTCCAGACTGTTCTTAACACTCTTGAGAACTTGCATATTCCCATTCGCGCTGATCCAATCATTCTTTTCTCGATTTAGATCAAGAAGAAGTTATCTCTGAGCTTGAGAAAACTGTGCCAAATGTTGAAACAGATCAAGCGACTACACCAGTCGATGATAATCCTCAGGGTAAGCGTTGTAGTATCTTACTTATGATTTCTACTTAGTAGAAATTTTGATTGCTTTTCTCAAACGCTTGCATGTATCAGCTCAAAGTGCACAAGCTACTGATGCACCTCACCCTCCTGAGGAAGATATAGAATTGGATGTTGATTTATCAGTAGTGGTGCAAATTTCTAGAGGAGTTAGTTTGGTCATTTCAGACGCTGAAATCTCACGAGCTTAGGAAGCGACTAAGGATGTTGAGCAGTCGACAGAAGTGGCTGTTCCTTTTATCCCCACTCCAACTGTTCCTTCTCCTCCAGCCGTTGATTTCTTCCGAAGAGGCTATGATGAAGATTTGGAATATTATTATGCCTGGAGAGAAATGACGCTTAAGCAAATGATTGATATGGAGCTCAACTTCGAATCTATGTTCCACAATCCGGATCTCTCTGATGCTCAAAAGACAGCAATTTTTTAGTCGCTTGCCAATGCTGACGTTATTTCAATGAAAGATATTATTGCTCGTTTGTAGTATCTGGAAACTCCAGAAAAGGATTTTGTAGAGTTTGAGAGCAAACGCTTTCAAGAAGTTGACAAATGCATCTAATGCAATTACCCTTTTCGTCGAACTCGTGTCTAGATACGGAATCCACACATGAGAGATTGGGAAAAGAATCTTGATGAAGAGAAACTGCAAAAATTAGGATATTCATCGTTCACTCAAACGCTAACAGATCTGCAGAAAAGCCGCTGAAGTTATGGAAAGGCAAAGGTGATATGCTTTGAGATCACCCTATCCCCATCAACTTCTGGGTTGAAGATGAAGCCGGAGAATTTTTTGCAAGAGTGTGGGCAGATAACTACATAATAGAGAAACAGTGTTTCAAGCAATTACTTGCCACTAGATGTAACAGTGAACTCTCTGAATCTCTTGGGAAAAGGTGGATAACTGCCATTCAATTGAAGAAATGATGAAGTATCCATTTTTGTTTAACTTTGGCATCGATTATAGGTGTAGAGCATATGCCTTGTTTCTGTTGGAGACGAATGAATCGCTTGTAGGTCCGATAAATGCTTTGCCTTATTTTTGCCAAGGCATGGAACGCTATCTTCGTGAGCAACTTAAAAAGATCAGTCAAGGAGGTTATGAGTTAACATTGGGTAAGCGACTCCAGATTGATTTGAACGAGGATGCTTCTTCAAGCAAGCGACTGCTTCTTCCAGGTCAAAGTACAATCCGTGTGAATATTGATGACGATCAAGCTGAGTTTGCTGAATTCCACAGAGACAGGAGAGCGATTGTAGAAAATACACAATCGTTGGGCATCACACTTGCTAAATATTTTAACCTAAATCCTTTCAGGGGCTATAATCTTCACCCTGCTCTCTTCTGTGAGAAGAATATCCAAGTCGCCAAAATGATATCGTTGATCAGGCCAGTGGACCAAGAAGCAACTCAAGCACTTATGCCATTTATTTTGGACTTCTACAACTCTTACATTTCAGGAGTTGATCTACCGAAGAATGTGCAATTTGTACTTAGCACTGAAGAGCACGAAGATGCTATATTTTATATTCCACAGACCAACGTCCTCAGTCCAAGGCATATTACAGAAGCGATTGGCCCACTCTAGGTCATTTCCATGAAAGCCCCTTCTCCAATCCAAATTGTTGAAATAAAAGTTTCTCCTACTGTGGAAGCCACTCAAATACCCGAGGCATTTTTGGCAAATCTTTCAGAGCGCCCCAGTAGTCGAGCCCCCATCAGCGCTTGCAAATCCATCCATGGATCAAGCGATTGAAGAAGTTCAGAAAGTCCTTGATGAGCCTGAAGAGCCTTTTGTAAGAGATAAATCTAAAGGCAAGGCTGCAATTTCTAGCTCATACGAACTCATTCCTTCTCCCAGGCATTCTTCCTTCTCTGATTTAGATTCAGAAAGTGATCAAGAGTCTAGAGACTTTAGAAGAGCTGTTAGGAACTCGCTCAATACCATCAAGGGTTCCTGCTCTAAGATACTTGAAAATAATGAACTCAATATCAGGCTGATCTCTGACACTAGAAGTCGTGATATTGCAAATTCTGCAACAAAAAGCACCATAGCAATTATGGATGGCATACCACTGATCACTTCTCTTTCTGAAGAATTCAATCAGACGCTTACCCAGAATGCTTCAGCTGATACTGAGTGCCACAATTATTCCAATTTAATCTCTTGGAGTATCGCTGAGCAAATTGCTCTCTTGGTAGATGAAGTTAAGCTTCTCCGACGGGACATCGCTGACTTAAAGACCTCCCTTAATGATGTCAAGAAGGGGGAAGGTCTTAAAGAAAAGTCCCAGTCCAAGGCCATCTCTAAGACAGACAACAAGGATTGGCGATCTATGTTCGAGGAGATAGAGGGCATAAAGAAAATGCTTACTAAGAAGCGAAATCCTAGATATTATCAAGGTAGGAACTTGCTTCCGGACTTAGACGTTGAGTTCTTAGAGAGTATGGGTTTTCATCCATATGCCGGACCGCTTAGAAGACCTATTAACTGGAAATCCACCAATGATCGAAGACAAGACATTTACCATGACTTGATCCGAGAACTTGGAATCCCTCCGAGGGATTGGATGGAAAGATTGTTGGAGCTGGAAAAAAGCGCTAGACGCAGAAGACATGACTACAATGAACTCCAGCATACAACTATGATAGATGTTGATAGACTTCTACTGGATTTAGAGATTAAAATTTATCAAGAAGAAGAAGCAAACAGGAAGCGACAGAAAAGATGATTGATTATATAATTCCTACCTTTTTCAGTTGTCGCTTTAAATTTTTACTATAAATCATGTATGCTTATCTCTCATATATATGAATGAATGATTTATCACTGAAACAACTTGTTGAGGCTAATCTAACATTAGCTAACTTTACTAACTTTCCAAACGCTAACTTATAATTATTTTTGGACTTTTCTTTAAACTCTTAATCTATAAAAGAGTTATAAGAGTTAAGGCATTGACATCATCGAAAAGGGGGAAATTGTTAGGAATTTGATGTTAGATGTTTTGATGATGACAAGATAGAATTTTATGTTAGACCCCAAATATAATGTAAGTTTCTGTTTTCATAGATCAACTGTATAAGCGTCTGAAAGTATGTAAGTTTGATTCGGCTTGTAATTTCTATCTTTGTAGATTTTAGACTAAGTATTAAAAACGGAATCGCTAATAGAATTCTAGGTGAGTCTATTAGAAATGAAGTTGAAGATCAGCGTCTGAAGTCAAGTGAAGATAGAATTTTGTCTTAAGCGATTGCCAATCGCCATGGACTATTTCAGGACTAAATGAATCAAGCGCTCACAGCTCTCAAGCGATCAAGGATCAGATTCACCTGAAATAAATTCCAAAGTCACTAAGGACTTAAATGCAATCATTTAACGGGCATTTATTTCAAACAAAAAATAAATTCAAACACATTAAATGCTTGATAAGAGCATCAAATGTGATAAGGATAGATTGTATATGGAGCAAGTCACTTACTAGTTTAGACTGTCAAAATTTCAGAGTTCAAACTTGCCACATCAAATCAGTGCAGCAGGATTTCAGGAATGTCAGAGAAAAAGTTGATTCACGCGCCTCATGAATAATACGCACTCACATGTGTCCAACAGACAATTCCCAACAATTATCTATAAATACCTTACTTCCCGCAAACCCTAAAGATATATAACAATCAACATAAAAAAACTTTGCAAAAATATTTTCTCAAGAAAAGTTTAGAAACTCCATAGTCAAAATCTTTCAAGCTTTTTACATACATTCCAGACAGTCACAAATATCTCAAATATCTTCCAAAGAAGAAACCTAAACTCTTACTGAGATATTCCAAGTTGTTTGATCTTTCCAAAAACAAACAAACATGTGTGATAAAACCCTCAACCTTTCATCTGAGTGAGAAAGTTGTTGAAACCCCTTATAGGCAGTATTTCTGAGTGAGAGAAGCATGTAGAAGAAGATCTTCTTTGGTGCTGAAGTTTGTATGATCAAGGAGCCCGAGATCATTTTTCACCTTATTTACTATCTTGCAGAAGATTTTGTATGATTTTTTGATAATCAACTTAGTAAAATTCTTCCGAGTGAAAAAGGAGAAAAAGGATGTAACTAGGATTACATCACCCAGTGAACCTTATATATCTTCTGTTATTTACTTTTAAACCTATCTTGCCTTATTTTCTCTTATTTATTCTGAAAAAACAAGCTAAACTGCTAAGCGACTACTTAACGAAAACCGAATGCTAAGCTTTAAAATCATTTCCGCTGTGCTAACTCTGATTAAGCGATCTAAACATTACCTACTTTGGTAAATTTATAAAATCACCAAGTCTAAGTTATCTTCACTGAAGCGCCTGACCCAAGCGCTCAGCTTCCTAAGCGTTCTAATCTTTAAAAGTGATACGAATTTTTGAAGTCGAAAAAGACTTCAGGGTCTGTTCAACCCCCCCCCCCCCTCTAGACCCTTTCGTATGCCACTTGGGACCACCAATCTTAAAACTGTTAAATCTTTCTTTAGCAATCTAGAGCTTGTTCTCTTTGATCTGAGCTGACCCACCATAGATTATAGCCAATTTATCCCATATTTCTTTAGTCGTAGAATACAACTTGACCTTATTGAACAAATTATCATCATCACTCTGCAGCGCTCATCTGTAGATCATTCATGCTTTGATTTTTCAACATAACCGTCTAGGGTCTCTCCTGTGGCTACAGGTGCTCTAGTGATGACTTTCAAGATTTTAATCAGCCCATCTAAAATGATATCACACATTTCATCATCACATGAATAAAGATATGCAAATGTTTTGACCTTCTATGAGTCATAATTTAAATCAATCAACTTAGGTACTTTTGCAAATGCAATGAAAGAAATTTAAAGCAACTAGATTTTAAAAAAATCTAAAGAAGCAGTTATGCTTGAAAATTTGAAAATTTTCAACTTCACTCTTTCTGATACCACTTGTTGGTCCCAAGTGGCATACAAAAGAATCTAGAAGGGGGGAGGTTGAATAGGCCCTGAAGTTTTTTTCAACTTCAAAAGTTTCATATTCAAAATATTGTGGACGCTTAAGAATGTAGGCACTTGGCTGAACGTCTACTTGAAGACAAATTTAATAACTTAGATTTAAGATTTGAATATTGTAACCAAATAAGGTTAAGCGTTCAGTTCTTTTATCAGGGTTAGCATAGCGGAATAGTTTTAAGTTTTCTTTTTGAAAGGTCTTAGAGTCACAACGTATTTCTTAGTTGCTTTCGACTTTAAAAGATTTTATCAATGTGGTTACCCAAAGATTATGCAATGATATGATAATAAGGAAATCAACAGTAAATTAAAGAACACGAAGTTTGAAAGGTTTGTTGGGTGGTGTAATTCCAACTATGACCTTCTTCTCCTTTTTCACTCGGAGGAAATCCACTAAAATGATTCTCGAAGAATCACACAGAAATTTCTACAAAATAGAGGATGAAATGGATTTGAATGACTTGAGCTCCTTGGTCACACAGATTTCTGCTCCAAGCACTTCGATCACTTACTTCTTTCACCCATAAATAATGCAAGTATCCAACTTCGACTTCACACAAATCGCGAGGCTGAATATGGATTTTGTCTAACGGTTTATTTGATTTTTGGAAGTTCAAACAACTTAGAATATCTCAATGATAGTGAATGGTTCTTCTGAAAAAGATGTTTGAGATATTGGTTGACTGTTGATAAGAGGTGTTTTTACGTGTTTTTAAGCCCCTTTGCGTTTATGTTTTAGGTTCATTTATTGCTTGATTATTGCCACATGTGCGTTTAATCCATGCATTAAGTGATTTCAAACCTTAAGTGGATACATTCGAAGAATGGGCTGAAAAACGACGTATAAAACAAGTTTAGGCCAAGTTGCTTCACACCTACGCGCCCAAGAGCCCCTCCAACCACGCCCAGGCGCAGATGACATCCAGTTCCGAGGATTTGCTTCGCACTCCCTCGCCTAGGCGCCATCATAGCTACGCCTGGGCGCCGATTTCGCAACACTTACCACGGTTTAAGGCTATTTCTGTACATTTAGAGACCGAATTGGACAAAGTTTCCTTCTACACAGTTGTAGATCTATGTCTTAGCTTCACGTGGGAACTTGAATCATCCAAATCGGAGGTCTTTGGAGAGATTTATGAAGGAAATACGATTGTTGCGCAGGAAAGCAAGAAAGCTGTCTAGACTTCGCACATCCGCGCCTAGACGCCAAAACACCCACGCCGGGGCGCCGATACCTCCGACATTTGATTCCTTTTAGCCAAAAGTTCAGCATTTTAGGTGGAAGGGAATCATTTAAAGCCAAGAGGTCAGCACATGTGTTGAGGGGGTGCCTTAGTTGTATTTCTTGATTGGCATGCTTTATAGGAATTGTTTATTACATGCTTGATGGGTTTTTGAGTTTAAAAAGGGGAAGAGAGTCTAAAAGGAGAAAACACAAGGGGGAGGGCAGCCGGCCATCATCCTTCCCCCATCAATCATTCATCATTTTCAATTCTTCACCAATCATCATTCTTTGAAGTTTGCTAGGAAGAGGAAGAAGGAAAAGAGCTAGAGATTTGAAGCCACAATCAAGGATCCATCTTGAATCACACTTGAGGGAGTTTTTAATTGTTTTTCATTACATTTTATGCTCATGATTATGTATATGACAACATTAGATTCTTTTAAGCCATTGATGATGAGCTAATTTTGTAGAACTAGGGTCATGTAAGGCCAAATTGTGATTTATACTTATAATAGAGGACTGTTGTGATTACTCTTATATTGTTATGTGATGTGAATTTGTGTTTTTTGCCTATCTTACATATACTTGATCACTACATGTTAGAATCTTATGCCTAGGTTAATATTTCGGGAGAAAATGGACTTAGGGTGCAAGAAATTCACATCATGAGCCGCAACTAATGAGGAATTGCCCTAGACATAGGTAAAGATTCCCGGGTGAAGTTATTCGATTCTAATCGAGTGAACTCTAGTACGTTAATGCATGTTTAGTGGTTAGATTTCCGGATAGGAATATTTGGGAAATCACGATCTAAGCATAGGAGTTTATACGCGAGACATCGGTTATTCTCTACCTTAGGAGTTTTCACCATAACAATATAAGAGTAATTCTCCAACAAGAACCTTTATAAGTATATTTGATCAATTTGGACCTAGCATGTGCCTTAGTCTCTCTTTATAGTTTGTGTAAAATCAATTGTGTAATCTTGTTCTTATTGTATGCATTTTACCTCTAATTTACTTTAATTATATTTGTTCTTTATCATTACAAATCATAAACTAAAATTCAAGTCTCCGTGGTTCGACAACCCGGACTTTTCGTCCACACTTATTACTACACACGACTAGTGCACTTGCTATCATAGCACGTTAGTTATTAGCGTGTCAAGTTGACTGTCTCAGGGATTCATGAAAATCATAAAAAATGTTTGCTTTAAATATTCTGGCTTTTCTAAATGTTTAACGATTGAGACTTCAATGCAACAGAGATTCGTCTTGTAAGCTTGTTGTTATATATTGACTTCAATGCAACAGAGATTCTTGGGTAAAGTGTTCTTCTATTACTTTCACAAGTGAATGACTTTACGTCCCTTTTCCCTGAAATTCTACTGTAAAAAGTTGGTGTCGCAGACTCTATAAAGTTGACAGTCCAATGAGAAGGCTTCTCCATACGTCTTGGAGTACATATCATATTTAATGCTCTTATCAGCATTTAATGCATTTGAAATTAATGCCCATTCGAAATTAATGCTCTGAGAAGCCTTGTGTCGCGCAGTGGCACAATCAAACCAGGCGGCGCACTTCTGGCGACGTGCGGCAGTGCTGACCAATTAAAAGTGATGCTTGTTGCTCATAACGACGGCGCATTTAGAGCCGCCTTAGCACTTTAGCGCAGCCGTGCAGCACGGTAGCTGCTGCTTGAAATCACCGCAGCCTTGCTGCTTAATTTCTCCTGGATCAAATCCATTCATCTTCGTGCTTCAATTTTCGAATCCAATCAAAAGATTATTCCAGATTTTTACCCAATAAATCTAATTCAAAATCATTAATAAATATGTTCTAAACATATTTATTATCAATTTTCAGATTTAATTCAAAAATAAATCCACCAACATAATCACAAACGCGTATAAAATTAATAAAGCCATTAAAGTTGGCTCCGATACCACTTTTAGGAATCCGATCAGATGCACAGTGGAAGACAAACAATCATGGATTCCTAAAGCCGGATCACTTTATAGAGTTTAATAATTTTATGTTTATAGAAATAAAAACACAACGATTTACCATTATCGAACTGTGATTCATTTCTTGATCTACCATCTACACAGTAGCAATCCCCGAGACTCCTATCACGCCGGAATAAGACTTGAAGAAAATCCACCTCCTTTGACTCCACCATGGTCGATGGCTATAAAGAAAGGGAAGAGAGAATTGTTCTCTTCTTCTTTATTTGCTATCAAGTTTATTATGAGTGACTTAGGTTTTTCATCTAAGTAGTGTGTATTTATGTTTCATCTAAGTAGTGTGTATTTATATGAAATGATGGGCTTGGAATTAATTAATTCCTTGAGCCCACCAAAACCATAACACACGCCCACCTTCATTCCTATTGGGTCAAGTTGACTTTCAACTTAGTCCAATTATTAATTAGGTCCAATATTTTTTAATCTAATTAAAATATGATATTAATTAATAATCAACTAAATTAATTAATCTAACAATAAATTTAGGATAGGATGAAATATACTAAATAAATCTAATTATTTATAATTAATTTACTTCCATTAATATAATTAATCAAATAAATCAATTTGTCCATCAAATGACAAATTAACTAATTTATGTTATTTGACAGCAAAAGAATTTATTTGCTTAATTCTTTGGAAGCGCGACTCTCTAGATTTGTCTCAATTAGCATTGGAAGGAGACCAAGGATGTGAGTGTCACCTAGCCAGTCTCGTGGACTCACATCGAAACCTAATTGAGAACAAATCTAATAGATCATATACGAACCTTTAGGTCACAGACACCCTGTGAGTATAAGCTTTCACTGTAACATCCCGATCGAGTGTGAGTCATGGATTGTGTCAAACTCACAGGATTCGATGATGTGCTCAATGAATCATAGTAAGATGAAATTGCTAAACATCCTTTGTGTACAATACACAGGTTAGTTCTCCTGCTTTGGCCAATGACTTATAAGTTCATTTATCTATGATCGCAGAGGACATTAATTCATTTACTACTAGAGACAGTGAATCTCATATTGGCAATCACTGAACAATTACCACTTGTCCTTCTGAACTGCACTTCAAGGTTGATCCCACCAAAGGGTGAATTAGATCTAACTACTCTAATAACTCGTTCAGTGTCACAAGTCCAATATTCGTGAATCCTCAGGTCTAAGGCTTATGCACACTACCATGACCAGTAATTCAATCATTGACAGTCAACGAGTAATTACCCATGTGATTAAATTATGACGAGTCATGTTCGAATATAATAATTCCATCGATATATCTATGGCCAAGATCCTACCATCTAAAGTGACCAATTGACACTCTTTGTCAAAGCTTGCTTCATAAAAGTCTGGTCTTAAAGCCCAATTAAGACTCGTCGACTTGCATTTCTAATTTAAGTAAACGAGGAACCGATACTTCTAGTGTCATTTTCCTGGAACCATGAGGAGTAGAAGCTCCCTCTTGATTACTCGGGACTTATTTGTTCAATGCTTATATTAATGTCATCAAGATTGATATGAACAAAACAAATGTCTTTATTGATTTGTACAATATAAATTAGTGCCCTACAAGTTCTAACTCCTCGTTGGCATCGAGGGAACATACCTAACGGTCTCTCACTTGCACTCATTGCTAATTGCTATGGTACCTAATTTATATCCTCTAAGGGTGTCATTCTAGCACCGCCTACGACATTGGACTTAGTGAGTGGGCCTGTCATGCTTCGGTTGTGGCTATTTTTCTATTGGCAATGTTTCCTTTTCCAACGATCATTCAAAATGATGTAGGATCTCTTTTGAATAAGTTCGAACCTTTCGTGAGACCATTTATTCCCATCATGCGCAATGGCTCCTTTCGTGTCACAACAAAGTGGCAATGCGAGCTTGATAAGAGGTGTTTTTACGTGTTTTTAAGACCGTAATTCTTATGATTTGGATTCACTTATTGCTTAAATCATGTCACATTTGTATTTAATAGGTGTGTTAAGTGAATACAGGTAATAAATGAGAATACATGAAGAAAAGGGAAGAAAACGATGAACAAAACAAGTTCAAGCATGTTTTTCAACACCTAGGCGGTTTATGCATCTCCTACCACATTCGAGCGATAATTCCGTACATTTCGAGACCGATTTAGACAAAGTTTCCTTCTACAAAGTTTTAGATGTATGTCTTAGCTTCAAATGGGAACTTGAAACATCCAAATTGGAGGTCTATAGAGATAAATGTGAAGGAAATACGATTGCTGCGCCGAACAGAGAAGTACATGTGCCAGGATACGCCCCAACGACCTCCTAGTCATGCCTAGGCATGGATAGTCCGAATGTTACTCATTTTCAGCCTAAATTCCAGCATTATATGATGGGTAAGAATCACTTTTGGCCATAATTCAGCACATGTGTTGAGGGGTTGTCATAAGTGTGTTTCTTGGTAGATTTACTTTATGGGTGCCAAATCAGAAACAACCTCCATATTGAAACGTAATTTAGGTATACTTAGCGACTGAATTGGACACAATGTCCTTCTGGAAAGTTGTAGATCTATGTTTTATCTGAACATGGGGACTTGAATCATCCAATTTGGAGATCTGTGGATAATTGTATGAGGAAAATACTAAGACTGCGCTGGAAAGCAAGAAAATGGCAGCATGCATGTGTTTTGTTGAAGTTTTCACATGGTTATGCTTGGTGGAATTCTTAAGGGCCGAAAGTTTAGCATTTTTTAGCTGGTTGGAATCTTAAAAGCCAAACTTTAAGCATCACCTTAGGTGGAATTCGCATTGGGGAACTTTAATGGGAATTCTTAATGCATACTTTAGTGGAATTTTGGCTATAAAAGGAGGGGGAACCCATACTTTTCATCATTCACTATCAATTTCAGATTCTTGGAATGAAAGAAGTGAGGGAGTGACCGATCCATATAGAAGAAAAGATGGGAGAGAAAAGTTCTTGATCATCATATGAGAAGGAATATTCACTTGGAGTTCCATCATTGTTCAATTAGAGGGAGTTTTTATAGCCTTTTCATTTCATTCATGTCTATGAACATGTGTATTTATTCATTATTGTTTCTCATATTATCTATCATGAACTAAATTCATAAGACTAAGGCCATGTAAGGTCAAATTGTGATATATGCTTATAATAGATGATTGTTGAGGTTATTCTTATATTGTTATGTGATGTGAATTTGTGTTTTTGCCTATCTTGCATATACTTGATCACTATATGTTAAAATCTTATGCCTAGGTGAATATTTCGGGAGAAAATTGACTTAAGGTGCAAGAAATTCACATCATGACCCACAACTAATGAGGAATTGCCCTAGACATAGGTAAAGATTCCCGGGTGAAGTTGTTCGATTCTAATCGAGTGAACTCTAGTACGTTAATGCATGTTTAGTGGTTAGATTTCCGGATAGGAATATTTGAGAAATCACGATCTAAGCATAAGAGTTTATACGCGAGACATCGGTTATTCTCTACCCTCGGAGCTCTCACCATAACAATATAAGTGTAATCCTTCAACAAGAACCTTTATAAGTATATTTGATCAATTTGAACCTAGCATGTGCCTTAGTCTCCCTTTATAATTGGTTTTAAATCACTTGCTCATCTTTGTTCTTATTCTCTACAAATTTTATTTGAATTTATTCTTACTTTGTTTATTCATTTCATTACAAATCTTAAACTAGAATTCAAGTCCTTGTGGTTCGACAATCCGGACTTACCATCCATTTATTACTACACACGACTAGTGCACTTGCTACCAAGCACGTTAGCTTTTAGCGTGTCAAGTTTTTGGCGCCGTTGTGGGGGATTTTTTCATTTTAGTTTTTGATTTTTTTTGTTTAAATTTTCATAATTCTTAGTTTTTCGTTTATTTCTAACCTTTCTTTTATTTTATTATTCTAATTTTTTTTTTCTTGTGGTTATTTGCTAGGTGTAATTTGTGGTGCATGACCCGCTCTTCTAACGAGCCCCTATACAATTTTGAGCCGGAGATAGAGCGTGTTCTTCGATCTAGTAGACAAGCTCGAGAAATGGCCGACAATCTAAATCCAAATGGGAATTTTCCCGACATAAATCTTCCGGAAAATAGGGAATCGCTGCAAAATCTTTTCCAAGCTACGCAACCGGCACCTCCTCAAAGACTTCCATCGATCCGGGAAAATCTACCTCCAAGGGTCCACACCATACCGGGACCCGTGATCTTTCCAAATTTCTATGCACCAAATTATCACATTCCGTCACACATCTTTAGCATGGTGCAAAGCGAACCCTTCTATGGAGAGCCCCATGAATCACCTCATGAGCATTTGGAGACTTTAGACGACACTCTCATGACTACCCAATTTCATCCACGGGATCTTGATGCAATTCGTCTAAGAGTCTTCCACTTCTCATTAAAGGAAAGGGCGACCATGTGGTACAAGTCTCTACCACCCCAATCCATCACAACATGGGGACAATTGTTTGATGCCTTTTTGAGCAAATTCTTTCCACCCTCCAAAATCAACGAGCTAAGGAGCAATATTAAAGAGTTTAAGCAAGGGAATCATGAGTCCTTAGCCGAGGCATGGGCTAGATAAAAAAACATGCTCCGAAAATGCCCGGATCACAACCTAAAGTTGAGCGAGCAAGTACTACGATTCCATGATGGAGTCCGATCGCGCATCCGAAATAGGCTCAATGCCGGCGCCGGTGGTGATCTCCTTGGGCTCGATTGCCAAAGTGTGTGGGACAAGATTGAGCAATTAGCCCGGGAAGATGAACTCTATCCCGATGATGAAGAAGTCACACCCACCAGAAAAATTGCTTGTGTTCAAGAAGAAGTTGCTTTGGAAACAATGGTTGGCAATGTTAACTATGTTGGAAATGCCAATCGACCTCAATTGAATTTTCATGTGCCCGAAAATTTTCCAAGAAGGCCAAATCTGGCACAAAACGCTCATACCGGTATCTATCAAGCACCAAGGCCTTCATTCAACAACAATAAAGCTCAAAGGCAAGGCAATCCTCATGTACAAAGCCAAGTTAGGCCTCCCACAACCGATGAACGTCTCGATGAGGAAATAAAGAAATCGGATACAGCAATCAACGAACTCCGTAGTATGATGAAGGATTTGATGATGGAGATGAAGGATATGAAGACACAAATGGGTCAAATGGCAAGGGCGATCAGCAAGAGAGCCCCGGGAACTTTACCAAGTGACACGGAAAAGAACCCGAAAGAGCAATGCTATGCAATTACCTTGAGAAGTGGCAAACATGTAGCAAATGATGTTGTTCGCACATCGGCGCCCGAGCGCCCAGACAGCCACGCCCAGGCGCCTACGCTGCCACGCCCAGGCGCCAATTGCTGCGCCCAGGTGCCACGTCCTGGTTCTTCCGAATTCGGCTCTTCGACTCCAACGCACCCACCCATCGAGGTACACCTCCCCTTTCCCAATGGATATAAAAAGAAACAGAAGGAGATGGATCCGAGTTTCCCCCGAATCTTGCCTATATTGCTCAACACATTGCCAACAAAGCTTCAAGATCCCGGGAGTCTTACGATTCCTTGCACTATTGGGCCCTTATCATTCGACAAGGTTATTTGTGATTCGGGAGCTAGCATCAACCTCCTTTCGTATTCTCTTTTCAGAAAGTTGGGCCTTGGCAATCCTAAACCAACTGCAATGAGCCTCCAACTCGCGGATAGATCAATCAAGAGGCCAAAGGGGATAATTGAAGATGTTATTGTCCAAGTTGACAAATTCTATTTCCCGGTCGATTTTGTGGTTCTCGAAATGGATAACGACATTGATGTTCCCTTGATCCTAGGAAGACCTTTCCTAGCCACTAGCAATGCCAAGATTGACGTGGGAAAAGGTAAGTTGACATTGAGGGTAAGAGATGAAAAGGTGACATTCGATGCTTATACAAACATGAAACCATCCATGGATGATCTTACTTGTTTAAATGTCAATGCTATTAACACTTTACTTGATGAAAAATGTGCAAGTGGCAAAACTAAGGGCACTCTTGAGTTGGAGAATGAGGTCCCCAATGAGAACCAAGAAAAGGTGAGAGAGGAGGATTTATGCATGAAGTACATTCCACCACATAAACGTGTTCATGAGATCGATAAGACAAATCCGGCACGGAGGGCTAATCTCAAAACACCGAGTTATGAGTGGACGCGAGTGAAACATGAGAAAGAAAGGAGAAATGACAAGGATATTGTCATTTTAAATGGCCCACCTATTTGAACCTCAAGGAGCGTAAAGTCGAGCTACCGACTCTAAACTAGCGCTTCTTGGGAGGCAACCCAAGTTTGTAAGTTTGTTTTTCTTTTTGATTTTGTTTTTGTTTTGTTTAGTTTGTTTCTTTATGTTGTGTTCAAACATGCACTTTTGGCATGTATGTTTTCTTATGCTTGATGGTTTGAAAAGTTGAAGTGTTAGATATGATGCAAATTTGGACCATGCTCATTTTACTCGAGAGGAGGAGAAGCTATAGGATTATGTATTGGAAGTTTAAGGATGTTTTTCAACATCCTTGGTTGTAAGTGTTCTTTTACTATTGTGTATGCTTGTTGTAACAACATTGGGGACAATGTTGGATTTAAGTTTGGGGGTGTTTAGAAGAGTACTTATTTTGAACTTTGATGGTGCAATCCTAATTTTTAGCTTAATTTTAGGGAAAGTTTGTTTGATATCATGTTTATATGCTTCTTTGTTGAGAAAATCAAGCATGAAAAATTTTTAGTCCTTCCAATTGATGCATTGAAATTGATTGACTTGGAAAAATGGCATGAATTCTTGAAATAATTTGAATTTAATGGAATATATATCTTTGAAATTGCTCGTGGAGACCTTAGACTAGAATTGATTCTTTAGATGATTCACAATGCACTTAAATCGAAGGTAGAGGAGTTGAGAGGATAACCATCTTGAGACACTTAAGGAATTATTCCCAGAAATATTAACTTAGATTTCTCATAAAGTTATAAGTTGAGTAGTAATTTTATATGCTAACAATGAATTGAAAAGGTTGAATTTTGGTATGACCAAAAGTGGTCAGGCTAATACGTACCGGAGGTGAAAAGTTTCATACCTATATATTGTACTATTATGCTAATTTGAGCTATGCTCAAGCCAAAAGAAGTGAATTGTTTAAAAGATCTAGTTTTATTTCGTGGCCTTTGATACTCGAGTGATTAAATCCTTAGGAGTGTCTCTACACTTAATGCCCCAAAACTATCTAGTTTGGGAGTCATTGATCTAAAACTTGTTACATGGGTGTCATAGAAAGCCTAATGGAATAAAACATTGCACATGATCTAGCCTTAATGAAGTTTAATGGAAATTCCATATGAATTGAATGTTGAATATTTGAGATAATGAAATTTAAATGGCTATGAGATTATCTATAATTATTGTGCCTTGTGTTTGATCAAAAGTTGATAGATATGGGATTAATGTCCAAAATTTGGTAAGGATGCCTCTCGACTATAATACCCTAGATTTATTTTTCACTACACCCCAGGGAGTCGTTTCAAGTATTGGTGTCACATGAGCAAAAGTAGTTGATATGTATATATATATTTGTGAACTTTAAAAGGTTGATTTTATGCCATTCATTCTTGTTGATCATATTGAGATGTGTTGATTCGGTTGGGATTGAAAATTTTCTAGATTTTGTGGGTATATCGTATGCAAACCCTCACTAGACTATAACTCGTCCTTTGAGGTAACTCAAAGGTTTAAAGGCTTGTTGCACCCGCTAAGTGCAATCGTTTACTCCACGAAAGTGAGTTAGTTAGTTGTTTTGTTTTCTCCCATTGAATGATGTTGGTCTTGCCTTATAGCTCTTATTGCTCGAGGTCGAGCAATTGATAAGTTTGGGGGTGTTGATAAGAGGTGTTTTTACGTGTTTTTAAGACCGTAATTCTTATGATTTGGATTCACTTATTGCTTAAATCATGTCACATTTGCATTTAATAGGTGTGTTAAGTGAATACAGGTAATAAATGAGAATACATGAAGAAAAGGGAAGAAAAACGATGTACAAAACAAGTTCAAGCATGTTTTTCAACACCTAGGCGGTTTATGCATCTCCTACCACATTCGAGCGATAATTCCGTACATTTCAAGACCGATTTAGACAAAGTTTCCTTCTACAAAGTTTTAGATGTATGTCTTAGCTTCAAATGGGAACTTGAAACATCCAAATTGGAGGTCTATAGAGATAATTGTGAAGGAAATATGATTGTTGCGCCGAACAGAGAAGTACATGTGCCAGGATACGCCCCAACGCCCTCCTAGTCATGCCTAGGCATGGATAGTCCGAATGTTACTCCTTTTCAGCCTAAATTCCAGCATTATATGATGGGTAAGAATCACTTTTGGCCATAATTCAGCACATGTGTTGAGGGGTTGTCATAAGTGTGTTTCTTGGTAGATTTACTTTATGGGTGCAAATCAGAAACAACCTCCATATTGAAACGTAATTTAGGTATACTTAGCGACTGAATTGGACAAAATGTCCTTCTGGAACGTTGTAGATCTATGTTTTATCTGAACATGGGGACTTGAATCATCCAATTTGGAGATCTGTGGATAATTGTATGAGGAAAATACTAAGACTGCGCTGGAAAGCAAGAAAATGGCAGCATGCATGTGTTTTGTTGAAGTTTTCACATGGTTATGCTTGGTGGAATTCTTAAGGGCCGAAAGTTTAGCATTTTTTAGCTGGTTGGAATCTTAAAAGCCAAACTTTAAGCATCACCTTAGGTGGAATTCTCATTGGGGAACTTTAATGGGAATTCTTAATGCATACTTTAGTGGAATTTTGGCTATAAAAGGAGGGGGAACCCATACTTTTCATCATTCACTATCAATTTCAGATTCTTGGAATGAAAGAAGTGAGGGAGTGACCGATCCATATAGAAGAAAAGATGGGAGAGAAAAGTTCTTGATCATCATATGAGAAGGAATATTCACTTGGAGTTCCATCATTGTTCAATTAGAGGGAGTTTTTATAGCCTTTTTCATTTCATTCATGTCTATGAACATGTGTATTTATTCATTATTGTTTCTCATATTATCTATCATGAACTAAATTCATAAGACTAAGGCCATGTAAGGTCAAATTGTGATATATGCTTATAATAGATGATTGTTGAGGTTATTCTTATATTGTTATGTGATGTGAATTTGTGTTTTTGCCTATCTTGCATATACTTGATCACTATATGTTAGAATCTTATGCCTAGGTGAATATTTCGGGAGAAAATTGACTTAGGGTGCAAGAAATTCACATCATGACCCACAACTAATGAGGAATTGCCCTAGACATAGGTAAAGATTCCCGGGTGAAGTTGTTCGATTCTAATCGAGTGAACTCTAGTACGTTAATGCATGTTTAGTGGTTAGATTTCCGGATAGGAATATTTGAGAAATCACGATCTAAGCATAAGAGTTTATACGCGAGACATCGGTTATTCTCTACCCTCGGAGCTCTCACCATAACAATATAAGTGTAATCCTTCAACAAGAACCTTTATAAGTATATTTGATCAATTTGAACCTAGCATGTGCCTTAGTCTCCCTTTATAATAGGTTTTAAATCACTTGCTCATCTTTGTTCTTATTCTCTACAAATTTTATTTGAATTTATTCTTACTTTGTTTATTCATTTCATTACAAATCTTAAACTAGAATTCAAGTCCTTGTGGTTCGACAATCCGGACTTACCGTCCATTTATTACTACACACGACTAGTGCACTTGCTACCAAGCACGTTAGCTTTTAGCGTGTCAGAGCTCCAAACAATTTTCTTGACAGCCTCTCAAGAAGTCATGTATTCAAAACTTGATATGGTGGCGTCCTCCATGACAGTGGTCCATCTCTCAAAAAAGTGAATACATACCCAGAAGTGAACTTATGGTTATTGACATCAAATTCAAAATCTGAGTCCATATAACCATTCACTTTTAGCTTTCCATTCCCATACTCGAGAAGCATATCTTTAGTTCCTTCCTAAGTATTTGAGACTATACTACATTGCCATCAAATGCTCTTTGCCCGGGTTATTTTGAAAACTCTTTTCTATGCTTATTGTGCACCCAAGATCCGACCTTGTACATAGATTAGCATGTATGAAACTCCTTATTGCCAATGCATAGGGTATGGCCCTCATCTCATTTCTGTCCATCTTTCCTAGAGAATTTATGGATTTCAAGAGATGAAACCCATGTCTCATTAGGCAATAGACCTCTCTAAGAGTTCTTATTCCAGAAAACCTTTTCAAGACTTTCTCTAAGTGGAGGGCTTGGAGAAGCCTTATTGTCCTATTCGATCTTATCCCTGTAGATTCGAATTATAAGGACATATGTGGCTTCTCCCAAGTCTTTAATGGAAAATGTGTTCGAGTGTCATTTCTTAATCGAAGTCAATAAGCATATATCTATTCCTAGAAATGATATTTTCCTCCCACTGGCCTTTATTCTAGACACATGGTTATTGATGACAAAATAGTCCCCAGCTATGTTGTCAATGCAATTATTCCAACTACGAGAGTCCATTTAGATCCATAAATGGACTTAGTTTGTAGACCTTTTTCAAAAATGGCCTTAGATGTGAAACCTTTGGGCTTGTTCGCTATAGATGTTCTCCTAGAGGAATTCATTAATGAACGGGTCTTCACATTCATATGTTTGATTCCATAATCCAGTTATGTTACTATTGAAAGCAAGGTCTCAATGGATTGTTGTCATGGCCAGGGCAAAAAGGTTTTCCTCATAGTCAAAGCCCCTTTTATGACTATAACCTTGTACCATCACCCTGGCCATGTCATTGTAATCAGTCTTCCTTCTTGTAGATGCATTCATAATGATGTTCACAATACCCTCAAAGCGATCTACTAGGTTCTAGACTTGATACAATCCATTAACAGTCTTACACCATCTCACAGATTTCATACTCAGCATCGATTTGTCATGTATAAAGGGATTATATCCTTTGTTTTCCTCTGCTATAGCATACAACCATATCCTTTTAGGCGGTGGGATACTCTATCAGACCAATTTGTTAGTGGTATGTGTCATAATGAGTTTGATTAAGATTTCTTGAATAGTAGTCTCCAATAAAGTTTCTTTTTTGTTCTTACAGAACAACCTTTCTACCATGTCTCCAAGGAAATCATCTTTGAGAGAATGAGGCTCTAACACCATAGTGATCTTTCGATCATTACATAGGTAGAAAGGTTACACCTTAAACTTACTCGAAATAACCAAAACGTCCTCTTTTTAGGAATCTAACCTCCAGTTTTTCTACCTTTGTCTTTTCTACGTAGATTGGACATCCCCGTATCTTTGTGTGTAAAGATTAGGCTTCCTCTTATGTCATATCTCATATGATGTCAGGAATGAATTTGGAGGGACTTCTTGTTCAATATGCTCATATGAGCAGCGCATGACCATATTAAATTGGGCAATTTCTTATAGAATGAATCATGTCCAACAGTGCTTCGTTATTTCATACTTATTGCCTTATTCAACTGTGCAATTACTGGAAGTGTCAGCTATTAATCCATGTCACATTCTCCTAAGAATAATTTGGCTCTGGCAATCATATATTTCCCATATTGATCTAATCGCAATATCATTATATGATGCCCTCTAGAGTCAGTACAAATCCAATTTTAAAACTTGATTGGCCCTCTAAACATGTTCTCGGTGAAGAGGGATTCGACCTTTCTACATATGAGATAAGATTCCAACGTTTGGATAGGGATCTAATCCCAATGGACTTGTGTTTCCATGTTTCTCCCAACTTGTGGATCTTATGCTATTACATGTATGGTCGAATCTTAATCAATACTACGTTCTCTAGTTTGTGTTCACAGTACACTTATTCCAGGCATTCAACTTTGTTCAAATAATTCAACGATAATGTGTTATCCTTATAATTATTTCAAAATTAAATATCATGTAAGTTAATACCAAAAATTTCTCAAAGAAATATGTTTCCTGACCAAGTCTAAGATCAACTTTTATTTGGCAAACAAAGATAATCATCTTAGGTTGTGACATGTCCAGAATTAAAAGAATAGAGGTGAATCCTATATTGACTTTACCGACACTGTGTCTGGTTCCAACGTAGATCACTTTTTGTTTTTCCACATTTCTACTTCCTTCTAGATCTCCAATCAAAATTCTAACTATGGGTACCATCTTCGGGATCTAGAATCTAAGAAGTGAGAAAACGATCATAGAATGTTAGTTTCTAATACGTAAAATTCTATATCTTATGCTCCTCTTTCAAAACCCTACTCATCGCCCCTCCTTGAGGCATGAGTGATGCTTGCCTCAAGCATACAACTTTATGACTCTTAACTAAGGACTATTCTCAAGTTTTTGAATCAGTAAAAGAAGTTGGGCCAATGATGACAATTTTCTTGAACTTAAATAGTAATGAGTTATTTGTCTAATAAGAGAGATAATAATAATTCAGAAAATAAACTAAGATTCAGCTAGATACTTATATTATATCCAAGTGAAATTATGACTTTAATCTTCACTTGGCTCCCACAGTATTTTTTGAAATATTGCACTCCCACTGCAATAATCAAAAATCTCATTGGACCGATTTCGTAGTGGGTGATTGAGTTCTTTAATAAATCCGATGAGTTGCAACCTCTGACGACATATGGCTTACTAAATTTATCAAAATGGCAATCCTTTCCAGCCTCGTCTAATAGGAGATTCAATCTCGTTGGCTCATAGATCACGAGACCGCAACCCTCTGCCTATATATAGGTTGTGATCTATCTGAACTTGGGCCCATCAACTCCTATCAGTCTAACAGTTGAATTCCACCCTGCTATTCTCTGTCGATATGTGGGGAAGAATTTGCTTTTACAGATGGCATCTAATGCACATATGAAATCTAAATACATACCTTAGTGCATAACCCCCACTTACTGGAAGAAATTATACATTAGATATGATATCATCTTTCATAAGTTTGATGGAGAGCCAGGACATCCAATTCCCTTTTCGAAAATTCAGTATTTAAATATTGGGAGAATTTTGATTGTTTTAATTAAGGTCTCACTTTGCACATTAATTTCTTATGCGCAGATATGGATATAAATCAATGAAGCAGAAAACACCTAGCAATTCTATCACACATGTTTTCCATGGACTTGTACTATATTGGGTCGAGCCATTGACCCAATTAAGGGTTAGGGGGCTTAAAAGATCTCCATCTAATGTCGAACTTCATGGCTCCTAGCTCCAAGCAGATCTTCTACCTCCAAGGCCCTAATCTAATTATTACATAGAAAACATCCTAGACACGTATCTATGAAAATAAGATACAAGCTGGGGGGCTTAAACTATGGCCCGATACAACTAAGATAAACTCAAAGCAATAAACTCTTCCATGGAAGGCATCCCACAATAAGCGCATCAAAGCATTTAAATAAACTATTTAAGATTATGTTGGATGTAGAGTAAATTAAAATTAAATTTCAATTTACACATAATTAAACCCAATTTAATTTTGACAAAATTGAATCCAATCTTAATTTTGATGAGAGGATCAAATCTAATTTAATCGAAGTATATATATAAATTCCCTTTAACTACCATGGGTAAATTAAATCCAATTTACTCATATAATTAGATCAAATATAATTATAGAGAGATTAAATTAAATGAGGAGAGTAAATCTAATTTAATAATTTATGATTAATTCCACAACTTAGATACATCATAATTAAATCAACTTTTAATTTAGATGAAAAGACCAAGTCCTTTTAAATTAAATTTGATTTAAATCTAATTTAATTTTAATAATAAATTTAAAAATTATTTAATCTTGATGGAATAATTAAATCTAATTTTACTCATCCTTGGCATTGCCAGTCGCGAATCCTAGCGCCGCATCGACGGATACCAATTCTGCCGCCCGGAGCAATGCATAGTGGAGCATTCAGTGCCGCCTTGCGCACGCAGTGGCACGCCCAAATCAGGAGGTGCATTTCAGGCTGCGTGCAGCGATGCGGCAGTGCTGTCTGTACCGTCATATCCATACCAGGGCGGCACTTTGAGCGCCACCTATTGCTCATGACGGCTGCACATTCGGCCCCGCCTTAGCGCAACCATGCAACACAGTTGCTGCTGTTTGAAATCACAGCAGCCCTGCTGCTTAATTTCTCCGGGATCAAATTCTTTCATTTTCGTGCTTCAATTTTCGGATCCAATCAAAAAATTATTCCAGATTTCTACCCAATAAATCTAATTCAAAATCATTAATAAATATGTTCTTAACATATTTATTAACAATTTTTAGATTTAATTCAATAATAAATCCATCAACGTAATCATAAACGCGTATAAAATTATTAAAGCCATTGAAGTTGGCTCTGATACCACTGTTAGGACTCCGATCAGATGCGCAGCGGAAGACAAACAATCATGGATTTCTAAAACTAGATCACTTTTTACAGAAATAAGAACATAATGATTTACCATTATCGAAGTGTGATTCCTTTTTTGATCTACCGTCTACACAGAAGCAATTCTCAGGACTCCTGCCTCTCACACAGGAATAATACTTGAAGAAAATCCATCTTCTTTGGCTCCACCATGGCTGACTGCTATAAAGGAAGGGGAGAGAGAATTTTTCTCTTCTTCTTTCTTTACTGTCAAGTTTATTATGAGTGTCTTAGTTTTTTCATCTAGGTAGTGTGTATTTATATAGGATGATGGGCTTGGAATTAAAAAATTCCTTGAGCCCACTAATACCATAACACACGCCCACCTTCATTCCTATTGGGCCAAGTTGACTTTCAACTTCGCCCAAATATTAATTAAGTCCAACATATTTTAATTTAACTAAAAGATGATATTAATTAATAATCAACTAAATTAAGTAATCTAATAATTAGTTTCAGATAGGATAAAATACAATAAATAAATCTAATTATTTATTATTAATTTTTCTTCATTAAATTAATTAATCAAATAAATTAATTTGTCCATCAAATGACAAAATACCTAACTTATGTTATTTGACAGCGAAAGAATTTCTTCACTTAATTCCTTGGAAGTGCGACTCTCTAAGTTTGTTTCAATTGGCATTGGAAGGAGACCAATGATGTGAGTGTCACCTAGTCAGTCTCGTAGACTCACATCGAAACCCAATTGAGATCAAATGTAATAGATCATATACGAACCTTTAGGTCACAGACACCCTGTGAGTATAAGTCTTTCACTGTAACATCACGATCGAGTGAGTCATGGATTGTGTCAAACTCACAGGACTCGATGATGTGCTCAATGAATCATAGTAAGATAAAATTACTGAACTACCCTTTCATACAATACACAAGTTAGTTCTCCTACTTTGGCCAAAGACTTATAATTTCATTTACCTATAATCGCACATGATGTTAACTCATTTACTACTCGAGATAGTGAGTCCCACATTGGCAATCACCGAAAAATTACCACTTGTCCTTCTAAACCGCACTTCGAAGTTGATCTCACCAAAGGGTGAATTGGATCTAACTACTCTAATAACTCGTTCAGTGTCACAAGTTCAATCTCCTGAAGCCTTAGGTCTAAGGCTCGCGTACACTATCGTAACCAGTAATTCAATTATTGATAGTCAATGAGTAATTACCATGTGATTGAATTACGACGAGTCGTGTTCAAATATATCAATTCCACTGATATATCTATGGTCAAGCTCCCACCAACTAAAGTGACCGATTAACAGTCCTTGTCAAAGCTTATGTCATACAAGTCTTATCTTAAGGCCCAATTAAGACTCTTCGACTTGCGAACTCTAATTTAAGTAAACAAGGAATCGATACTTCTAGTGTCATTCTCCTCGAACCATAAGTAGTAGAAGCTCCCTCTTGATTACTCAGGACTTATTTGTTCAATACTTATATTAATGTCTTCAAGATTGATATGAACAAAATAAATACCTTTGTTGATTTATACAATATAAATCAGTGCCCTACAAGTTATAACTCCTCGTTGGCATTGAGGGCACATACCTAACATCATCATCAACTAATCATCTTAGATATGTAAAATACAAAAATATAATGCTATTATATTAGAAATAATTTTTTGAGGCAAGGTTTAGTGTGCGTTCTGTGTTATGAACTCACATTATTTTCAAAAATTAGATGAGAAAATAGAGTGAAATTGAGATAGAATTAGAGATTTTAGGGTTAACAATAGAAAGCATCCAACTATTTTCTTCTCAAACTCATATTTTGGTAAATGAGCAGACCTCTGCTTTTTCTCTGTTCTCTCTCCCTGGAGAATGGAACCTCCCTTAGTGGAGTCTAGGTTGTATAACCTTTCACCACCGTCTCGTCCGGCCTTTCTCCCTCCCTCTCCTATCCTCTTCTCTAGCTTCTCCCCCTTCATCCGATTAGGTTTGTACTTTCCTATCTCGGTTTGCTTTCCTCCTCTGTTTTGTTCCTCATCTCGTTCTTACCTTTTGCCCTAGTTGTTCGTGCTCATGGAAAACTGAAGCCCTTTTCAGATTACCTTTTGTTTCTTCTAATATATTGCTTGGGAATCATAAGTCAACAATATAAAGTCTTTTTTCCTCTTTCAAACATATTCCTCTCCAGCTACCTTCTACCCTTCGTGAAATCTGATATTTACCGTGCTTTGATCGGATCCATCTTATATGTCAATGAGGGTTTTACTGCTTATGGAAAAATAATTTTGGTAAGCCCTTTTATTCTCCTTCATTTTAATCGTTTGAAAATTGTTAGAGAAGTCAGGAAAACCCTTTTTCTTTTCCCCATCTAATTTGTCCTGATATCAATTCTTATGATGTGGAAATGATTATTGCTGAAATTCCTAAAATTGCTAGTATTTTTACCACTTCTACACTCATTGAAGATGGCCCTGATGGGCTACAGGAGTGATTGATGAAATTCTTGTATTGGAATTGTCAAGGCCTTGCCCAGGCCAAGAAAATTCGAGCTCTTAGAGCTCTTTTTAGTGATCATAACCCTGATATTGTTTTCATTAGCGAAATTAAAACTTCAAATCTCCTCCCCCTCTCTTCCCTTCTCTCTGTTTTCAACTTCCAATTCTCAAAATTTGTTCATCCCATTGGCTTAGCTGGTGGGTTCGGTATGGCCTGGAAAGGTCATCTAAATCTTGAAATCTCTTTAAAAAACAAATGATTCTTTAATGTTATCGTTAATCCTGAAAATCCAACTCCGGTTTGGCAACTTACTGCTGTTTATGGTACTCCCTATGCATCGAAAAAATCTAAGTTCTTTAATACTTTTCAGTCTATTGGTTCGGGCTGGGATGGCCCATGGCTCACTTAGGGGGGTTTTAACTCTTTCCTCTCGGGCTTAGAAAAATTGGGAGGGAGGCCTTTTGCCTCTTCTTCTTGTGGAGGCCTTCAAGAGATAATGGACTCTAATGAGCTCCACGATCTCAGCTTTTCGGAAAATATTTTCACGTGGTCAAACAAACGTGATGGATTAGCTAATATTCAAATCCTTCTTGATCGGGCTTTGGCAATAGTGTCTGGACTACCCTCTTTCCTAACTGTTGGGTCCAAAACCTCCCCCGATTTGTGTCGAATCATTCTCTTGTGTCAACTTTTCATGATTTTCCTTCGGGCCCAAACCTTTTCGGTTCAAAGAGATGTGGTTGTGTGAGAAGTCTTGTGGAGAGGTTGTGAGACATGCTTGGTGTCCGGTGGTGTTAGGATCCACCCCCCCCCCCCAATTTTATTCTTCACTCAAAATTAAAAAACACTCGGAAAAAACATACTGTCTGGAACAAGACCCATTTTGGCAATATCCACCATCGTATTAATTGTGCTAAAAATGCTCTTGAAAATCTGTAGGCTAGGGACCCTACTGTGGATAATCTTGGTTTGGAAGAAGCTGTGGATAATGAACTCGACTAACTGTATAAGAGACTTGAAACCATGTGGAAGCAAAAATCTAGAAACCAATGGCTCCAACAAGGTGATGCTACACACGAAATTTTTCCACCTCTCCACCATTATGCATAGACCTCAGAACAAAATCATTGAGATGACTGATTCTAATGGTAATATGGTGAGTAATTGGACAGGTATTGGTCACCATTTCGAATCCTACTTTGCAGATTTATTTAATTCCTCAAATCTAATTTTCCCAGCTGATTTACATCATCTTGTTACTCCTGTGATTATGGATGAGGATAATAAAGTCCTCTGTGATATTCCAAACCCTGATGAAATAAAATTTGTCTCTTTTCTATACCCTCTTGATAAGTTCACATTTTACAAGTTTTTACCCCTTTGATTTAGGTGTTTTCGTCACAATTTAGTAATGAATACCCCGCATTGTGCTTTGATTTGTTTAATTTTCATGTGTGTAGGGATTTTAGTCAAAGAGATCAATTTTTGAGTAAGAAGGCCGAACAAGAGACGGAAAAGCAAAGAGAAATTTGAATCTGAAATTCTGGACCGCGGCACAGGACCGCGGCACTGGACCCAGTGCAAAGACCGCGGTTGCGGTGCAACGCAATCAGAAATCCGGATAAGACCGCGGCACTGAACCGCGGCCTTCGGCGCCAAGAAACCGCGGCACAACGCCGCGGCCCTCTGATGAAAGACCCTTCGGCCCCTGTTTAGACCTCGGCTCAAACCGCGGCAAACCTTCCAATTGGACCGCGGCGCTGTGCCGCGGCACTACTTGAAATCCGGACCACGGTCGGCTATGAATGTGTGCCGCGGTCCAATTCTCCCGAAGCCCTAAATTTAAGTCCGCCGTTTTCCTCCTTTATAACACACTTTTCTCTTGAAAAAAACACACTTGCTCTAAAAACACATAGGGAAGCCATAGGAAGACCCAAGGAAGCTTGAGGAGCCATTTTTCATCATCAAAGCTTGGATTCACATCTTGTAATAGGGAGTAATTCAACTCTTTCTCTTTGATTAGTTATTTAACTATGTCTTATAGAATTGTTGAATCATTTGCTATTGTAAGTATGAGCTAAACATCTTTGTGGTTGGGTTATGTGAATACTTTGTGATGTTTTGTGTTTATTGAATGATTAATTTCCGGATTTATTACATTCTTGTTACATGTTTGATTTTATGCTTAATGCTTTCACATGAATGATCACCATGTGGTTGATGTAATACTTTGTCTTGAGACCGAGAGGAGATAGATAAAGGGAGATCGAAAAATCAAACATCATAACGTAACAATTGACTAGAGATAGAATCGATTGCGTTGTGTGGCTTTTTGTGATAAGATGACCCGATTGAATGTAGGATCTTCGTAAACAAGGAATTTCTTTGAACATAAATGCATGTTAGTTAATTCAATCTTCACTATAGAGATATAGGAAGTTGTTAACTAGTATAGGCTTGTTATTTCAAGAGATTGAATAACAAATATATTAGGGGATTTCGCCATAACAAGAGTGTTCTAAAAATCCGGATAATTGAGAGTTCATGAACATAGAATAGAACATAGTAGGATCATAACCCAATCACCTCTTCCCAATTGATTTATTACCTTGATAATCATTTTAGTTGTCTTTAGTTATTTTCATAGTATAACCAACTATCATCTTATATATTGATTTAGCTTAGAATTAGATAATATAGCAATTACGAGCATTGAATCCAATTGTCCCTGTGGAGACGATATACCCCGGGCTAAATAGCCCACTTTATTACATTGCACGACCTAGTATACTTGCTAGGATTTCACGTGTCAAGTTTTTGGCGCCGTTGCCGGGGACAATTGCGTTATTTGATATTGTAATTCACTTATCTTCTCTAAGACTAAGTTGTTTTATTTTATTTTTGCTATTTTTGCATTTTAAAGTTGCTGTTTTTGTGTTTAAAGTTGCTGTTTTTGCATTAAAAGTTGCTGTTTTTGTGTTTAAAGTTGCTGTTTTTGCATTAAAAGTTGCTGTTTTTGTGATAAAAGTTGCTGTTTTGGTGTTTAAAGTTGCTGTTTTTGTGATAAAAGTTGCTGTTTTTGTAATAAAAGTTGCTGTTTTTGCATTTTGGTTTGTTATTTTTACGTTTTAATTTTGGTTCTTTTGATTCTATTGTTAGGTTGACCTCTTTGAGTAGTGCATGACCCGCACATCTCAAGGAGACCTTGAAGATTTTGATTCCGAGATCGAGCGCACTTTCAATAGAAGAAGACGAGCACAAAGCCAAAACGAGAATAAATTTGAGGCAATGGAAGGGAACAATCCCGTTAATTTAGAGGACCCGGGAATTCAAGCCTTGATTCAAGCCGCTGTTGCTGCCACATTAGCACAAAGACAAGAACAAGCTCCCCGTCCTTTACGTGATTATATGCAACCCACTGTTCATGGAGCCGCTGGTGCTATCGTACTACCCACGGTAGAAGCAAACAATTTTACAATATCACCGGCTATTCTTCAACTCATTTCCAATGAACAATATCGGGGTACGGTGGATGAGTCACCACATGCTCACATTACCAAGTTCCTTAGCTATTTGAGCACATTTCGACAAAATGGAGTGACCGATGATGCTATTAGAATGAGACTCTTTCCGTTCTCATTGAGGGATAAAGCAAGAGCTTGGCTTGACTCATTGCCAACGGCATCCATTCATACTTGGGACCAGTTGGTAGAGAAGTTTTTGAGTAAGTATTTTCCACCGGGGAAAACAGCCGCTATCAAAGTTGAGATACAAGGATTTCGACAAATTGAGGGAGAGTCACTATATGAAGCACTTGAAAGATTCAAGGAACTTCTCCGAAAATGCCCTCACCATGGTTTTGCAGTTTGGACTCAAGTGACCATCTTCTATCAAGGCCTTGGACCCGGCCTTCGCACTCATCTAGACGCAGCTGCGGGTGGTTCACTCATGAATTTACCACCACAAGCGGCTTGGGAAATGATCGATAGAATGTCGGAAAACAACTACCAATGGCCTACCGAGAGAGTAATACTTCCAAAGAAGGCGAGTGGAGTTTATGAAGTAGAAGCTTCCACTTCACTAGCTAATCAAGTAGAACTATTGCACAAGAAATTGGATGCTATGAATTTCTCGGTAAACCAAGTGCAAACGTTGTGTGAAAATTGTGGTGGAAATCATCACATTACGGAATGTCAACATGGCAGTCAATCTTATCATTCCGAATGTGTTGAAGATGCGAATTATGTGCAAAATTCAAATAGGACACAAAACGATCCATTTTCTGAAAAATATAATCCGGGGTGGAGAAATCACCCAAATTTCTCATGGAGTAACAACAACAATGTGGTGAAGCAACCTCCCGGGTTTCAAACACACGGTGATAGACCGCCATTTCAACGCCAAGGGGGTTTTCAACCTAGCACATTTCACAAACAAGGAGGTTTCCAACCACAGGAAAAGAAACAAAGTTTTGAAGAATTGATGCTCCAATTTGTAAAGAAAACTGATGAATATATGAGGAGAAATGATGAACGGTGTCACAACCTTGAAATTAATGTGAGCAACATACAAACTCAATTGGGACAATTGGCTAGTCAACTTTCAGGAAGAACACCGGGATCACTACCTAGTGACACCGAGAAAAACCCGAAAGAACAGGTTCAGGCCATCGCATTGAGAAGTGGTAAAAACGTTGGTGCTGAAAATTTCCAAAAATCCGACTTGAACCGCGGCACCGAACCGCGGTCTGAAATTACAGTGTCAAATCTTTCTGAAGGGGACCGCGGCACCGAACCGCGGCCTGAAATTCCAGTGTCAAATTTTTCAGAAGGGGACCGCGGCACCGAACCGCGGCATGCCGTCCCGCACAAGCAGTTTTCAGAAAGCGACCGCGTCACAGAACCGCGGCACACCACTGAACCGCGGTCCAATGCCGCGGCGCAGATTCCTGTTTCGGAAAACGGCAAATCTACATCCCACACCGCTCCTGAACCTGTACAGCCACGACCACCGTTTCCTTTAGCACTAAAAAGGGGGAAACTTGATGCTCAATTTCTTAAATTTATAGAAATGTTTAAACAATTGCGCATTAACATTCCTTTTGCAGATGCTATTCTCCAAATGCCAAGCTATGCTAAATTTCTCAAGGAAATTCTTTCGAACAAACGCAAGCTTGAAGAACATGCAACCGTTGCACTCACCGAGGAATGTTCCGCGATACTTCAGAACAAGCTTCCCCCTAAGCTTAAAGACCCAGGGAGTTTTTCGATTCCTTGCACAATTGGTTCCCTTACTTTTTCTAAAGCTCTTTGCGATCTAGGAGCGAGTATTAATCTCCTTCCTTTTTCTCTTTTCAGGAAGTTAGGGCTTGGAGAACCAAAACCGACTACCGTCACTCTCCAATTGGCAGACCGATCCATTAAGTACCCAAGGGGATGGTAGAAGACGTATTAGTCAAAGTTGATAAGTTCATCTTTCCGGTGGATTTTATAGTATTGGACATGGAAGAAGATGTCGAGATGCCACTGATTTTGGGGCGCCCATTCTTGAATACGGGTAAAGCTTTAATTGATGTCGCAAATGGTAAGCTCATACTTAGAGTAGGGGATGATCAGGTTACTTTTAATGTATATCAAGCAATGAGGCATCCTTCCCCTACCCCTACTTGTTATGCTATTGATACTATTGATCATGCTTCTGTTGAGTATTTTCAGTTCCATAATGATGATGACCTATTGAAAACTTGCTTAATTGGTCCTATGGACAAAGAGACCGATTTGGAGCACTTACAAGAGACATTGGCTAGCCTTGAGGCCAATCCGCCTCATAAGCGGAGTTATCGACCAAGATTTGAATCTCTAGATCGCCCATTGACCACTCCACCAAAACCATCAATAGAAGAACCTCCGACACTCGAACTCAAACTTTTACCATCTCATTTGAAATATGTTTTCCTCGATACTTCGGAAACTTTACCTGTGATTATTTCTTCATCTTTGACAGGAAGCATGGAAGAAAAACTATTACGAGTATTGAGGACTCACAAAAGGGCATTCGGTTGGAAGATCGCAGACATCAAAGGAATTAGTCCAGCTATTTGCATGCATAAAATTTTAATGGAGGACAATTACAAGACCACAATCCAACCTCAAAGGAGATTAAATCCAATGATGCAAGAGGTAGTAAAAAAGGAAGTGATTAAATTGCTTGATTCAGGTATAATATATCCTATTTCAGATAGTGCATGGGTAAGCCCAACCCAAGTCGTGCCAAAGAAAGGAGGAATAACCGTTATCTCAAATGAGAAAAACGAGTTAATCCCAACTCGCACCGTGACAGGTTGGCGTGTTTGTATTGACTATAGGAAATTAAATGATGCTACTAGAAAAGATCATTTTCCCCTCCCCTTCATTGACCAAATGCTAGAAAGGTTAGCCGGACATGAGTTCTATTGTTTTCTAGATGGCTATTCGGGTTATAATCAAATTGCTATTTCACCAGAGGATCAAGAGAAAACGACTTTCACTTGTCCTTATGGTACATTTGCTTATAGACGAATGCCATTTGGCCTTTGTAATGCGCCTGCCACATTTCAGCGTTGTATGATGGCTATCTTTCATGATATGGTTCCAAATTTCATTGAAATATTCATGGATGACTTCTCTGTCTTTGGTTCTTCATTTGATGCTTGCTTGCATAATTTATCATTGGTTTTACAGAGATGTGAGGATACTAACCTTGTTTTAAATTGGGAAAAGTGTCACTTTATGGTACAAGAAGGCATAGTCTTGGGCCATCGTATTTCACACAAGGGTATTGAGGTGGATCCCGCTAAAGTAGAAGTTATTGAGAAGCTTCCCCCTCCCACATCTGTCAAAGGAGTGAGAAGTTTCTTGGGTCATGCCGGGTTTTATAGACGGTTTATTAAGAATTTTCAGATATTTCGAAACCTCTATCTAACCTCCTCATGAAAGATGCACAATTTGATTTTGACGCTTCTTGTTTACAGGCATTTCACACTCTTCGAGAAAAATTAATTACAGCTCCTGTGATAGTGGCACCCGATTGGAGTCTCCCATTTGAGCTAATGTGTGATGCAAGTGATTTCGCGGTAGGTGCAGTCCTTGGTCAACGCAAGGATAAGGTATTTCGAACAATTTATTACGCGAGTAAGACACTTAATGATGCACAACAGAATTATGCAACTACTGAAAAAGAATTACTAGCTGTCGTATTCGCTTTTGATAAGTTCCACTCATACCTTGTCATGAATAAAGTCATTGTATACACCGACCATTCAGCTCTTAAATACCTCCTCTCTAAAAAAGATGCAAAACCGAGATTGATTAGGTGGATTTTGTTGTTACAAGAATATGACCTAGAAATTCGAGACAAAAAGGGGGTAGAAAATGTTGTTGCGGACCATCTTTCTAGAATTGAGGATTCTCGGGTAGATATTTTAGATGCCACACCAATTTTAGAAGAATTCCCTGATGAACATCTTTATGCTATCGTTAATGGACCCCGCCCCTGGTTTGCTGACATTGCGAATTATCTTGTCACGAGAGAACTCCCCCCAGATCTTACCTATCATCAGAGGAAGAAATTCCTATCTGAAGCTAAGCACTATTTGTGGGATGATCCTTTTTTGTTTAAAGTTTGTGCAGATTGTATTATCCGGAGGTGTGTTCCCTTCGAGGAAACAATGTCTATCCTGCGCCACTGTCACGATGGTGTCATTGGAGGACACTTCGGACCCACTAAGACCGCTCTCAAAGTGCTACAATCGGGTTTCTTCTGGCCTACTTTATTTAAAGACAGCCATGCTTTTGTTGCATCATGTGATAAATGCCAACGTGTTGGCAATATTTCTCGAAAGCATGAGATGCCTTTAAATAATATGCTAGAATGCGAACTTTTTGATGTGTGGGGAATTGATTTTATGGGACCCTTCCCTAATTCTCATTCCCACAAGTACATACTTGTAGCTGTTGATTACGTGTCTAAGTGGGTTGAGGCGGAAGCATTGCAAACTAATGATGCTCGAGTGGTGCTAAGATTTTTAAAGAAGCATATTTTTACTCGTTTTGGCACTCCTCGAGCTATTATTAGCGATGGTGGCACACATTTTCGGAACAAACAATTTGATGCTCTTTTAACAAAATATGGTGTCACACATAAAGTCTCTACGCCGTATCACCCTCAAACGAGTGGACAGGTAGAAGTGTCGAATAGGGAAATTAAACGCATCTTAGAAAAAACAGTTAATTCCTCTAGGAAGGACTGGTCCCTCAAGCTAGATGATGCACTTTGGGCATATAGAACCGCGTTTAAAACCCCAATAGGCATGTCACCTTACCGCCTTGTTTTCGGAAAAGCATGTCACTTACCTGTCGAACTTGAGCATAAAGCATATTGGGCTATTAAAATGCTTAACTTTGATATGCAAGCAACAGGTAAAAACAGGTTACTCCAACTTAATGAGCTTGACGAATTTCGACACGACGCATATGAGAATGCCAAGTTGTACAAAGAACGAACAAAGAAATGGCATGATCAAAGGATCACACCTCGGGAATTTCAAGTTGGCGATGTGGTACTTCTCTTTAATTCTCGCCTACGACTTTTTCCGGGCAAACTCCGTTCAAAGTGGTCAGGTCCCTTCACTATCACAAAGGTTTATCCATCCGGGGCTATTGAGATTCAAGACGAGGTAAAAGGTACTTTTACTGTAAATGGGCACCGGTTGAAACATTATTTTCATCAAGGATGGAGCAAGGACAAGCACATCGTCCCGCTCCAAGATCCATCCCCGTGACCCCATCTTGAAACGTCAAGCTAATGACTATAAACCAGCGCTTCGTGGGAGGCAACCCACGTTTTTCATGTTTTCTTAATTTTTCATTGATTTTCCTTTTGTTTTATGAGCTGAGTTATTTTTGATTTCTTGTTTCAGGGTTTGTTGACTTTTTGGTTGCTGCGTTTTTATTTTAAAAAAAAAAAAAAAAAAAAATGGTGCAGTTGGACCGCGGCACAGGACCGCGGTCTCAAATACCATACTTTTGAGCCCAACCTTTCGCTCTTTTTGAACCGCAGCAGCAGACCACGGTCTCACACATGCCAACTCGGCCATCTGTCGCACATTCGGCGCCGCGGCATGGGACCGCGGCTCTAATGTGATTTTTCCCAAGCCATACCGCGGTTCTTCCCCCCTTTCTTTACCCGGTGCCCAAGTGCACCATACCGCGTCCCTGAACCGCGGTTTGATCTGTGCCGCGGCACTGGACCGCGGCACGGCGCGGAAAATCAGAAACTTAAGGGCTGAAATCTGACTCATTTTCACCACTTTTCCTTTCTTAAACACATCAGACCGCGGCATTCTTCATCACCCCAGCCCAAAAATCCGACCTTCTTTCACTTCTAAACATAAAAATCACCAAGACCCATCCTATTTTCGATATTTCCTCTCTATCCCACCGATTAGTTTCGGGTTTTAGGTGAGATTTGAGTGATTTCTCCTAGGGTTCATGCTTTGGGCGAAATTTTTTCTACATTTCACATTGGGGTTCGATTTTTATGCTATTTCCACCGAATAAGGGCCGATTCTTTTTCATTTTCAGAGTTTAGGGGTCGTTTGGTTATCACATTCCGAATTTCAGGGGCTATTCTGACAATTTCACTCACTGCAGGGGTTCATTTGCACATTTCCAACAAGTTCAGGGCTGATTTTGAATTTTTCCAGATTTTCAGGGGCTGTTTCAGCTGGTGCGAACAATTTCAAGACTGTTTGGCAACACGTTGGCACTTTTTGCCAACTCCGGGATTGTTTTCGGTGGATGGCTCGCTTTTAGTTTCCGACTCTACACCTTGTTGCTCTTTCGCTTTTTGGACATCACTTACCTTCCACACTCAGGGACGTCTTTCTTTCTTTCTTTTTCTTTGCATCTATATGTCCGCTCATTGGGGGCAATGTGCAAGATTAGTTGGGGGGTGGGTTTAGACGTCCCGTATTTTTTCTGTGATGTGGCTAATTGGTGAAATTTGTGCTCATTTGTTAAGATTCAGGCTTGATTTGGGATTAGAAAAACGGGATAATCATTGATTTTATGTTCATGATTTGTTATACTTTTGCTTGGAGCATGATTCGTTTGAATATCTTTACTTCATCTTAGAAGAAATCAGTTGCCGTAATTTTTTGTGTGAAAACCTTTTTAGCCATGCTTATGTGAATTGTTGAGGATTTAAAGCATTGAACTTTCAATTTTGTCAATTTTGAAGTGTGTGTTGAGTGTGTGAAGTCATGAAATGATTTAGGCCATTTTTCATTTTCTTTAACCTTCCAATTGGCCTTCACGATACTACATAATCTCTAGACCTTATTTTGAGCTATATTGATAAGAATGGAGTGTGAAACCACCATTCGCTTTCTTTCGTAAGCCACACTAACCACCCTTTAGCCTAAAAAAAAAAAAAAAGTCTATTACCCAAGTAAGAAAGCATATAACTTCATATCATTTGGCTTTAATTTGGGTTTACGCTTTGTTTTGGGTGTTGAATCTCATGGATTAATGGGTTAAAAGGTGTGTTTGTTCTTGATGATTTTGAGAAATTTTGAGGTTTTGAGTTTATGTGAAATAAAGAGAGGAAAAAGAAATGTTGTAAGTTGGATAAAGATTCGAGAGATTGGAAGTTACCGAAAAATATATTATGTGAGCTCTCTCTCGACTGGGCTATGAACTGAGCTTCAATGTGATTTATCTGGTTTGAGAATCATTTTTCCACCCCTAGCATCAAAAGAAACAAGTTTTGGGGTTTTGAGTTCAAGGGGAAAAGAAATCAAAAAGCTATAAGTGGCGAGATGTGGGGATTTATTCGGTTGATAAGTGAGTGTTTAGCTCGATGATATTGAGTTGTATGCTTTCTTGAGTTTAGTCACTTTATCCATATATTCCCGTCCAAGCCATTACCCAGCCTTACGTTACAAGCCAAAAAGACCTTTTGATCTTGACTTTCACATTTCATACACACCGACAAGTTAACAAAATTTTGGAAGTTTCAATGTTCTTATTATCTAATGAGTTTGCATAATCATGTTCTAAAAATGTGCTTTTGACATAAAAATTATAGATATGAAGTTCATAATTAAGAGATGGAATTCAAGATGTTTTAGAGGTTTTCAAATTGTTGAATGCTCTAGGAAACGTATAACTTATCATGACTATTTTTGAGGGAGTAACACTCACCTCTTTTGTGGGAAGCGTAAAAATTGAACCTCATGTGCGTGCTTGGTTCTAAAACATTAAACCCTTAAACGATCCCGAATCGCCAAAAAAAAAAAAAAAAAAAAATCTCAACTTATGAGTATTTGTTCACCATTTATTGATCGAGACGATCAAAACCTAGTTGGGGGGTAGTTGATAAGTTCACATTTTACAAGTTTTTACCCCTTTGATTTAGGTGTTTTCGTCACAATTTAGTAATGAATACCCCGCATTGTGCTTTGATTTGTTTAATTTTCATGTGTGTAGGGATTTTAGTCAAAGAGATCAATTTTTGAGTAAGAAGGCCGAACAAGAGACGGAAAAGCAAAGAGAAATTTGAATCTGAAATTCTGGACCGCGGCACTGGACCCAGTGCAAAGACCGCGGTTGCGGTGCAACGCAATCAGAAATCCGGATAAGACCGCGGCACTGAACCGCGGCCTTCGGCGCCAAGAAACCGCGGCACAACGCCGCGGCCCTCTGATGAAAGACCCTTCGGCCCCTGTTTAGACCTCGGCTCAAACCGCGGCAAACCTTCCAATTGGACCGCGGCGCTGTGCCGCGGCACTACTTGAAATCCGGACCACGGTCGGCTATGAATGTGTGCCGCGGTCCAATTCTCCCGAAGCCCTAAATTTAAGTCCGCCGTTTTCCCTCCTTTATAACACACTTTTCTCTTGAAAAAAACACACACTTGCTCTAAAAACACATAGGGAAGCCATAGGAAGACCCAAGGAAGCTTGAGGAGCCATTTTTCATCATCAAAGCTTGGATTCACATCTTGTAATAGGGAGTAATTCAACTCTTTCTCTTTGATTAGTTATTTAACTATGTCTTATAGAATTGTTGAATCATTTGCTATTGTAAGTATGAGCTAAACATCTTTGTGGTTGGGTTATGTGAATACTTTGTGATGTTTTGTGTTTATTGAATGATTAATTTCCGGATTTATTACATTCTTGTTACATGTTTGATTTTATGCTTAATGCTTTCACATGAATGATCACCATGTGGTTGATGTAATACTTTGTCTTGAGACCGAGAGGAGATAGATAAAGGGAGATCGAAAAATCAAACATCATAACGTAACAATTGACTAGAGATAGAATCGATTGCGTTGTGTGGCTTTTTGTGATAAGATGACCCGATTGAATGTAGGATCTTCGTAAACAAGGAATTTCTTTGAACATAAATGCATGTTAGTTAATTCAATCTTCACTATAGAGATATAGGAAGTTGTTAACTAGTATAGGCTTGTTATTTCAAGAGATTGAATAACAAATATATTAGGGGATTTCGCCATAACAAGAGTGTTCTAAAAATCCGGATAATTGAGAGTTCATGAACATAGAATAGAACATAGTAGGATCATAACCCAATCACCTCTTCCCAATTGATTTATTACCTTGATAATCATTTTAGTTGTCTTTAGTTATTTTCATAGTATAACCAACTATCATCTTATATATTGATTTAGCTTAGAATTAGATAATATAGCAATTACGAGCATTGAATCCAATTGTCCCTGTGGAGACGATATACCCCGGGCTAAATAGCCCACTTTATTACATTGCACGACCTAGTATACTTGCTAGGATTTCACGTGTCACCTCTCTTAAAAGCCCCGGACCTGACAGGATGCCTCCCTCTTTTACAAAACATTTTGGGATACTACGGGCGTCAAGTTAGTTCTATCTGTGCAACACTTTTTTAGGAGTGGTTTCCTTTTAAAAGCCATGAACCACACTTTCATTGCTCTTATTCCAAAATGCAATAAGCCCATTTTAGCCAAAAAATTTAGACCAATAAGTCTTTGTAATGTGGCACATAAAATGTGTTCTAAGATTACCGCTTCTAGGCTTAAATTGCATCTTGATAATTTGATATCTCCTACTCAAATGGCTTTCGTTCCTAATCGTAATATCTGTGATAACTCAATTATATCCCATGAGAAAATGCACTATCTTCATAATACAAGAGGAAAAAAGGGTTTCATGGCTATCAAGGTTGACATGGCTAAAGCTTATGACCGTGTGGAATGGTCTCTTCTTTGCTCAATCCTCGAAAGATTTGGTTTCTCCAAAAAATTTGTGCATCTCATCCACCAATGCATGTCTACTACTTCCTTTTCTGTGTTGATTAATGGCTCTCCTTTTGGAATGATTAATCCTAGTCGGGGGATCCGACAAGGAGACCCCTTTTCACCGTATCTCTTTATTATTTATTTTGAACTTCTTTCGAGGATGCTCACTAGACTTGAAAATCTAAATTTGATTAATGGGATTAAAGTAACTCGCAAGAGTCCTTCTTTCACTCACTTGATGTATGCCGACGATCTTGTGATCTATTGTCAAGCTAATAGTGAGAATGCCAATATTGTCCAAAAATGCTTATCATCTTTTGAAAGTTGGTCGGGTCTCTCGATTAGTAAACCCAAGTCTGTTGTTCATTTTAGTCGTAATGTTGATCCTGGGCTTAAAAGTGTTCTTCTTAGCATTTTGGATATTAATGAATGTTGTCACAAAATTAAACACCTTGGTCTCCCCTTTTGTAAACAACAAAGCAGAACTTCATGTTTTAATGAGTTGGTGGAATCTCTTCAAAGTAAGCTTAGTGGTTGGAAGTCCAAAAATCTTTCCCAAGCGGGTAGACTCATTCTTCTTAAATCTGTGGCCCAAGCCCTTCCGGTTTATCACATGTCAAATTTTCTTCTTCCTATTCGAATTTGTGAGAAATTGGATGCTTGTATGCGTAGCTTCTTTTGGGGACATAATCCGAGCCAAAGGAAACTTTCTTTGAAATGTTGGGATGAAATTTGCCTCCCAAAGCCTCTTGGTGGCCTCGGTCTCTGTAAAATGCATGATCTTAATCATGCGCTTAATACCAAATTTGCTTGGAAACTTACTGAGAATGGAAATTGTCTTTGGGCTTCTCTTTTTTGGGCAAAATATCTTAATTCCTCCAATATTTTGAATTATGTGGGTCAAGGCTCAAATGCCTCATGGACTTGGATTGATATTCTTAAATGTCGGGATGTTTTAACCAAAGGTTCTTGCTTTTCGATCTCTGCAAACTCAAAAATTTTAACGTGGCTTGAACCTTGGATTCCATCTCTTGTTGGTTTTATTCCCCCGCCCTCTTTTAGCTCTAGCGTTTGTGTCAGTTATGCTCTGGTTGATTCTCTCATTGAACCGATTACAAATGATTGGGATTTTGATAATAGCTTAGAAGCCTTTCCACCCTCGATTGCACATGCTATTTTCAAAATTAAAATTTCATCCTCGTCGGATCCTCCTGCTCTTTTCTGGACCCCCTCTGCGTCAGGAAAATTTTCAGTTAAGCGTGCTTTTTCTTCTATTTGTAATCCACCCCGCTGCTCTTCTTCTCATTTTTCTAGTACCAATCCTTTGTTCAAGAAAATTTGGTCATCTCGTTTGCATGAAAGACATAAGATTTTTATATAGAAAGTGGCATGTAGGATTATCCCTGTTAGAACTAGAATCATGTCTATTTTCCATATTGATAATGCAAATTGTCCTTTTTGTGATTCTGCTCTTGAAACTCCATTGTCCAATTTCTAAGAAAATTTGGTGGCTCTCAAAATGGGGGTTGAAAACTGACTTGTTTGTGAACTTTTCTCTAAACCAATGGCTTTGTTTACTTTTTGATAAAAACTTGTGTTTGGATGTTTCCCGGGCTGAGGAATTTATTGTCTCTGCAATTGTTATCATGGATTCTATTTGGAGAGCTAGAAATCAGCTCATTCATCATCATATTCTCCCTATTGAATCTAATATTGTTGCTCGTACGGATAAACTCTCTTTGGTGCACTCAGAAGCTCAAATGGTGTGTTCTATTCGGGCCATACAACATAGCCTTACTCCCATTTGGTCTCCCCCGCCTAAAGATTGGTTTAAGTTCAACTCTGATGCTGCCTTTCTTGATGGAAAAGGTGCATGTGCTATTGTGCTTCGTAACAGCTCCTGTGACGTCCTTTTTGCTGCTGCCCGCAATTTTTTTGCCCATAATGCTACTCAAGCTGAAGTTGAGGGTCTTAATGATGCTGCTGTTTGGGCTGATATTCTTCAAATACCTCGGTTCTTGTTTGCTTTGCCCCCTCGATTCTGCTGATTGGCACTCAAAAGTCCGTGTTCGCTCGATACACGATCTTCGTCAAAAGTGGCTTAATTGGTCTTTCAAGTTTGCTCGTCGCCAAGCTAATGCGACTCGAACTAGAACGGCCCTTTTTGTTTCTCGTATTTAAATTTTATTTCTTCAAATTGTATTATTGGCCCCAAACCTTCTGTGGCCTAACTTGGGTTGGATTTTTGTGATTTTGATTTATGAAAGTTTTTTTTATCAAAAAAAAAAATTCATTAATGCCTTTAATTGAATTAAAAAGATGCGTATCTAAAACCTTCAAAGCTGCAACATTCATGGAATTCAGCAAAACAACAGAATTTGGAAAAAGGCAAAAAAAAAAAGACAACTTAATTGTGTGACTTGTACTGCCACTCACGCGCGCCCATTATTCCATGAGCTATCATCGGTCCTCCATTATGACGTGTCACTGGACTTCTCTCAGCCCTAATTAGACCATTGCACCAAACAGTGTTTCTTTGCTTAGTAATTTTCTAATTTTCCCCAGTTAGTCCTCTGCGTGAAACTACGTCACCCGTGATTTCTCTCTTTTTAGCCCTCGATCCAACGTGTGAGACTATGCTACACTCGGTCTGTTGGAGCCGGTGTTTTCATTACCACACATTTGTGTTGGGGTGGGTAGTTTTTTTCACCCACCACCTATGTAAAAACCACCCACCCAACACAAATGTGTGGTAATGAAAGCACCGGCTCTAACAGACCGAGTGTAGCATAGAATTGCCCTCGATCCAACAGCGCCAATTGATTCTTTAAACCTGTTGATCCAACGGACAGGATAATTCCTGGTAATTATCATATTACTTATGACACTGCCGCCCCCATTTTGAGATCATTGTCCCCAAGGATCATAATCTGGAAATCGTGCATTGATGTATGAAACATCTTCCCTGGTAGCCTGTTCTGGCAAAGAATGTATCAATTTAACCAATATCTGGGCTACTGCCTTCTTGTTTTTTGGAATCAATCTCCTTTCCAATATTGCATATGGATAAATCTTGAAATTTCCATCAACATTCATGTCTGGTAATGAAGAGCTCACAACATGCTTCTTACCAATCCCTTTTTTAACAGTGAAATATGTATCACAAGATGAATTGAGCTCCCCACTGGCAAAGCTAACTTATAAGCAACTTGTCCTACTTTTTCTAACACTCATCTATACTATTATATATTTGAAAGGGTGTTTGACCCAATTTTGACTCAATTGAAACAAATTCTAATTTTCTAGAATTTTGAATTTTTTTATTGTTTAAAAAAGTTTCATTGGTTAACTTTTCAAAATTTGAATTTTTTTTATCGTTAAATGAATTATAATTTCCATAGTTAGATTGAGGTTTTCCATGTTTATATTATAATGCATTTACTCTTTGCACCTTAGATAAAGCAATTTCAAATTTAAAATGATTTGACTAACATAAAATGAGCGATTTTCCCCATTAAGATACCTAATCACACCTATAAATCGGCTAAAATTCAAGAAAGTTTCTTAAAATTGAATGTTCCCACATATTTTTATACCATCATCTACACCTTATATAGTAATATTCCCTCACTCCCATTTGACATTTTCATTATTGAACGAATATGTACAGTACACCATGCATGCTCTCTCTCATTCCCTTCAATGATTATCAATCATATTCGTATACATTTTTTGAAGTATCACTATTTGTTTCTTATTTCCATATTTGTTCTCAATGTTCATATTTATTTCCCCTCAAGTAGTTGCTTTCAATCCTGCAGGTTCATATTTCTTCATAGACTACTCATGTTCAAATGTATAAAATTTTACTTCCAAGAACAATGATTAGCCCTTTTGTGTTCCGAATTATTTTATTTTTAATTCATAGTGTTTTCATTTCATTTTGTTTCTTGATTATGCTGTTGCGATTCATTTTTTATCTCATTCTTATATTGTATTTTTATAAAAAAAAAATGTCCAGTTATATTTAGATTTATTGATTGAATTTTGGTCTTTTGCTTCCATTCTTTTCTATAGATATATTTTCATAATTTTCGATATAATTTGTGAATCTTTTACTTATAAATGTTTGAGAAATTATTCATTTTTCATCTAATTCATTTTCTACTAACATGTTTTTCTCTTATTTTTAATGATATTCGAATTTATTGGTGGATTTCAGTACTTTTACATTTATTCTTTTCTTTTCTAAATTTGTATCTATATTCCATAATTTTATGTATGTATTCCATTCATCAATTTTTCATGTATCTATTATTTTATATGTTCTTTAAAAATCTCTTTGTTCATCTCATAACTTTTTTCCTACCCACCCCCAAGTTTTTGTTCGAATTTATCATGTGGACCACCCCCATCCTCCAAGACTTTCCATTCACATATTAGTTTGATATATTGTTGAAAATTTATGGGAACAATCAATTCCTTTTATTATGATTTTTATTGATATTTTCTTCTTTTTAAAGAGGATTTTATTTGTTTGTTTTGTCTTCATCTATATTAGGAAAAATTGTATTTTTGGTACATTAATGTGGCCTGCACGTTTTTTTGGTACATTAATATGGGGGGTAGCAATTTGAATACACTATTGGGCAAAAAATTGGCAATTTGAGTACAATTTAACCGAAAAATTTGAATTCCGCCAAAAATTCCCATGTGAGGTGCACGTGACCTGTAATTTCGCCAGAAAAATTTTCAATTTGGGGATTTTTCTGCTGACATCATAAATAAACTTAAAAAAAACAAAAAGAATAATTCAAGGGTCAGAATTTTTTATTTAAATAATAACTAAAACAACAAATCATTAAAAAAAAGAATGGCATCTGCCCCAACCACCACCACCCCCCCTCTTATATATGTATATAAGTTGGTATACGTATATATATGTATATAATTACTGTCTGTTTATATATATATATATATATATATATATACTATCATATTATATTACTATAATTACACCACCACCACCCACCCCCAAACACAGGTAATTATTTAATGTTCATCGTCTTCCTGGGGAAGACGATGAATAGTAATTATATATATATAGGGTATGGATCAAATACATCCCTATACTTTAAATAAGATCTAAGACTCAATATACACAATTGATACCAGTTGATCCCAAGGTTCAGATTTAACTACCTTATTCAGTTTGTATAATTATTTTTAATGATGCAGGGGCATTTTAGTCAATGAAATCTAACCAACTCATACAGGATCAAAATCAAATCTCACTCATTAAGCTATAACAGATTCCTTTATCCCCAATTAATTTTTTCTTTCCAATTACAATTACAACATTTACAATTACATTATTCATCATCTCATTAACGCGATCAGTTCACAGAATTGTTCACAGAACAATTTGATCAGTTCGAATAACCTAAATCTTTCCAATTACAATTACATTATTCATCATAAAATGGAATTAATCATCAAGATAGATTCATCATCATCGCTAACTCATCATCATCATCGTCAATTTTGTGTTATTACTGATGATTTCTTCTCAAGAACAGTCATGGCGGAAGAAGAAGAAGTTGTTGTTGTTACTTAAACAATTAGTGATTTCAAAATATTATACAATATCTTATAAACAACTATACAGTATGTTATAACACATTATACAGTATCCTATAACCCATTATACAGTGTGTTTATACATCATACAGTTCCAGTCTTATAAACCATTATATAGTTGCTTATACACATTTATACGTAAATACATTGGTGATATACAGTGTGTTCTTAGTTTATTATACATGCTTTTAAGAACAGACATGTGTTAATAAAATTATGCAGGGCTGATTCACATCAACCTTTACACATATAGGTATGAAAAGTACCGCAACATCCAAAAAGAAAGAAAAGGGATGAAGAAGTTTCATCAACCTGCTATAATGAAGAAATGAAGAAAAAGACGTAAAAAATCCAAAGGTAAAAAATAGGAAACAAATGAAATATTCACATGTCCTGCCAAAGAAAAAAAAATTGGAAGAATTTGAAGAGTAAACAAAAACTTATAAAAAATGAACACATTTCCTTAATAAATGTAGAGATACATTTTCAGAAATCTTGTTTCGATTTCAAACCATTAAAGACGCACTGTATAATTAGTTATAAGATATTGTATAATGTGTTATAATCTACTATATAGTGATTTATAAGATACTGTATAATGGTTGAAATCACTAATTGTATATTCCTAATTACATAATGTATATTACCATTGTATTTACTGTATATTTATTTATTAGCTATTGTATAATAGATTAATTAGCTATTGTATAATGTTTATTAGTTATTGTATTCACTGTATAATGAGTTATATCATACTGTATATTGGTTTATATAATACTGTATACTGAGTTATAAGATACTGTTATACATGCTTTTAAGAACAACTGTTGATAAGATTATGCAGGCCTGATTCACATCAACCTTTACACATATAAATATGAAAACTACCACAACATCCAAAAAGAAAAGAAAAGGGATGAAGAAGTTTTCATCAACTTGCTATAATGAAGAAATGAAAAAAAAGACGTTAAAAGGGGTTTAGCTTATTCTAATTTCATCTCAGTTTTTTCTTTTTCTCCTTTTTTGTTATTTTTTCTGTGATTCTGCAATTTATAATTTGACTGAGTTAATTTTAGCAACAAATTGAAAGATCGTAGGGGAGATTTTGTGCGATTCAATTTGAGAGATTTTAGGGCAGATTTTTTCCCATTTATTTTGGCAGGTGGATACTGCATAATGAGGTCAGATGACTATTATACCCCTAGCCCAGTTAAAATCAGTTTTTTCGCCTGTTTTTTGCTTACTTTTTGGACTGTTGGATTTAATGGATCCAATGGTGTAGATTGAGTCTTATATCTTATCTAATATAGGGTGTGTATTAGATCTTGACCCTATATATATATATAGTAATATATATATATATTACTATATTTACACCACCACCCCCAACCCCCAAAAACAGGTAATTATATAATTACTGTTCATCATCTTCATGGGGAAGGCGATGAACAGTAATTATTTTATTTTTATTTATATATATATGCATATATGTAATATTACTATATAATTATAATATATATATACATATGTACACATATGTTATGTATATATGTATTTATGTGTTTTTCATAAAAACTATATTACTATATTTATTTATGTACATATATTATGTGTTTTTCCTATATATATATATATATATATATATATATATATATATCATAAAAAAATATTTTATAAAACCAATTATCTTTATTTTATCCCAATTTTCAACTACCTCCTTGAATTTTCAAAGAGATTACATGTAGCTCCCTCCACATGAAAATGGTAAGTTGGTTCAAAAAAAAATAATCAACATTCACAAAGGTCAAAACTAGGGGCACAATCGGATTTTTGAAAAAAATTAATGATGACGTCATCAGAATTCGTACAAAAAGGACCTCAATTGTTAGTCATACATTAAATTTAGGGAGGCGGAAGTAATTAATCAAATTCAGTGAAAGTGCCTGTAATTCAACCCATAAGTTAGGGAGTTTTTTGTAATTTAATAATTAAAATTTTGGGATTTGGGTTTTTCTCTTCAACTAGTAAGGTGCACACGCATTGCGCGTGACTAACTATGTCTTTCAATATATATATATATATATATATATATATATATATATTTAAGAATATATAATGGCTAGCATTGATATTTATAGACAAATATATTTAAAATACTGAGAATAAATAGAAATGACAAAACTACGAAATATATTTTTTGTAAGAAGTGTTGTAAATATCTAATTTAAAAGATATAAATATTTATTAATGAAAAAGTAGGTGATATGAATATATTTTAAGATAAATAGACAGTATATATCATTAATTTATTAAATAAAGAGTATATACATAAAATTAATTAATATTGATATAATTTTTTTTAATACAAAAATAATTTTTAGATACACACGTTTGATAATTAAAGTATACTAACAAGTAACAAAATACAAACTTTGAAGTTCAACTTTCAAATAGTGTATAATATGATAATATGATATATATATATATACACACACACACACACTTATGCACATACCCCATAACAAAAAGTATAAAAATAAATTATAGATCTTGAAAAAATTAGTATATGTCTAACTAACAAAATATAATATAAAGTTAATCACTGGAAAAGATAGATAATTAAAAGATCAAATTAAAGTAAATGATGAATTATTAAGAATCACTAAAAGTTTTGTTTAAACAAACATTCAGAAATTTGTCACTATATATGTGTGCTTGAAGTGTATTATATATTATTAAATTGAGAAATATACATTGTAAGTATTGCTAAATAATTTTTTATATGCTTTTGTAATGATACTGAATCTTCTCGATAAATGTTGTATTCACAATTAATGATTTATATGACATCTACAATGATGCTTAATTTTTGCAATGAACGCGTTAAAAAAAATTGAAAAAAAGCTCTACTCGTATTCCATATAAGTTGTCCTTGCTATTGATAATTGTTCACATCGAATGTCTTATAATTTTTATATCTAAATAAGAGCTAATAGTACTATACTTGAATAATGAAACATGTTTTAGAAATTATTTTTAACTATAACGAATTACAAATATTTAGAGTATGAGTAATAATCTATTGAAAAAAATCTTTAAAAAACTCATTTATATAGTAAAGTATCCATACTAAAACATTCTCTCTCATCCTTTTACATATCCACAGAGTTTCTAGCCAATTATAATATACCTTTTTGGCAAACATAGTCATATTATATAATAAAAAAATTAAATTCGAAATTCAATTTTATAGTATTTGTGTAATATTAACTAAGGGCAATTAGGTATATAGTATAATGTGCTTGCTTATGTGAAAATACTTTATAATAATGTAATAAAATTAACATCAGTAGATCATATAAGGTGAAACAAATCACAAGTATAACATATAACTGATTTATTTATTTGTTTCCATTCAGTATTAAAGCACCTAGAATTAACCTTTAATATTATGTATTATAAATTTATCCATATTTTCCTATATTTATAATATGAATAGAATAGTTGGTGAGAAAATAATAGAAAGTCTTAGAAATAGAACTTTATAATGGTGCAAAAATGTAAGTTTTATATGCTTGCAATTTTTGCTATACATGAGGTCCTATGTATGCTCATAATTTATGGTATGAAAGCTCTCAAAATCTAATATCAAATAACTAAAATTAATTAATAGATCAAAATATTTCATGATATATGACATAAAAAAGATAAATTATTAGTTTTCATGAAAGAAATTGATGTATAATAGGAAGTTATGTGCTATTTTTGAAGTAAAACACTTCAAATACTAAAACTCAATTTCCTCCCCTTTTAATTTTTTGGTACATACTCATTAGGCTTAAATTAGGTATTCTGAAAATTTTAAGAAAGTTTTTGAGCAATTAGTACTTTTATAATAGAAAAAAAAACTATATTTTTCATGTGCATATGAGAAACGAAATAGAAGTTGAAATACCATCTGAAACATATGGATCCGATGTATTATGGACTTACAGTGACGTGACTTATAATGTTTAATGTAGTGGTGATAGAACTTATTTTCTAGTGTGTTCACTGGATTGTCATCACTAAGTTGAGTTATATGTCTGATCGAACTTTCGCAAAAAAAATACTTTCTGGTAGGTAGTTTTTTTAATTCAAATAGTTGCTATGAAGTTTTATTCGACTTCGTCTTTTTTTAGTTGTCAAAAGAAAAAGCTCTTGTAAAAATATTTATAATAAAAATCTTAGAAAATTTAATTAAATTTCAGAAAAAAATATGCAAGTACAATATCAAAATTTTGAGCTCTTTAAAAAGAAAGGAAATACTCTATAGTTTATTTTAAAAAATTATTTTGATTTTACCAATAAAATTATAATATCGTTATTTACCCTCTAAAAAACAGAAAACAGAGGAGCTTACAAAATATTTTAATTGCATATATATAAATTATAGATTGACTAAAATATTTTTTTCAGGTTGCACGCTTTCGGAGATAACGTTTTGTTTTAATTTATCAACAATTAAGTGTAGATTTACTTCCTAAACTATAAAATATTGATGAGTAGTTTAATATTAAAGTATAGAATTTACTTAGGATTAATCATATGTAATATTGTAGTCCTAGCGTATATATAGAATTTCATTATAATTATACATCTGTATAAAATTTCATTATAGAGTCCTAATGTAATTATACTTCTTGTTGTTGTAGATTTTTAAAATTCATTTTTGACTCTTTTGCCATTAAAAAATTGAATTACTTAGGAATATTTTAGGTACATCAAAAATGTAAAAAAACCAACTCGTACTTTTATAATAGAATAGATTTAGGTTATAAAGTGTGAAGTTTGGATATAGAATGAAATTGAAGATATTTTCATCTATAAATAGTTGATTTCCCTCCAAAAAGTCATCCACCTAATCAATTTTGCCTCCAAAAATAAGAAATCCCCAAATTCATACATCAGTGCGCCTCACATGGGAATTTCCGGCTAAATTATACTCAAATTGCCAATTTTTTGCCCAATAGTGTATCCAAATTTCCCCCCCCCCCCCCCCCCCCCAAAAAAAATTAATGTACCAAAAAAACGTACAGGCCACATTACTGTACCAAAAATGTAATTTTTTCTCTATATTACCACAATGTTTGTATGTTACTTTCTGTATTAGTTTCACTCCTTATTTTCATTCTTTGCATTTTCTTCTAATTCTTATGTACAAGAATAATTAAGATTATTTTGTATTTCCGAATTCAGTTAGTTTTTCCCTTTTAGTAAAACATATTTATACTATTATATATAGGAAGGGGGTGTTTGACCCCAACTCTTCTAATTTTGAATTTTTTAATCGTAGTGAAAAAAAACTTAATCACTGATCTTTATCTTCCATATTTAAGTACTTGGCATTCAAATAATTTAGAAATTTCCTGCAATGGGAGGATTTGTAATGGAAATTAGCAATTAAGATTGTCATAAAATCAGTAAAAATCTAAGAGTATGAAAATTAAAATTTTCATAAAATCAACAAAAATTAAGAGTTTGAACATAGACACAATGTCATATATATATATATATATATATATATATATATATTTACATTTATCCTTCCATTTCTTCTATTAGTTTCTCATTTCCCCATACCACTATACCTCAGTTTAAGGTGTTGGTTTTCTTCGCTTTGTGGTTGAATTTTTGTTTCTCTTTTCTTTAGGTTGTCTCATTTTGAATTTCTATACTTTAATTTCTTTTATCTTTGCTGTATTTACTTTCTACGTTTGGATTCATCATATTCTTTGTTTATTTGGTTTCTGTTTTCAACATGTTGTATGTTCACCGGTTTATCGGATGTTTTATATTTTTATACATTATTTTCTCCTTTTCATGAATATACATCATATAATCAATAAAATTTTATACTGTTGATTTAAATTTTTATTAGATTTTTTTAAAAAAAAATTTCTTGATCTAATTCATAAAATGTTTTAGTATTTGGCAGTTGGTTGTCGCAACTTAATGATTTCATTTTATTTTTTTTTACTTTTAGCCATTTTAATTTATTTATTTTAGTTATTTCTATTTGTTCCATGTCCAACCTTTTTTTTTTGTTTGATGTCCTCTCTCGATTTGAAAAGATTGGGAGGAGTCTTATAGTTTTTTGAATGATTTTACATTTCGTTTCGATTATGTTGAATGTTCTTATTTTTAACGACTTTTATTATGCATAAGAAGAAGTGCACACATCTTTTGATTTTATACTTATATCATTTACACTTCATTCAAATAATGATGTAGTTTGATAAATCTTAAAATAATAATTGTATAATTAAGTTAGTTTTTAAATTGTTTAATTGTTCTTTTGAACTTTTTCTTCTTCTCGATTTTTTTGGTGCGTTTTCAAGTTTACTAATGCAAAACTTCAGTTAATTTCACTTTGCACTTTTTATTTAACGTAAATGACCAGAATAAATTGGTTAACATCTTATTAATCAGACATCAAGAGCAATGAGAAGTGTCAAACTTTCACACGGTAGAAAAAAAGTTATAAAATCAATTGTATAATATATTTTTTTTGTTTTGGTAAATAATTGTTATAGTTTATAATATATTCAATTATATCATTATGAGTTTGATATGCTAAACATATCGTGATTTTTTTTGGTAATTTTAAACATATTGCGATTTGTGATAAGACCTATTCATGCCAAATTTGTTAGTGCATTAATTTTCGAAGCTCTTTCATCATTCAATCCCCTTTTTTTTTAGATCCAAAAAGATGGTGCTACCCTAATGATCTAGCCTAACAAATCAAAAATATGGACTGAAACTAGAAGGTGCAACAGTCAATAATTAAGAAACAAGGATAGTTCAGCTCAATCGTAATTCTTGAATTATAACTTTGTCAATTTTATGTAAGATAATAGTGGTGTTTACTACTTTGTTAGAGTTATTTTATATATTTTGTGAAGTACTAAAGGTTACATGGATAAATATATTATTTTTAATCGATAAATGATGAAACATAATTTATGTCAAGTTACTTGAAACTATTACATTTTTATATCCGTTCCGTGCATAGCACGGGATATATGCTAGTAATACTTAAGAACCAGCTTTAAGTTCCTCTGAAAACTCACAGAAGTCTGCCTATGTGATTGCAACTTCTCCTTTCAGTCCTATGTTTGTCAGCATAATATTTCATCCTTTTCTACGCCAACATAACTTTTCCTTCATTATGTGAACCATCTTCATTCTATCTTCTAACTAATGAATTGACTTCCAATGAAACCCCAAAATTGTAATGTCCTAAGTTGAACTGAGGTAGTGGATATCCATACAGTGCTTGGAAAGGGGTAATTTAATACTAGATTGGAAGTTTTGGTGTTATATCTGAATTCAGCATAAGCAAGCACTTATTCCATTTCTTAGGTTGCCGATGACACATACACCTAAGATAAGCCTCCACACATTGGCTCACTCTCTCTGTCTGACCATCACTTTAAGGATGGTAGGAGGAAGACATGTCCAAACTAACCCCAAGAGATTTAATCAACTCCCGTCACAACTTACTTGTAAAAATTCTCTCTCTGTCAGTAACAATACTAGATGGTAAACCATGTAACTTGCGTACATTATCCATAAAGATCTTAGCAATAGTTTCAGCAGTATAGGGGTGTGATAATGATATGAAATGGGCATACTTCGTAAAACGGTCTACAATAGCCATAATAGAGTTCTTACCTTTAGAATTGGGAAGTCAATCTATAAAATCCATAGAGATGCAAGTCCATGCTTGATTAGGCATGTCTAAGGACTGCAATAAACAGGGATAGGGGATGTTCTCATGTGTTAACTCTTTGGCATGTATCACACTCCTTTACCCAATTCATAATATCTGTTTTAAGAATAAGACCAGTCCATAAAAAAATAGCCTTAGCTCTCATATAAGTACCAGTTATTCCAGAGTGACCACCAACTACTGAGTCATGCACAAATTTAGTGATCTTGTGCTTTAACTCCACTGAATATTCAATGCATATCCTCCCTTGCAGTTTGACTGATCCAGTGTTGTAAGAATAATCTGGATGAGCATCCTTATCCATTAACTTAGCCTGGATAATCTCCTGTAATACCTCATCACCTTCATAGCTATCTTGAATTCCTTAACCCATGTTGGCACTGAAGCGCAGATCAAGGAACACAACCCTCTTCATCATGCTCCCTGCTAGAAAGAGAATCTGCAGCTCCATTTTTCTTTCCCTTTTTATACTAAACCTCATAGTCCATGCCTAACAGCTTAGCCACCCACTTTTGCTGCAAATGGACTCCACCCTTTGATAAAAAAAATATGCTTTAAACTTTTTAGATCAGTTTTTATGACAAAATGGTGCCCTCGTAAATAATGTTTCCATTTCTCAATAGCCAATAAAATAACAAGAAATTCCCTTTCATATACTTATAAGGCTTGGTTCTTTGGACCTAAAGCCTTCCTCAAAAAACTATTAGCCCTACCACCATGCATTAAGACTGTTCCAATTGCCTTCCCACTTGCATCAGTCTCCACTATAAAAGCTTCAGAAAAGTTTGGAAGGGCCAAAAATGGAGCTGCAATCATTTCTCTCTTCAACTCATTAAATGTTGTTTCAGCTTCACTATTCCTGCGATAAGCATCCCTTAAGAAGTGATGTCAAAGGTTTACTAATCATACCATAGCCCTTAAAGAACTTTCTATAATAACTTGTCAATCCTAGAAAACCCCTTAGTGATTTGGTGTTTTTAGGTATTGGCCAGGTTGTCATCCCATCAACCCCTTCCTTTGAAATTATGTGCCCAAATACTCCACTTCTCTCTGGCCAAAACAACACTTACTTAGCTTGGCATACATTTGGTGATCCCTTAACTGCTATAACATAGTCCTTAAGTGAATGATGTGTTCTTCCCATGATTTACTGTAGATTAGTAGATCATCTAAGAAAACTGATACAAACTTTCTCAAGTAAGGAGAAAAAACTTGGTTCATTAAGGCTTGAAAAGTCGATGGAGCTTTAGAAAGCCCAAAGGCATCACCATAAACTCAAAATGTCCACTATATGTTACAAGACTAGTTTTGAATACATCCTTTTCTTTTATTCTAATTTGGAAATATCCGAATCTGAGATCAATCTTTGAAAAGTAGCAAGCACCATGGAGTTCATCTAATAGTTCATCAACAACTGGAATGGGAAAGTTATGCTTTACAGTTAGCTGAATGATATACCTGTAGTTCACACACATCCTCCATGTGTTGTCTCTCTTCTTTACAAGTAGCACAGGTGAAGCATAAGGACTTTGAATGGGCCTTATGATCCCTAACTCCAACATCCCCTTGATAAATACTAACTCCAACATCCCCTTGATAAGTAGCTTCAATCTCATTCTTCTGAGCATAAGGGTACCCATATGACATTTATTTTCTTGGCATTCCATCAGGTTTAAACACAAAATGATGTTCAATATCTCTTGTTGGTCCCAAGTGGCATATGCATGTTAGGTATATGCCCTAGATGCCAATGAGGACAAATAGATTATATAGGGTATTCAATTATGTTATACAAACTGATAATTAATAAAAGGCAATTATTATTCAGTTCATGTAAATCTTTATGGCATCAAATGAGCACTGAACAAACAATCCTTGTGCATTGAGGTTGACTCTTCGCCCTTTATGGAATAAAGATGTGTCACGGGGAGAGTCTTCTTCCTGATCACTAAAAAGGGAGTTCGCAAGTTGAGGAATCTTAATTAGGCATTAAGATTCGACTTGTATGACACATGTCCTGACAAGGAATGTCAGTCGAACACTATGGGATAGTGAGACACGTGTCATAGATATATCAATGGAATTGATGTATTCGAACGACTCTCACAGTGATTCGATCACATGGGTATTTACTCTGTGACTGTCAATAATTGGATTGGTGACCATGATAGTATGTGTGGGCCTTAGACCTGAGGGTTCATGAGCGATGTACTTGTGTTGTTGAATCTGTTACTAGAATAGTTAGGCACAATTCACCCTTTGGTGGGCCGACCTCGGAGTGTGATCTCAATGAGTCAAGAAACAGTTGTTCAGTGATCACCAAGATGGGATTCGTTAACTCGATAGTAAATAGGAAAGTATAATATGCAATCATATGCATATGAAATTATAAGTCTTTGGTCAAAGCAATGAAACTAACTTATGCGGGACATGGAGGGTAGTTTGGTAATTTCATCATGATATGATTACAAGCACAACATTAAGTTCAGTGAGTTTGACATAAACCATGACTCTCACTTGATCGGGATACAAAGTGAAGGGGTTATACTCATATAGTATTTGTGGTCCAGAGGTTTGTAAATGATTTGTTCATTTCGTACTCAATTGGATTACGATGTGAGTCCACGAGACTGGCTAGGTGACACTCACATCCTTTGGTATTTCCTCCCATTACCAATTGAGGCGAACTTAAAGAGTCGTGCTATAAAAAAACGAACGGAAGGTCTTGTGTGTTAATCTTTTACAAAGATGGAATTAAAAGACCGCGTTGATTTATTTGTTAAATCAATGCATTAAATATTTTAATTTAATAGGATTAAATTAAATTATTTAATTAAAGATTAATTAATTAATTATTTAATATGTATTGTAATTTAAATGGGATTTAAATTAAATACATGATTAAATAGGAGGGCTAAAGTCGAATGGGCCAACAAATCCCACCCACGTCCTTAGGGAGCCCTAGGTGGCGGCCACCATAAGGAGTGGAAGACTCCTTGACTTGTTTCCAAAGTAATTAGAGTTACAAGGTAACTTAAATACTTAACAAGTCATAACAACTAGGTAACTTAAACTAATTACATAACACAAGAGAAAAGAAATTCTCCGCTTGCCCTAGCCTTCCACTACATCAAAGAGAAAGCATTGGAAGAACTTTTGAAGGTTCGTTTCACGTGCATCTTTAGAGACAGGAGCTCGGGGAGTTGCTATTACGCGAAGAAATATACAAAATTGAAAAGGTAAACAATTTCGTTTTAGTTTTTAGAAAACTATTAAAATCATTAAGTTGTTAAAGTGATCCGAGATTAGGAACCCGGAATTTTTTTTATTCCGCTACGTTTTTACCCGAGGATTCATAACAATGCAAAGGTTCTAGAAAAGATGAGGGGGTTGAATAGACCCTGGAGTTTTCTCAAACTTCATAAACATTCGTACCTTACAAAATGTAAAGAATGCTTAGGTTAATTATGTTAGGTTAATATCCTCAAATGCCACTAGAGGATTAGAGAATGTTAGGACATTATTAATTTGTAATTGTTTCACATCCTGTCAATAAAAGGCAATTAGTTGTTTACTATTATACTGACATTTATATATTGTAATCATCTATAAGTTCATGAACATAAGAGTTAGCTCTCTAAGGCACTAGTGGAGTTTGATACTTGTGTACTAAAATAGTCTGCAAGTCAATGATTTTCAATTGGGCATTGGAAATCATGAAGACTTATAAGATATGAATTTTGACGAGAAAAGTGTCCATCAATCACTAGAAAGTAGTAAAGAACTCACATCATAAGTGCACTGATGCAGATAGTGGCACTCAGACATGACTCGCATCGATTCTGTCATATGGGTTTTCATTCTTTGACAATCAATAATAGAAGTGATTAAATTGTAATAGGTATGTCTGAACTTTAGACTTGAGAAATCGAGTTAAAGATATGCTTGTGATATTAGGTTTGTCATTAGAATACTTAGACCCAATTCACCCGTTGGTGCGGTCAACCTCGAACTGCAACCTAATGGTCAAGTAGTAGTCTTAACTGATATCCAAGATGGGATTCGCTCCCTCGAAGGTAAATATTATCATATGCGTTTATAAGTAAGTTAGGTCTTAAAGTCTTTGGCGAAAGCATTAACTGATCTGGACTTATTATAAATATAGCATAGTGTCAAGTTAGAGAGTCTGACCAAAATCCATGACTCTCACTTGAATGCGATAAGAAACGAAGAGTTTGTATTCACACGGTATTTACAATAGGAAAGGTATAAATAATCCAATCATTTCATCTTATTTGGGTTACAATATGGACTACTTGACTGGCTAGGTGGGACCTATATTCAATGAAATCCTCCCATTGCCAAATATAGATGAACATAAAGAGTCACGCTTGAAAAATAAAAATCGATAGAAAATATGGAATAGTTCTTGTGGTAATATTTTAAGTATTGGATACTTAAAATTAATTAAAAAGAGGAATTAATTATTTAAACAAATAAGTTGGTTCATTTATAATTTAATTAATGTGTTAATTATTGGAGAAATAAAATTAATTAAATATCATATCTATTATTTTATTATATTAATTAATTGGACTGAATTAATTAATTAAATAATGGATTAGAGTGAGCTCAAATTGGTGTACCAAAAGGCACACCAAGACAATAAAGGATGGCCAATAGGCATCCATAATGGGCTAATTTAAGCCCAATGTATTAACTTAACTGATATAAATATATCACATTAATTAATTCCTAGGTGATAAGTTATAATTAACACTTGACCCACAAGACAAAAATTCCTCTCTCTCACTAGCCCTAGCCGTCGGACATCAAGCTAAGTAAGGAGGAGATTTTTTCTGATCAAGTTTTTTCTGGCGAGACAATTTAGAGTCAGCACTTATGGACTGCTCGAATTATCAAAATTTCAGTCGGAGATATTCGCAAAGAAATTGAAGGATTCGAATTTGTAAGATTCTCCATTCACTTCACTACAACGGGTAAAGTATTGTTTACTCTATTATACATACGTCTGATAAAACCCCTGGATTGATCCTATAATGGGGAAATCCAAATAAAATTTTAAAATTCTGTTTCTGTTGCGTTTGATTATTTTTTTCCCAACAGTGGTATCAGAGCCAAATCGCGGGGTTTAGCTTATGTAATTGACGTGTAAATCTGTGATAAATATGCATGGTTCACAATTTTTATCGATGCATGATTAGATATGTGGATTTCGCAGTTTTTTGTGTTCTTGAGGGTTTTATTTATTAATTCTTTAGAAATTAATAACTCATATTTTATGTAACTTTGATGTGATAAAATAATCACGAAAAGATGGGGATTGAAAATCCCCATCGACGATAGCAAAACTAGCCGCCGCTGTGGTGGCGAGAGTGACCAGTAGCGTAAGCCGCGGGCTGCTAGGCCGCACACGAACAGATTGGGTCTGCCATATGCAAGCCCAGCAGAATGGGCTCAATGTGCGAGCCCATTTGCACGAACAGCTGGGCTGTCGCTTGCGAGTGGTCCGCACAACGGTTTGTACGGACCAGGCCGCTGTGCTATTAGGCTCCACAGCGAGCCCACCCTTGTGTTTTTTAACACACGGGTCGGTCAACGATCGGGTTGACCCATGGGTAACCCAGGTATATTATTAAATAAATATATTTATTTAGTTCTTGATTAAAATTGAATTTTAATACAAAAATAAATAATTATTATTTATTTTAATATTCCAAGTAATCTAATGTTAATTAAAGTTAGACTTTGAATTAAAGTGGATTCTTTCTATTGTGAAATTAATTTTTATTAAAATTAGATTTTAATATAAAATTAATTAGCGTTCATTAAAATTGAATTTTCAGATAGAATCAATTAAATTTAATTTCTTCGAGAATATGAAAGACAATAATTGAATTTGGAATTTAATTAGAAATTAAAATATATATATTTTTCATGTGTTATGTGATATATATCATGTTTGAAATGTAATGTGATGGGAGACATGATTCATGGACTTAGGCTCGTTCATTTCTTTTCGATGGATTATAAAGGCCTTTTTGAGCCTATTTTTATTTTATTTCTATATTATTTTTATATGGGTGGCTTATATTGAAATGTAATAGTTAGAAATAGAATAGGCCCAAAGGAGAAATTCAAGTCGAGCCGAGGAAATACAAGAAGGTGCTTTGGAAGCTTTAGTGTAGTTTCTTTTTAATTTCGCTGGAGACATTGGCTTATCTCAATCTAGGAATAAAAGTCCATGAATCGTGTGTTGTTAGCTTTCTAGGATTGCTATCTTTTTATTTAATCCATGTTTATATGTTTAGTATAAGATGGATTAATGTGCAAAGTGAGACCTAATAAATAATTTGAATTCTCCCACTTTGAAAAATATTAAGTTAGTAAAGGGTACTAGGTATCCTATCCTCCACTAAACTTAGGAAAAATTAAAATAATATTTAATATATAATATCATCCCTAACCAATGGGGGTTATATATTGAAATATATTTTGAATTTTTCTAAGTGCATGAAATGCCATTAGTGGAAACAAATTTTACCCCACATACCAGCAAAAGGCTGCAAGGTGAAACTCAATTGTTAGACTAATAGATTGTCAGTGAGTTTAACTTAAATTATTCATAAATCAATAAGATTGTTAAAACGTTGAGACTCAATAAATAATGGACAAAGGGATTGAGTCATCCATTTGATGGGTTGATGTTGGACATCACTTTAAATAGATTAATTAGGCCACATACCAGTAAAAGGTTGCAACCTATTAATCTAGTTAAAGAAATCAATCACCACTACGAAGCTTTTCAACGATGATTTCCTAATACCACAGTGAGAGTGTGGATTTTCAAAAAATGTAGTAGGAGCCAAGTTTATTTTGAAAGTTCTTAATATAAACTTGGAACAACAATTACATTAGAATTTAAAAGTCTTTTTATTTTTCTGCAGTTATTTGCTAATTATGTCTCACTATGACTATCAACCTATTGTCTGTACTACTTGAAAAGAACATTTTGACTAGTCCAAACTATGTGGACTGGCTCTGAAACTTGAGGATAGTCCTCAATATGGAGTCACTGGGATATATATTGGATGTTGATATCCCAGCCTCGCCCGCAAGGACGCGTGCTAGTGAGGAGGAAGTCGCGGCTCATGAGAAATGGGCGGGTTCGTGGGTGTACATGTTGGGCTCAATGACAAATGAGTTGTAGAGATCTCACGACAAAATGGTCTCGGCGAGGGCTATTTTGCCACACCTTGCGGAGCTCTATGGTGAGCACAGTCGTACTGCTCGATATGAGATATCCAAAGAGGTCTTTGGAGCCAAGATGAAAAAAGGTCAAAAAGTTGGGGATCATGTCCTAAAAATAATTTTGAAAATTGAGAGGTTAGAGGCCCTCGACTTCAACATGGACCCGCAACTACAAATAGTCAAGCTCATTGAGTTTGATCTGACCGTCCAAGATACCTTATTCAACTCAGAGCTGACGGCAGTTGAAAAGGCATATTACCTAGCTATTCAGTTTGGAAGGACTCTTAGACAGATTCCTGCTTCACTTGCCATCCAAGCAGCAAGACAAGGTGGAAAGACTCCAAGATCCGATGTTGATCTCGCCTATTATCGAGATTATGGGCATAGCAAACCAACTGGTTTTGCTTTCAGAGATTATCACAAGAATGGTCTACCGATGAGCGTCGACGAGCCAATCTAGACAATGTTGGTCAGAATGCTTTATACACAGTCATTGGTAACAATAACAACTTATTCATCAAGGTCAAATCATGCAATACAACTAAAGAGATTTGGGATTAGTTAGCTACTATTTGTGGTGGCTCAGCAGAAATCAAGGAAAACAAATTATCAATTTGTGGTGGCTCAGCTAAAATAAATAAATTAAAATGGCTAAAAGTCAAAAAACTAAAATGAAATCTTTAAGTTGTGACAACCAACTGCCAAATACTAAAACATTTTATGAATTAGATCAAGTGAAAATTCAAAAAAAAAAATCTAATAAAAACTTAAATCAACAGTATAAACTTTTATTGATTATATGATGTATATTCACGAAAAGGAGAAAATAATGTATAAAAATATAAAACATCCGATAAACCGGTGAACATACAACATGTTGAAAACAGAAACCAAATAAACAAAGAATATGATGAATCCAAACGTAGAAAGTAAATCAAGCAAAGATAAAAGAAATTAAAGTATAGAAATTCAAAATGAGACAACCTAAAGAAAAGAGAACAAAAATTCAACCACAAAGCGAAGAAAACCAACACCTTAAACTGAGGTATAGTGGAATGGGGAAATGAGAAACTAATAGAAGAAATGGAAGGATAAATGTAAATATGTATATATATATATATATGACATTACGTCTATGTTCAAACTCTTAATTTTTCTTGATTTTATGAAAATCTTAATTTTCATACTCTTAGATTTTTACTGATTTTATGGCAATTTTAATTGCTAATTTCCATTACAAATCCTCCCATTGCAGGAAATTTCTAAATTATTTGAATGCCAAGTACTTAAATATGGAAGATAAAGATCAGTAATTAAGTTTTTTTTCACTACGATTAAAAAAATTCAAAATTAGACGAGTTGGGGTCAAACACCCCTTCCTATATATAATAGTATAAATATGTTTTACTGAAAGGGAAAAACTAACTGAATTCGGAAATACAAAATAATCTTAATTATTCTTGTACATAAGAATTAGAAGAAAATGCAAAGAATAAAAATAAGGAGTGAAACTAATACAGAAAGTAACATACAAACATTGTGGTAATATAGAGGAAAGATTACATTTTTGGTACAGTAATGTGGTCTGTATGTTTTTTTGGTACATTAATATTGGTGGGGGGTAGCAATTTGGATACACTATTGGGCAAAAAATTAGCAATTTGAGTATAATTTAGCCGGAAACTCCCATGTGAGGCGCACGTGATGTATAAATTTGGGGATTTCTGATTTTTGGAGGCAAAATTGATTAGGTGGATGACTTTTTGGAGGGAAATCAACTATTTATAGATGAAAATATCTTCAATTTCATTCTATATCCAAATTTCACACTTTTTAACCTAAATCTATTCTATTATAAAAGTACGAGTTGGTTTTTTTACATTTTTGATGTACCTTAAATATTCCTAAGTAATTCAATTTTTTAATGGCAAAAGAGTCAAAAATGAATTTTAAAAATCTACAACAACAAAAAGTATAATTACATTAGGACTCTATAATGAAATTTTATACAGATGTATAATTATAATGAAATTCTATATATACGCTAGGACTACAATATTACATATGATTAATCCAAAGTAAATTCTATACTTAAATATTAAACTACTCATCAATATTTTATAATTTAGAAAGTAAATCTACACTTAACTGTTGATAAATTAAAACAAAACATTATCTTCGAAAGCGTTCAACCTCAAAAAAATATTTTAGTCAATCTATAATTTATATATATGCAATTAAAATATTTTGTAAGCTCCTCTGTTTTCTGTTTTTTAGAGGGTAGATAACGATATTATAATTTTATTGGTAAAATCAAAATAATTTGTTAAAATAAACTATAGAGTATTTCCTTTCTTTTTAAAGAGCTCGAAATTTTGATATTGTACTTGCATATTTTTTTCTGAAATTTAATTAAATTTTCTAAGATTTTTATTATAAATATTTTTACAAGAGCTTTTTCTTTTGACAACTAAAAAAAGGCGAGGTCGAATAAAACATCATAGCAACTATTTGAATTAAAAAAACTACCTACCAGAAAGTATTTTTTTTGCAAAAGTTCGATCATACATATAACTCAACTTAGTGATGACAATCCAGTAAACACACTAGAAAATAAGTTCTATCACCACTACATTAAACAGTATAAGTCACGTCACTGTAAGTCCATAATACATCAGATCCATATGTTTCAGATGGTATTTCATCTTCTATTTCGTTTCTCATATGCACATAAAAATTATAGTTTTTTTTTACTATTATAAAAGTACTAATTGCTCAAAAACTTTCTTAAAATTTTCAGAATACCTAATTTAAGCCTAATGAGTATGTACCAATAAATTAAAAGGGAAGGAAATTGAGTTTTAGCATTTGAAGTGTTTTACTTCAAAAATAACACATAACTTCCTATTTTACATCAATTTCTTTCATGAAAACTAATAATTTGTCTTTTTTATGTCATATATCATGAAATATTTTGAACTATTAATTAATTTTAGTTATTTGATATTAGATTTTGAGAGCTTTCATACCATAAATTATGAGTATACATAGGACCTCATGTATAGCAAAAATTGCAGCCATATAAAACTTACATTTTTGCACCATTATAAAGTTCTATTTCTAAGACTTTCTATTATTTTCTCACCAACTATTCTATTCATATTATAAATATAGGAAAAGATAGATAAATTTATAATACATAATATTAAATGTTAACTCTAGGTGCTTTAATACTGAATGGAAACAAATAAATAAATCAGTTATATGTTATACTTGTGATTTGTTTCACCTTATATGATCTACTGATGTTAATTTTATTACATTATTATAAAGTATTTTCATATAAGTAAGCACAGTATATTGTATACATAATTGCCCTTAGTTAATATTACATAAATACTATAAAACTGAATTTCGAATTTAATTTTTTAATTATAGAATATGACTATGTTTGCCAAAAAGGTATATTATAATTGGCTAGAAACTCTGTGGATATGTAAAAGGATGAGAGAGAATGTTTTAGTATGGATACTTTACTATATAAATGAGTTTTTTAAAGATTTTTTTCAATAGATTATTACTCATACTCTAAATATTTGTAATTCGTTATAGTTAAAAATAATTTCTAAAACATGTTTCATTATTCAAGTATAGTACTATTAGCTCTTATTTTGATATAAAAATTATAAGATATTCAATGTGAACAATTATCAATAGCAAGCACAACTTATATGGAATAAGAGTAGAGCTTTTTTTCAAAAAAAAAATGTAAAAAAAAATTAATTGAAATATGATAATAAACAAGATTATGAATAACGCATTCATGCAAAAATTAAGCATCATTGTAGATGTCATATAAATCATTAATTGTGAATACAACATTTATCGAGAAGATTCAGTATCATTACAAAAGCATATAAAAAATTATTTAGCAATACTTACAATGTATATTTCTCAATTTAATAATATATAATACACTTCAAGCACACATATATAGTGACAAATTTCTGAATGTTTGTTTAAACAAAACTTTTAGTGATTCTTAATAATTCATCATTTACTTTACTTTGATCTTTTAATTATCTATCTTTTCCAGTGATTAACTTTATATTATATTTTGTTAGTTAGACATATACTAATTTTTTCAAGACCTATAACTTATTTTTATACTTTTTGTTATGGGGTATGTGCATAAGTGTGTGTGTGTATATATATATATATATATATATATCATATTATACACTATTTGAAAAGTTGAACTTCAAAGTTTGTATTTTGTTACTTGTTAGTATACTTTAATTATCAAACGTGTGTATCGAAAAATTATTTTTGTATTTAAAAAAAATTATATCAATATTAATTAATTTTATGTATATACTCTTTATTTAATAAATTAATGATATATACTGTCTATTTATGTTAAAATATATTCATATCACCTACTTTTTCATTAATAAATATTTGTATCTTTTAAATTAAATATTTTCAACACTTCATACAAAAAATATATTTCGTAGTTTTGTCATTTCTATTTATTCTCAGTATTTTAAATATATTTGTCTATAAATATCAATGCTAGCCATTATATATTCTTAAATATATATGTATAGAGAAAGACATAGTTAGTCACGCGCAATGCGCGTGCAAATTATATAAAAAGATCAAGTTTTCGGAATAAAATGGTGAAGAAACCGAGTGGCTTCGGAATTTCTTCGAAGATATTCCGTGTTGGACAAACCATTTGCCTTCAACTTTGATACATTGTAATAGTCAATCAACAATTGGAAGGACACAGAGTAGTATGTATAATGATAAGTCAAGACATATACGTTGACGACATAATACCATTGAACAGCTAATATCTAGAGGCATAATTTCCATAGACTATGTAAAGTCAAAGCTAAGTATTGCAAATCCATTAACAAAAGGCTTGTCTAGAGATCTAGTTGAAAGCTCAACAAAGGGATGGGCTTGAAGTCTACATGTTAAGAATAGACGTAGCGGAAACCCAACCTTGGTTACTGGATATCCCAAGATCTTGGTTCAATGGGAGAATGAAGTTATGAAAGTTCAAGTGCACTATGAGTCTTTAATAATTCCACCCCATTCCTAGTTATATAAGTGCAACCTGTAGATGTACCCGAGGCTAAGTTTTTAAAACTTTTAATGATTCATATATTGTCTAAGTGGGTGACGTAATAAAGTGGAGTACGATAGTGTACTCTTTATAGGAGATCATCTATGTAAGTGAGAAGTGAGGGCGCTTCAATATAGTAAACACTTATGAATCCAAAATGGTGTTCCACGACCAAAATGGACCCAATTGAGAACAAAAACTGTAAAGAAAATATTGTGCAAATATCATTGTCTTGATTCACCCGAACGGCTAACCAATTCAAAATATCACGTTCATTAGGTAGCCTAGTGAATCCGATGATATCTCACTAAGAAAAATTCAAAGCCACAATCTATCTCTTCTGATGCAATAGTTTTTTGTCTGAACTCTCGTAGTGTCTACATATGTATTAATTTTTATTCATATGGGGGATTGTTGAAAATCTAGCTCATTAAAAATCTGTTTTGATTCAATTTAGATGGATATTCAAAAATGCCAAGTTGCTCAGAAGTATAATATTATGGCATAGTATGAAACTACGTTCTGAATATTGATAGCAATTTTAGTTTCTCAATTCCAATTTTGGATGAATGAGAAATTAAATGTGAAAGATTGGCATTTCAATTGATTGAAATATGGATATCCTATAATAGTTCAAAACCTTGTGTAATTGTGCTTATATATCACAAGTATGAAAGTAGGGTTATCTCTTTAGGTCATCCAACTTATTGGAAAGATGGAGGACCTATGGATTTGGGCTTTGGCCCAATTTCTTAACTCCTCACACCCGCGGTCCAATGGACCGGATTCGGCTCGAGCTCGGGTATGGGCCTGGGCCTTGGCCTTGGGTCGCAGGTTGTGGGTTGGTTTGCCCATATTTATCTCTTAGATAAAGTTTTATTAAATTAATTACTTAATTAATTAAATTTAATTTTTATTTCAGATTTTGAACTTATTGAATCTATAGTCGCGATGATGAACCACAACCTTTCGATCGATGACCACGATCGAATGGGTGTAGTACACCAAAAGTCTACACGTGGACCAGCTGACTTAGCGAGTGCGTTGTGCACTCGTTGCGCACTCGTTGCACCGAAACAGTGCATGTCTGGGGTGAAAAGGCACCTTTTCACCCAATCTGGGGCTGCTTTGCAAAGCCAAAAAGTTGCATCTTTTCAACCCCCAACCTTTGGAAATCTATAAATAGGACCCTCCTATTTTGGATTATCACAACAAAAAAAGTATTAATTTTGCATCTCTTTCTTTCTTCTCTCTTTTAAGTACTATTTTGCGTATATGAAAGAGATTTTCATTATAAATCGAGAGTTCTAACATAAGCTTGTTCACTAGGTTTAGAAATTTGGAGTGGTCCTATTTCTAAGACGATTTAGTCGTTGCATCTTAGGACACAGACGTCATATCTCGTCCAACCAAGAGCATGACATTATTGTGTTGAGAAGATCGGGTCATCCGTGCCTCGACTATACCAATTTCCATGACAAGTTGTTGCATTTTTCGGTACAATTTCACCTTCTACATGGAATAATTCAAGTTCCTCATAAACAGAACAAAGAAAGTGAAATGTTAACACAATTTAAGTATATTCATTTAGCAAACGGTAAATTAAACAGTCGCCTACTTAAATCATGGTCAAAATGCATTTAAAACTATATAAACCACTAGCAAAGAGAACTAAAACAACAGGCATTCGGTACAAATAAGGTAGAAAGTATGGGACATTTGGAAGATTATAGTACATATACCCCGAGTATTTCAGTTGGAAGAAAGCTGATAGGTATGATGATACAAGAGAAAGTCAAAGTCGAACGAGAATATATTACTCGAAGATAAAATGCAACCCCCATGTCATCTGAATGGATTTTGCATTTTGAAGGCAGGTGTCCACAAGGCTTAAAACAAGGAGTAGATATAATCGACTATCCAAATTCAAACGAAAAAAAGAAGGAAAAAGGGACAAAACTACTCAACCTCGACTTTCTAACTCGAATCACAAACGCCTGAATTGTGAACAGAAGTTCGTCCTCCAATCTTCAAACCCTGTGGAATCAATAACAGAAGTGATCACAAATTAAGATTGCAGCATTACTTGCAGTACTATCAAATGAAAGAAACTAACCATAATCTGCTTATAGCTTTTCTTCATACATTACAGGGAAAGTGAGGAGAGGCAATACTGGAAATTGTATCACGAAAAGAGCTCCTATACGTTTTGAGTTCTCCAAGAGTAGCTCTGTACTCTGCATATATACGAGTTTTCTCTCATATTGAAACACAAAAATGCACACCATTTCCATTTAAAAGAACTTTACCTAAAGGCTAAAACTAACCTGAAGAATATTAAGTATATTAAAAATAAACACCCAAGAGACATGTCTACACAATTCAATTGGCTGCAACTCTTGGTGAAATGTATTTTCCTCTATAAATACAGCCCATTATTCATCATTTAATTTACTTGAAATATATACAAATATGCAATATACTCTCCAAATGATTTAGATATTTGAGTTGTGAAATACGAGTCTTCGGTTCTTGTAATCAAATTCTCAACAGTGTTCTTGTTTTTTTCAACAAGTTCCGGGCAACGTGATTATAATCAAGTTCGATCAAAATAACGCTCCCGCACTAGGTGCGCTCTCATTTCTAACAAAGTAGAAAAGCACGGAAAGTAAGAACTTGCTATAAAAGAGAGAATAGCACATTCCACATCACAACTCCCTTCTGGTTTTCCGACTTAAAGGAACACCCAACGCGAAAAGAGATCATCAACAAATGGTGAAATTATATTTCACAGAGACAAAATCTCTCCACATGGTTCAATTGGGCTCGATAAATGATTAAATTTCATACATAGAGCAGAGCAGCTCAACAAGCATTAACTACACAAACTTATTATACATAATGTCATATAATTCAGCAAATTGAAAAAACTTTGGCTCACAATCTTGAAACAGCTTTATGATCACCGGAAAAATCCCCCACCGTCTCATCCGATCCGAGCACCGCCAACGCGTCAGCAAACACCGTCCTCCGGTTATCGGCGTACAGTTCTCCGTCCCACTTCCTCTTCATCAGATCCCTCCCCAGCCTCGCCGCAGCCTCCACAGTCTCCTCCGCACCATCGTGGGCTGAGTCCACTATCCCCCACTCCACCGCCGTCTCCGCCGTGATTTTCGCCGCCGTCAAAACCATATCCCTCCAAACCCTAGGAGACCCAATTTTACTCTTCAAAATGGACATGAACCAATTGGGGACTTTGCGCTTAATGTCGAGCTCACTCATGTACAGAAACCCTCGGTCTTTTCGCATGAGGAGATAGTCATGGCTGAGTGCGAGGATGATGCCGGCGGCGGAGGCGTGGCCGGTGACGGCGGCGATTGTCGGCATGGGGAGGGAGATGAGGTCCGAGACCAAGAGGCGGAGCTTCTTGGACGTGATCTTGGGTCGGGCTTGGTCTTGCGTTTCCGGGTCGGAGAATGCCCAGGAGAGATCGTAGCCGTTGGAGAAGAACTTGCCGTGGGCGGTGGTGATGAGGGCTGTTGGGCCCCTGGACTCGGACTCGGTCTTCGCCCGGTCGAGTGCGGCTCGGATAGAGTCGATCAGGGTCGGGTTCAACCGGTGCTCATTGTTGCCGGTGATTGTGAGGATGAAGAGGTCGCCACGTCTCTCTAAAGTACACATTGCTATGAGTGACAGCGTCTCTAAGGATTAGAGGAAGACGGAGATTTTGAAGTAGGTTGTATGCTGCTGACACATGAAACTACCATTAGTTACTACCAAAAAAAAAAAAAAAAATTAAACTACCATTAGTTGAACTCTCGTTTGGGACCAGTCCATTCTTTAGCACATTGAATGACATTGGAAACTTCGTTGTACGAATGAGACCGTGGTTGTAGCGTCACCGAACATTACACGGATGCGCGCACTTACGGTTATGGACATCGGACCCAACCAGAACTAAGGGCGTTCATGATTTTTTAAAATCGTAAGATACCGATTGTACCATACTCAGTCAAATTGAAATCATAGTTTATTTATATAAAAAGATCAAGTTTTCGTATTAGATCATAAGTTGGTCCCGATTACTTTGCCATGATTTTGGTTTTAGAAATTCTTTATGAGTAAAAAATCGTATCGGACCGTATGTATATAATAATTAATTATATTATTCATACTATATATAAGTGCTTCTACAAAAGAAACTTCTACAAGGTATAGAGAAAAGGTAGTTGGAATCAAATTTATTACCTAACTTATGTGGAATGTGGATAACTTTAAAAAGATTATGAATTTAAGAATTAGTTAAGTAGAATTTATCGCTCAACTTTCTTTAATTGATTCCTATTGAATTTATATTTGTAAGTGACGTAGGTGAAAATTGGACATTAAATCAAGCTGACAAGATCAAGACTTAGAGGGTGTTTGACTAAGCTTATAAGCTCCTCTAAATATCTTATAAGATGTTTTGGAGCTTATAAACTCTATAAATTTGTTTGATAATTTTTTTAAAAAAAACAGCTTATAAGACTAAAAAATAAGATATTTGGGTCTTATAAGTTGTTTTTAAAAAAGTAACACACCCCCAATTTTTTTAACATCTTATAAGATGTTACATCTTAAAAGCTCCTAAGATAAGCTTAGCCAAACACCCTCTTAGTGGACTTGAATCCATATTACAAATATGGATTTGGACTCTTCTAGAAGGATACCAAGTCCAATCGGGTACATCTGAAAGATCTGCCAACCTGGACCAGCAAAAGAGAATATAGACAAGAATCAATCAAATCAAAGACCTTTTATAAGAGACCTGACAAGATCAAGCCTTATTTTCCTAAGTGATCATGACTAATTGGTGATTAGATACAACCCAAATTAGAGGATTACATTTATCTTAGCTATTTTATGCATATTAGGTATAGTTGAATTATCATATCCAACCGTAGCTATAAAAAACTTGTATAAATACTCATCATAAAGATGAATAAAAGGACAGTCTTAATACCCCGAGAATGTAGGTCTGATTTTGGACCAAACCACGTAACTCTCGTATTCATTTACTTACATTGCGTGCCTTATATTATTACTAATATATAGCATTATTATTAGTTATTATTGATGTGAATTGGACACATATCTGTAAAAAAATGAACAAAATACATAATACACCCCTAAAGTATTGCATGTGTTGCATATATGTCCCTAAAGTACCAAACGTACCCAAATAGTTCCTGAAGTACTAAAGGTACCAAAATAGTCTCTGTCGTTAGTCGTCAACCAGTAAAAGATTTACTCCATTAAAAATTTGACCAAGTTTAGCATTTACCCACAGCATCTGGGCTAGCTTGAATGACTGTGCTGGACATATCAGCAACAAGTCCAAAAATGCACTTAAATAGGTGGAATTGTTTATATTTTAGGGGTTAATAGTTGAGAAATTATGGTAAAAGACAGTTGAAAATTTTCAAAATTCTAGACGTCTTGGGGAGATGGCTTTGAGTGATTAACACAACTTCTTTTATATAGAGAAATAAGATGTTTAAAGAGATTTAGCTTTATTAATTTGGGTTTTTTTTTTTTTTGCAGAGTTAAAACCTAATGAAAAAGAGAAAATGAAAAGGTTTTATACTCTTTACCTTTATTCACTTTATTTTATTAAAAGTGTTTTTCAGTATTCTTTTTTTTTTATAAAAGCGTTTTTGTTGGGCGGTTGAGTTTTCATCTACTTAAGAGCAAATTTAGTTTTTTGGATTTATTGTCGATGTGTCCAACCACTCATACAAGCTAGCCCACTTGTCATGAGTAAATGCATAAATTTGGCCAAAATTTTAATGGAGTAAATTTTACTGCCATTTGATCACGAATGGGAGGGACCTAGCTTGAATGACTGTGCTGGACATATCAGCAACAAGTCCAAAAATGCACTTAAATAGGTGGAATTTTTTATATTTTAGGAGTTAATAGTTGAGAAATTATAGTAAAAGACAGTTGAAAATTTTCAAAATTCTAGACGTCTTGGGGAGATGGCTTTGAGTGATTAACACAACTTCTTTTATATAGAGAAATAAGATGTTTAAAGAGATTTAGCTTTATTAATTTGGGTTTTTTTGTCCAGAGTTAAAACCTATTGAAAAAGAGAAAATGGAAAGGTTTTATACTCTTTACCTTTATTCACTTTATTTTATTAAAAGTGTTTTTTAGTATTCTATTTTTTTTTTTACAAAAGCGTTTTTGTTGGGCAGTTGAGTTTTCACCTACTTAAGAGCAATTTTAGTTTTTTGGATTTATTGTCGATGTGTCCAACCACTCGTACAAGCTAGCCCACTTGTCATGAGTAAATGCGTAAATTTGGCCAAAATTTTAATGGAGTATATTTTACTGCCATTTGATCACGAATGGGAGGGACTATTTTAGTAAGTTTGATATTTCAGTGACTATTTTTGGTTCATTTGGTACTTCCGGGACTATATGTGACACATGCCATACTTCAGGGGTGTATTATATATTTTGCCATAAGTAAATCCAACTAAATTAATATTTTTGCTTTGATTCCAATTACAATTATAAGTTTAATTCTTATCTGATTTTTATTTTATTTTTTAATTATTTCTATTGTTAATAACTTTCTTCTTTTTAGTGTATTAATGCAAAATCTTATTTACTCAAATCTTTTTGGAGTCCATCAATATTAAATAATAATATTTATTGAGATATTCATGTAACTTATATATATATATATATATTTCACTAGGTACACTTGAGGTATTTGTCTACTTATAAAAAACATCCCCTAATTTAATAAATTACATTTAACATCTTGTAATTTCAATTCTTCCAACAATTGACACCTTTCATTAGGGTTTTTGCTGTAGCACCGTTAAAAAAAATGAACTTCTAACTACCCTTAATTATGTAAACCATAATTTCCCGGGCGGTGATACCCTTTTGGGTGTATTTGTAATATTTTTCAAATCATAGATATGTAATGAAATATTTTGGACCTATTTCAATTTAAATTAAATTACAATATAAATTTTTATATATTGTAAATAAAAATAATATATTAAATGTGATATATATCTCTGAAAAAATAAAGTAAATTAAAAAAACATATTGATAATATTTGAGTTATAATTTCAATATTATCTAGCTAAAATATTCCAATCATTTTTAAATTTGAAGATTGAAGTTAAATTAAAATTTTAAATTTGTATTTTCAATATATTAATTAAGCCTTTTTATTTGATTTATTTACAAATTATCAAAAGAAAAATAGATTAGAAATTATTTTTTGTATTTCTTAAAAATTAATAAATAACAATAAACAAAAAAAGAAAAAGAAAGAAAAGGAAAATCAACACAGTACAACATCTTCTTCACTCGTGAACCACCACCGCCGCAGAAATCGTCTACATCCCACCACCGCCTGCATCCCATTTGCGGAGCGTTTGCCGACTGTCGCCACCGCCGTTTGCAACCCACCACTGCCTGTATCCCCCTCGCGAACTACCACCCCCTCTGCCTGCATCCCACCACCAGTTTTGCGAACCAACACCTAATTCCGTCGGGTGAAGGTGGAAGGGGCAGAATTATCATTTCTATTTTTGCTTTTTTCAAAAAAAATTCTTTTTGTATTTTGCCTTTTTTCAAAAAGTCTTTCTAATAGGGGTATGAATGTCTCCAACCTTACATCACTAAATTAAACTATGGGATGTTAGTTATAATTTATTAAACTGTATTTTTTTGTAATTTATTAAATTAGGGGATGCTTTTTGTAATTAGACAATACCTCAGGAGTACCCAATGTAGTTATTCCTATATATATATATTTGACAATATATCAAGTCTAAATGTCTTTTATGTAATAATGAATATAGGATAAATTTCATGAGACTTTTGTACAAAAAAAATAGATTTTTGTGCATAAAATCGTACCATATCGGATCGAAATCACATAATACTCGCTGCAATGGTGTTGGTTTCAAAAAGTTCGATTTTGATTTTAACTGTCCAAATACAGCAACTATTAATATGGTTTAACTTTAGTATTAAAACCACAAAAAACAGACCGTGTGCACCCCTAAACACAACAATATTAGGACACATTTGGTCTGCGAAAATGAAGATTTCAGAATTGACCTTTTTCCACTTATTTAATCACATTTCTTCTTTGATATGACTAAAAGAAGTGGGATTAAATAGTCATTAGATTGTCTATTTCTACTAGAAGTGGAAATACTCATTCCTCATTCAACCACAAGGAATAGTTATTCCCACTTAAGTGGGATAAATAGGAATCATGATTAAAAAGAAAAATTACACTTCTCACACCAAAAACCATAGACTATGACTGACTAAAAATACACACATATATGTGTGTGTATAATATATGTATATAATATATAGGTATTATTACATTCAATCTTTATCATAATTAGAAAAACAACAAAATAGTAAAAAAAAAACATAGGTCATAAAAATATTAGAATAACAATGCCTAATACACTAGAGTCGAATATCTGTTAGTTAAAAATAGTATTAGACTCGTATAATATATGTACGTACGAATAATTGAATTTTTTTTTTTTTGCATTCTGAACTTAACGAATAATATTCATACTTTTAAGTCGAACCATTTAGTACAACTTGATGAAAAATAAAAAATCACAAATAGACATCAATTCAATCGGGACCTACATATTTTTCTTTAAATTCCTACATTCAAACAATGTTGCTCAAACTCAAAATTTGTTAGTTTAGTAGTATCAACTTCCACTTTAACGTGGGATTCGATTTGACGACATCCATGATCAGGGACGGAGAGAGGGGGCGGGCACTGGTGGGTGCCACCGCCCCCCCCCCCCCCCCCCTCAAAATTTTAACTTTCACTTTTACCTATAACATTAACATTTGTAATTTTGCCCCCTCTCGAAAATGACAAAAATAACTTTTCTATCAGTTGATTTAACCAAACATCATATAAACGAGTAGTAGTGAAATTGAAGTTGTTTTTCTATGATATTATAATACTATTATTGATTAGTGAATAAGAACAAATGGAGCTTTCCAAGCTAGCTCTAGAAATGATAAATTACTAATCACATTGTTGCAGTCTAAAAAATTGCCCCCCCCCCACCCCCCACCAACTCCCCTAAAAAATTGCAAACTTAATTTACATACCTAATAAACTAAATATTAACCTATATATAGGGTAATTTGTAAAGTAGTTAGCCCACTTTTAAACTCAAATGGACGACAACTATATACGGCCAATATATCTAACTATCAAGCTAAATTGTAGTTTCACTTTTGTATATATTCATCATTCACAACAATCCAATAAATTTGAGTTAGGAGTTATGAATTTAAATTTTTTCTTTTAACATTTCCCTCCAAAAGTGTTCTTACTAAACCTAATGCTCAATTTTTTCGCATACATATAGCGTACTGTACCGGGGGACAAGCCCCCCACACCCCATATAATTCTTCACTAAGGTGTAAATGAAAATCACAAAAATTTCGCCCCCTCACCATAATTCCTGGCTCCGTCCCAGTCCATGATCAAAAAAAACTTTCTACCCGGTTCATTGGTTCAGGACAAAACGCGAACTATCGGCCCATCTCTTACAAAATCGGATTATCCGCGGGCAACGGGACAAATACTGTTTAATATCTTAAATCTTATTTATTCAATTCCGCTCGAATCAATGTAATTCAATTCAGCAGTTCTCAAAATCATCAATGGCAGCTTCTTCTACCCGCATTTTTCATTCCTCCAATCGCCATCTTCCCCAATTCCTCCTCCTCCTCAGAACCCCTCCTCTCCATCTCCATTTCCGTAAATCCCAACCCCTTCACACTCAATTTCACTTCCCTTCACTCTCACTCCATCCCCACAACTCTTACAAGCCCCAATTTATTCATCGCCCCTATTTCAATTCTTCACCCATTTTCAAAACACCCCACTTCTCAATCTCCGCCAAGCATCTCACTCATCTCTTTTTCGGCCTCAATGAAAACGCTTTCAGTTGGAATTTCGCTTCACGGCGGAGCATTGATGATCGAAACGATTCGATTGTTGTGGACGATAAAGGGCCTGAGGTTGCGGTGGTGCTGCTGGGTTGGCTGGGAGCCAAGCCCAAGCATTTAAGGAGGTATGTTGAGTTTTACAATCAAAAGGGCATTCACGTTCTTACTTTTGTGGTTTCGGTGATGGATGCAATGTCGTTTGATTTGGGGAAGAAAGTGGAGAAGAGGGTCGAGAGATTGACGCGTGAGATCGTGTCGTGGTTGTCGAATGAGGATGGCCGTGAGCGGCTCTTGATCTTCCACACCTTCAGCAATACGGGTTGGCTAGCGTAGGTTTGATTCATTCATCTGCCTCTGTATGTCTTTTTTGTTTTGCAGTATAACTGTCGATAACTTACAATGTTGTATCCATGCCCACCTGCTAGTTATAATCTATCGTTTTAGAACTTTATGGTCTGTTTGTTTTATGGAGCTCACTATTATTCATCTTTATGTTGACATTATGCATTCGGCAGGTACGGTGCCATTCTTGATAATTTGAAAGATAGACAAGATTTGTTGGAGAGGATTAAAGGATGTGTAGTAGATTCAGGAGGAGACCCCAACATAGATCCTAAGGTTCGTGTTAAATTGTTTCATTGATTGAGTTTTTTGCTGTGCATTTTACTAGATAGTGGTTTATTTGTTAAATCCAGATTGCAGCCCCATATTCCATGTTACTACTCGTTCTAGAATGATATTTAGTTGATGGTATGTTTTGGCTTTCATCTTTTATCTAACATTAGTTGGCGAAGAAAATATCTTTGATTTCTATCCAAATCATGGATGTTTTCATCTGCCAATTGAATTTGGAGTATTTGAGTAGAAGCACCTCATGCTTGGGCGCTTTTTTTGCATTGTACATTGCCAAGTATTGATTGCTTGTAGCGTGGTGTAAAGAAACTTTCAGCTTTTGACTGTTCAACGCACTGATAAACAAGATATTTTATCTTTGACCTGTGTGGATGTGTGTGTGTAAATAACCTCAATTTGATTCGACGTCAATACCGTCTTTATCATCACACAAACTATGATGTCCGTTTTGATGGCATTGTTAGTTTGTTGGATAAGGCAACCGATAATGTTTGAATAATAATTTGACTTCACAAACAGGTGTGTGCCATATGTTAGATATAGAATTTTATAGGTTTGCACGGTTTCCAAAAGGATCATTCTTATGTTACAAGTTTGGATGAACCTACCTCTATCAATTAAGCTTCATACTTCATTTTGTAAGTCATATGTGCGGAACTCATGTTATACAGCATCATTTGGAAAATGATTTCATAAACAAATTGCAACTTGATTATACCCTTTTGTTCACCATTCTGCATCTTCTTCTTGATTGCTTTCGTCTTCTTGAAAGTTTGGGCTAAGCAATCAGGCAAGTTTCATACAGAACTTACTGGAAATTCTTACAGGCAAGTTTGGACATCTCGTTCAATTTGAAGCGGTCAATTTTTGTTGAAAAATTTGCTGGACCTTTTAATGGATGAAGTTGTTGTTCTGACACAGATTAGGAACTAGAATCTTGGACACAGATAGTTTGCTAGTTAACTGGAAGTTTGAAGAGCTCCATTCCTTTCAAGTTGTACCCAGCTTTATTTTGTTCTAAAAAAAGTCAATTGTTCTGTTATTTTTTTTTTTTTTTGGTGGGTGGATTTTTACCCACGGGGTGTCCGGGCCAGCTTTAGCGCACCTCGACTAATCCCCGCTCGCGGTGCGTGGCCGTCGCTGGCTAAGCATTATTTTGACTACGCTGGGAATCGATCCTGGGAGCACACTAGGTCGACCCCAAGTTGTTCCAGTGGCAGCCTTACACTAGGCCAAGAGGCTTGGTTAATTGTTCTGTTATTCATGCAATGAAAAATGAGAGTTATTATCAGGACTTAGGTGGTAGCATTGATTTAAGCATTACGGGCCTATAATGACACACAGACAAATAAAACATTTCCTTTACAATTGCTTGGCATAGTGTACTCAAGGATACAAAGAAATAGTGGCTGTTATTGCGGTAAGGTATGCTTATAATTGGACTCGGGCCAATAGAAGGGTGCCAAATGAAAAACAAAATTAATAATTTCTGGTACTTAAATAAGTTGAACATCATACCAGAATTTATCCATTCAACTGCTTGGGAAGATATATTAATGGGATGTTCTGTTACAATTTGTAATCCAAAAATCACTCTATCATCTGTTAGTTGGTCAAATGTTTTTATTCCATCCTGCTTTCTTTGTTTTTCGAAATGTGTCGTTTTCCTTCTTGTGCTTGATTTCTTCAAGATTTGCTTATTCATTTGCCTCAGCCAGATGCTATTTGTGAAGGGCGTGGAAGAGATATAAGTTTTAAGTTTAAAGTCAGTAAATTTTTTATGGATAAATAAAATGCAACCACTCCCTATTGTAATTCATCCATAATTATATTTGTTTAAGACACCTCACTCTGCAAATCTTGCAAATTTCTACTATCATGGTTTTAAAAAAGAGATGAGTTTATTCGATGCTGCCAAAGAAGTATTGCCATCTTAAAATTGTTGATAACATCTTAAAATTTCAACTCTCATGGTCTTACATACGTGTATTTTGTTCTTTTGTCTTTTTCTCGGTGTCTATTTGGCCCTTGATTTTAGAGTGGAACGTAACTAAAAAAGAAATTCCAAAATAGAGAGGGAACGTGAGTTATGAGAGGCATTTATTATTTTATACTAATATTTCATTTGTTTTTCATAATATCCAATCCCATTCAAAAGGAAATTGAACTGGGAACATATTATTCCCAAAAGGAAAGTGTCACTGAATTTAGTTTTCAATGCTTTCCCATGGCCTCACAATTAGCTGAGTACCAATTCTGTTGTCTGCTGTTTTACATTTGAGTTTGTTATTTGTTACTGTTGACGCTTACATTGTTGGGATAAAAATCACTTCTATGTCATTTTTCAATTTTCTGGTCTAGCTATTTCTCATATTATGAATGGGTAAAGTATTATCGTAATCTCTTGTAACTTCCATCATCTCAGTCAAAGGGTCGTAATTTTAACACGTATATCAACAATTTTTTTGCATTATCGAGATGTAATTGATGTTGAAAAGCCGAGATAAATGTAATTTGTTGACGTACTATTAAGTTATAGTCAAAGAGGAAAGCATAATGCTCAAAACGTCTGCTGAATTGTGTCAGGTATGGGCAGCTGGATATACTACAGCAATTCTTAAGAAAAGCAGCTCTGCTACTTATCCTTCTATTGAGGCAAGCCAAGGAACTCAACTAGCAAGTGGAATAAACAGATCAAAGATAGAAGAGAAGGAACCTTTTCTAATTGAATCCTTTCTATTATTTGCACTGGAGAAGCTCTTCTCCTATCTTCTTAACTTGCCTAATATAAACCAGTAAGTATTCTCTTAATTTGCATAACATTTCCTTTTCTAATACCAATTACCTGAGATAAAATTCAAAATAGCTTATATGTCTGTTCAGAAGGAGATGTAAAAGGATTAAGAGATTACATGCACACGCCTCACTTATTGGGTAATTACTACGAGTCCCCTGAGGTTTTGCGAATTACCAAGTCACCACTTGTCAGATCCAAAGGTCTTTTGTCGTTTTTTTTCCTAGTGATTTAGAATATAACAAGTATTCAAATGTCAGAGAATGGATAGGTAATTTCATCTCAGGATTTCGATATGTTAGTGTTGGTATATTCCATTTATTAGAATCTGGGTGGGGTTTTCTCTTGATTGAATACAGAAAAAAATCGTGACAACTCAAAAGACAAGGGGTGAAATTGTAATATGCTTTTACGGAAAGAAGGTGATTGATAAGGGAAAGTTATGATAATTTCTCAAACCATGGGTTTTTTTTTGTAATTAGAATCTCACACAAGGGGTGTTTGTGTAATTTAACGAAGGATTAAATGGTCGAGTAATTGTTCTGTTTGTTTAACAGGAGGTTGACAAAGATAATTTCAGGCCTTTTGACGAATCAACCGGCATGTCCGCAGCTTTATCTATATAGTAGTGGAGATAAGGTGATTCCCTTTGAAGCAGTAGAATCGTTTATTGAGGAACAAAGGAGGACAGGGAAACAAGTCTTCTCTTTTAACTTTGGCTCATCTCCTCATGTAGACCATTTTCGGACGTTTCCTGATGTTTATGCTTCTCAGCTTCACAGGTTTTTGAAGGAATGTTTAGTTGTGGTAGGAAAATTGTAGAAAGTGTTTGAATGCAGATTTTTATGTTTTTCAGTTGTAACATGTAGAATTAGGGACAGGAAGTGCCAGAAACAATTACTATTAAGTGCTTCAACTAGTACATGATTCTTTGATGTTACTTCCGTTGACAGTTTTGTGGAATTGCTGGATAATGTTAGTTGGACAACTGAAGATGCTTTCTCGCATCTGCCCTTCTTTACTTTTTATATGATTTGCATTTATTACACATTCTCCATCAGAAAAAAACATATATATATAGAGAGAGAGAGAAGGGGGGGGGGGGGGGGGGGTCTATGTTTGGCTATATTTTTTGAGCTGAATTTTTATTTTTTAGATCACCAGGAAATGAAAATTCACACCCAAATTCAAATTCTCCAAACAATATTCGAGCTTATTTTCTATTTCATATTTTTTTATACAAAATTCATCATTACATTTTTCAATCATATCACAATATATATCATTATTAATTAATTTATCCTCACTAAGAAGCATCTCTTTTTCTCTTAATTCATAATTAACTCAATCACTTTTTACATCAAATTGAAATAAAATATTATATTTATATCACATCAACACTACTTCCAATCATCTTAAAAAAATACAGCTAAACATACGACAAAATTCATCATTCTTGCACGAATATCTATAATCATCATTCCCATTACAAAATTCTAAAAATAAACTTGAAAATAAGGCCACACAGAGAGGCTTCTTTTTTAATGTGTTTTCATTTCATTTTCAACCGTCATTTTCTAAAATGTATGGAGAAATGAGTTTTTTTATTTTTGTGTCATAAAAGTAAAAAAAGTAGGTGTGTTTTGTTGTGCTTTTGAAATTGGTTGGAATTGGTGATTGTGATGTGTGAAATGATTAAAAAGTAATTGTTAGGTAGATAGTGTTGGATTTGATGATTTGAATATAGATGATGTGTAAAATGATTGAGTTAGTTAAAAATAATGATTATGTGAATAGTATTAGGTTTGATGATTTGATAATTGATGATGTGTAAAATAATTGGGTTAGTACAAAATAATGATAATATAGAAAATATTAATAAATAATAAATTGCAAAAAATAGCATAAGAATCGTAGGCTAGTATCACCTCAGTGCTCTTGAAGGAAATAAGATGATAGTGAGCAATTTTTTTAAAAGTACTTGAGGGACTTGTGCAATGCTCTCACAAATGCCCATGCATTGGTCTATATTATAGGCAACACCATAATATTCAAAAATATTAAATTAATGCAAAAAATGAAAGATAAGATGCATCCAATTTTTTAAGAAAAATAATATATAAATTGAAAGAGGTCCAAAGTGAGAAAATTTGAAAGAGGTGAGTATTGAAAGAGATGCCTCTTAATCCATTACCTAGCCCCTTTCAATAAAACAAATGAAAAGGCTGATAAATTGAAATGGAGGGACCGTCCACAAAACAGAATGTCCAGAAAAAAAAAAAAACCAAATTTTTTATTTTTATTTTATTATTATTTATCAGTTTTTTTAACATTTCAAATATACAAAAAATTGAACAAAATTCAAATTATAGGATATTTTAGTCTTTTATCTCAACAAAAATTACCCAAATTAAAATATTACTATATTCGAATTTGATAATTTCAACATTATATTGAGTTGTGAGCAAAATTGGACACACAATTAACGCAATTTTACACATGGAATATTTAAATAATTAAGTTTATATAAGTATTCTGTTAAAAATAATGTTTTAGGATTTTTATCATGTTATTTATCAAATTGAAAAATATTAGTCCTAGATTGCAAAATATTACACTTAATTAATTATATTATCCTCATCCATTTCCAACCCAAGAAGAAAGAAGTAATTTTCCATAACCGATACTAATTAAAAAGGTGAAAATGTTTAAACTAATCTTACTTTTATTTACTGTGTATTTTGATTTCCCCCTTCTTTCCCTTTCCTTTTCTATTTTATCTTTTCCTGGTTCGTATCTTTCTATTCAAACGAAGGGGTCTCCTATTCATCTATCTTCTCCTTCTTTAACCACACACGCCGGAGAGACTGCCCCCGTTCCGAGATGCCGGGAAATCGGCCGCGAAGGCTCGAATTCTCCCCCGTTCCGGCTAACCATACCTATCATAATTCATCTTCTCCGACAAGTTATTTCGGACTTAGCTGAGAAATCGCTGATCCGACGGTTCCAAGCCGATTTGGTTATCGAGGGCTTTAACACAGGTAATTTCGACCCATCGTCTGAGCCACGTCCACCACCGTGTCAGACTCCTTCCAGCCACCCACTCACCGCGTCTACATCTGCACCATACATATTAGAAGTGGATCTTGAAATGTGCGGAATCTTGTACAGATTAGGAAAATATGGTTTATTGTTTGATTACTCGCTTGAATGTCTAGAAACCAAGAAAGTGATAAAAAAAAAAGTGAGATAAATGATGTGAAATGTAATTTTAAAAATAATGATTGAAATTGATTGGGAACGTAAAAATGAGAATGAAAATAAAAATATTTTTAATTAAAAATAATATAAAATGTTTTTTTTCATTTTCGGATGAAAATGGAAATGGAAAAAAGAAAGTGAAAACACAACCAAACAGGTCAGAGTTTCTCATACTTGACTAAGTTTGGTTAAATTTTATCATAGTGTTTGTGCCTTTCAATTTTGTATGCTTGATTGATCTTTATGTTATTGATTCACACGTTTGTTATATAATATTGGCGGCGTAAAGTATGTTTGAATATAGAAAAGGAACAATGAAAATGCCTAAAAAGATAGAAAATATTTCTTTTTTTACATATATATTTATTGTTTTATAATCTATATTATTATATAAAGTATGAAGGGTTTAGAATGATTACTTTGAGCTGTTAAGTTTTGATAAGGCCATTTCTCTTCTTAAATTTTGACAAATGTCCCAATTGATTTTTTCTTTTACATTTTATTCATATAATATTGGATAATTGGCATATTGCACTCCTGAATTAATCACTTTTGGCACAATGCACCGTTAAATTGGATTTTTGGCACATTGCACCCTTGAATTACCTTAATCTTAACATTTTGCACCCTAAAGCTATTTAACTCAAGTTTGGAGGGATAAAATGGCCTAGAAATTATTCTAACTCAATTTTGGAGGAGAATTCTTTTATAAATCGGGTGTGGTTAACACCAAATGGTGTAGATTAAATTACATAATTAATATACATTATATATTGATGTGGCTAAATCTTAGGGATGACAATGTGGCAGCGTTAGATGGGTATTCACCCCGAACCCGCCTCGGTGGTGAGGGTTTGGGTACACCAAATAGGTTCTGGGGCGGGTTAGGAATATTTAATTTATGATCGGATAGGGTATGAGCGAGTAGTGGGTATAGTGCAACCCACCCCATAACCCGCCCCGCTAATATTATTCTAATAAATAGATTTTTAATTTTTATTTAATATATTCAACATAACTTAAAGTTTGCATAACTTAACTTTTTTTATTTATTTATTAAATTTTATTTGTTAACCAAATTAATGAAGATGTGAAGTTGAAAAGTCTCAGAAAGAGACAAAATTGATTAGTGAAGACGATCTAGTTCATTTTATTTTATAGTTGAGCTGATAAAGAATTTGGAATATTTTGTTTTATGAATTATTTCTAATTTGATGTAGTAGAATTGAAATACATGCTCATGGATATTATTTGGTGTAGTATCGTATTGATATGATTTTAAATTTGGACTTATGAATGTGATTTGATTATTATTTATGTGGATTTTCATGATGTTTATCTATGTTATAAGTTTATTAGTTGTTGGATTATTCGGATTCGGGTCGGACAATTGCAAGTTTGATTAATTAATAAATTTTCATGACTCATTCGGGTTTAAGGAGTAAAACCCGAACCTGCCGGGTACTTGACGGGGCGAGGCGGGCCGGAGTGGGAAGCGGGGCGGGGAGGGGCGGGTTGTGGGTATCAATAAAGTTAAATGGGGCGGGTAACGAGTTTTGCTAAACCCGCTTCATACCCGACCCATTGTCATCCCTACTAAATCTACACCACTTGTTCAAAACGCGGTGTATGCAAGAATTTTCCAATTTTGGAGGGATAAAATGGTCTGAAAATTATTCATTTCTTTCATAAACAGAACTATTTGTCCATTTATTCAATGAAAAATACTATTAAATAAATCACATACAAACTTCACTTGGATCCTTCAAAATTAGTTTGATGTAATAGTCATTTTACATAGTTATATTTTAAATTTGTTCATATGTTTTACTACTTATTAAGTTCATGAAAAAAATCCGACTAAGATCCAAAAATCATAAATTAAATCTAAACATTTCAAGGAGATATCATAGACTGAAGCAAAAGATAAAATATATATCAAAATATTTTCAAAACCAGTACAAGATCTGAATTTTTACAGTTAAATTTGCAAAAGGTTCTAGTACAAAATACTTTATACTCAATTATCTTGCTCCAAGCGCTGAAAGATATACAATATTCCGAAACCAAATGAAAATTAATTCAAAACAATGAAAAAGTTGAAGACAAACGTAATTAAAGGAAAACAAAACAAATGAATAAAAAATGCTTAGAGAAAAAAAATTAAGTTATTGAAATAGGAGTAAAAATCACTCATAGAGTATTAGATGTTAAATGTCGATATTTAGTAGTGTTTCTGCGGGAAATGGATAATCTTCAGACCATTTTATCCCTCAAAATTGGTTAAATAGCTTTAGGGTGTAAAATGCCAAGATTAAGGTAATTCAAAGGTGCAATGTGCCAAAAATTCAATATAAGAGTGTATTATGCAAACATTTGTTAATTTCAAGATGCAATATGCAAATTACCCTTTATTATTTTCTCTTTCTTGTTTCTAGGGTTGTCAATCAAGCCGAGCCTGCTTAGGCGCACTCTCGACTTGATACTAAATGAGCTTTTACATTCAAGGCTTGAGCTTGGCTTGACGAACTTCAATCTGAGCCCGAGCCGGCTTGAATTTAGAATTTCAATAATTTCTAGTGTTTTAGTACAAATAAAATGATAAATCCATCAAAGGAAAAAAATTAACAATATTAAAACACTTGAAAATCATCATAATCAAATTATACTTGTACTTAAATTCCTCAAATTTGACTTCAAAATTCAAAATATTAATTATTTGTGCTTATTATTTTTGTATTGGTGAACATTTATAATTAAAATACAGCTGACTTGATTTTCTAGTTAATTTAAACAATCCATATTGTCCTTGAAAGTATGAATTTTTGTTTGTGAATCATAAGTGGTATTAGTATAATTTTATAGATATGTAGGTATATTATTTGCATATACATATATCTATATATATATATATATATATATATATATATATTTTCTTCTCTTATTTCATCTTTTATTTAAACTTGATGAAATTTTGCTCAAAAAACTGTGTATCAATTTTTATGTTTTTGCACATGCATAGAGTGTGCCTTTACCGAATAGTATTTATTACTGATGAGATTTAATGGGAGAAGATGGAGAATGTATGTATTGTATCATGTAACTGTTGAATTATTTATGCATATGTACAAGACAAGGTACATATGTGTATATACAAGAGCTGCCCAAGGCCTATACAAATATGGGCAAAAATATATTACACCAACACCTCCGCAATTTGAGTAGTTGGTCCGTAATTATGAAAATTTTGCAGGGGATAAGGCTTTGGTGAAAATATCGGCTACCTGCTCAGGCATAGGAAATATTTCACCAAAACATCACCAATTGCAACCTTTTCACGAACAAAATGGTAGTCAATCTCGACGTGCTTCGTACGAGCATATAAAATCGGATTCATAACTAAGTATGGCATTCACATTATCGAAGTAAATGATAATGGGTCTCGGCAAAAAAAAAAAAAAAAATCACCAAGGTCTCTGAGAATATACCAAAGCCACAGATCTCAGCTACGGAATCTGCAACAGAACGACATAGAGATTTCGTGCTCGAATAAGAAACAGTAGTCTGTTTCTTGGAAGACCAAGAAATAAGATTCCCCAAGATACACAACATAACCAGTGGTAGAGCGCTAACTCCCAGGACAGCCTGCTCCTATTAGAGTCAGCAAAGACAGTAAGTGTATCCAAGGAAGATAGATGGATAAGAAGACCAAAATCAAAGGTGACTCAAATATATCTGAGAATACGCTTAACCATCTGATAATGAACAATTCGAGAAGCATGTATGAATTGATTGATGAGAGTGATGGAGTAGGCAACATCTGTAAGGATCGGTATGCCCCCACAAGCGATGCCGGCGCAACGGAAGAAATAAAGTATATAAAACACATATATATCGGCATCCCAAGCTAGGGGGTCAAAGTAATGCACAACAAAAACTAATACGAGTAAAGGGGTTTTAAACCGATTACAAGATTTGGGGTTTTATTAAAGTGAGGGTGTAAAACCACAACACAAGGAAAACCACACCAAAAACTTTGGCTCTCATTTTCGAATCCTCACCTCAACATGGAGGGGTTGGAATCAAACCACCATAAGCTCCTAAAAAAAGAAGCCTCTACAAGGACACACCTCAAGTAAGTTCATACCTTAAGCAAAAGATTGGCTAGATATATGCTCTAAGGAAATGGAGTCTATGTAGTGAAAGGTGGAAGACAAGAAGAGTTACTAAAAGAAATATCTATGGAAGATAATCTTTTACAACTAATCTTCAAGAAGAAGTTCTATAGAAGAAAGTCTTCAAGAATCACAAGAGAAGCTAGAAAAATCTAGAGATGAAGAACTAAGCTCTAAGCTTTTTTTTCTTTTTAAGTTTTCATCAAGTTTTAAATGAGAGCAAGAACACCTCCTTTTATAGCCACCAATTTTCGGCCATATGGTGTTAGGTGGAGTAGAAGACTTGTTTTTCTTCTCCTACCACCTCATTCTCACCTACCATTCCATTCTCAACTACCACCACATGTGTAAGAAAATATTTTTCATTTTCTTCTTCATTTAAAAAACATTACAAGTCAAACTTTGACTAGCTTTGAATTTCACTCTTGTTACTTCATTTAATTAAGTCCAACTTAATTAAAATGACTCCCAAGTCTTCCAAGACTTGTTAATTAAATAATCTTCATGACTAATTAATAGTAAAATTAGTAGCTTAAATATATTCCCGGATAATAATAATTTCCGTTAATGATTAATCTCCAAGATTAATTAATAGAAAAATTATTTTCCCAAGCCTACTAATTAAAATGTCTTCCACTTAATTAATTAATCTCATTAATCAATTTCACTTTAATCCTAAACCGGATTAATATTCACATAGCAATTGAACTTTCTTGAGTAAGTGTGTAACCCCATTGTAGGTTCGTTCATGTACTAGTAGTAGGAACACAACCCCGTTGTGCCTTTGCAATTTTCATTGCTAGATTTAATTACTCCAAGTATTTTAATCCGACCAAGAATTAATTACCGATTAATTCATGGTTCCTACAAATCAAGGTTAGTACTAGCCACGCGCCAAGAAGACCTAGCCATGAACGATTATTAGGTGACCTTTCCGCATTACGATTTTCGCATAAGTAAAATCCTTCCATCAAATATCCCGATCGAATCTAGGACTTGGATGTCAGTCGAAATCCCAGTAACTCGATTCTATGTATATCGATCTAAGTGACATTGACCAATTTATCAATCAAGCGAGGAAACACTGCTCCTCCTTATTGATACTACTCCGGCCGGAGGTTCCCATGGTCAATACACTGTGAAGTACATAGGATATGCGCCGATGCTAATGATCAGTGACGGATTCTTTCTTGGCACTCACGCGCCTCCGTACATAACCAGACTGGACCCAATATGCCCCACTTTATGACTCACCTGGAATCGTGTGACAAATCTACGTACAGTGGGCGATGCACGAGATGACCAATGGTGCCTCAAGTCATGAGGACCAATCTTATGCCTACGTAACCGAGGAGATTCCAAATTCGACATTGACTCCAATATGGAATCTCGGCGGGGTTGTTCAGTTTACTCGATCCCAACGAGAACCCACACACATGCACTGATGTACACCGTATTAGTATCCATGGAATAGGATACACTCTCCAAGAGTGTGCATTGTACGTGCAAGTCTTTACGAGTCATTGATATCCCTATCTCAATGATTCTATGACTTGGAACATCTTTAAGACCACAACTTTAGAGACGTATTCCATGATTGACATCCTCGATACCAAACATATCTCAAAGCTTAAGAGAGATCTAGGGGACTTTATCTAATTGCATATAATGATAAGATAAAGAAGAGTATGCCTTTTATTAAATAACTTGACAAGATACATTATAAGACTGTTTAAAGAGTCAGCTACTATGCCCAACAAATGGCACGTCGGGCACCTAACTCTTTCAATCTCCCACTTGCCCTAGAGCCAATTGCCCATGTATTTCAGGCCCATCTTTTCAAGATGTCCCTCCAATACTCTTTGGCCCAAGGGTTTGGTAAAGGGGTTTGCTATATTATTTGCCGAGCCCACACGTTCCACTTGAACGTCGCCTCTACGAACGATCTCTCTGATCAGATGGTATCGCCTTTCTATGTGTTTGGACCTCTGATGAGACCTTGGCTCTTTTGACTGTGCAATAACCCCATTGTTATCACAGTACAATCGTACGGGATCAACAATAGATGGAACAACACCCAACTCTTGGATGAAGTTCCTTATCCAAACAGCTTCTTTTGCAGCCGCCCAGGCTGCAATGTACTCAGCCTCTGTGGTGGAGTCAGCAATAGTTTCCTGTTTAGAACACTTCCAGCTGACCGCTCCACCATTGAGTACAAAGACAAATCCCGAGATAGATTTGAAATCATCCACATCAGATTGGAAGCTAGAATCTGTATAGTCTTCCAATTTTAATTCTCCTCCACCGTAGACTAGGAAGGCATCCTTAGTTCTTCTTAAGTACTTAAGGACTGCCTTTACGGCTTTCCAGTGCTCTTCGCCTGGATTGGCTTGATAACGGCTTATTGCACTAAGTGCATAAGCCACATCAGGCCGTGTACATAGCATAGCATACATAATACTCCCTATAGCAGAGGCATATGGTATGTGAGACATCTTGTCCTTTTCCTCCGGTGTCTGAGGGGACATAGACTTGGAAAGAGAAATACCATGTCTCATAGGCACCAGTCCTCTCTTGGACTGATCCATTTTGAATCTCTTCAAAACTCTATCTATGTACGCAGATTGGGAGAGTCCCAGCATTCTACTAGATCTATCTCGATGAATCTTCATTCCGAGAATGTAGGATGCCTCTCCCATATCCTTCATTGAGAATTGTGTGGATAACCACGCTTTCGTTTCTTGCAACATTCCTATGTTGTTTCCAAACAATAGAATGTCATCACCGTAAAGCACCAAAAATGTTATCGCGCTCCCACTAGCCCTTTTGTACACACATGCTTCATCAGCATTTTGAAGAAAACCATATGTTTGTACAGTATCATCAAAACACTTGTTCCAGCTTCGGGAAGCCTGTTTGAGTCCATAAATGGATCTCTGAAGTTTGCACACCTTGTGCTCACTTCCTATGGATGCGAAGCCCTCGGGCTGCTCCATGTAAAGCTCTTCCTCTATTTTACCATTGAGGAAAGCAGTCTTCACATCCATCTGCCATATTTCATAGTCTAAATATGCAGCTATGGCTAGAAGTATCCGAATGGATTTGACCATCGCCACTGGTGAAAAGGTTTCATCATAGTCAATTCCTTGCCTCTGAGTGTAACCTTTCGCCACGAGACGCGCCTTGTAGGTGACTACTTCTCCATCTACTCCAAGCTTTCGCTTATAGATCCACTTGCAGCCTACGAGTTTAGACCCGTCAGGTGGATCCACCAAGGTCCAAACCTTGTTGGAGTGCATGGAGTCCATCTCGGATTGCATGGCTTCTAACCATTTTCCCGAATCGACGTCCAACGTCGCTTCCCCATATGTCCTTGGATCAGGGGAATTACCATCCTCGTTGCTATCAAGCAAGAAACCATACCTCTCAGGTTGTTTCGGGATCCTTTTGGATCTTCGAGGATGTTGTGTACTTGCTACTACTTCTGGTTGTGCATTTGTGGTATCAGGTGAACCCTTTTGTGGTTCTTGAGTTTCCTCAAGTTCTGCAACCTTGCCATTTCTATCCAATAGAAATTCCTTCTCTAAGAAGGTAGCGTTCCTTGAAACAAACACTTTATGTTCCGATGGGTTGTAGAAATAATATCCATAGGATTCCTTTGGATATCCCACAAACTTACATAAGGAGGATCTTGCATCCAACTTATCGCCCACTAGTTGCTTGACATAAGCCGAGCAACCCCATACCCTTAGGTATTTATAAGTGGGTGGTTTACCAAACCACATTTCATATGGCACCTTGGAGACACTCTTTGACGGTACTCTATTTAATAGATGCGTCGCAGATTCTAGGGCATATCCCCAGAAGGAAAGAGGAAGTCCAGTGAAACTCATCATGGATCGAACCATGTCCATCAAGGTCCGATTCCTTCGCTCGCTTACCCCATTAAGTTGGGGAGTACCGGGCGGAGTCTACTAAGAGACAATCCCATTGTCTTTTAGATAATCAAGGAATTCATGGGACAAGTATTCTCCCCCTCGATCCGATCGAAGAGCTTTGATACTTCTTCCCGTTTGCTTCTCTACTTCATGTCTAAACTCCTTGAACATCTCAAAGGCTTCATACTTGTATCTCATAAGATACACGTAACCATACCTCGAAAAGTCGTCGGTGAAGGTTATGAAGTAAGAATGGTTCCCTTTAGTGCTTACATTAAGCGGACCACATACATCCGTATGGACCAAGTCCAAAAGGTTAGTAGCTCGCTCCATTTGCCCGGCAAATGGTGACTTGGTCATCTTACCCTTTAGACAAGATTCACAAGTTGGCATATCTAGCATTTCCCGAAGGTCAAGCTTATCCGCCATCTTATGAATTCTATCTTTAAAGATATGGCCTAGTCTAGCATGCCACAGGTATGTATCATTTTGATTATCTAACTTTCTCTTACTAGTATGTTCTTCATGTTGAGATAATAAGATTGGAGTATCGGGGAGAACCGTGTATAAGCCATGAGACAACTTTGATTCCAATATTAAAGAAGAACCATAAAACATGGAGCAAGCTCCATTTTTGATAACAAAACTATAACCTTCCTTGTCCAACAAGGGTACAGAAATGATGTTCTTAATTAATTGCGGAATGTAAAATACATTGTTCAAAATAACACGGTTTTTGTTGGGAAAAGATAAGTAGATAGTTCCTACGGCCGTGGCAGCAACCCGTGCTCCATTCCCAAACCGCATGGTCATCTCCCCTCTACTTATCTGCTTGCTTCTTGCCATCATCTGCAAATCATTGCAAAGGTGAACTCCACATCCGGTGTCCAACACCCAAGAAGCATCATTAACTGATAAGTTAACTTCAACATAAAACATACCATTCATTGGTTCAGTGCAATTACGCTTCCAATGTCCCTTTTTACCACAATTGAAGCACGCATCATGATCGGTACCCTTAGCCTTTTTTACACCACCTTTGCCTTTCAACTGTTTTTTCTTGTTGTTGTTCTTCTTCCCCTTATTCTTATTGGCCTTACGGCCCTTAGAACGGGATGAGGAACCAACAAGCAGTACCGGCTTATCTTTCTTGATGGTGGCATCTGCACTCTTCAACATGTTCAACAACTCGGGTAATGAAGCCTCAAGTTGATTCATGTTGTAGTTGATGACAAATTGGTCAAACGACTTCGGAAGGGACTGTAGCACGAGGTCAACAGAAAGCTCGGTCTCAAATTTTACGCCAAGATCAGAAAGCTTATTAATAAGACTGATCATACATAAAACATGATCATCGACCGAAGATCCCTCATGCAGACGAGCACGGAATAGCTCTTTAGAGATTGCGAATCTCTCCCTCCTAGTTCGAGTGCCATAAAGCTCCTCGAGACTTTTGATAATATCCTTGGAGATGGTCACATGCTCAAATTGCTTTTGAAGCTCATTAGTCATTGAAGCCATCATGATACATCTCACTTGGATATTATCATCGGTCCACTTATCAAAAGCGGCACGTTCATCATCAGTGCTTGTGCGAGTGACGCGAGGCAAAGGCGTATCTAATATGCTATCCTTGCGCTCACTTTGAAGCACAATTTTAAGGTTTCGGTACCAATCGGCGTAGTTGGGACCGACAAGTCTAATGGAATCTAGGATTGTTGAAAGTGGATTTTTGGCCATTTTGTTAACTACAAAATAAATAGCGAGGCAAACCAATTAGCATTCAATATGTAATCTTGTCCACATATAATTCGGTCTTTAATCATACGTGTTTCCCACTATTTTATCGAATTCCATAACCCTCTTATATGGATATTCGAGGAGATATGCGGGTCTCCCTAGCGGGCTCGAGATCCATAAGCGACTCTTCATATGCCTCGAGAACACGAGCCCATATGATAAATCCGTATGGTAGGCTTACCGGCCTTCTATATCGACATATAGTTCTCAAGATATTTTGCCTCGTCTTTCCCATATACCCCGAGAACACGAACCCATATGGTAGTAAACGTTAAGTCAAGCCCATCAAATATTCATGGTCAATCGACCGGACTAGTGTGCCCCACGACTCATGGACGACACCTAGACAAATCGATCCCACGAGCATCTCTATGCTTAGTGGTGGTCACAGCCTAATCCACTTGACGCCACCCCACGACTCATGGACGGCGGGCCAAGCTTCATGGCATTTCACATGCTACCACTTATGATGGAAGGCGTGGACAATAGAACTTCATTCAATTTCCACATAAACTTAATATTTCTTGGATTTACTTGAAACAAATCAAGCGAGGGGTTTCAACATGCAAGGTCTCATCAAGATAAGGATTATCTTTAATTATGTGATCATGCAATCCAAGTAGCATATAAGAAAACATAATATAAGACATCCACAAAGCGGTAAACAAATATGGATGATTGTGGGTCCCTAAGCGATCCACCCGAGCCACCATACTAAATTAAAATAGGCCCTATCTATTACATAAGCTTCCAACGGCATACATAATCTTCAATAATGGTCCATCATCTTCGTCACCATCTTCGATTACAATAAAATGAAAAAGAAAGTGCGAAAATAAAATATACAACCAAATTGAAATAGAGGCCAATAATAATTACAACCCAATTGAATAATCTAAGGCTCGACCCACAATCCATCCATTATGCAAATCAACCATCAAGCGTATGAAGATGACATGCAAAGCATTAATTAATCATAAGCCCATCACATAGTTGAAACAATCATAACTTTGGGATTTATACGTTTTGAGGAAAAACCGAGTTTTTCTAGTTTTCAAAAATTCCAAACTTTTAAATAACTCAAAAATGCGTGGAAGTTGATTCCAAAATCAAGAAATGGGCCAAAGGTAGGAATCCTTGAAGGCCCGGGTCGTGTGTACCACACCACGTCAAGATGGTCCAACCATCAAGCACATGGTGTGCATACGCACACTCGTGTACGCTGCCCGGCAACGCACCGTGCGCCGCCGAGCAGCGCACACACTGTCCAGCAGCTGCTGGACAGTTTCTCGACCATGGTCGAGACCACCAAGGGGTGGAATCGGCCATGGTCAGCCCCGTCTTGACCCCCGCCAAGTTTCCTTTGACGGTTGGCAATGATTCGCGATATTGAGTCCTACTAAATGAGCACACCCTTATGCGCACAAAGCCTTCGGCCGGGTGCGCACAAAGTCTCGTAGCTTGGGTTCAATATAAACGGTCCTCGCCCGGGTTTCGACCTTCCCTTTTAGTGTCTTAATTTTCAATCGTTTAAAAAAAAAACAAAATTTCCAAGATTTTAAGAAAAACGATGACAAATCCCAAGCTATTATTAAATCAACAAATGTAACATATAGATTTAAGCAACCGGTTAAAATACTACATGAAACGGAAAGCAAAAACATGCAAAGTTTTTAATGTGCATAACCCGGGCTCTGATACCACTGTAAGGATCGGTATGCCCCCACAAGCGATGCCGGCGCAACGGAAGAAATAAAGTATATAAAACACATATATATCGGCATCCCAAGCTAGGGGGTCAAAGTAATGCACAACAAAAACTAATACGAGTAAAGGGGTTTTAAACCGATTACAAGATTTGGGGTTTTATTAAAGTGAGGGTGTAAAACCACAACACAAGGAAAACCACACCAAAAACTTTGGCTCTCATTTTCGAATCCTCACCTCAACATGGTGGGGTTCGAATCAAACCACCATAAGCTCGTAAAGAAAGAAGCCTGTACAAGGACACACCTCAAGTAAGTTCATACCTTAAGCAAAAGATTGGCTAGATATATGCTCTAAGGAAATGGAGTCTATGTAGTGAAAGGTGGAAGACAAGAAGAGTTACTAGAAGAAATATCTATGGAAGATAATCTTCTATAACTAATCTTCAAGAAGAAGTTCTATAGAAGAAAGTCTTCAAGAATCACAAGTGAAGCTAGAAAAAACTAGAGATGAAGAACTAAGCTCTAAGCTTTTTTTTTCTTTTTAAGTTTTCATCAAGTTCTAAATTAGAGCAAGAACACCTCCTTTTATAGCCACCAATTTTCGGCCATATGGTGTTAGGTGGAGTAGAAGACTTGTTTTCTTCACCTACCACCTCATTCTCACCTACAATTCCATTCTCAACTACCACCACATGTGTAAGAGAATATTTTTCATTTTCTTCTTCATTTAAAAAACATTACAAGTCAAACTTTGACTAGCTTTGAATTTCACTCTTGTGACTTCATTTAATTAAGTCCAACTTAATTAAAATGAGTCTTCCAAGACTTGTTAATTAAATAATCTTCATGATTAATTAATAGTAAAATTAGTAGCTTAAATATATTCCCGATAATAATAATTTCCGTTAATGATTAATCTCCAAGATTAATTAATAGACCCAAGCCTACTAATTAAAATGTCTTCCACTTAATTAATTAATCTCATTAATCAATTTCACTTTAATCCTAACCGGATTAATATTCACATAGCAATTGAACTTTCTTGAGTAAGTGTGTAACCCCATTGTAGGTTCGTTCATGTACTAGTAGTAGGAACACAACCCCGTTGTGCCTTTGCAATTTTCATTGCTAGATTTAATTACTCCAAGTATTTTAATCCGACCAAGAATTAATTACCGATTAATTCATGGTTCCTACAAATCAAGGTTAGTACTAGCCACGCGCCAAGAAGACCTAGCCATGAACGATTATTAGGTGACCTTTCCGCATTACGATTTTCGCATAAGTAAAATCCTTCCATCAAATATCCCGATCGTCTAGGACTTGGATGTCAGTCGAAATCCCAGTAACTCGATTCTATGTATATCGATCTAAAGTGAATTGACGAAATAGACTTCGTAGGAAGAGGAGATGCGAAGGGTTTCAGGTCCATCATGTGAAACCGTTGAAAGAGATCAGTGACACATTACCTCCGCTAAAGAAACAATCCATGAGAATCCCTGGTAAACTGAATGCCTAAGAAGTAATATAAATTCCCCAAATCTTTTATTGCAAACTCTTGAGAAAGACAAGATACGAGGATGCAATAGCGTTAGGATCATTTCCCGTAACAATAATATCAACAATATGCAGAAGAAGAACCATCCTGACTAAGGCCAAGTAGTAGACAAATATCGACATCAACCTTGCTACAAATGAAGCTAAGGTGAAGAAGATATGAACCAAATGTCTGAAACCAAACACGTGGCTCTTGTTTCAGACCATACAGAGCTTTGCGCAACTGATAGACATGATCCAGGAACTAAGGATGAATAAAACCACGAGGTTGAGCCATATAAATTGTCTTTGTGCGATTACTATGAAAGAATGCATTCTTCACATCCAACTGACGAATAATTCAATGGAGAGAGAGTAGTGGATAACTGTTAGTGTTATGCCCTCAAATGTCATAGAGGATAGAATTATAAGGCATTAATTTGTAATTAAACAATTTATTTTAATAAAAGGCATGTTATGTTGTTTCTTATAAGCATTTGTAAGGTTTTATAAACAACGTTATGTCCTTGATACTGAGGTGAATCTTTTACTTCCTATGGGTTAGGGAGATTGGCACTAGAAGAGTTCGATCCTTAATATCTAAATTGGTTCGCAAGTCGAAGAGAGTATTGACTAGACATCAATACTGGATAAAGACTTGTATAACATAAGTTTTGACAGGGAAGTTCTAGTCGAATACTATGAGTATGTTAGTGGGAACTTGTGTCATAAACGCATCAGTGGGACTGATGAGTTCGAACACGGCTCACATCGATTTTGTCATATGGGTTTCACTCTATGACAGTCAACGACATAATTGATAAGTTTTGATAGGTATGTGTGAACCTTAGACCTGAGCAGTCACGTTGAAGATGTGCTTGTAACATCAAGTCTATCATTAGAATAAAGGGTTTATACTCGTACGGTATTCACAGCGCAAAGGTTTGGAATGATTCTATTAATTCGTTCTCAATTGGGTTGCGATGTGGGTCACGTGACTGGCTAGGTGATACCCACGTCCTTTTGGTTTCCTCTCATTTGCCTTTTGAGACGAACCTAAAGAGTCGCGCTTAAAGGAATTACAATGAAAAAATATTGGTTTAAGACTTGAGGTCTTTTTTGGGTATTTGATGCCGTAAATTAATTAATTAGTCATTAGATGATTAATCATGTTAATGTGTTAATTTATTTCTTTGAGAAATTAATTATAGAATTAATATGAATTAATAGTTATTTAATTATTTATTTATTTGATAAATAGTATTAATTAAATAATTAATTAATACTGTACCAAACATATGGACTAGTCCAAGGGGCTAGTACACTCCCATTTGGGCGTCCACTTTGGACGCCTAAGGCCTTGGTCTTCAAGGGTTAATTGTTTCCTTATGTAGTATAAATACTACTTAGTGGAAATAATTAACCGTAGCCTCTATCATTAGCTTTCTCTCCAAGTAAAGAAAACCCTACCTCTCTCTCTCTCTAACCGTCCAAGGAGAAGAAGAAGAAGAAGAAGAAGAAGACGAAGAAGAGATTTTGGCTTTGAATTCCGGCGTGGTAATTTAAGGCAGTGGCTGATTCGCTGCTTGGAATAGGAAGCTAGAAGCTGTTTAAAAAAATTCAAAAACTCGAAAAAAGTACATGTTTTCTATCATGGCTTGAATATGTGAAATCGGAGATGAACCACTTTGGGAAATTTTTAATTCCGCTGCGTTTTATGTTAAATAACCCAACAATAACAAAGTCCTGATAGTAGCAGACTTCACCACAAGACTGAAGATTTCACCAAAATCAATACAAGCCTGCTGCTTAAACCCCTAAACAACGATGCGAGCTTTGTAGCGCTCAATAGATCCACATGTTTTAATTTTACAGGATACGCCCACTTGGAACCAATAAGATTTTGAGATGAATGATAGGGTACAAGGGTCCATGTATGGTTATTAGGAGTGGGAGTCACAGTAAGAGAGATAAGGACACGAGGCTTCTGGCTACCATCACAAAGGCGAGTAACCATGGGATGAGAAGAGACAATAGGAGGAGTTGGAGACAGTATAAGGACATGAAGACTGGAGGGAATGACACAAGTAGAGGTGTCAAGAGGAGGACTTGGTGTAGGACTCATAGGGTGAGAGAAGGACGGCATACTAGGATAGGGGCAGGGTGAAGTAGGTAAGGGATCTAGGACAGGGCTAGGAGGGACAAGGGTGACAAGGGCACTAGGTAAGAACTTCAAGATAGTGGTGCCCATGTAGGGAGGATAAGGAAGGGAGACAGACACCGGGGAAAAGTCGAGGAGACTGATGGAGTGCTAGACGTAGAAATCATGGTGGGATAAGGGAAAGAGTCTTCATTGAAGACAACATGACTACTAGTATAGAATCTTCCAGAGACCGTATCAAGACAACAATAAATTCATATTCCTTGGGTAGTCCATGCAGGACCAACATAACCAAATCAGTAGAGGAGAAAGGTTGGCTGACAATAACAAATTATCAGTAAGAGTTTTGATTTTACGAAGGTAGGCGTCACAAAAGAGATAGTCTTTGTGGATGTTACTGAATTTGTTTGGCTTTAGATTGTTGAATAAATCAGCTTTCAAGAGTTAGCCACATATCACGTGAAGTAGAGAGATGATGAATTTTGTGGTATATTTCTGTAGAGATAGTCGCCATAAGCCAGGTTTTGATGCTTTTGTCAGTGCGAATTCAATGAGAATATGAGGGGTTCAATATAGTTTGACCATAGTTATCAAGAACATAATAAGGTGGACGTGGTAGAGTGCAATCAACATAGCCAAACAATTCATAACTTGAAAGTATATTAGAAAATTGTGACTTCAAAAAAGATAATTCTCAACATCAAGTTTAATTGATATAAGGTTTGTGAGGTTGGGAAGAGGAAGAGAAGAGGTGTGGGACGCCAGGGATGGTGGCGTAGGAGTGAGAGAGGCGGAAGACGTGGAGTAGAGGACATGGGGTGAGGATTTGAAATAAGATAAATGTTATTTCTAGTAAAGGAAAGGGGATGGGAGAAAATGAGGGCGGCGGTGGCAACAGTAAGTGGCAACCGTGCGCCGGTGAGTAGCCGCCTTGCACTGGAAAGAGGAGACAAAAATGGGAGTAGTGGCGCGGCGGTAGGTGGTGGCGTACTGGAAAAGGAGTAGTGGGCGCAGGTGGTTTGAACAACAATGACGGGGTTGTATGTATGAGTGGCGCCAGATGATGGGGGGTCAAGGTAGGTGGCAATGGCTATGGGTAGGGTTGCATTAGGGTTAGGGTTTGGAGGTAATTTGCTATTTTGGGAATTAGGATTAGAGTGTAACATTTCCAAATATGGGAAGTGTTGTAAGAGAGTTGCAGTTTGTGAGACAGTCCATGGGGGTAGTTGTGGCTGTTGGATAGAAGGCAGCAGAGGCGACGAGTTAGGCATATGGAGGAACGACGAGGGTGGTAGCAGAAAATGACGAAGTAGTCATGGCTGGAGGTGGAGGTGCGACGACCAACAGAGGGTGATCGGGAGAGGTGAGAATTGTGGAAACATTTTTGAAAGAGAAAGAGAGAGGTAGCAACATAAGGTGGTGGAGAAGGTGTGGCATGTCTTGGGTGTGGCTGTGATGGAGTGGCAGAGGCAGCTGTTCCAGTGAATAGGTGTCGGAGTCGGCGGGAAAGGGAGCAAAAGGAGTTGTTTGAGTGAGAAAGGAGAAAAGAGAAAGAAGACTGAGACTAGGAAGTGGTGGTCAAAACATCCAAATCGACAGTGGCACCGAAGCAGGGTGCCAACGGCGTGATCGGTGGGCGGTGGCACTAGGGATCCGGGCCCGATGGATGATATCATGATGAGAAGAAGGTGGGAAAATGTATTTATTGTATTATGTAATTGTTGAATTGGTTATGCAAATGTGCAAGACAAGGTATATATGTGTATATACATAGTGCTCCAGGCATGTACATAGGATTGTTAATCAAGCCAATTGAGCTGAGCTTTCCCAAGGTCATGCTCGACTTGATACTAAACAAGCTTCAGTATTCAAGGTTTGGGCTTCGCTTGACGAGCTTCAAGCCGAGCCCGAGCCGGTTTGAAATTGAAAGTCCAATATTTTTATCTATTTAGTAAAGGTTAACCAGATAATTTATCAAATAAGAAGCTGGTCTTTCAATTTTAGAACACTTCAAAATTATCATAATCAAATTATATTCATACTAAAATTCCTTCAATTGACTTCAAAAGGTCAATATAACGAGTATTTCTTTACACTATGTTCCTATTGGCGAATAAAATGATAGACTTATTTTTTTTCTAACTCGAACTATCCATATTATCCTTGTAAATATGGCTTTTTGTTTATAAATTATAAGTGATATTTATATAATTATATAATATGATATATCACATGTCCGAGCTCAACTCAAGTCGATCCTACCCAGCTCACGCGCGTCTCGAATCTTAATTCAAGCCCTAATTTTCAGTTCAAGCTGAGATTGCAAGCTTCAAGTCTGCTTGAATTTATTAACAGTACTACCAACACAAATATGGCCAAGATATATTACACTAACAATTACTATATACATATTTATGATATTACTATTTTGACCTTTATTGACTCATTAATTGAATCAGTGACCTTTGACCTAATCAACCATTTTGTTTGATAAATTATTCACAAAACAGGAGAACATGAAATCCTCATAAAATTTTAAAGGAAGGTTGAGAGGTGAGGCCCCAATTGGATGGCCTGTCATTTCTCATTTTTCAATTATTCAAAGATTAATTTAATCAAAATAGCATTTTTTTTTTGGCACATCTTAAAAATATCTCAAAAAAATGCTACATTAGAAATTCCCCCAAAACATATCAAATTTCCTTGAGAAATGGGTTTGGTTTTCATTTTTCACAAATTTTTCCTCCAGAAAATAGATTTTTTACTATCTATGACTAGACAGTCGTCCAACAGTTAAAAGATATTTAGTTGCTAATATATCAACATAAGTGTCAAAATAATTACATATCTTGATGCGAAATGACGCCAGGTGCAAATTAAGTTCCACTTTGACTATTTTTTAATGTCTTAATCAATTAGTTTAAATTTAGATTTTCTTACAAATAAGAACTTATCCATATCAATTTCTTGAAAAAAAAAATAATGTTTCTTGTAAAAAAAAAACATATTACATCTCACTTAATCATTACACTTTTTTACTTTAAAAAAATCTATGGAAACACACTTTTATCATTATACGTCTACTCCTAAAAAATTAATTCTTACTTTTCTTTTATGAAAAATTAGAATTTGGAAATGACATGCCATCCAATCGGACTGATCAGAAGTGTCTGGTGACGACTTTAAGCTCTTCATTTCCCATCTCCCTTTGTTCTTCCAGAATTTGAAGAGCAGATTCCTTGATTGACTTCCTACACCATCTTACCTCAATCAACCGTAAAGTTGGAATGTCGCCTAATTCAGAAGGAATCTTCACCAGATTGTAGCAAGCTACCAATACCAGTTGTTCTAGCTTTACGAAGTGTTCGCTCCACGCATCCCATTCCTTAACTTTTAAACTCTCAAGTTTCAGCACTCTGAGCTGCTGGAATTCGTCATCACTTGTTTCCCATCTTTCTCCGTCGAAAGCATCATTTTCCAATTTCAAAACTTCAAGATATGGCAATCTCCCAATTACAGACATCTTTTCCCAAGGCAGCCCAGTTTTAGATAGAGTCAGCTTCTTGATATTCACGGGGAAGTTAATCTCAGATGTCGTTCTGATATTACTTGGGAAGTTGATCTCGGAGAATTCGACTCTCAAACTACTCTCGAATTCCAGTTTAAGTTTATCAAGCTGAAGTAGGAAGCGGAGATCAGGAAATAGTGGTGGTCCACACACGCATTTCAGTTTGCGGAGATGTGGCGAACATCTTAACATTTCTACGTCGTTCAGCTCGAAAATATGAACAGAGGAGAGGCTTTGCAGATTATTGATCAGTTGGGAGGTAATAACCCAATCTTTTTCAAATCTTGCTCCTTCTCTTACATGCAAATATCTCAACTTCACCATTCTAACAAGGATTGAAGGTATCGTAATAATGGTGCTGTAAGAGCTTTCCACTATAAGGAATTCTAAGTTCACTAGACTGCCTATTGACATCGGTATATGATCTTTTATAGCCAAGTATCTCAAGTGGATCAGCAACCCGATTTCATCAAGATCACCATACAGCTTAGCAGACATGCTCAACAAATCCAAGATTCTAACAAGTTTCATGCTTTGAAAACACAATGATATTGGGTAAGGAAGATGGCCCACAAAAGAGCGAACATGCAATCCAAAGGGTCGTGTGGATGGAAAATTTCTCTTAGAATTAGGACAAACAAACAATCGATGGTGTCTCTCATAAATGGGGAAATCCCTGAAAGGAAACAATTAAGAAGAAAATTATATTCATAAGAAGCCTTTGAATGATAAATACATCACCATTTACATCTCCACAATTATATCATAACTAGTACTTGGAGCACACTCAATGCGTGTGCCTAATTTGTAAGAAACCAAAAATATTCTGTTGTATAATAATTTTTTTTCTAATTATGATAGATGCCATTGCCAACTGTAAGCTAAAATGAACGAATAGACTTACTTCCCGATGAACTTGAGGAAATTTTGTTCTCTAGCTTTTCTCAAGCACAAGTCACGCAATAGATCATGAATTTTACACGATTTAACTCCACCAGCTGATGTATATTCAGCAACTAGCACCAAACTTCTATCGATGAGCTCCACAAGATATTCTTCAGCTACACTCTCTGGGCTCTTATCTTCTTTCTTTCTTACAAATCCTTCTGCAATCCAAAGTGGCACCAACCTTCTAACTGAAACTTCTCTGTCTTCCGGGAAAGCTACAAAATAAAGAAAGCACGGTTTCAAATGATCTGGCAGATGTTTGTAACTGAGATCCAGTATTTCCATGCAGTTTACGTCCCGGTTGGCAAAAATATGTGAAACTAAACTTCTCTTTACTTCATTCCATTTGCTTACTTGCTTGTCCACAGTTGAAAGAATCCCAGCTATAACAACTACTACAAGCGGAAGCCCTCTGCAGTTGGCAGCAATTTGCTTTCCAATGCTTAAGAGTTGTGGGGGGCAAGCTTCATTATGGAACACCTTTTTCTGTAATAGCTCCCAACATTGATGTTCAGACAGCAGTGGGAGAGTGTGAATAATGCTATTACATGGACCCACATCTTTATTCCGACTCGTGAGTAATACTCTGCTTCCATTTCCATCGTCAGGAAAATATCTTCTTAAATCATCCCATGGAGTTGAATCCCAAATATCATCCATGACAATTAGGTATCTCATTCCCTTCAATGTTTTGTAGATCTTTTCAGCCAAACTTTCATTGTCCATATTAAAGATTGTGTCTCTATCAGTCATGCTTAATGAACTCCAAATGTCAACTAATAGATTTCTTATTTGATATGTTTGAGAAACGACAATCCACACGCATATATGAAAGTGATACTCAACTGAAGGATTGTTATACAATTTCTTAGCTAAAGTTGTCTTACCAAGTCCTGGCATCCCAAAGATGGTAATAACTTGGAGGCGCGCCGGTACCCCTCCCACCAACTGATGTAGAATTTCAGTTTCCTTATCCTCAAATCCCACTACAATGTCATCTAGGGCAGGACTTCTCCTGGCTTGTGACAGTGCTTCAGTATTAAAATGTTTTGCAACTTCAGATACTCCTAAATCATACTTCTTCTTGATCTTCTTTATAACACCAGAGAGCCTGAGGGTGAGATACCAAACAGGAACATCTCCAACCACAAATGATTTAATGAGATATTCTGCTTCATATGCCGCCTCTCTGATTAGTTCATGAACCTCTGTTGCGTTTATATTCTTGGGGTAAGATTGCGATTGCGAAAACATCAGCTCCTCATGGAGTGTTCTTATTTGATCCTTCACATCACAAATCAATTCATCTTTGCCATTTATTAAGTCCTCAAGATCATCCAGAAGAGAATCGACTATGAAGAGCGAATCTACGGAAACGGTCTTCGTAGCTGTACAGATTCCCTTCAATAATTTGATGCAGTGCTTCTTTATCTTAGATTTCAAAAGCTCGATCTTTTTTAACAGATCATTAAGGTACCTGTTAATCTCTCCGGAGTCAACTCCATTCCTGCTGAAAAAGAAGGAATAAACAAAATTCCCTGCTATATTGGCAACATCTTGAAATCTATCCAACAGTTTCTTGACTTCCTCAAGCTCGGTGGATCGCAATGGTGTATCCCCAAGAACGGTGATAAGAAATCTCATCTCCTTATGAAGAGTGGCGATTTTTAGATACTCAACTGGAGCAATCCAATCCGGTTTACGATCAATTATTTGAATAAGGAAATCGATGAAGGCTGCTACAATTTCATGTTTCTCCGGATACTGCAGCTTTGGGACGTTGAAGAACTTCTTAAGCTCTGGCACGATAGGCGACAACGTTTCGAAGCGATATTCAAAGTCTGAATCATGCTGATGATTTGAGGCTATAATATCATGGAGATGCGATAATTTAGTGAGGTAACAGAAGAGAGCTAATATGTGTTCTCTACACCATGGCAGCTTGCCTTTGCCATGGATCAACTGTGGTGGTAACTTGTCGAAAGCCATACAGTACAAAATATTTGAGAGAGATTTTGCAGAGGGAGCCATTTTTCACTTCCCTGTTGTGAAGGTGTGATTGAGAGAATTTACACATAAACTGAGATAATGAAACTGAAAACGTAGGGTGACTAGCGCATTTGGGGTCCCCATACAAAAAACAGAAAAAGAAAAGGGAAAATTACACTCACACCCCCCTCAATAATGTAATTACACAAACCTCCTCTCACTAATTGATAATTACAAACACACTTCCATATTAAAGATTTCTCACAATTACACCCCTTGTGTATAACAATTCTTATAATTACACCCCTGTAAACCTTACATATAGACCTCCTGAGGGGGTGTGTTTGTAATTACTAATTAGTGAGGATAGATTTGTGTAATTACCCCATCATTGAGGGGGTGTGTGTAATTTTCCCAAAAGAAAAAACACATTTTATATCTACACATTCATGACTTTTGGCAACTTGTACACAACCAATATTCTACCCAAAATAGTCAACATAAAGAAACGGAGTAATACCTTGCACACCCCCGCAACAATTGCGTAATTACCACAAGCCCCTTGACATTTTGCAAATTACCACAAGATTCTTTGTCCGATCTTAACAACATTGTTTGAATATGATACTACCACCGCTCATCACCATACTGGCCTTCACCACTCAAATAGAACATTGTAATTGTTGGGAATGTGCCCTCGATGCCAACGAGGAGTTAGAATATGTGGCACGAGTTTATATTATACAACCTCTAATTAATATAAAGGCAATATTCTATTGTTCGTATAATTCTTGATGGCATCTATAAGTCTTAAATGAACAACTAGTTCATATGTGTCAAGGCAAACCTTCGCACTCCTTGAGGAGATGGGCACCGGAAGAGTTTGATACTTGATCATTTAAATCGTTCGCAAGTCGGAGAATCTCAATTGGGCATTGAGATTCGTATAAGACTTGTATAACACATACTCTGACAAAGGAGTGGTAGTCGAACATTATGAGATAGTGGAAGTTTGTGTCATAGATACATTGATGGAATTAGTGTATTCGAACACGGCTCGTAGTAATCCGATCACATGAGTTTTTACTCAGTGACTGTTAATGATTAGATTACTGATTATGAAGGTATGCGTGAACCTTAGACCTGAGGAGTTACGGTCACAGTGTGCTTATGACGTTGGATTTTGTCACTAGAGTAGTTAGGCCCAATTCACCCATTGGTGGGGCCAACCTTGAAATGTGTTTCAATAGACAAGTAGCATGTTAGGTGATTACCAAGATGGAATTCACTGTCTCGAAAGTAAACGAGAAGTATCCTATGCGGTCATAGGTAAATGAGATTGAAAGTTTTTTACCAAAGCTGATAAACTAACTCGTGTTTAGTGATCTCATATTACCATGATTCTTGAACATAGCATCAAGTCCTGTGAGTTTGACATATTCCATGACTCTCACTCGATCGGGATAAGTCAATGAAGGGCTTATACTCATACAGTATTATAATCTAGAGGTTCGTAATGATTATAATCATTTCGTACTCTATTGGGCTACGATGTGGGGCCACTGTGCTGGCTAGGTGTCACCCACATCCTTTGGTATCCTCCCATTGTCAATTGAGAAGAATCTAGAGAGTCGCGCTATAAAGGAATAGACGGGGAAATCAAGTCTTGTATTTAGAGGGTGTTCTGATAATTTGTCCTTGGGAAGGATGAATTAATTAATTGGACAAATTAATTTAATTAGTTGTTTAATTGGATTAAACAATGGTAAATTAAATTAATTAGTTTGAATATTTAATTGACTAGGTTAATTAATTATTTAGACTAGAATAATAATTAATTATTTGATTAATTAATTAATATTGATTTAATCAATATATATTTAATTTGATTATATATTAATTGATTAAATTAATTGGACTAAGTTGACTGGGTCAACATAGCCCAATTGATTGTCCAATGACCCATATGGGCGTGTGTGTGTGATCCGGTGGGCTTAAATTGGAGGATTTATTTAATCCTCCAACACAAGCCAGATTACACAGTTGTAACAATTTACATAACTGAAATCCTCCACCAGAAATACAAAGCAGAGGAGAAAACGTTTTCTTCTTCTCTCTTCACAGTCCACTCGATCTCGCCTAGCCACCATGGAGATTGGAGATGGAGATTTCCCAGAGTCTGTCCTGTGTGATGATCTAGAGACGGTACAATTGAAACGTTGGAGAAGATTGAAGATTCGCGAGGATTCAAAGTTGAATACGCAAAAAGGTAGATTTTTCGTATTCATCTTTTTCTAGTTTAAAATCGACGAAAGCCACAAGTTGATTTTGGTTTGGAAATCCGGATCTATTTTTCGTTTCTGTTACGCATGCCCTATAGGATTCCCAACAATACTAGCCTATATATAGTAGTATATTCACGCTTATCAAATAGAGTAAATAGTGATCCAACATCACCCCAAATGCCGATATTTTCTTCAAAGGTTTAAGCAACATAATTTCTTAACGTTGATAGAATCTTCCCGACGAGTAATACAAGTATATTTTATGCATTATTGCATATGTTGTGTGTAAATGAGTGGAGTGTGTAAAAATGTGTGATGTGTGAGTAAACATGTGTATGTGTCGTGTGCATAATTTGCTAAGATTTCGAGAAATAAGTTGGGATCTTAAGAAATAAATTGAGAATTTTTCAACTTATTTTTAAGAAGCTTATAAGCTTCTCACATCTTATTTTTGGAGCTTATAATCCCCTTCAAAAAAATTAATCCAAACACCTTTGGGGTGCTCATATGCTAATAAACATCTAATAAGATGTTTTGAAGAGTTTATAAACTCACCCAAATATCCTCTTAAGTAAGTAGAATGGTGATATGAAGTTTATTTAATGAATGGGGGAGAAATTGAATTACATAAAATGGTTTTTATAATCTTCCATCAGGATGCATGCTCTCTGCCTTTACCATGGATTATCGATACATGCTCTCTGCATTTCAACCTTTTGTAGTAGGCTTGAGCAGCTTTGGCGCTAAATCAGCCTGTGAATGAATTTAACATGGATCATCATCATCCATGGCCATGGGTTATTTGCTTCCATAGTCTTCAGATTATGGTGTTCTCTATACGGAAGGTCTTCATGCAACAGCGCATCGTACTTGAGAATCTTAACTGTGCAGGTACTGGTTTATGTATTAGTAGCAAAGATGGACACACATATTTAGCAAAAGCCAAGTTTAATATATTGTCGAATTACATAATATCCTCAAAGCTCCTACAAACACTACAAGTTGCAGCTTAAGCATTTTTCAATCATCAGCCAGTTTGTGATGCACTTCATCTCAATGTGGAATAAGTAATGAACTCTGTCGAAGTGAACTGAAATGGTTGGCGAGGGATGGGATTCCTGCAATAGACAAGACATGATGGTATGATTATTGAACTATGGGAAATCATATTACAAAAAGGATAGAAAATAAGAGGAAATTATGACTCACGGTCGAGGTCCATAAACTTTGATTTGGCGCACATGAGTATCCCTTCCATTTAGATGATTAGACAAAACTGCAATTTGTAACATGAAAGTATTCACAAAGGTTTCCCTGCCACATATACATTAGCAAAGATTTTCTTTAGTTAGTTAATGACAAATACATACAGTTTTACATTCCCCATCATTGAGCATTCAGATTTTTTTCCCACATAAAGATATGTGAAGCAAAGATTGCTTAGGAAATAAAATAACCTTTGAATTTCCCATAAAAGCTATTATCCATTTAGATAACAAGCCAAATGTAGAAAATTCGACTGATAGGTAATGAATTTGAGAGCAATGGTATTCAAAGACACCTCTTACTTTTAAAGAATAACTGCATACAAAGTCAAAGAAATAAAAAAGACAAAGCCTCAAAGGATAATGTCAAATTGTTGAAAGAAAAATATTGGGATAGTTAATGAAGAAGATTGCTTCAATCGTTCAACTATAGGCAACCCCAAAATTCACATGCTATTTAATGGGAAAAAGTTTTTTCTCTGTGGTAAATGAGAAGACAAATTTGTAGCCTTAAACCAGTGTTAACTACTTCTGCAAGATTACTTAACAGCGAAAAATCAATCTAATCCTGTAATCCATGCTGTTAAATGCAAATTTCAATTCACATGTCCAGCATCAGCAATAGTCCACTAATCACGGAATATATGAAGACAATGAAAACTACAACCCATCCGAGAAGAAGCAGTTGCTAAACCAAGTTATCATAGACAATAATTTGACAGCTTAAAATGAAACACAATCAAACAACTAAAAAGCACATGTTGCTTACCTCGGATCACTGCCAGACAATGATATACACACCCAGCCGGTTGGTTTAACAAGCTCCACTGTTTTTATCTCCTGAAAAGGAAAAAAAAAATGACTTCTGCCATGAAATCTTTGACATAAATTTCATGATAGACAGAGATAACTGCACTCTGAAATAACTTTCTTTTTCTGTATATATAGTATACAGAACTACCTTTAAGTTATGGAAACCATCACCAGCTCGAATTGAGATCTTACTAGGTGTGTAGCTCTCGTCAAGCTTGAAATCGACGTACAAAACTACTACTTGAAGTTTAACTTTCTTTTGGAATTGGATATTCACTAGATGAGGCTGTGCTCCATCCGATCTAAAATCCACCAGTGAGTAAGAAATCAGAAAGATGAACATGTTATCAATTGTTGCGTAATAAACACTATTACAAAACTTCATCCCAAGAATCCTTAGCTACGGAGCAATTTTAAATCTACATGCATTCATCAAACTCTTTTGGCAAAATTCAACCCGTAACTTAGTGGGTGGCAATTTTGGTCCTTTTCTAATCTGGAATAGTCGCAGATTGAGTAGAATCGCCACCGGAATTTGGAAAATTGGCCCGAAATTGTCTAACACCTTTTAAATTGGGGATTTTCAATTTTCGGGTACAAATCAATTTGGATGAAATGGAAGACTAGTAACTATAAAAGAATGTTAGATAAGGAAAATAGAGACATGCATTGATGAAAGAAAATAGGCAGAGAAAATGAAGAGAAATGGTAACTGCCAATAGGTATCGAGATTGTCGTCGCGGAGGTATGTGACGCCATTTCCAGGCTTGCAGGAGCTGACACTCCAGGCGGCTTTTTTGGCCATTTCACGGAGGCCATCCTCTACAACCAGCTTCTCACTCCCTCCCATCACCTCCCCTTCCCATGACTCCGCCATATCCAACAATAACTATTGATTTTGGGGATAAACCCTAATTCTAGTAACCTTTTTCTTTTCCTTTTTTTTTTGTCTCTGTGTTTTGGATTTGAAAAGAGTGGGAAAATGTTATTATAATAAAAATAATAATGTGAATCGCTGCGTTTTAGGGCCGAGCGGAGGACAACTACTGTTCAATTTGGGCTCTTGTATTGTTCTTGGGCTAGTGTGTTCTTATCTTGATTAACTACTTTCTCCAATAATATTTATTGTATTTCGTGAAAGGAAAATATATTATTGTATCTCTTTTTTGGTTAAATATATATTGTATTTCTTTATGCCTTAGGTTGGGTAACAACTAAGGCTTGTTAACTTAGTGACATCAGTTTTTACTTTCATGTGGGAGGTCCTCAGTTAGATTATAGACTGTCTGTCACATGTTGTGATTTTTCTCTTCTTATTTGGAGTCTTATTATAGAGTCTGCGTGGCCCATTATTATAAAAAAAAATTGTAGGGTAACAACTAATGACCAAAAAAATAAAACAAAAATAAAAAAGTAGCGTGACAATTCTCTTCAGAACCATGTTTCAAGTTTCTATTCAAATTTTAGGCTTCGTTTGTTTATGTTTTAAGTTCAAATATTGAAAATTTCTCGAAGAATGTGTAGTACGGGTGTTCATGTGAATTTGATGTAATATGTTGGTGTGTTTGTTTATATTTTTTAAATATAGTTGGATTATGTATAATGTGTCAAATTAATAATGATTGGTTCATGTATGATGAGTTAAATAATTGTAAAGTATGAAAAATGAAGAGAAATATATTGTAAATTAAATGAATGTTGATTGATAATTGTGTGAAATGATGTCTATAGTAATTGATGGGCAATTATATTAGAGAATGAAAAAGTGAGTTTGAAAAAAAAATATGTATTTTGGTTGAATATAGTTTGTAGTGTAGATTTTTAGGATTTTGTGATCCAGAAAACTGAATATAAGAATTGAAAACATAAAAAAAGAAAGGCCTTAGATTTTTGTAGTTCAAAAACCAAATCAATTTTCAGTTTCTTTCTGCAAGTTTTTGGTTAAAAAATCTACATATCCTCAAAATTTGGATTATTTACACCCATCTTTTCTGAAGTATTATGCTTTGAAAAAAAACCTCCTCTCATATATTAAAATTTGACATTCATCACCTCTTTACTCAAAAAATTATATGTACTACATTTTTAACCCTTAATTCGTTTATTTACTTTCTATGTCCCTTTCCTTCCTTTCTTTTTTTATTCATATATAATGTCAAAGAATATATTTGTTGAAATATGTTATTTCTTTTTGTCATTATAGAATATATTTGTTGAAATCTGTTATTTCTTTTTGCTACAAAATATGTAATTATTAATAAGAGGTAAGGTGAATTATTAAAAAACAAACCCTTGGCTAAGGATGCGGTAAATATGGTAATTGGTAAGAGATGAGAAATCAAGGGGTAAATTCTCAAAACGCGACGCTAGAGGAAGGGTTGAACCTTCGACCTTGTGGTTAACAACCACGCTCTAACCAACTGAGCTACTCCATCAACGGGTCCAAAATTCTAAAAGTATTTTATTTATTTAACCAGTTTCAAATTTTATTAAGGAAATAAGATCATGTTTCTTTTACAATATGTATAATATTTTGCCATCAACATCGAGTAAAAAAATCAAGTGAGAAAAAAAATTAGAGAAAAAAGGGGTTGAATTTTGTTGGCTGAATAATGAGAAGTTGCCGAAATTTGGCTCAAATCAAGCCATATATATACAAAAAGTTAGAGGGGCAATTTAGGAAAAGAATTCAACCAATCACAGTAAAGAGCTATAAAATTGACTAAATGACTAATTTGGTACATTATTTAATTTCAAAAAAACATATACGACAGTAAATATAATTCAAGGGGCAATTTGTATTTAGCCGTTTCTATTATTGTTTACACATGCATTACAAAATGTTTTGGATGACATTTCAATGATCTAGAACTAAGCAAAGTTTCTTTTTTATATTTTAAATGAACTGAAGAAGACCCGACGTGTTAATTCCATTCAATAATTCAATAAGAAATTTTTTTAGTTCCGACTTCTATTTGATTCTACTTAACTAATCATAAAATAATATGAAATTATTACGAGCCATCAATGTCAAATAAGAGAATTTATACAAACTTAAAATAATTATAGTTTGTTTAATAACAATATACTTAGTTAATTTACCATTAAGATTTTTTTCAATAATTTAGTTTCTCTAAATATTATTCAAGAAATTGTATTGACTAATCTTCTCATTTTAAGTGCATTGAAGTATTTTAAATGTTCATTCAATTGATTATAATCATGCATGATTTCAAAAACCTTATATATTTTATCAAATATATTTATGAAACTAAATCATTAATGTTAGTAGAAGAATATTTATTGGGATATGGCTTGTGCTTTGTTTAGGAAAAAATGCCAGGAATATAATCCAAAATATGATGACTACAAGAATCACATCAAAAAATGAAAAAAAATATACCACCATAATGTTATTAAATTTTTTTTATTGCCCAGTAGCTTTTACATGCAATATACGTATTCTTTTCCTTCTACATTTTTATCAAAAAAAGTTAATTTTATAAATGAAAAGATATATTCAATTGTGATGAATCAAATAAAAGGGAAAGCACTTTATACGCCAATAAATTCTAATTTCTCGAAGAATGTGATTGAAATTCAAAACAGAGACACATTAGATAATCTTGAGAAAAAACATGCTATGGCGGCTACAGAAAATAGGGGGGGAAATGGAGCGAATGAAAATAAAGACTACACTTAAATCTAATTTTTGAGCAATAATGAAGAGACATTTGCAATTACATAAAGAATTCAAGACAGGGAAAAAGAAGAGTACATTTAATTCATAAAAAATAAATAAAAGAAAAAACAAATGAAGCATGAATTTAGATAAGAATTCGTTTGTTTACTATATAAGTTTCGTTCTTCAATAACTTAATGCTTCTATATATTGATTCGGTCTTTCATTTCAATTCATATTTAATTTTCAAATAATTAGAGTTTATTGGATAATAATCACATATTAAATTATTACTGAAGTTTTGAATAGATAATATTTCCAAATAAAAACATCTATATACATGAATACATCTATATACATGAATTATCTAACGAGTGCATAATTCACGTGTAAGACATGTATTATTTACTAGTTGAGATATTCTTAGGAGTTTTGAGGACTCCAAATCTCAGTGCTCCTAAGAATGATTCGTATTGCTAAAACATGAAGAGAAAAGTACAGCATAGGTCTGCTTAAAATGTCCTCAAAAATCAAGTATCAGATTTACTAAAAGAAGAGCCAAAGTATATATACGCATCTAATGGATGCTATAATTGATCAACAGAAGTTGCATCAGACAATTCAATTTAACCAAATCATATCATTACTACACTTTCCCAGTCGCAAGAGAGGGAAAAAAGAAAAGAGAAAAAAGGACAATTACAAAGTCATAAGATTTTTCCACCCCAAAAATAGGAAACTGTACATTGCAATCCATATTAAGTTAATCAAATGATCAAGCTTAAGTCGTTATGCATCAAACCTAATCTACAAAATATTGCTAAAAAATACAACTATATCGCACTGCTAATCAAGCTACAACTAGAGGCTAACCTTTATCATATATTTCCAATATCTACAAGAAGAGGTAAGAGAAGGGAAATTCTAGTCCGAACCAGGTTCAGCCGATCCAAGTGTAATTTGTTTTTTATCTTATAGTTAATCAATCACATGATAATAGTAATTCCCTCATTATATGAATTACCCTTGGGTGCAGCCAGACTAGGTCCATATTAGAATTTTCAGTAATAGAATGTTTTATTTGAATTCTACTTCTTCTTCTTCGAAGAGAAAATTTTACCAAATAACCCTTGTGCTTTAGGAGGGTTTTTATCTTTCCTTTGTTTTGTAGAGTATATACTAACAGCTGGACCCGAGCTTTCTCCAGTAGTATTACGTTCATCTTTCAGAATCCTCAATAATTCCATGGCCATGGCCTTCGCTCTCTCGTTCCCATTAATGGATACACTGACAAGGGCCGGGACTTCCTCCATAACAAGCTGACAATATTCGCTTCTTTGAGAGCACAAAGAAAGAAGAACTGAAACAGCATGCTCTTGGTCTTCAAGACTGTCTTTGTCAAGTATTTTAGCAATTGAACCAATACAACCATCACTTTCAGCAATACACACTTTTGCATCTTCATTGCCACACAAATTCTTCAAAATGGTTACACAAAATCTAGCTAGAGTATCATCTTCAAGAAATGGGATTATTTTGGGGATGAGCTCAGAAGGGATGAGTAAGGAACTAATTATATCGCAATTTGAGGACAAATTCGTCATTATATTTAAGGCCGGTTCGAGCAATTCTTGAATTTGGCTGTCTAGTATGTTTAAGATGCCAATAAATGCATTGGATGATGCCAATAAATGAAGACATTGTTGGTGGAAGGATAAGACCTCTAAAATGGAGAGAGCCTGCTTCGAGACCTCTGTATCAAGAAATGATGCCAAGAGACCGTACGTATCTTCCTTTATGTACGATGTAGTGTTTCTGTATCATCCAAGAAAGAAGTGAAGTAGATTAGTAGAGCAAAATATTTCAAAATAATCTGTACTAGATTAATCATCACCACTACTCTCAATTCAAAAAAACAAAAAAAATTAACTTGGATTATCATTTTCGCTTTATTATTTTATTTTTTTTTTAACACATGTAAACAATCCCAATAGAATAAGTAGCACAATTTTCCTAATTATCCATTGACACTTTTTATATTAGAAAATTCTTTGGTAATTTCTTTTCTTGCACCCTCAATCCCACCAGCTACAAAATGATATAGTAAATATTAAATATGAATAATTACATGCACATCCCCTCGCTATTGCGTAATTACCACAAGTCCCTGAGCTTTTTGCAAATTAACAAGATACCCTTGTCAAGTCCTGACAACTCGAACATAGGGGGTAAAATTGTACTCTGCTTTTTGCTTTTATTGACGGATAAAATTGTAATAAGCTTTCTCGTAATTACGACAAATTTATCAAGACTATGGTAATTTCTCAAGACTCTGGGTGTTTCTCATAATTAGGGTCTCACGCAGGGGTGTCTATTTAATTTACCCTGTTAAATATTTTCCATAATTTCAGTTACCATTGACTACAAAATTTTTGTCAAGAACTAGTTAAGAAGATAATAAAATTAGCACGAAGATGTATAAAATTACCTGTATTTCTGCAGAAATTCTAACAATAACTGGCATCCGGTCAATAGTGCTTCCACATCACGACCGTCGTGCGCATCCTTCAAGAAACTAAGGAGTAGTTGAATAAACTTTCCCAGTGGAATGGCTAACCAAGATTCATCACTCTTGTTCAATAACCTTTTCACATCTTCGACTGCTTTACAGCGCGAACCCCAAGGAAGTGTACTAAACTTAGAGAGAAACTCCATATCTATTTCATGTGGGGAGGGTTTCAAATCATTACTAGATCCAAGAGAAACATTGCTGAAATCTAGTGGAAGATTCAAATCATTCATGGAACTGCTAAGGCTAGCAATGGAATTGGAAGAACTTTCCCATGACTTAATTAATCCCTCGTGAAATTTAGGGTTGGGAATAGACACACGATGCGTGGAGCACCATTTGAAGATTAATTCTTTCATAACAGCATTTGAAGTGAACGACAAATGTGCTAACTTCATATTTGTCTTTGGGCAAGTAGTATGACCTTCAGCGAACCACTTTTGGATCCACATCCTTTCATAGGTTTGTCCGGATGCAATAACTACAGGATCATACATTAATCTCGAAGATAAAGGGCATAGAAATTCCTCAGGGGGGACTTGCCTACTCAATATGTCAATTTGAGCCTCATTAGACATATAATTCTCACGGAGTTCCGTTTCACCTGATAAATGATAAGGGCTTGCAAACGGTAAGGAACCTTCATGGTCTGATGAGCCATTGTCTGTTTGGTCATTCACTATAGTCTTTCCATATTTGTTCAAAAGCTTCAGGAAGAATGATAAGATTTTCATCTTGTTTGGTTCGTTTTCACCAAATTTATCAAGCAGCTTTCTGATGGATCGTTTTTCGATTAGCAGGGCTTTTTGGGACGAAATGTGGAGAAGGGAGGAGACAGCGTGAATATCAGCAAGTGCAGTTTCCTCATTGGAGTCAATTGTAGAACCATATCGATGAAGCAGTTCGCGCAATACCTTACCGGCCTCCTCTTCAGACGGATCCAAACAAAAAGTGGTACTCCTCAGATCAGCAATAATTCCAGAAATCTGATAGGAATACATTGTAAAATATGACAAAATTTAAAGGATAAATTACATAGACATCCCATGCAACAGACCCTAACTACGAAAAATACCCCTAGATTTAAGAAATTACCATAACCTCCCAGTCAGTAAAAGCATATTAAAATTCCACCCCCTTCTTGGATCAGTAGATCCCTATTTTCGAACTCGACTAATCGATTGTATTCCCTTTGCGAGGAACAATTGTCGAGGGCCTCCTTGATCTCTGCTCAACAGACCCCTCTTTCATTATGAAGGAGAAAAGGGCTATTAGCATTTTCCACGGCTCCTATTCGATTGATCATGGAAGATTCCAAGCCTAGATTGTGGTTCACGGGCCAAGGCTCCAAAAGTGTTTTTGAGTTGTCATGACTTGTCAGGGTGTCTTAGTAATTTCCAAAACCTCAAGTGACTTGTGGTATTTACCTATGAATAAAGGGTTTGCATGTAGTTACCCCAAACTTTATTTTTTTTCCTGATTTACATGATTGATGATTTACAGGGTAAAATGCAGCATGGCAATTGTTGGTTTCTTTTTCAGTCATATGATGTTTGGAGATGAGTGAAATGAGGATAGCTATAAGACGACTATGTGGAAAGGTATAAATGCCTCAAAACTTTCAGAAAACCATTCTAGGAAGATTTGATTTTCTCATATGGGTCTCGATTGCTTACCTTTGCAGCCAGCATAACTGGAACCATATTCTGAATTTGGCTTAGACTCTGCTCCAATAAATTCCTTGACTTCTTACATCTGGACAGTATAGCATCTCCAGTAAGTGCCTGAAAAGTTTAGGGAAAATTGTACTTCAACATCATATAACAATTAGATGAATAAAAATGACTCCTAATACTAGGGAGAATTGAGCTGGTAATTAGCATTTCAGAAGTCAGAAGCTAACTTAAACAAATAAACTAACAGCACTATGGTCAACATATGCACTTCGCTAGATAAAATATTAAAATCTCCAGATGAACTAGAGATTAAATAACTTTAGCCAGTGTAATAAGTTATATACCAAATATAGTGCACTGGACTCGCTGCAGTGTTTAAGCAGAGATTTGGCTTTAGCAATACCACTGCTTAACAAGCAAAGTGCGTCTATTCCTGACGAACAACGAGGACGGGCTCCTTCTATTTCTGGAAAAATTCTAGAAACTCGGGTTATCAACTTTAACAGTTCTGAACACATTCGAGCATGCACCTGCAATCATATGAAAGGTCAAGTCTTGACACTAAAGATATAAAGAAAAAATCACAATTTAACCAAGTACGATGAAGTGGTGAGCCTCGGATACGAGAATAACCAGATAATATGATCATAAGGCCTCTGTTATTATGATAACTGATTAAGATTTATTTCCTAACATCATTAAAATGTGAAACAGGCCTTTACTAGATTAAAAAAAAGGAGTTAGGTTAATGTTTGAGGGGTTATTGAAAGTTAGGTTAGTTATATCTTAAAGTAGTTTGCATCTTGATCTTGTAAAGGTGTGCAAAAAAATTAACAATAATATTACCCTTATTTCTTCCATTGTTATCAACAATAGGAGTTGAAAGGGCAATAGAAATTAAGACTTCCAATATTCTTACCGAAAGATCAATGTTTTTTTTCCAGCGAAAGATCAATGATTCTAATGTCTATATTAGAAAGAAAGGTCAACCAATCACAACTTGGAAATCTCTAAGCCTGCATCAAAATTGAAGGATATAGGAGCTCCAAATCCATAATAAGATATTAGAGGTCCTCAATTCTACTCCCACTAACAGTGCGTTGGTTTTTCTCTACTTTTTGATGATTGTTAGCTGATGTAAATTAGTATTAGTGTTATATGTTGATTGATATTCATATTTATTATGTAATTGATACATATAACTGATTATCTCAAAAAATAAAATAAAAAAATCATAGTAACAAATTCATTGAGACTGTTTGGATAATTTCAAGTTACAACCGATTTGAGTTTTTTATCAAATCATCAAGATAGTGGTTTCATATAATCCCTCAGCTTCAAATCTTTTTCATAAAACTCCAAATCCTTCCACCCAAACGCAAACGATAAACGATATTTCTATGTTTAAGACTTGTAGTGAGGCCAATAGCAAGTGTATTGAACTTTGTATATACCCAAATGGTAAAAGGTTATTATTATAGAAATATATAAAAAGAAACTAGAAGATAGCAAAATATACCTTAAGGGCTCGTGCTGATGGCACTCCTTCCACAACTTCGCCCACATCATTTCCCATCACCAATAAATTGTCTCAAATTTTGAAAGATTCAGCTGGAGAAAATAAAACATGATAATTTTTTTTATTAAACACGATTTTGTAATATATATATATATATATATCATTATTTACATGTTCATAATAGGATAGAAATTTCTTACCTAGTAAAGAGAAAAGAAGAACATCCAATGATCTTCACCACAATTTCACTACTTCCCAACAACACGAAATTCCCATTAAAAAAAAAAGAACCACAAGATATTTCTAGTCTACAAACAAAGAAAATTCACAAAGATTTCTTAGAAATACGATAAAAATAAAAATTGACCCCTTAAAACAAGAACACAGTAAACCCCCAATTGCATGTTTATTTTCTTTAATTTTCTCTTCTGAAAAAGACTCAAAGTTTATCCAAAGAATCAAAAACTTTTTCAGAAATCCAGAGTTGAAAACAGAGCAAACAGTACTAAGGATAGATAACACAGAATTTTGTTTTGGTAAATGAACCAGGATTTAAAGCACAGCCACCTAACTATTTATTTATTTTAGCAAAATCCCACATCTGACTGACCCTTCAATTAAAACCCCTATCCAAAAGGAAATAAATGATTTGGGGTCAGCTTTTTCTGCTTTTCTCAATGAATGAATGCGCAATAAAGAGAGAGAGAGAGCTGCCTCTCTTGAACGGCCTTTTGGAAATAAAACATTTATTAAAAAAAGCGTAACCACCACTATACAAGAAAGAAAGAAACAAGTCAAAGAACAATCTATAACTGCAGCCCGCTTACTTTGATCATGTCCTTTCGTCTTTTTTACTAATTCAATTTTAGTCCTTTTAGTTTAATCTTTCTCAGATTACTCCCAAAATAGTCCCCATTACCTTTTTTTTTAAAATATATATAATCAAGTTCCGATTGCTTTTACTCGTGTTTATACATTGTCATGTCAAATGCTAGTAGGTAACTTTAAAGGCTTCTGTTTATACAGCCATTATTTAACTCTTTTATAATATAAAGCAACAAGTTATATAAAGTAGTAATAAAAAATTACATAATATCATATATTATAATTAAAACTTGTGCAATAACAGTCATGCAAAGACAAGTATAACGAGTAAAAACTTCGAAAAAAGCGTGGATGTGTAGAAAAAGGGAAACGTACATATGCAGATAATTAAAATTCAATAATAAAAAAAAAACTGAAAAGTAGAAGACATTATTTTTTATAAGAAATCAAAAATCTAAGAATGACATATAGCATGCCGTCTTAAAAAATCTACTTTAAGAGAAAAATAGAAGACAATTTTTTTGAGGTCATCTAATACTTTTCAAATAAAAAAGAACAAAAAAATTTGAAAAAAGACATTTGGTATGTTGTCTTTAAATATGTTGGCTTCAAATTTTGAAGACGACATCTCAAATATTCTCTTGCATTATTTTCGATCGATTTAAAATTTATAATATTTTGAGACTTTTGAGATTTTTTTAATTATTTTGTTAAAAAACCCTAGAGTACTAACAAAAATGCTCACTATATGCAGTGTTCCCTTGTATATGAGTGTGATTGTTACTTAGCGCAAAAAAAAAAAAAAAAAAAAAGGGGAGCAATAGTTTATGTTCGTTAACATTAAATTTGATATAAAAATTTTTATATTAGAATTTCGTTCCCTTCAAAATCAAAAAATATTATGTTTTCTCTTTTTTTTTTTAGTTTGCCCCCCCTAAACCTAAAATCCTGACTATAACGAAAGAGATATAAAAGTATAAAGCATGTCAAAAGTTGTAATTGAACCTAATTTCTTAATATATTTTCTCTCATAAATATAGCGTACCGTACCGTAGGTGGCAAGTCCCCCACACCCCTCTTCATCTATTTGGCACAAAAAAAAAATATAGTTATATTACAAAAATCTCGCTCCCCGAGTAAAATTTCTGGCTCCATCCTTGAATTTTTTTAGTGTGAATATTTCACAATTTTAATCCGTTTTTGTTTTTACATGCCTCTGCAATGGACATTTGTTGACAAGGACAATTTTTTTTTTTCGAAAAATGAAAATCTGAGATCAACTTTAACGAGAGTTTATTTAAAGTGGGCGAAAACTAAATTAGTAGAAAAGATGAGGGTAAAAAGATAATTTAGTGAATGTTTGGAGAAGCAATAGTGATAGTGGAAGCAGTCAAATCTGTCAAGTTAAAAGAAAGGACTATATGATTCTTTGTTTTTTGTTTTTTTTTTTTTCTTAGATAGAAAGGAATTGTATTCCAAATGAAGACATCAGTCTCTTTCCATTTCTACAAATCCCTGATTTTATTGGTCTAAAACTTTGACAAATCTCTTCTTTTTACCCAAAAAAAAAAAAAATTTAAGAAATTGAAGAACAAAGAGAAAGTAGGCCTGGGAAATTCTAAGATGAACAACGTCCAATGGAGCCAATCTATATAGTCCCGTTGAATGCAGATATTTTAAGTATTTTTTATTATCTTGTCTTTACATTCAATAATATTTAATGAAATGAATTTGTTAAACTCGGTGTGACATAAAACCACCAAATAGGTCTTTGGTGATTGTTTTACCAAAGCAGTTGCATAGAACAAACAAGAAGATGGAAACATTTGATTTGAGAGTGTTGGGACCTACTTTACGCTGAAAGCCCTCCTTTCCATAAAAGTCTTAACAATTTCTCAAGCCTAGGAACCAGCCTACTTCATATGTTTTCCTCTTTCCTTCCTTGTTTATCCATAACAATGACTTCCCTTGGAATATAAGAAGAATTATGTTTACTTCCAAATGTGAACTCAAGAAACGAACATATGTTTATTGTCACATTAGACAATTACAATTAATTTGTGAAGTGATTCAAATTATAAAGAAGAAGTTCATAGATATGATATAACATACATATATCTATACTCTATATAATTGAACAGGGGTTTAGAAAACATTTTGGACTGTCTTCAGTTTCGATATGACATTAGGAGAATTATTATGTGAATTGGGTGTTCATTTACCACACATTGTTATAGTGTCACCTCATAATTGGATGAGGTGATATAGACGATAATTATATCAACCTCCCGTGAATTATGGACATTTGGCATCAACACCCCTAAGGATTGGTATATTGCCATGGAGCTCTCCTCCTTTAATTTTTCCATTATATTTATTAGTCAAGGACTAAAATACCCTTTATTTTAAATTGAAAAAAGTTAACTTCTACTAAATAATATGCTGGAGAATGAAAAGGTGGTGAAGTGGGGTTAGTTTATTGAAAATTATTATCATGGATTATTTGGATATAAAAGTTAATTCTAAAGAGTTTGTTGTAATTTCCCTAAAACAAATTAGTTGAAAATTTGAGTATTATTTTCTGCACAAAAGTTGTTAAAAAATGGTAAAATGGTTAAAAAGTAACAGAATTATAAGCACACAAAGACCTATTATATAAAAAGCAATTGAAGGCAAAATTGGAATTTTTTTTCAATTGGCAGGGTGCCAAAGGTCAAACTCAATACCACATCAGCAACATATCACGGCAAGTCAAATATTCGTCAAGTCGAGGGACCATTTTATTACGTTTAATAGTTAATTTGATAGTTCAGGAATTTAAATACGACAAAGTGAATAATTCAGGAGTATAAAGTATATTTTGACTTTTCTAAAAAGGCTGGTGATAGATCCAGAGCGAGTCTCCTCTTGCCAGAGCAAATCTGTGTAAATTGGCACTTTTACCCCTTAGTCAGGACTCCAAACCCTTCGCTCAAATCCAAACTGATGAAAGCCTCCATCTCCAATTTCTTCTTTCTAAACCTCAGAAATATTTAGTCCCTCTCCGTCATTTACAGATAGTCTTCTATGTCGCTATCATGAAGATGTTCAAATTCAGTCCCACCACTATAAGTATCTGTGACCATGAAATTGCAATACCACCATTATATTAAAACCCAAAACCACTCAAATTACCACATTTCTTTCTACAATTTTCAGCTTTTATGAAGTGTTACAGAAGGGTTTGTTATATTACAAACACTAACTGGAAGAAGATTGAAGCCGTTCAAAATCAAATTCGAAGGGTAGTTTTGACAATAAAGAAAATTTGCTCTGGCATTATCCGCAGCCTTCTAAAAAGCAGGAAAAAGAACAAAAATATAAAAATTAGTACCTATTCTAATATGTGTTAACCCCAAGACAGGGTCGTGTCTAGATTGACATGTTTACTGTTGTAATTTGGATCCGGTACATAGACAGGATTTGGAGTTCAGGACGAACACAAAAAAAAAGGGCCAAAACTTGATGTTTTTGGATTTTTATTTTGGGGAAGGGAATTTCAAATTTTAAAAATTTATAGAGGAGATGAAAAATTCTCAAAGTTGAAGGTGGGCCCCTTGGCTCCCTCTCTGATTTGGATTGAAGAGCACATGAACTTATGTACTACTAACAATATATATCGGAACATTTGGATTGACAAATACAAGAGAATGAAATAGCTAGTCCTAGGGGTGCCCACGAGCCGAGCTCGAGCTGAGTCTGGCCAAATTTTTGGGCTTGAGCTCGACGAATTTGAGAAAAATGAGCTCGAGCTCGTTTAAACTCGAGCCCGGCTCAAGCCGAGCTCGAGTTCAAGAAAAAAAAATTAATTTTTTTAATTAATATATATTATTATTAATTTTGTATTAATATATATATATATATAATTAAATATAATCATCATAAATATTTAACATTTTAATTAATACATATATAATATTATAAGATATTATATTATATGTATGTATATAGTAAAAAATAAATAAAATATTATATTTTATATATATATATATCTATATATTTTCTTTTTAAAAAAATATTTTTTATTTAGTCTTGCGAGCCTTTCGAACATGTATAGTTGGGCTCGAGCTCGGCTAGATAAAAATGCTCAGCTCGAGCTCGAATTTTTTCGAACTCGAGTCGAGTTTTTTTCGAGTCAGCTCGTTGAGTTCACGAGCCATCTCGGCTCGTTGCCCCTAGCTAGCACACAATTGTTTCTAAAGAGTGGCAGAAAAGCATTACGAGGAAGACCGAAAAAAGGCAACATCATCATGCACACAATTCATGTCGTAGCAACCTTATCATGCACAAAATTCATGTAATAGCACCATTATTCCAAGTCGGGTCATTTGTGGTCCATATGGTGTGCCGTCTGCCTTGATTCCCAAAAATGGAGGGAACGTACACTACAACAAATAGGTATATTAGTGACAACTAGTATTGTCAAAAATTATTGCAATCTTGTCACAAATTGAATTTAATGACAACAAATTATTGTCACAGTGTTGTCACTATACCTATGTCACTAATTCCTTTGAGTGACAACATAAATCCTTGTCACATTAGCACCTAGTAAAAGTGACAAAATTAAAGTTGTCACTAAACTTACTTATAAATAGTGACAACAAATGTCATCATTAAAACATGAGAATGTTGTCACTCTATAGAACTATGTTGTCACTAAACATGCGTATTTAGTGACAAGAATTATCTTGTCACTAAACAAGCATTAGTGACAAGATAATTCTTGTCACTAAATACGCATGTTTAGTGACAACTATTGTCATTAACTTTTTTCTTGTTTCCTCACCCTCTTTCTCTCTTCCCATAATCAAGCATTCTTAGTATTCTTATCAATCCTACATCATACTTTTATTTTTATCAATCCCATATCATATATAGCTATTAAAAATATAATCGCGCAAAAGACATGAAATATTTTATTACAAATCCACCAAAAGACGTTCACTAATGCATCTATAAATCGTATTTTTAATCCCTTACAAAACATACTCAAAAACACTTCAATTGAATGTGATATTTCAATTGTTTTCTTACAACGCCAATTGTCTTCTCGTGCTTAGATTCTTGAATTGTCTCTTGATACCAAATAAGTCCATCATTCAACATGAATCTGGGTCCAAACCAAAGAGGACCAACTTCTTTGCTTCAACCAGTCAAAATCTTTCTGAAAAATTTTTTGGACTCGTAGTATGACTTAGGAATATCCACATCCACTCCTCCGAATGCGTCTTTTAAGAGATCAAGGAGCATATCAAAAGACTTGTTGGTCTAGCCGCTTATAGTCTTTATATGCAACATCTTTATAAGAAAAGACAACTTAGAGTATGATTCACAACCTTTATACAATTTATCTTCTGAATCCTTTAAAAGTTTGAGAAATGTATCTGCTCTTCCAAGGGGAAAAGGGGCACCCGGAGTTGTTACAGTTTCTTCTGTATCCAAATTCTCCCCCAAATAAGCATTGGAAATATCATTTAACATCTCTCTTATCTCATCAACATTGCAATCATCATCCGAATCATCTGACTCAACATTTTCTTCAATGTTCCCTTCATCAGTTAGATCATCCTCATAAGCTTCCCCATGATATACCCACCTAATATAACTCCTTTTTATTCCATTTATAGACAAGTGGTACCGAACAACTTCTTGAGTTTGATCACAAAAATTGTTACAATCATAGCAAGGACAAGGAATTTTCTCATCTGGAGATTTTCTAGAGTAAGCAAACCTAATGAACTCTTCCACTCCTTCACCAAAAGAAGGATCCGATCTATTCAATTGCATCCAACTTCTATCCATTAGCATGCAAAGCTAAACAAATCTGAAATTAAACTAGTATAAACAGTAGAATTAGACATTTTCTTTTCCTCAGATGCAAAATCAAAACATAGCCTACATAAAATTGGACCTTAACTTTTGTTAGATGTAATCCTGATTAGCTCAATTAAACTAGTATTAACATTAAAAAACACTTGGAACATATATACTAATTTAAAGTTGGGTTCAAAATCAGAATTGCCAATACAATGTAACATCAATTACAATAACCAAACAAATGATACAAAAATCAACACTATAAGAAACCTCAACACCCTCAAAACTACTATTCTTACAAGAAGATTTTCAATTATAGAGAGCTCCTTTGATCTTTTTTATTTTGTTTTTAAAGGTGCAGTGTCAAGATTCCTCAATTCTACTATGTGGATTATATCAAGATGACAAGGCTGATTGATAAATTATGGATTTCATAACTATAGTTACTAAAATTCACATTATAATGTATAACGCGTGATAACTATTCATCACCAATCGAAGACTCTTGAAACAGATGTATAACGCGTGATAACTATTCATCACCAATCGAAGACTCTTGAAACAGAGGGGCTTCAAACTGTAACCTCTAGCAATTTTTAGTCCTTCTCAAAGTAATTTTTCAACCACTACTACTTCACATCTCATCCAGGTAAAAAACGCATAATTGTCATTTCTAGATCAAATTCCTATTCCCATACTTTAAAACATAACAAAAAAAGAACAAACGAATAGGCAAAGGACGCAAATACACTCACCAGCAGGTCTTCGGAGAGGATCCACCGACACCGAGTCAAATATCTGAATAAGCGAGCAACGAAGATATGAGATCCGAGATGAGAAATCAATGGAGACCTAAAATTCAACCTGAAAACACTGATAATGAGCTATAATAGAGATCAAAATTTAGGTAAAATAGAACAAAAATTCGGTAAAATAAGCTGAGAATCGAATGTCTATAACGTAGAAAGAATCGATTGCAGAAATCTCATGAGCTATAATCGAGCTCAAATTCAACCTGAAACACTGAATGTCACAATGAGCTAAAATAGAGCTGAATTTTTTGGTAAAATAGAGCAAAAATTCGGTAAAATGAGCTACAAATCGAATGGCTATACCGTAGGAAGAATCAATTGCAGAAATCTCATAAGCTAAAATAGAACTGAAATTCAATCTGAAACACCGACAACGAGCTAAAATAGAGCTGAAAATTTTGGTAAAAATAGAGCAAAAATTTGGTAAAATAATGAGCTGCAAATCGAATGACTTTACCGTAGGAAGAATCGATTGCAAAAATCTCATAAGATCGAGCAAAAATTGTTGAATCCAATTTGACATTGCTGATAAACTGAGAAACTCTGAAAATGGATTTTGGAGAGTCTGAAAATTAGAATAAAAATGGATCTTGTGTCCGGGTTTTGGTTTGTAAATGATGCGGGTCATGGATTATAAATGCTGGTTTCGGGTTTCGGGTTTCGGGTTTTGGTTTATAACTGTTGCGGGTCTGGGTTACAGTGAAATAAAAATAGACAGAAAAACATTTTCTTTTTTAATAAAAAAGAATATGTGACGAGAAAGTTCTCGTCACTTGCATCCTGCCGTGAAAATTGGAGTGAGAAGAAATTAGTGACAAACTAGTTTTCTTGTCACTATCAGCTTAGAGAAAAGAATATGTGACAAGAATATTCTTGTCACTCTGCAGAGTGAAAACTGGGCATTGCTTTTGTGATGAGAATATTCTTGTCACTCTCCATAAAAGGGATAAGTGATTGTAATGCATATAAATGAGCGAGGAGATTAGTGACAAGAATTTTCTTGTCACTATATAGTTCATTAACATTCAAAACGCATTTAGTGACAAGAAAAATCTTGTCACTCTTATAATGTTATTAGTAACAAAATAAAAAGCTTGTCACTCCATAAATCGTTTTAGAAGACATTGGCTATTATTATTAATGACAAGAGAAATCTTGTCACTATATAAAGTTTTCAAGTGACAAGAAAATTTATTGTCACAAAAGTTCTTTTGCAATGGTGACAAGAAAAAATTATTGTCATTAAAACTCATTTTCAAGTGGCAATAAAAAAAAATTGTCACTAAAGCTCATCTTCAAGTGACAATAAAAATTTCCTTGTCACTAAAATTTATTTTTGTGACAAAACAAAAATATTGTCACTATATATATATTATTATTGACAACTTCAAAGTTGTCAATTAATATTTTGCCACTAATTTCACTATTTGTTGTAGTGGTAGTCGATTGGTAACATACATGACAAAAAAAATAATAAGAAAATTTAAGAAAGGTACTGTAATTAAGAAGATTCATGCTTTTATATATACTAGTAAGATACACGCGCGTTGCTCGTGAACGATACGTCTATTTTATTTTTTCTTGCAAAAAGTAATATAAATTTAAGAAAATACATACATAAAAAACTTCCACCTAATGGATTTGTAAAAATTTATAAGACTTGAAAAAATGTTATCCATACGAGGGTCCTAAGATTTTCCTGATTAAAAGATAAAATATTAACTGACAAAATTATGAGATTATTAAATTATATGTACCTTCATGCGTGATAGGAAAAAATATAATGGGGAAAGTTATTTTATTTTCTTAACTTGGATTTTTTGTTATCATCATATTTTAATTTTCACTTGCTAGAATTTTAAGTTTAGTCATATTCCAATTAAATGTTTCTCTAGCTAGTACTACTCATGACATATATATTCATAATTAAATAAGGTTGGTAAAATATACAATCATTCTGAAATCATTGCAAAAGTTATAATTGGTGGAATTAAGACTTATAATATTAGAATATAATGCGATAAAATAAGAAAATAAATTATCATTACAAATGATAGAACAAAATATTTAAAATAAATAAATTATTGAATATTCAAATTAAAAAAATTCTATGACTACAAGTTTAATCTACATGCTTAATAAAACTCAAATAAAAAAAAAGAAAAATCATAAAATAGACTTGATCAAAGATATTTATATAAAGTATAAAATTTTAGAGTAATTAAATTCTATGATATAATGATCACCAATTTGAGAACCAAGAACAACAAGATTATATTATTCATAAAATTTATTATCATTAACCACAAAGTTCGATGTATACACATGCATACATATCTTCTAGTCATTATTCCCGATCTCCCTCTCACCTCCCAACAAATAAATATAAATAAAAAAATGCATAAACATGTAGGAAGATATAATGTATTATTAAAAATTTTACTTTTCACATTTAAATTTCTTTTTCATTAACAACAATGTAAGTATTTTATCATAACAATTAAAATCATATTGCTGTTAATAAATCTTAGGGAAAAAAAAAATACTAAAACCCTCCTAAAATAAATATTTGTATCCAAAAACTCCATCAAAATATTTTTCAATCTCAAAAACCCATTCCACAAAATTTTCATTCCAAAACCCCCAAAAGTTAGGATTTACAACTTTTTAGACTAAATTAAGAATTGATCAATTGATTTTTTCTATCGAAATTGTTTTTTTCAAATTGATAAATAGTGTAATACGGATTTGACTTTTCAATATTAAATATTTTTAAATAATTTATTTTCAATTTTAATATGATAATTATCTGAAAAAATATTTATTAAAACTTTTAAAAAGATTAAAAAAATTTGAAAATTTAAGAGTAAAATCATCATGAGTACGATTATTAACATAAAAGTTCTAAATATTGACTAAACATAACTTTAGATGATATAATTGGATTGGATTCAGATTAAAATAGTAGTCCATTATAAGCTTTATATATATGGGAAATTCTAGCCCGCTCTCGGCCAAACCCATGTGTATTTTTTAAAATAACTTACCAATTATATATCAAGTGTAATACACTCTCTTTGTAAAATACACTTGAGCGCAGCCAAGCCGGGTCTGGATTAGAATTTTCCTTATATATATATATATGTATATTTGATTCCAAGAATAAAGTCTTAACCCAACAAACTCGGGTCTGTAGTGATATGTCTACGCCCTGTGATACAAGCCGGCCTATCTTGTTCCAGTGCTTGTATATATCCGAAATCAGAGAGTTCAGTGTCTCCATTTCGTGCTTTAACCCAAACTTGGCTATAGTAAATATTGTTTTGTTCACCTCCCTCCAAATACGGAAAATGGTCACCTTCCACGGTAAGGCCAATGTGTCTCTGATGAGATGTGGCAATATGTGAGAATGAGCTAGCCCTCCATTACTGACAGCTTTTCGATACTCTTGTTCGAGCGCGACTTTAACCCTCCTCATTTCCCAAGCGAGTTCCAAGCCTCTAAGAATAACCTGCAACGTCGCGCTTAGGACAGCTCCGATTCCAATACGTCCCCGAAAATCATGAACCCATATACCTTGGTCGTCTCGATAAGTCTACCAATGCGGTGACTCCGACCGGCTGCTCATCTAAATTATGTTAGTAGGCAAAGCAATATAGTGCAACCACACATGCTAGCTCTTGCTTATTGGTAAGTCATGAGATGTGGAACAGCCTTATTCATGTAAGTTGTATTCCGTCCATTTTGTCTAACTATTCTCCACTGCAGCAAATTTGGTGTAGTGATCTTTTATTTTCTTAACTAAAATCTTGTTATTCATATAAAATAGAAAATAAAAACCCACATTCACTGAACTAAAATATAAGTGACAAGCTAGGAGCAGGATTTTACCAATAACAGTAATTACTTGCCTTAATGTGTGTTCAGTACTAATTTCAATTGTTGAAAATCTATTATAATTAATGCACAAAATAAAATAGATCAAATTAAAGAATACATGGATGAATGGACGGACATTTTGCTCTCAATTTTACTCCCTTCCTGTTGCTCCCACTTTTGGCATCAACTAAATGAATGCTTAATATGAATAGCACAAAGTTGAAATACCTGGTGAAACTAAGCCTTCTCAATCCCACAAATTAATGTAACAAATAAAGCAGGTTTGCATAGGCAGAAACTGTTTTTTATTTATTCGTGGGGGAAAGAGTTCAACGTCTTGCATGACAGATACATCTCAGAACTTATTGATTGTGAATTCCTTCATTTTGTAACTACTAAATTCCAATTAACATACATTGAATTAAGTTGAACTGTTCAACTGCCGCCCATGCACATTCAGTTTAATATCTGAATCTAATAATTTGGGAATTAAACCACAATTAAAATGTTAAGCCACAAAGCTCTTTGGGATTAACATTACTTTTTATTGGAGGATAATACTACTTTATTACTATAGGGTTATTTTAGTCTTCACAAAAAAGTTAAAAAATATAAATCATTCTTTAACATAGTTGTTATTATTATTATTATTATTATTATTATTATAGATTATATATAGATTATAGATTCATAATATATTACATATGTATATGTAACACTACAAGAAAATTGAGTATTGACAATGGAAATATATGTCATGGCTTAAAACCGTGGTCTATAACGATCTAAGCTCACGGGTAACTGGGCCGTGGTAGATGTTTTCTATAGCCACACTAAAGTTAGCCGTGGTAAAAAAGAATGCTAGCTATTAGCTCTAACTAGCCGTGGTGGAAAAAATGTTAACCTAAAACCATTTTACAATGGCTAAAAGTCATGTCTTTACAATGAACAAAACATTTTGGCCATGTTTACAAATACCACGGCCAAAGCCGTGGTCAATTGATTTTAACCGTAACAAAGAGACTTTTTACCATGACATATTGACATGAGCGATAATTTTTTTTTTTTAAGTGTAAGTGTTGAATAAAAATTGAACGTATGAAATAGTACATAGTTGCATGACTAAAACATGAATCCAAATTAAAAACCCCAGAGCCCCATGGGTTATACCATCTACACTATTATTAATTAAAGAGCGGTGAATTTGGACTAATGGGTAGTTTTGATATGATACCCAAATATCTCTAAAATTTGTCAAATGTCAAAGTCGATCTCTTCTCTCTTCTTTCTCTTTTTCACGTTTTTTTTTATCTCTTTTCTCTCCTGTTTCTCATCCTCCATTTTTCTCTCACAACCTTTTCTTTTTCTCATTCTAACTCATTTCTAATTACTTGCAAATAGTATACCTCGTATAAAATTATACACAGATATTATGCTTATAATAAGTTAGAAAATATATGGAATAGCGAGGATTTTCTCATTATAAAGTAATAGTAAAATAATTATTTTTAATTAAAATTTTGAAAAAATTAGAATTAGGTTAGTAGGAAATTTCAAAATAAATAAAGACTCGTTAAATTTTAACTAATTAAGGAAAGGAGATCACTAAGCTTTATAAATTACTAAACTGACAATTTTATCACAAAATCTCATTTGTATTATTTCTTTCCATATTCTTTTATAAGAATGATGATTTATTCTTTAACATTTTTTAGCACTACTTATAGTTTTGTTATTAATCTTTCTTTCATGTTCAATAATATTTTTTGACCATTTCAATTGAAAAAGTTGTAAGCGAATCAAGAAAATTATACTTTATATAAGAAATTCACAAAAATAAATAAATTATCTTCTATGTCATGCGATTTTGATTTTTTCTTTGACATAATAAAGCAAAATCAATAACCAAATTCATACCAGTTCCACAGTTGTACAAATGATGTCTATTAGCAAAACAATCATATTTTGTGTTGCACTTGCAACAAATTGATAAAAGCAAAAATGTATTGGAGAATTAAGTTTTGAAGATAAACTAACATAAAAAAATGGTGAATATTTTAGTAGATTTACGCAGTAGGGATTATAATAAGCTGACTTGTGAAATAATTTCTCGATTTTGTACTCAAATTATCTACTGAATAAATAAATCTAAAATATCTAGGGGTCCCAAATTCTCATACTTCTTGGATGCAAAAAAGTGAAATAAGATTAAAAAATTGATCATATTGACGTTCAACAAATGGGATTGTGGAGTTCTCCTCCATCATTGATCATGTAGTAACACTCAATTGCCCCATTAAAGATTTACTTGTCGTCGCTTGATATGGAAGAAAAAGACATAAAAATTTTCAAGTCATTTACAAGTTTTTCCATAAAATACCGGCATAATATTTTTTCGGAATATGCTAATATATAAGAAAGTGTGGAAATTACGGAGTTGAGATAAAAAGGTGTTTTTTTAAAAAAAAGTTGTTTAAAAAAGTGTAAAAACCCACAAAGTTCGGGTGAATAATGGTCTTTACCTTTTAATTTTATGTGTGCAACTAAGTAGTCGGTATTCTTTGACAACGACAAGATTTTCTAGACAAATGAAAGTTAGAGATAAATTTTGATGAGAGTTAAATTAAAGTGGACTAAAACTGGATTAGTGGGAAAGATGAGAATATAAACTCAATTTAGTGAGTGTTGGGAGAAGCAAAAGTGGTGGAAGTAGTCAATATGTCAAGTTAAATAAAAAACAGGGACAATATATGATTCTTTAGAGCTTAGAAAGGAATTGTATTCCTAATGAAGACATCAATCTCTTTCCACTTTCTACAACTCCCTGTTCTAATTGGTCTAAAACTTTGGATTTATTTTTTTTTTTGTTAAAAAAAGACTTTGAGAATTGACAAACAAAGAGAGCGTAGGTTATCGATAATTGGCTTACCAAAAGCAGTTGCATAGAACCATTAAGAAGATGAAAACGATATAAAGTGTTGGGACCTACTTGATGCTGAAAGCCCTCCTTTCAAATACTTAGGCCTTGTTTGTTTATATTTTCAAATCTCATTTTCAGTATTTTGGACAAATTATTTTCAACAAAATACAAATTTTCTCAAATTCACATTTTTTATTTTTAAATATAACCACCTATCAATCATTATATCCATCATTTTACATAATCGCCAATCAATATCCATTTATTTTATAATATTTTTCTCTTCATCTTTCATACTTTACACTCATTAAACTCATCAACCAATTATTAATAATTAGACACATTTTACAACGTTAAATAAGATATATTTGTATCTTTATATTGTTACCTTGTATATCTTTTTACTTATTTCTAGCATAAGGTTTTCTTGGTTACCAAGTCTCTTGTATTTACATAAATGACTTTACGTAATACAAATTTTTCTACGGGGTTTTACCACTCTAACATGGTATCAGCCACAAATTAGGTTTCGTCTCTGCCTATCGATCTCACGTTTTCGCCCCCTCCCACCCTGAAGCAGCTATGCCCCTGTTGGGTTTAGCAAAAAATCGAATAGACGCAGCAAAAGTTTAAAATTTTAACCCAAAAGTTTTTCTCAGTTTGCATATATGAATCAATTAAATCGCATAACGAATAACAACTTACCCGTTGAAGTGAAGTGGTAGGAGAATTCGATTCCTCCTCTTAAATTCGAATTGATAGAGTCTCGATTTCTTCAATCCTCGTGTAATCTTCTCTTCTTGAATTCGTTGAGTTTTCTTGAAATTTGATCTGAACAACGAAAACATTGTCTCTAAATTATCACGCACGGATTGATTGACGAAAAACTCCTACTTTTTCTCTAAGGGAAGCGACGGCTAGTGTTTAGAGAGAGGGAGGATATTTTCTTCTATTCTTTCTAAAAGAGTTATGATTGTGTGTGTCTTGTTTTAAGTCAAAGAATCATTTTATATTCTCTTGACTTATTGACCAAGACAAACAAAAGAGACCTTTGTTGTTGAGCATCCTTATGGACGCCCAACTGGCCTTAATTATGAGGACGCCCATCCTATGCTTTGGGCTTCTTTTGTTTTAATTAATTATCTATTTAATTAATAATTTATTATATTCAATAAATAAATTAATTAATTAAATAACCAAATTAATTAGATAAATTAATTCATTAATTTATTTCCATAGAAAATTAATTAATAACTAATCTCATTTTTATAATTAATTATTTCATTTAATGATTAATTAATTATTTAATTTATTCAATAAATTAAAACTCCTAAAAGAAAATAGAAAATCCTTTTTCATTTTTCTTTATCAATCCTTTAGCGCGACTCTCTAGGTTCGTTTTGTTTGGCAATGAGAGAAAACCAAAGGAAGTGCGTAACACCTAGCCAGTCATGTGACCTATTTCGTAGCCCAAACGAAATCAAATGATTAGATCATTCCACAACCTTCCAATCGTAAATACTGTATAAGTATAAACTCTTTGTTCACGTGCCTTAGTTAAGTGAGAGTCATCGTTATGTCAAACTCACTGAACTTGACCATATGTATTAATTATAATAATATGAGATCGATTTTGTGCCTCTCACAATCGTCTCCTTTTGCTTTGGCAAAAGACTTTGATATCTATTTATCTATAATCACATAGGGTACTTTCTCATTCACTTATGAGAGAACAAATCTCATATTAGATATTAGCTAAGACTACACTTGCCCATCAAGCCGCATTTCGAGGTCGACCCCACCAACGGGTGAATTGGGCCTAACTACTCTAGTGAAATATTTGACATCACAAGTACATCTTCAGCCTGATACTTCAGGTCAAAGGTTTACTTATACTTTTTACGCATAATCAGTTCTATCATTGACAGTCACAGAGTGAAAACCCATGTGATTGAACCGATGCAAGTCATGTTCGAGCACATCAGTTCCACTTATGTGCCTATAGTCTTAAGCTCCCACCATCACATGGTGCTCGTCTGGCACTCCCATGTCAGAGCTAAGATTGTACAAGTGTTCTAAGTCTTTATTTCTCCATTAAAGACTTCATATTACTTACGAAAAAGTTTAAGTAATCAAGATCAATCTCTCTAGTGCCAATCTTCCTATCCCATAGGAAGTAGCGGGATTGCACTGAAAACATGGACAAAACGTTTTACACTACTTATAGATGCAGATAAGATTTAAGTGAAAACTAAATAATGCCTTTTATTATAAATATCAAATAAGTTCATTACAAGAAAGATGCCTTATCATTCTATCTTCTTTGGCATCTGAGGGCATAAGCCTAACAATCTCCCACTTGCACTCAATGCCACTCATTATAGTATCTTATACCCATCCTTTCCAGGTGTCGGACCAGAACAACCTGAGGTAGTGGTTTGGTGAACGGGTCAGCTACATTGTCAGTTGATGCTATTTTCTGCATTGCTATCTCTCCTCTGCCAACAATCTTCTCTCAATGTGTTTAGACTTGTTATGAGACCTTGGTTACTTGGCTTGCGCTATTGCTCCATTGTTATCACAATAAAGTGGCAGCGGGAGTTGTGCACTAGGAACTACTTCAAGTTCTTCAAGAAACTTTCTCATCAAAACAATTTCTTTAGCTGCCTCTGAGGCTGCCACATATTCTGCTTCAGTGGTGGAATCATCGGTTGTGCTTTGCTTAGAACTTTTCAAAGATACCGCCCCAATATTAAGCGTGAAAACAAACCCTGAAGTGGATTTTCTGTCATCAACGTCAGACTGAAAGTCTGAGTCAGTGTAACCTTCCATCTTTAGGTCTCCACTTCCATAGATGAGAATCATATCCGTAGTTCTTTTGAGATACTTCAGGATATTCATCACAGTTATCCAATGTTCCTTTCCCGGGTTTGCCTAAAATCGACTCACCATGCTTACAACATAGACAATATCAGGTCTTGTACACAACATTGCATACATCAAGCTACTAACTGCAGAAGCGTAGGGTGCATTGCTCATCTCCTTTCTATCTTCCTCACTTTGAGGACACATAGATATGGATAAGTGTACTCCATGCCTCATGGGAAGAAACCCTTTCTTAGAATGGTCCATCTTAAATCTCTTTAGGACCTTTTCTAAGTAAAGGGCTTGGGAGAGACCTATCATTCTATTCAGTCTATCTCTATAGATACGACTTCCTAGAATGTATGTCGCTTCTCCCAAGTCTTTCATGGAAAACGTACTCGAAAGCCATTTCTTGACAGTGATGAGCATTCCCACGTCATTTCCTATAAGTAGAATGTCATCCACATATAGTACTAAGAACGAGATCTTGCTCCCACTGGTTTTCTTGTAGACACAGGGTTCATCTTTGTTCTTGATGAAGCCATATCCCTTTACTACTTCATCAAAATGATGATTCCAGCATTTAGATGCTTGCTTGAGACTGTATATGGACCTCTCAAGTTTACATACTTTATGGATATCAGTCTCGGATACAAAACCTTTTAGCTGTTCCATATAGATGTCCTCTTCGAGGAATCCATTTAGAAAAGCCATTTTGACATCCATCTGCCATATCTCATAATCTAAGTATGCATCTATGGATAATAGTATTCGGATGGACTTTATCTTGGCCACGGGTAAAAAGGTTTCTTGAGAGTCAATTCCTTCTCTTTGACTATAGCCTTTTGCTACGAGCCTGACTTTAAAGGTGTCAACCTTGCCATCGCTACCTATCTTTCTTTTGTAGATCCACTTATATCCTATAGGTTTGATACCTTCAGGACGATCTACCAAAGTCCAAACTTGGTTCGATTGCATAAAGTCCATCTTTATTTTCATTGTTTCTCGCCATCTTAAAGCGTCGACATCCACCATCGCTTGATCAATGGTACAAAGATCATCTTCATGACCTTCTTGTACGTGAATGTGAAGCTCTGGCTCCCCCTGCAGTAGATACCTATATCTCTCAGGTTCATGTGGTATTCTACCAGATCTACGTGGTGGTTGTGCTACTATTGGGTCAGGCGTTGGTTCTTGGATAGATGTCTCAGAGGGAGTTTCATTTTGTTCTTCTAGAACAATCTTTCTACCTTTGTCCCCTTCCAAGATGAATTCATCTTCAAGGAAGTGAGCTTGTAAGGCCACAATGATTCTCTGATCATCATGTAGGTAAAAGATGAATCCCATGGAATCTTCAGGATAACCAATGAAACGTCCCATGAGAGATCTTTTCTCAAATTTCTCCACTTTAGTCTTCTTGACATAAGCGAGACATCCCCAAATCTTAATGTGATCAAAACTTGGTTTCCTATTATTCCACATCTCATGCGGAGTTTTAGGAATGGATTTAAAGGGACATCTGTTCAATATATAAGCAGCAATAAGACGCGGATGTCCCCACATTGAAATGGGTAAATCAGTGTAACTAAGCATGGAACGAACCATGTCCAACAGTGTCCGGTTCCTTCGCTCGGCTACTCCATTTAGCTGAGGAGTTGCTGGTGGTGTTAGTTATAACATTATTCCTTGTTCTCTAAGGAATTTGATAGGAGTCGTTTTTACGTGTTTTTAAGCCCCTTTTCGTTTATGTTTTAGGTTCATTTATCGCTTGATTCTTTCCACATGTGCATTTAATTCGTGTATTAAGTGATTTCAGACCTTAAACGGATACAATCGAAGAACGGGCTGAAAAACGACGTATAAAACAAGTTTAGGCCAAGATGCTTCACACCTCCACGACCAAACAAGCAAGAAATAAGTTGGAGTTAGCCAAGATCATGTTTTAGTACCATTTCCGCACACCTGGGCGCCAAATCAGAAACAATCTCCACGTTGGAACGCCATTTGGATAAATTTAGAGACCTAATTTGATGAAGTGTCCTTCTACAAAGTTTTAGAGCTATGTCTTATCTTTACATGGGGACTTGAATCATCCAATTCGAAGGTCTGTGTAGAATTTTATGAATAAAACACTATCCCTGCGCTGGAAAACACGAAAGTGGCAGCTCCCATTCTTAGTAGGTGGAAAACAAGAGAATGGTAGTTCACATTCTTGGTAGGAGGAAAGTAAGAGAATGGTAGGTGGAAAACAAGAGAATGGTAGTTCACATTCTTGGTAGATGGAAAGCAAGAGAATGGTAGGTGGAAAGAAAAGAGAATGGAAGCACATGTTCTTGGTTGGTGAATTTTTTTGGCTATAAAAGGAGGATTGGATGCCATCCTACAAACACACTTGAAAACACATTCCCCATTGGGGGAGCCTAAACACATCATCATCCTTAGATTAGTTATGAAGATTATCAAGAACCTTTGAAGGTGAAGAAATCAAGAAGCATGGAAGAGATGAAGATCGAAGTTCAACCATAAAAAATACGAAGGAGTTTCTTATATTTAGATTTGTTTTTGTCTATGAATATGAATCTTAATTTAAGTTCCTATCTTTTATCTTTTATGATGAAATAGATTCTTCGAACTAAGGCCATGTTGAGGCTAAATTATGATAATTGAGTTATAAATTGTGTTTTTCATATTAATTCTATTGTTGCTTTGTGTCTTGATCTTGTTTGAATGCATCATATGCTTAGCTACCATATGCATGATTTATTGCTTAAATTATTCGTTCGAGAGAAGGTAATTTAAGGTGCAAAGAAGATCATCACATAATCCGTAAAAAATAGGGAATTGCCCCTAGAGATAGGTAGAGATTCCCGGGTGCAATTAGCCGGATTAATCCGGGGAAATTCTAGAACTTGAATGCATGATTGTTGGTTAGATTCTCGGATAGACATATCTAGAGAACCATCAATTAATCATAGGATTATTACAACCGAGACATCGGGTAGTAATTATTTAAGGTTTTTTCCACCAAAGCAACATTAGTCTAATAATATGAGAACATGTTTGTAATGAAAATTGATTAATTTATGCCAACACATGTGTCTTAGTTGCTCTCTTCCATAACTATCTTGATTTCGACATCTTGTTTCTTATATCTTACTTCCATAATATTTTAGTTAATTCTTGTTTTAGTTTAAGTTCTTCAATTGCTTTAAAATCATAAACTAAAATACAAGTCCTTGAGGTTCGACAACCCGGACTTTATTGTCCACTTTATTACTACACACGACCAGTCCACTTGCTGTTTAATACACGTAAGGATTTTTCGTGTCAAGTTTTTGATCAAAAACTAAAATTAAACAAGTCCCCGGCAACGGCGCCAAAAACTTGACACGAAAAATCCTTACGTGTATTAAACAGCAAGTGGACTGGTCGTGTGTAGTAATAAAGTGGACAATAAAGTCCGGGTTGCCGGGGACTTGCTTAATTTTAGTTTTTGATTTTATTGCAAGTTTTAAGTATTTATTTTATTTTTATTAATTTTTTTTATTATTATTTTTATTTTTTTCTTACACTATTACCTCGCAATGGCTAGAAATTTTCCAGATATGACCCTTCCGGAGAATCAATTATGGCTGCAAAGCGTCATTCAATTCGCAAAGGATAGCAATTTTCCTGATATGACACTACCGGAGAATCAATTATGGCTGCAAAGCGTCATTGAAGCGTGTTATGCACAAGGGTTCTTTCCACAACATTACCAAGAAAGAATTCCTACTCCGGAGGAACAACTTGATAACACCATTGGAGAGCTCCACCTTATGATGAAGGACGCACGGCGGGAAATGAAGGAGATGAATCATCAACTCAAGCAACTAACGAGCGACATATCTGAGAAAGTACCATGGGAATTGCTTGGTACCACTGAGATAGATCAAAAGGAGGAATTCAAGACCGTGACGTTGAATGAAATGAAGTTGGAAAATTTGAAAGCAGATTCCTCCAACGATGAGCATTCGACTCCTATCCTTTCTGAGGGTGTTGACGTTTCTTTACCGTCTCCCCTAACCGCAAGTAAATCGGTAATCGATACCGATGATGGTAAGTTGTCAATGAATATAGAAGATGATATGGTTAATATAGATAACTATGAGGTTTTTGAGCATCCACTTGACTTTGATTTGAATTTTCACGCTGATGCTTTTGATCCTTTTAGTGTTGAGCACTTTCAGGAAAAACGAACCAATCATCTTCTACATCGCTACATCGTGGATTTCATCTATGTGAAAGTGATGGGTGAAGAACGACGAGACATTATCTCTAACTTGGAAGAGAGCCTGATAAGAGGTGTTTTTACGTGTTTTTAAGACCGTAATTCTTATGATTTGGATTCACTTATTGCTTACATCATGTCACATTTGCATTTAATAGGTGTGTTAAGTGAATACAGGTAATAAATGAGAATACATGAAGAAAAGGGAAGAAAAACGATGTACAAAACAAGTTCAAGCATGTTTTTCAACACCTAGGCGGTTTATGCATCTCCTACCACATTCGAGCGATAATTCCGTATATTTCGAGACCGACTTAGACAAAGTTTCCTTCTACAAAGTTTTAGATGTATGTCTTAGCTTCAAATGGGAACTTGAAACATCCAAATCGGAGGTCTATAGAGATAATTGTGAAGGAAATACGATTGCTGCGCCGAACAGAGAAGTACATGTGTCAGGATACGCCCCAGCGCCCTCCTAGTCATGCCTAGGCATGGATAGTCCGAATGTTACTCCTTTTTCAGCCTAAATTCCAGCATTATATGATGGGTAAGAATCACTTTTGGCCATAATTTAGCACATGTGTTGAGGGGTTGTCATAAGTGTGTTTCTTGGTAGATTTACTTTATGGGCGCCAAATCAGAAACAACCTCCATGGTGAAACGTAATTTAGGTATACTTAGAGACCGAATTGGACAAAATGTCCTTCTGGAAAGTTGTAGATCTATGTTTTATCCGAACATGGGGACTTGAATCATCCAATTTGGAGATCTGTGGAGAAGTTTATGAGGAAAATACTAAGACTGCGCTGGAAAGCAAGAAAATGGCAGAATGCATGTGTTTTGTTGAAGTTTTCACATGGTTATGCTTGGTGGAATTCTTAATGGCCGAAAGTTCAACATTTTTTAGCTGGTTGGAATCTTAAAAGCCAAACTTTAAGCATCACCTTAGGTGGAATTCTCATTGGGGAACTTTAATGGGAATTCTTAATGCATACTTTAGTGGAATTTTTGGCTATAAAAGGAGGGGGAACCCATACTCTTCATCATTCACTATCAATTTCAGATTCTTGGAGGAGAGGAGGAGGAGGAACAGGTCCTCAAGCTTCATTCATCACCATTCTTCATCATTCTAAGAGGAGAAAGCTAGGAATTGAAGTTCCAATCAAGGGGCCATCATCTATCACAATAGAGGGAGTTTTTATAGCCTTTTCATTTCATTCATGTCTATGAACATGTGTATTTATTCATTATTGTTTTTCATAATAACTATCATGAACTAAATTCATAAGACTAAGGCCATGTAAGGTCAAATTGTGATATATGCTTATAATAGATGATTGTAGAGGTTATACTTATATTGTTATGTGATGTGAATTTGTGTTTTTACCTATCTTGCATATACTTGATCACTATATGTTAGAATCTTATGCCTAGGTTGATATTTCGGGAGAAAATTAACTTAGGGTGCAAGAGATTCACATCATGACCCGCAACTAATGAGGAATTGCCCTAGACATAGGTAAAGATTCCCGGGTGAAGTTGTTCGATTCTAATCGAGTGAACTCTAGTACGTTAATGCATGTTTAGTGGTTAGATTTCCGGATAGGAATATTTGGGAAATCACGATCTAAGCATAGGAGTTTATACGCGAGACATCGGTTATTCTCTACCCTCGGAGCTCTCACCATAACAATATAAGTGTAATCCTTCAACAAGAACCTTTATAAGTATATTTGATCAATTTGAACCTAGCATGTGCCTTAGTCTCCCTTTATAATTGGTTTTAAATCACTTGCTCAACTTTGTTCTTGTTCTTTACAAATTTTATTTGAATTTATTCTTACTTTGTTTATTCACTTCATTACAAATCTTAAACTAGAATTCAAGTCTCCGTGGTTCGACAACCTGGACTTTTCGTCCACACTTATTACTACACACGACTAGTGCACTTGCTACAATAGCACGTTAGCTTTTAGCGTGTCAGAGCCCACAATACCATCCTAAGCATAGGCAAGAAAAGGTAATAGAGGTATTGAGGGACCATAAAAAAACTCGTGAGTGGATGATTGCTTGGTCTCAACCTAGGGTATTTATCAAACACGATGGATCAATCCTCAATACCAATATCCAAAGATTGAATCGATACCTGAGAGTGGAGTGGAGAACAAACAAAGCATTCATACGTCATCCTCCTTGAGCCGACCCGATAAAGTCAAGCTAGTGACTTTAAAACAAGCGCTTCTTGGGAGGCAACCCAAGTTTGTAAGTTTTCTTTTCTTTTTGCTTTTCTTTTTATTTTGTTTAGTCTGTTTCTTTATGTTGTGTTCTAGCATGCACTTTTAGCATGTATATTTTCATATGCTTGATGGTTTGTTTGATAAGTATGTTGAACCTGTTATAGTAGCAATTCCCCGTTGTTTTGAGAGGCCTATTTTGATGAGATGGGTTTGATTTGGAACATATTTGTGATGAAGGATTGTTTTTCAACAATCCTTGATTATAAGTACTCTTATACCTTTTGCATGCGTTTATGTGAGACAACATTGGGGACAATGTTGAGTTTTAGTTTGGGGGTATATGTGGGTAGTACTTTGTGGTTTTAATACATTCATATGATTGATCACCATGTGCTTGCTATTTTTGTCATGTCATGTGTTCCTTGTTTAGCTCAAGTTTGGAGGAATTTGTATGCTATCATGTTTATATGTGTTTATGTTAAGAAAATCAAGCATGATTTTTTTTTAGTCCTTCCAATTGATGCATTTAAATTGATTAACTTGTAAAAATGGCATGATTTTTTGAAATAATTTGAATTTATACGAACATATATATCTTTGAAATTGCTCATGGAGATCCTATACTAGGATTGATTTCTTAGATGATTCACAATGCACATAAATCGAAGGTAAAGGAGTTGAGAGGATAACCATCTTGAGACACTTAAGGAATTTTTCCTGGAAATATTAACTTAGATTTCTCATACGGTTATAAGTTGAATAGTTAATTTTGTATGCTAAAAAATGAATTAAAAATGTTGAATTTTGGTATGACCAAAATTTGTCAGGCTAATACGTACTGGAGGTGAAAAGTTTCATGCCTATATACTGTACTATTATGCTAATTTGAGCTAAGCTCAAGCCAAAAAGAAGCGAATTGTTTAAAAGATCTAGTTTTATTTCGTGGCCTTTGACACTCGAGTGATTAAATCCTTAGGAGTGTTTTTACACTTAATGCCCCAAAACTATTTAGTTTGAGAGTCATTGATCTAAAACTTGTTACATGGGTGCCATAGAAAGCCTAATGGAATAAAACATTGCAAATGATCTAGCCTTAATGCAGTTAATTAATTGGAAAGTTTCATATGAATTGAAAGTTTGAATGTTTGAGATAATGAAATTTAAATGGCTATGAAATTTTCTATGATTCTTATGCTTTGTGTTTGATCATAAAGTTGATAGATATGGGATTAATGTCCAAAATTTGGTAAGGATGCTTCTCGACTATAATACCTTAGATTTATTTTCACTACACCCTATGGAGTCTTTTCCAGTATTGGTGTCACATGAGCAAAAGTAGTTGATATGTATATATATTTGTGAGCTGTAAAAGGATGATTTTGTGCCATTTATTCTTGTTAATTATGTTGAGATGTATTCATCTGGTTGAGATTGAAGGTTTGTTAGATTTTGTGGGTATATCGTCTGCAAACCCTCACGAGACTATAACTCGTCCTTTGAGGTAACTCAAAGGTTTAAAGGCTTGTTGCACATGCTAAGTGCAATCGTTTACTTCACGAAAGTGAGTGAGTTAGTTGTTTTTGTTTTCTCCTTTTGGTTGATGATATTTTTCGTACCCTAGACCTTTTATTGCTCGAGGTCGAGCAATTGATAAGTTTGGGGGAGTACAATCGAAGAGCGGGCTGAAAAACGACGTATAAAACAACTCCTATCAAAATTCATTAAACTCGGCGCTCGTATATTCTCCTTCACGATCCAATTGCAGAGTTTTCACATTTTTCCCAATTTGATTTTCTACTAAAGCTTTGAATTCTTTAAACCTTTTAAAGGATTCAGACTTTTGCTTCATCAGATACACAAGACCATATCTTGAATGATCGTCTGTGAAAGTGATGAAGTAGTAGAAACCTCCACGAGCTATTTCTCCAAATGGTCTACAAAAGTCGGTATGCACTAATCCTAAGATTTGAGTAGCTCTTTCAAAAGTCCTGGTGAAGGGTGATCTAGCCATCTTGCCTAAGAGACATAATTCACATTTTGGATAGGGATCCTACCCTAGTGAGCTTAAAAGCCCATCTTTTTAATTTTGTGGATCTTGTGCTCTCCAGCATGGCCTAGTCTAAGATGCCACTTGAGTCTTAAGTTAGCTTCTTGCCTACCACGTTTATGAGTTACAACATTCACATCAGATGAATTACGGATATTTAAATAATACAAACCATTAACTAAAGATGCATTTCCAAATAATTTATTTTCATAATAAATGTCGCAATTCAATTTAGAAAAATGGATTATATAACCAATCCTAACTAATATAGGAATGGAAACAATGTTCTTAAGCCCCTTGGGCAAAACTAAAACATCATTTAAAAACAATAAATGTCCAGAATTCAATAACAAAAAAGTAAATCCAATCCTAGTAGCTGCGACGCTTTCCTCGCTGCCTACTTTGATCATCACTTCTTCTCAGCCCACCTTTCTACTTCTCTGCAGATCCTGTTCCAAACAACACACATGGGCACTTGCCCCTAAGTCCAGAATCCATGAAGTAGAAAAAAAATGGTCATAGAACAATTAGTTTCAAAAATAAAAAGTTCCATACCTTTTGCGCCTTTGCCTAATTTAGGACAGTTCATCTTTCAGTGGCCAAGCTCACCGCACTCGAGACATCTATCCGTCTTCTTAGACCCTTTGCTTTTATGACCATGTTCTAATTTCTTTTGAGTTCTTGTGGAAACTCCTTCTTACTTTCTTCTTTTTCCATTTCTTTGATCATTAAATGAATCATTTGTGAAATAGATTTAAGAATCCCTCTTGTTCCTCGTCCTCATGCGAGCTTGCCCGATTTCAAGCTTCTTTATTAGCCTAACTAATGAACAATTGATATCATTGATATCAAAGTTCATGACGAAGTAGTAGAAGGAGTTAGGGAGAGACTATAAGATGAGATCAATTTGAAGATGAAGATCCATATAGAAGTTCATTAATTTTAACCTTTCTATTAAGGTCATCATCTTGAGAACATGGTCTCCCACGTCCTCTTCCTCTCTCATCCTCGCTCTGAAGAGATCTTTCGATATGAAATATCTTATGGTCCTACCGTGCTCTCCAATCATTTCTTCCGGGTGAAGAATTATGTCCTTTGCATTGCTCATTGCATCATGAGAACTTTGCAGTTCACTGCACATAGAGCTTAGGATGTATCCTCTAACCTTATAGTTGTCACAAGTCCAACTAAAGTGAGCTAGTTGAACTCTCTCATCCTCATTCCTCTTAGGAATAGGAGGGCGATCAATTTCCAACACATATTCAATCGACTCTTCACTTAGGACATTCCTTAAGATCGCGAGCCATTCCATGTAGTTGGGTCCAATTAGAACATTTCTTTCGAGTAATTTCAAAAGTGGGTTTGTCATATTTGAGAGAGATAAATAAGGAGATAACTGCAGAAATAAACCAGATTAATTAAATTACTTGTATTTGACTTAACCAAGAAAAATTAAGGACTTAAAATTTATCTTGGCTCCCACTGCATTTTTCGAATCCCACACTCCCATGTGAAAATCGAGAATCATCATTGGCATCGATTCCACAGCGGGTATTGAGGTCCTCAATTAATTAGATGGGTTGCAACCTAACCGATTTTTGGTCCATTAATTATTTGAAGTGATGTCTAGCAACAATTTATCGAATAAATATTTCAATACCTTTCGCTATAGTTCACTAAGCCGCAACCTAACCGATTTCTAAGCTCGTGAACTACCCGAGTTCATTCCCACTAATTCCTTTAATCTAGCATTTGAATTTCACCTTGCAACCTAACCGGTTTCTAGGGTGAAATATTCTTCGATTAAGGCATTCCATGCACAAAATAAAATTTCAAATTATTTCCAAATGCATAACCCCCATAACTGGGAAGCATTACACATTTGTAGTAATTTTAATTTTAATAAGTTTAGTGGAGGGCGAGGATGTCACAATCCTTTACTAACTTGGTATTATTTATTTTGGATAATTTAAATTGTCAAATATTTGGTCTCACTTTGCACATTAATCAATTTATATAGCGCAATTATCACATATTGAACATGCATAATTTATACTACTAATAATCATGCCTATCGATATAAACATTGAATTAAATAAATAAATCCACTACACTCGATCATGGATTTTTCCTAGAGGGTCCAAGCCAATGGGCTATCACAAAGAAAGGTAAAGCAAAAAACTAAACTTCATGGGCTTCAATAATTTTTGAATTATTTTACTAAAACAACACATAAAAAGAAAAGGTAAATCGAATATAACTAAAGTCCATGATCTGTGTCTCCATCACATAAGACATGCTCGCATCAATTAATACATGCTCACAACATTTAATACATACTCGCTATATTAAAACAGTTATGTTGATTATTTAAAATTTTACTCCAACTAAAAAGTCCTTTATTAAAATTCTCAACTTTTATATATTCTTTATTTCAATTAAAATCATTTTAGTCCTACTAGATGACTTAGATATACAAAATTATAAATTAAGTATATCTACCTTTAATTAAAATAATATTAGTCCAACTAAAATGAATGCATAAAATATGGATTCCTATTTTAAACTTTTATTTGAATAAAGAATTAATTATTAATCATCTAAGAAAAAAAATTTATGTTCTTTATTCAAATTTATAAGTAATTTCCAAGTTGAGGAAAAAATAATAATATTTAATCCATAAATTAATTATTAATCTTCAAGAAAAATAATTATTCTAATTAAATATTTTTATTTCAATTAATCTTATAGGGCTCGATTTCATAAAACCCAAGTCACAATCCTTTTGGTCCTCTTGGATTTAATTTAATTGGGTTCAAAATTAATTAATTAGAAAAATATGCACGCATTATTAATTTCTATTTGACTAGTTTTAATTTAAATCCAAATCACCAATTCATTGGCCCATTTGGAATTAATTAAATTAAGCCCAAACTAATTAATAAATCGAAATTGAGTAAATTTCCAGTTGGGCTTAATTTGAATTATACCGGGTCATCATCCTTTTGACCCACCCGGATAATTAAATTTATCCAAAATCCAAATACCAATTTCGACCCAAAACATAGCCCATTTTCAGACCCGAATCTAAGACCCGGTTCAGCGGGTCGTGTGTCAGAACACACGACCCGTCAGGCCGTGGCCACACGGCCTAGCTGTGCGCACAGCAGCACGCTGTGGGTGAGCTTCTCGGGGCTTTCGAGCTCCATTTTTCCTCGTTTCTTGATTTTTTTTCTCATATCATAAATTTACCCAGATTTACAATAAACATAAAAAATCAAAATCCATGCTAAAAATCATAAAAAATGCAGATTTGAGAACACATAATTGTATGCTTCAAAAACACATAATATGCATATCAAAAATCACATAAACATGATCAAATATGCAAATCAAAGATTGGCTCTGATACCACAGTTGGGTTTCGCGAAAAATCAAATAGACCCAGCAGAAGTTTAAAATTTTAGCCCAAAAGTTTTTCTCTGTTTGCATATATGAATCAATTAAATTGCATAACTAATAACGACTTACCTGTTGAAGCGAAGTGGTAGGAGAATTCAATTCCTCTTCTAAATTTCGAATTGATGAAGTCTCGATTTCTTCAATCCTCTTGTAATCTTCTCTTCTTGAATTCATTGAGTTTTCTTGAAATTTGATCGGAATAATGAAAACACGTTGTCTCTAGATTATCACGCATGGATTGATTGACGAAAAATTCCCACTTTTTCTCTAAGGGAGGCGACGGCTAGTGTATAGAGAGAGGGAGGAGATTTTCTTCTTTTCTTTCTAGGAGAGTTATGATTTCGTGTGTCTTATTTTAGGTCAAAGAATCCTTTTATATCCTCTTGACTTATTGACCAAGATAAACAAAAGATACCTTTGTTGTTGGGCATCCTTGTGGACGCCCAACTAGCCTTAATAGGCGTCCTCATGGACGCCCATCCCAGCTCGGGGCTTTTTTTGTTAGGAAATTTCATGTTAGATGTTTTGATGATAATAAGATAGGATTTTATGTTAGACCCCAAAAGAATGTAAGTTTGTATTTTCGTAGAACATTTGTATAAACGTTTGAAAGGTTGTAATTGTTTTAAGCTGTTAATTTCTTATCTTTGTAGACTTTAGACTAAGTATTGGATACCAAGTCGCTACTAGAATTCTAGGTGAGTCTATTAGAGATAAAGTTGAAGATCAGCGTCTGAACACAAGTGAAGATGAAGATTTTGTTTTAAGCGACTCCCAATCGCTATGGACCATTTCAGGATTTATGAATCAAGCGATCAAAGTACTCAAGCGTTCAAGAAGATCAAATTCACCTGAAATAAATTCCGAAGTCACGAAAGACTTAAATGCAATCATTCAACGGACATTTATTTCCAACGGGAAATAAATTCAAATGCATTAAATACTTGATAAGAGCATTAAATGTGATAAGGACAGATTGTATACGGAGCAAGCTACTTATTGGCTAAGACTGTCAGAATTTCAGAGTTCAAACTTGCCACATCAAATCAGTGCTGCAGGATTTCAAAAATGTCGGAGAAAAAGTATGACTCACTCCCGCGTGAAAGGCGCGCACCTACGTGTGTCCAACGGACAAACCCAAGAAAATGCCTATAAATACCTTACCTCCAGCAAACCTTAAAATACACGTACATACACAAGAAAGTCAAAACTTTGTTGAAATTCTCTCTAAAGAAAAAGCTTCAAAACTCCATAGCCAAAATCCTTTCAAGCTTTTTACATACATTCCAGATAGTCACAGATATATCAAACATCTTCAAAGAAGAACCGTACACTATTATTGGGATATCCTAAGTTGTTTGAACGTTATAAAATCAAACAAACCCGTGATCAAAACCCTCAACATTCTCTGTCTGTGTAAAGAAGTTGTTGACTCTACAAGCAGTATTTTTGAGTGAGAGAAGCTTGTTGGTGAAGATATTCATTGGTGCTGAAGTCTGTGTGATCAAGGAGCCCAAGATCATTTGACCAAAACGAACGCTAGAGCGATTATTTGACCAAAACAAACGCTAGAGCTTTAAAATCATTTTCTAAGATACGAAAAAAAACCCTAGTGGACAGACATCATTCCAAACGCCTCTTCCTGCCCCAGCAACAGCACCGCAGTATCAAGCACCAGTGTATTCTTCTCCTCAGCCTCCAGTGCCGGTTCAATACCAAGCACCTCCGTCTCCAGTACAAAATGTTTCAGCGCCAGTAGTTTCCAAGCGATTAACCACTGAACAGAAAATGAAAACTAATTTATGTTACAATTGCAGGAAACCAGGGCACTACCAGGTAAATTGCCCTTATCTGAATGTATCTAAGCCCACAAGGCAAGATTATGCGGATAGAAACTAATTCAGGAGAAACCTTCGCCAACAAGGTTTGCTAGCGGAATCCGAACAATTCTCCGCACCTGAAGAGGATTTGGAATCATCAGATGAAAGCAGTGATGATGAGCCAACAAGAGACTCAGCGTTAATTTGTCTTATGGAAAGAGATGAAGAAGCGTCTGATGACTCGCTATCTAAGGTAAACAATGAATTATCTCATCCTGTTTCTTATGATGAACTACTTGACAAAGTAACTTAGTATCACAAAGATTGTCAAGATGCCGCTAAGATATATCAAAATCACTTCCATATCATTTCATCGTTCACAAGTGATAAAATGACGCTCAAGGCAGAGTTGCAAGTTCAGCAACAATGCATTGAGCAGAATCAATCGCTTGAGAGTGAAAATATCCAATTGAAAAGTGATATTGATATAATAGTCAAGAGAGAAGCTGAACCGATCGCTCGACTTGCTAAATCAGAGCAGCTTGTCTCATCATTATCGAAAGCATCAAGAAAGCTAGATAATGTGACTGAGGTAACCAGACTTTTTGGTGAAAAGACTGTTTAGGTTGTGATAAATTTGGTCAGAAATCAAAAGCGTCTAAGGTTATGGCAACCAACAATGGAAAAGGTGTATTCTTTGTTGAGAAAAGTTCAAACAGTTAAACGCTGACTGAACCTAAGGACAAGGTAAGAGGCCAAATGAGAAGGTCAATACCAACTCAGACAATAAGGAGAAGACGAAAGTGAATGATTCACAGAAGAAGATTCATCCAAACACTCAAAAGGCTAAGGATAAACCATCTACAAGTGAATTAAACACTAAGCGTCAATCGCCAAAAGCGACTCCTAAGCTAAGTGCTAAGGAAATACCAGCATCAATATCTATTGGGAAATCAATGGCGTAAAAATAAAAACGCAGCGGAAGAATAAAGTTGAAATCCCAGTGACTCATCTCTATTTTTCGTATTTAAATTGAGTTTAACGAAATTAATTATCGTTCTCGCGTATGTTGAAATCTGAACCAGCTTTGCAATCCTTTCTTGAACAGCAAATCCATCGCTGTCTCTAAATTGCCACGCCGGAGTCAAAAACGAAAACCTCCTTCTTCTTCACCTTTGATGGATGACTAGGGTGAGAGAGAAAGGGAAGAGAGTTTGACTTGGAGAGAAAGTTTGTAAGTTGATTCTCTTAACCTAGTTATTTTGCACTAAGTAATATATATATATATATATATATATACTACTATATGAAACAATAACCTAGGCACCATCGCCCACTTGAGGGCTTTTAGGCCCCGGGCTTTAGTCCAACTTTGGTTATTTAATCATTAAATAATTAATATTATTTATCCAATAAATAAATTAATTAAATAATCAATTAAATTCATGTTAATATTATAATTAAATTCCCATGAGGAATTAATTAATTCATTAACTTAATTAATTAATAAAATTATCTAATGATTAATTAATTAATCTCGATATCCAATACTGAAAATTCTCTCAAGTCTTTTTCCCATGATTTTCTTTTTGCGCTTCCTTTAAGCGCGACTCTTTAGGTTCGTCTCAAAAGAAAATTGGGAGGAAACCAAAAGGATGTGAGTAATACCTAGCCAGTCACGTGGCTCACATCGTATCCCAATTGAGAATGAATGAATAGGATCATTCCAAACCATATATGCTATGAATACCGTACGTGTATAAACCTTTTATTCTTATATCACAGTCAAGTGAGAGTCATGGTTTTAGTCAAACTCACATGACTTGACCATATGCTTAGCTCATAATGAGTCAAGGTCATTTTATGCTTTGGCCAAAGACTTTTAACCTCACTCATTCATGACTGCATAGGGATATTTAGCTCATTCACTTATGAGAGAATAAATCCCATTTTGCTAATCAGTTAACAATGCTACTTGCCCATCAAGTCGCACTTCGAGGTCGATCCCACCAAAGGGTGAATTGGATCTAACTACTCTAATGACAGACTTGATGTCACAAGTACATCTTCAACTCGATTCCTCAGGTCCAAAGTTCACGTGTACCTATCACAACTTATCAGTTTCATCATTGACTGTTAGTGAGTGAATACGCATGTGATGAAACTGATGCAAGCCATGTTCGAACATATTAGTCTAACTTATATGTCCATGACATAAGTTCCCACTATCATTCCCATAGTGTTCGACTGACACTTTCTCTATCGAAACTTATATCATACAAGTCCTTGTTCTGTATTGATGTCCAGTCAAATACTTTCTTAGACTTGCGAACCCTATTTAGAGAAGAAGGATCAAACCTTTCTAGTGCCATTCTTCCTATCCCATAGGAAGTAGAAGGTTTTCCTTATTCTCAAGGACTTTACGTTGTTTATTTAACACCTTACAAATGCCTATAAGAAAACAACAAGATAATGCCTTATATATTATAAAAAGATATTGTTTAGTTACAAGTTAATGCCCTATAAATCTATCCTCTTTATGGCATTTGAGGGCATATACTCTAACAATATCCTCAAAGATCCAGATGATATTATCGATACTATGATGATTATGATTATGATTATGACTATGATTACTATTATAATCGAGGGTATTACTATACACCTAAAAAGCACACACAACACAAACCGAAACCCAAGAAGGCCAATCTTCCCGTAATGAAGACAAGACAAATATGGGTTCCGAAAGTTTTAGTTCAAACCAAAGTGACTAACATTGAAGGACCTAAGACAAAATGGGTACCTAAGAAGAATTAGAACTGCCCTTTGAATGCAGGTACCTAGACCCAACACCAATACTTCAGTTTGGTACATTGATAGTGGGTCATCAAGGCACATGATTGGCTCAAAAGATCTCTTGGTCAACTATTATGCAACCAACGGTCCTCAAGTTATATTCGGTGATAACTCCAAAGGTAAAATCAAAGGTATAGGTATCATGCATAGGGGGAACATCATGATTAGTGTTGTATACTATGTTGAGGGCCTTAAGTACAATTTGTTAAGCATTAGTCAATTTTGTGATAAAGGCTTTGGAGTCAAATTCTCAAGTGACTGTTGCTATGTTAACGACGCTAAGACTAAGTCTACTAAATTAAGAGGAAAAAGAACAAACAATGTGTATTTAGTGGATTGGGATTCTACAATTGATAACAACCCCACATGCTTTGTTGCTAAGAGTAAAAATGAATTGGGTTGGTTATGGCATAGAAAAATGAATCACCTCAATTTTAAGGCAATCTCTCAGTTAATATCGCTATATCTAGTAGAGGGATTACCTAAAGATTCCTTTCAGAAAAATCGCTTATGTTATGCATGTCAAGTGGGTAAACAAGTTAAATCATCTTTTAAGAAGAAACCATGCCTATCTACTTCTAGAATTCTTGAACTGTTGCATTTAGATTTGTTTGGTACTATTCAAATCATGAGTGTTAGTGGTAAAAAGTATTCATTAGTAATAGTTGATGATTTCTCTCACTATACATGGGTAGAATTTCTAGCGACCAAAGATGAAACTAATGTCAAGCTCACAACGCTAATTCGTCAATTACAAACCTCAAAAGATCTAAAGGTGATAAGAATTAGAAGCGATAGAGGAACTGAATTTACTAACCAATTTGTTGAGAAATTTTGTACAGATTGTGGAATACTTCATGAGTATTCTGCACCTAGAACACCTCAACATAATGGAGTTGCCGAGTGACGGAACAAAACGCTTAAAGAAGCCGCTAGGACGATGTTAGAAGAGTCTAATCTGCCTCAAAGGTTTTGGGCCGAAGCTATCAATACCGCTTGCTACACTCAGAACCGGTGTATGATCCAAACAACATGAGAAGACTCCATATGAGTTGTGGAATGGACGTAGGCCTAACGTTTCATATTTTCATGTATTTGGTTCAAAATGTGTCATTCATAACAATGGATCCCAAAGTCTAAGGACATTTGATCCTAAAGCGGATGAGGGAATCTTTCTAGACTATGCCAAGAATGGAAAGATTTTTCGCATCCTAAATAAGATCAAATCGAAGGTTGAAGAATCCATTCATGTTGTGTTTGATGATGTTAACCAAGAACCGAGCAAGGTTAATCCTGATGATGTAGGAATTGAAGATCTTGTCCAACTGGCATCACAAATCAATCTTGGTGATGATAGTGATGATGACGAGGATAGTGAGATCTTTGTGCCAAATTCTAAAGTTACTCGTGAGGTTACAAATGGTGATATTGTCAGAATTGCTGATGATCATGAAGAGAATGATCATCAAAAGCAAATTGGAACTGTGAATGATGTAGCAACTGCGCAAGAGACAAATGTGGATCAAGCGACTAATGATCAAGAGTCTCTCAACCCTTTCCAACCAGATCAGAAATGGCTTAGAGACTATCCACCAGAGATAGTGATTGGAGATATTGAAGCACCTGTTAGAACTAGGGCCACTACAATCATTGAGGCCATGTTCGCAAGTTTTCTATCTCAAATGGAACCAAAAAATGTGGATGAAGCGTTCAGTGATTCAAGTTGGGTAGAAGCAATGCAAGAAGAGCTTAACCAATTTGAGAGAAGTAAGGTTTGGACATGGGTTTTTAGGAACAAGATGGATGAAGATGGCATTGTGGTAAGAAACAAAGACAGATTAGTCGCTCAGGATTATTGCCAAGAAGACGGTATTGATTTTGATGAGACGTATGCCCCAGTAGCCCGTCTTGAAGCGATTCAGATGTTCCTAGCGTTTGCCGCATTCAACAAGTTCTCAGTATACCAAATGGACGTGAAGAATGCATTCCTGAATGGTAAACTCCAAGAAGAAGTTTATGTGGAGCAACCATCAGGATTCATCAACAACCATGGAAAAAGTATGGTCTACAAATTGGGTAAGGCACTCTATGGCCTTAAACAAGCACCTAGAGCATGGTATGACACTTTCTCTATCTTCCTTATAGGTAAAGGCTTTTCAAAAGGCAGCGTTGATACAACGTTATTTAAAATTATCCATAGTGAAGATATTCTCTTAGTCCAAATTTATGTTGATGATATTATATTCGGATCTACTAATAAGCGATTGTGTGAGAAATTTTTGAAAATGATGCAAGATCAATTTGAAATGAGCATGAATGGTGAATTAGCTTTCTTCTTCGGATTACAAGTTAAACAACTCCTTAATGGCATATTTATAAACCAAGCTAAATATACCAGAGATATGATTAAGAAATTTGGTATGGAGAACGCATCATCTTCAAAAATTCCAATGGGCCAAACGCTTAAGTTAGATAAAGATGAAAGTGGGAAGAAAATTGATATCACTAACTATAGAGGTATCATTGGATCACTTCTTTATCTTACCGCTAGCAGACCTGATATTATGTTTTCGGTATGCATGTGTGCTAGTTTTCAAGCTGATCCTAAAGAATCACACTTAATTGCTACCAAGAAGATCATTAAATACCTAAAAGACACACAAAATGTGGGCTTATGGTATCCAAGGGACTCTCTTTTTGAACTAATTTGTTATTCTGACGCAGATTTTGCAGGATGCAAAATAGATAGAAAGAGTACTAGTGGTACATGTCAATTTCTAGGTGATAGATTAGTTTCGCGGCATAATAAGAAACAACAATCCATATGACTTCTACTGCTGAGGCAGAATATGTAGCCGCTGGAAGCTGTTGTGCACAAATCCTTTGGATGAGGTAACAATTTAGAGATTATGGAACAATCATAGGTCCTACCCCAATCCATTGTGATAACCAAAGCGCCTTAGCTATGACCCAAAACCCAGTCCTTCATTCTAGAACTAAACACATTGACATTCGCTACCATTTCTTGCGTGACCATGTTTAAAAGAAAGATATCTCCATGCATTTCATTGGTACTGACAAACAATTGGCAGATACCTTCACCAAAGCGCTCAACGAACAACATTTTCTCACTTTGAGAAGTGAATTAGGTATGATTGATTTAAACGCTTAAATCATAAAGCATCATATTTTATAGGCATATAATTTAGGGGGAATCCATTTTTTTTTATGTCTAAAGCATTTTTCAAAATTGAAGTGAGTTATCAATTTTAGGGGGAACCTTAAAATTGTACTTATTCCAATCTATGAGTGACTGTGATAAAAAAATTGACTTTGAAAATTTTATGCATTGATCACTAGCGTTTATCTTTAATGCATGACAAAATCAATCTCTAACAAATTAAATGAAAGTGTCTTTTAAAGATCGAAAGCGATTGATTTTTATCAAAAAGGACTTCAGCGTTAAAAGATTCCCACTTTAACGCTAAGTAACTTTCTCTTAAAATCGTGCATAGTTTTCATGGCTTAAAGGTAGCGTGTGGGTAAGCCCAAAAGATAAGATTTGACAACTGCCCACACGTGCCTATCAAATCAAACTGACGGTTAATGATTCCTATCTAAAAAACTAGGCGGTTCAGTAACTGCACCTGTCTGAGTACGTGTCAGTGTACTATCAGGCGCGTGTAATTCATGCTGAAAATTTCAAAATTATTCAAATGCTTTGAAAAAGTAACTGCGGATTTCAAACTTTTATAATTCATAGTTGTTATCCTATTTTACCGCACTTTTTGACATCCGTCTTTATGAGTAAACAACTTAGATTAAATGCTTCAATTTTCAAAATTAATGATTTAACAGGCGGCATTGATCCAAGCAACTGAGGAGTTATTTTTGCCTCTATTTAAACCCTCCATGATTTTGCAGAAAAGCTTTATCACTTTCAAACTTTCCTTGCTATAAAATCTCTCTCTTTCTCAAGGCAAAAGACTTTTTCTTAACTCTCAGAAAGCTTTAACCTATCATCAATGGTGCCACCAAAATCTTCCAAATCTACCACCGAAAAATTTTCCAAATCTCAGAAACCAGTCACTGTTAATGCTGGATTTCTTGTGAACTAGGACTACCTTTATAATAACCAGAACTTCCCTCTAAGGACTGTTCTTCCTCTTGTCCAAGAATCTGGTTTATGCGAAATGATAACCTCCCAGTCAAACATTTATGAGGAAGAAACCATTTTCTTCTTCCAGAACACCAAAATTTCTGACGATGGAAACTCCATTTCCTGCATCTTTCCGTTTGCCAGTGAGACCTTTGTTCTCACTCCTCAGCTTTTATCTTCTTTACTACACTTGCCCAATGATGGTGGAGAAGTTCAAGATGTCACTCTTGGGCACTGATCAAGAAAGATGAAATTGAAGCTGCCTATGAACCGAACTTCAAGAAGAATGATATGAAAGGAGAATATGTCATTCTGGCTGACATATGCTCAAAGATGATCGAATGCAGGAAAGGAAGCTTCGATAAGATCTCCAACATTCAGTAAAAGATGATGGTAGCCATTCTGACCAAATTGAAGATTAATTGGTCGCTTTACGTTTTTAATTGCTTTAAGGCAGTGATGGCTGAGTCGGTGAATCCCAAGCCTTATGGGATTGTGTTAAGTTTAATTTTAAATGCTAGCGGTTTCGTCAACACCGCTAGAAAGAAAGTCCCAGTGCTTAAGTTTTATGAGAAAAAGATGATCGGTGAGTTGCTCAAACCCAAGCGACGGGGTGGTGCATCGGTTCCCAAGGAAGAGCGTGAGCGACTCCTTGCAGAAGGTAATGTTCGCAGCGATGATGAAGAGCAAGTGACTTCGTCATCATCATCATCAGAAGAGGAAGTGGTGGTTAAGCGACCAAAACATAAGATCACTGTTAAAGTCGCTGAGCTAGCTAAGCCTACCAAGAAGTAGAAGAAGAAGGAGACCTAGAAGAAGAAATTTCCATCTCCTCCTCCTAAATTGCCCTCTCCTCCCTGCCTTTGTTATTTCTCTGAAAGAAGAAGAGACTGAAGAAGAAGAAGTGCCTTTAGCATGCAAGCGTTCCACGCCAGGAGGATCCACTAGTGTTCCCTCCGAGCCAACGCTCGAAGCACAAGAAAGTGTCCCTTCTCCTCCTCCTCCCATTTCTAAATCTGCTCTTTTTCCTGAGCCAGAGCCTGCTACACCTTTTAAAAAGGCAAAACTCTTTCAGGGTAAGTGCAGAACAACATATTTTTATCCTTTCCTCATTATTTTTCTTTGACGTTAGGATAAAATTCTTGCAAAATCCCTATGAAAGTTGTTTCCCTCACTTCTTTCCTCAATTTAGATGAAGAAGTTATCCCGGAGCCTGAGGAATCTGTACGAATTGTTGAAACAAAACAAGCGACTGAGTTAGTCGATGATAGTCCTCAGGGTAAGCATTGTAGTCTTTTATTTGTGATTTCTACTTAGTAGAAATTTTGCTTGCTTTTCTCAAACACTTGCTTGTATCAGCTCAAAATGCTCCAGACGCTGATGTACCTCTATCTTTAGAGGTTCCTGTTGAAATGGATATCGATATGGCAAAGGTTGTGGACATCGCTAAGAAAGTAGCTCAAGTCCTTCCTGACGCTGAAACATCTCCAGTCAGTGAAGCGACTGTGCACGCTGAGCGGTCGATAGAAGTGGCCCCTATCCCAACCGAATCAATTGCTTTCGTCCCTACTCCAATTGAATCTCCTCCTCGTGTCTTCAGTTTCTTTCCCCGTGGCTATGATGCAAATGACGAGTTTTACTTTGCCACCAGGGAGCTTGACACCAGACAATTGGTTGATATGGAGATAAACTTTCAAAATACTTTCCACAGGACTGATGTCTCTAATTCAGATAAGTTCTGTTTCTTCAAGCGTTTCGCTGATCTGGGTCTCTACTCTCTTGAGCGTCTTCAATTTGTCTAGTGTATATTAGGCGACCAGTGTTCAATATGTCAGAATTTCACGAGAAGCGTTTCAATTTTACTGGCCATTCTGAAGAATCCTTTTATCCTTTGCCCCAGAACAAGATTGTCATAAAGAATCCCCATATGGGTGATTGGTTGAAGAACCCTGATGAAGAAATTCTTAACAGAATTAGATATTCTGCATATCCCAAAGTTGTTCATTCTCCTCAAAACGCTCTATCCCCAAAGCCTCTCAGATTGTGGAAAGGAAAAGGACCAGTTGTTGCTGAGCGTCCCAATCCTATTAACGCTTGGATAGAAGCTGAAGCCCGCGAGTATCTTGCAAGATTATGGGCTGAGGACTATGATGAAGAAATAGAACGCTTTGAGAAATTTCTAGCCGCTAGAAAAGAACAGAAGAAAGTTGACAAGCTTGGTAAGCGATGGATGATGGATACCGCAAGATGGACTGAAGAGTTTGTGTTGCATTTTTACACGATAGACGAACTTGTGAGGTATCCATTCTTGTTTCAATTTGGAGTATATTACAGACGTTAAGGTTTTGCTATGTTTCTACGCGAGCAACGCAAGAATCTGGTGGACAATGCTAGCGACTTGCCTTATAATAGACAGTCAATAGAACACTATATTCGCCAGCATCTAGCTTTAGTCGTTCAGGGAGGCCGCTATGTTTATCATCCTTCTCAAGATTTTGTACAACGTATTCTTCCTGATCTGAATGAAGATGCCTCCACCAGTAAGCGACCTCTTTTGCCAAGGCAAAGTGAAGTTTCAATGAGCCTTGACAATGATCATGTTGAGTTTGCAGAACTCTACAGAGATAGGAGAATGATTTTCGAGAATCATTCTCCTTCATTGAATATTTTGGCCTGAATAACTTCAGAGGCTATAATCTTCACCCTGTTTTTATATGAGTAGAACGTTCAAGTGGCTAAGATGATTTTGCTAATCAGGCTAGTGGACCAAGAGGCTGCTCAAGCGCTGATTCCTGTTATTTTGAACTTTTACAATTCCTATATTTCAGGAGTTGAGCTGCCGGAGGATGTGCAATTTGCACTTAGCAATGAAGAGCGTGAAGACGCTATTTTCTTTATTCTGCAGACCAATCTTATAAGTTCGAGGCACGTGATAGAAGCGATTGGCCCACTCTGGGTCATTTCCATTGAAAAACTTTCTCCCCAAATCCAAATCGTTGAAATTGATGAGGAACAAGCTTCTACTATGGAAGTCGCTCATACTGATAGTGTTTCAGCAGTGGTGGTTCCAGTTGTTGCTCAAGTTGTAGAAATTGATGATGCGACTCAATCTATTGAGCAAACAATTGAAGAGGTGCAAGCTGAGCTAAATGAACTGGCTGAGGAAGAACATATTCTTCGTGATCCGGCTAAAGGCAAGGCTCTTGCAACAATGCCCTCTCAAGCAAAATCTTCTTCCAGCGATTCATCAGACTCGGACTCTGGAAGTGATCCAGAGGCAAGAGATTTCAGAAAAGCAGTTCGAGATTCTCTTGGTAATATCACAGGCTCGTGTTCTCGCTTGGAAGAGCAAAGCACTTCAACGCTTAACCAACTAGAGAGAATTTTTCAAGCTGACATGAGAAACGTCAACAAGCTTACGATCTGTATGATGAATAGTATCGCCCCTCTTGTCAAAGAAATGTTTTTTCTGATTTTAATCGAACGCTAGCCCAGATTGCATCCGTTGATACTGAGCGCCATACTTCTTCCAATTTGATCTCTCAAAGTATCGCTGAGCAAGTTGCTCTTCTAGTGGATGAAGTCAAACTTCTTAGTCGGGACATTGCTGAATTAAAGACCTCCCTTGATGATGCCAAGAAGGGGGAAGATCTGAAAGAAAAGTCCCAATCCAAAGCCTTGAAGGAGCCCATCTCTAAAATAGATAACAAGCATTGGCGCTCCATGTTCGAAGAAATAGTGAGTATAGAGAAAATGCTTACTAAGAAGCGAAAGCCAAGATACTATCAGGCAGGCACTTGCTTCTGGACTTAGACGTTGGATTTCTGGAGAGTATGGGTTTTCATCCATACGCCGGACCTCTTAGAAGACCTATCAACTGGAAATCCACCAATAATTGAAGACAAGACATTTATCATGACTTGATTCGTGAACTTGGAATCCCTCTGAGGGATTAGGTGGAAAGACTGATGGAGCTGAATGAAAGCGTTAGACAAAGAAGACATGATTATAATGAAATTCAGCATACAACCATGATAGATGTTGATAGACTTCTATTGGACTTAGCGACTAAAATCTACCAAGAAGAAGAGGTAAACAAGAAGCGACAGAAAAGATGATTGCTTATATTTTCTTATATGTTTCTGTTGTCACTTTAAATTATCTTCTTTCAGTATAAATCATGTATGCTTATCTTTCATATGAATGAATGAATGATTTATCGTTGAAACAACTTGTTGAGGCTAATCTAATATTAGCTAACTTACCTAACTTCCCAAACGCTAACTTATGATTACCTTTTGGGCTTTTCTTTCAACTCTTAATCTATAAAAAAGTTATAAGAGTTATGGTCTTGACATCATCAAAAAGGGGAAAATTGTTAGGAAATTTTATGTTAGATGTTTGGATGATGACAAGATAGGATTTTATGTTAGACCCCAAAAGAATGTAAGTTTGTATTTCCAATTGGGCTTAATTTGAATTATACCGGCTCATCATCCTTTTGACCCACCCGGATAATTAAATTTATCCAAAATCCAAATACCAATTTCGACCCAAAACATAGCCCATTTTCAGACACGAATCTAAGACCTGTGCGTGAGCTTCTCGGGGCTTTCGAGCTCCATTTTTCCTCGTTTCTTGATTTTTTTCTCATATCATAAATTTACCTAGATTTACCATAAACATTTAAAATAAAAATCCATGCTAAAAATCATAAAAAATGCAGATTTGAGAACACATAATTTCATGCTTCAAAAACACATAATATGCATATCAAAAATCACATAAACATGATCTGATACCACAGTTGGATTTCACGAAAAATCGAATAGACGCAGCAGAAGTTTAAAATTTTAGCCCAAAAGTTTTTCTCCGTTTACATATATGAATCAATTAAATTGCATAACTAATAACGACTTACCCGTTGAAGCAAAGTGGTAGGAGAATTCGATTCCTCTTCTAAATTTCAAATTGATGAAGTCTTGATTTCTTCAATCCTCTTGTAATCTTCTCTTCTTGAATTCGTTGAGTTTTCTTGAAATTTGATCCGAACAATGAAAACATATTGTCTCTAGATTATCAAGCATGGATTGATTGACAAAAAATTCCCACTTTTTCTCTAAGGGAGGCTACGACTAGTGTATAGAGAGAGGGAGGAGATTTTCTTCTTTTCTTTCTAGGAGAGTTATGATTTCGTGTGTCTTATTTTAGGTCAAAGAATCCTTTTATATCCTCTTGACTTACTGACCAAGAAAAACAAAAGAGACCTTTGTTGTTGGGCATCCTTGTGGACGCCCAACTAGCCTTAATATGCGTCCTCATGGATGCCCATCTCAGCTCAGGGCTTTTTTTGTTAGGAAATTTCATGTTAGATGTTTTGATGATGACAAGATAGGATTTTGTGTTAGACCCCAAAAGAATGTAAGTTTGTATTTTCTTAGAACATTTGTATAAGCGTTTGAAAGGTTGTAATTGTTTTAAGCTTGTAATTTCTTATCTTTGTAGATTTTAGACTAAGTATTGGATACCAAGTCGCTAGTAGAATTCTAGGTGAGTCTATTAGAGATAAAGTTGAAGATCAGCGTCTGAACACAAGTGAAGATGAAGATTTTGTTTTAAGCGACTGCCAATCGCTATGGACCGTATTAGGATTTATGAATCAATCGATCAAAGTACTCAAGCGTTCAAGAAGATCAGATTCACCTGAAATAAATTCCGAAGTCACGAAGGACTTAAATGCAATCATTCAACGGACATTTATTTCCAACGGGAAATAAATCCAAATGCATTAAATGCTTGATAAGAGCATTAAATGTGATAAGGACAGATTGTATACGTAGCAAGCTACTTATTGGCTAAGACTGTCAGAATTTCAGAGTTCAAACCTGCCACATCAAATCAGTGCAGCAGGATTTCAAAAATGTCAAAGAAAAAGTATGACTCACTCGCGCGTGAAAGGCACGCACCTACATGTGTCCAACGGACAAATCCCAAGAAAATGCCTATAAATACCTTACCTCCAGCAAACCCTAAAATACACGTACATACACAAGAAAGTCAAAACTTTGTTGAAATTCTCTCTTAAGAAAAAGCTTTGAAACTCCATAGCCAAAATCCTTTCAAGCTTTTTACATACATTCCAGACAGTCACAGATATCTCAAACATCTTCAAAGAAGAACCATACACTATTATTGAGATATCCTAAGTTGTTTGAACGTTATAAACTCAAACAAACCCGTGATCAAAACCCTCAACATTCTCTGTCTGTGTAAAGAAGTTGTTGACTCTACAAGCAGTATTTCTGAGTGAGAGAAGCTTGTTGGTGAAGATCTTCATTGGTGCTGAAGTCTGTGTGATCAAGGAGCCCAAGATCATTTGACCAAAACGAACGCTAGAGCGATTATTTGACCAAAACAAACGCTAGAGCTTTAAAATTATTTCCACTGTGCTAACCCTAATTAAGCGATCTATGCTTTACCCTACTTTGGTAAATTGCTAAAATCACTTAGTCTAAGTTATCTTTATTGTAGCGCTTAACCTAGCACTCAGCTCTCTAAGTGTTCATATCTTTAAAAGTGATACAAAAATTTTGAAGTCGAAAAAGACTTAAGGGTCTATTCAACCCCCCTCCTTTCTAGATCCTTTCGTATGCCACTTGGGACCATCAAGTGGTAACAGAACAGTTGAAGTAGAAACCTAAGCGTTTTCGAGCACAACTGCTTGTTTAGATCCATTTTTCTAAACTTAGTCGCTTTATTTCTTTTAAAAATCTCATATTATGGCTTTTAATAAGATGCCTAAGATGGTTGAATCAAACTATGATTCATGGAAACTTAGAGCATTTGCATATCTATGTTCTTGTGATAATGAGATGTATGATGTAATTACAGATGGCCCCATTCAGATCATGAAAGTTGTAACTCGAGCCCCTGGAGCGACTGAGGCTACTCCAGATGGTTATGTCGAGAAACCCAAGTTAGAATGGACGCCAGAAGATTGGAAAAGAGCAAATCTAGATAATGTTGGACGAAGTGCTCTATACTCAGCGTCAGGAGACAATGATGCACTGTTCAACAAGATCAAGCAATGTAAGACATCAAAAGAAATATGGGATAAATTGGCTATAGTATGTGAAGGTTCAACACAGATGAAGGAGAACAAGCTCTCCATAGCCATGCAAAGATTTGAGCATTTTAAGATGCAGAACAACGAGACACTAAAACAATTGGACGCAAGATTCACTATGCTCATTACAGAGTTAGCGTCACTGGACAAGGAGTTGACTAACAATGAACTGGTCAACAAGATATTTACAAGTGTTCCAAGCAAATATTTGATTAAGACGGTTGCAATGAGAGAATCACAAACGTTGGAAACTCTAACTCCGGAACATGTGTTTTCAGAGTTAAAGGCATTTGAATTTGAACTAGGAGAAGTCAGTGACACAACGACTTCTACATCAGTGATTGAATCAGGAGCCCTAATAGCTACTACTAAGAACAAGGGAAAGTCAGTCTGTGAGGTGAAAGCGACAGAATCGAATGAGGAAAAAGAAATGGCTTTGTTGGTCTAGAAATTCAAGAAATTTCCAAGATACGAAAAAAGAAACCCCAGTGGACAGACATCATTCCAAACCCCTCCTCCTGCATCAACACCGCAGTATCAAGCGCCAGTGTATTCTTCTCCTCAGCCTCCAGCACCAGTTCAATACCAAGCACCTCCGTCTCCAGTACAGAATGTTTCAGCGCCAGTAGTTTCCAAGCGATTAACCACTGAACAGAAAATGAAAAATAATTTATGTTACAATTGCAGGAAACCAGGGCACTACCAGGTAAATTGCCCTTATCCGAATGTATCTAAGCCCACAAGGCAAGATTATGCAGATAGAAACTAATTCAGGAGAACCCTTCGCCAACAAGGTTTGCTAGCGGAATCCGAACAATTCTCCACACCTGAAGAGGATTTAGAATCATCAGATGAAAGCAGTGATGATGAGCCAACAAGAGACTCAGCGTTAATTTGTCTTATGGAAAGAGATGAAGAAGCGTCTGATGACTCGCTATCTAAGGTAAACAATGAATTATCTCATCCTGTTTCTTATGATGAACTACTTGACAAAGTAACTTAGTATCACAAAGATTGTCAAGATGCCGCCAAGATATATCAAAATCACTTCGATATCATTTCATCGTTCACAAGTGATAAAATGACGCTCAAGGCAGAGTTGCAAGTTCAGCAACAATGCATTGAGCAGAATCAATCACTTGAGAGTGAAAATATCCAATTGAAAAGTGATATTGATATAATAGTCAAGAGAGAAGCTGAACCGATCGCTCGACTTGCTAAATCAGAGCAGCTTGTCTCATCATTATCGAAAGCATCAAGAAAGCTAGATAATGTGACTGAGGTAACCAGACTTTTTGGTGAAAAGACCGGTTTAGGTTGTGATAAATTTGGTCAGAAATCAAAAGCGTCTAAGGTTACAGAAGCCAACAAAGGATTAGGTGTATTCTTTGTTGAGAAAAGTTCAAACAGTCAAACGCTGAATGAACCTAAGGACAATGGTAAGAGGCCAAATGAGAAGGTCAATACCAGCTCAGGCAATAAGGAGAAGACAAAAGTGAATGATTCACAGAAGAAGGTTCATCCAAACACTCAAAAGGCTAAGGATAAACCTGTTGGGAATCTATACACGAAAAATGCAGCGAAATAAAATTTTTGATTCCCGAAGTCATAAATCAATTTGTGTTATCATTGATTTTAAACAAAAACAAGAAATACGAAAATGTGAATAACCTCGTTGTAGCATTTTTTTCTTGATCTACCGTCTATAGCAGCAATCCCCGGAAATCTACCTCCTCCATCTCCAGATGGCGGCTAAAAGAGAAGAAGAGGGAGAGAATATTTTCTCTCTACTCTACTGTGTAATTTTGGTGGCAGCTAATCATCTCTTAACCTAAGTCTAAGTGTTGGAGGATTTAAATAGAATCCTCCTACTTGGACCTAGGTTATACGCCTCATAGGCCCATGTAGATGTCCGAGTGGGCTAAGTTGGCCCAGTCAACTTAGTCCACTTTAATTTAATTACATTTCTTATTTAATCTAATTAAATATGTATGTGATTAAATTAATATTTAATTGAACCAAATTCATTTACTCTAGTTAAATAAATATTCAAATTAATTAATTTAATATTCCATTGTTTAATCAAATTAAACAACTAATTAAATTAATTCCTCCACTACATTAATTTGCCAATCTAAGGACAAATTACCAAAATGCCCCTCCAAGTACACAAAGTGATTTCCCGCTCATTTCTGTTAGCGCGACTCTCTAGGTTCGTCTTGATTGGCAATGGGAGGATACCAAAGGATGTGGGTGACACCTAGCCAGCCCCGTGGCCTCACATCGTAGCCCAACCAAGTACGAAATGACTATGTCACTACGAACCTCTTGACTATGAATTCCATATGAGTATAAGTCCTTCACTGATGTACCCCGATCGAGTGAGAGTCATGGAATATGTCAAACTCACATAACTCGATGCTATGCTATGCTATGAATCATAGTAACATGAAATGACACGACTGCCCTTTGTGTCCCACACAAGTCAGTTCTATTGATTTGGCCAAAAACTTTCCATTTCAGTTACCTATGATCACATAGGGTATCTGCTCGTTTACTTTCGCGATAGTGAATCCCTTCTTGGCAATCACTTCACAACTGTTACTTGCCCATTGGGATCGCACTTCGAGGTCGGCCTCACCAACGGGTGAATTGGGCCTAACTACTCTAGTAACAGATCCAACGTCACAAGCACATCGTGATAGTGAATCCTCAAGTCAAAGGCTCACGCATACTATCATAGTCAGTAATCCAATCATTGATAGTCACTGAGTAAACACCCATGTGATCGGATTACTGTGAGCCGTGTTCGAATACATTAATTCCATTAATGTATCTATGACACAAACTCCCACTATCCCATAGTGTTCGACTGACACTGTTTGTCAAAGCATGTGTCATACAAGTCTATTCGAATCTTAATGTCCAATTAAGATTCTTTGACTTGCGAACCCTTTTGAGTGTTCAAGTACCAAGTCCTACCAGTGCCCTTCTCCTCATCCCAGAAGGAGTGGAAGACTTGCTTTGATACACATGGACTAGTTATTTGTTCATTACTCATAAATGCCTTGAAGGTTTACATGAACAAAAGATAATGCCTTTCTAAATTTATTATTAGGTGTATAATACAACTAAGTGCCCTACTTAATCTAATTTCTCATTGTCATATGAGGGCACATTCCTAACAATACCATCTACAAGTGAATCAAACGCTAAGCGTCAATCGCCAAAAGTGACTCCTAAGCCAGTGCCAAGGAAATACCAGCGTCAATATCCTCAAAGATCCAAATCATATTATCGATACTGGTCACACCTCTTTTTTCCGATATTGGTCACACCTCTTTTCCCTTTTTCTTAGTGTCTCTCAGTCTCAATAATATTTTAATCTCTCCTCAAATTGTTAAAAATCTCATTTTCGTGCGTCAATTTACTCGTGACAACAATTATTTTGTTGAATTTGATCCCTACGGTTTTTCTATGAAGGATCTTCGCACGAGCAACCACCTCTTTCGCAGTGAGAGTCGTCGTGGTGAGCTTTTTGTTGTGAATCAAACCAGCAGATAAATTTTTTTTATCCCATTCACTTAGCCCGGATTCAATTCATGTTTTTGATAATTTCGTGGTACAAAATCAATATCAAGAATAGGTGGTAATCTAATTAAAGATGAAATCCAAAAGCCTAGCCTTTTATTGAGAAGAAATGGATCGTTTCTTCCTCTATATTATCACGCGAAAGATGATCTTCAACTCTTGAAGCTCGACCTCCTCTACCTCAGACTGGGTTGGGCGCCTTAGGGTTTATGTGGAGGAAAAGGATTTTGTGTTTTACTATTTTTCACTCTCTATGATGAAAAACTGACTTGTATTATGATTTTAGTTAAATATCTATTGTTTAAATAAAAGACTACTCATTGACTTAAGGAGAAGAGGGGGGCGGCCGAAATGTACCCTAGGGATAGGTGTACTGGGCTTTTCTAACTTCAAGCCCAGTGTTAAGTAGTTAATTAATATTCCCAGTCCAATCCAATTGGTAATTAATTTAATACTAATCTCTTTTTATTAATAGTACTTTATTAATTCTAAATTAATAATACCATACTATTAATATTATTGAATATAATTAATTTAATTAAAATAATTAAATATATTTATTATAATCAATACATATCCCTTTTGACAATTTCCACTACAACTGAAATTATCAAAATACCCTTCAAACAGTAAAACTCCTTTATTATATCATCTTTACATAGCGCGACTTTCTAAGCTTGTTTTGATTGGCATTGGGAGGATTCCAAGGATATAGTTATCACCAAGCCATCCAGTGAAGCTATACCGAAACGCAATCAAGTAGGAGCTGAATATTTCATCACAAACCTTTGGGTTGTACATACCATATGAGTATGAAATCTTCACTGACGCAACCCGATCAAGTAAGAGTCATGGAACGTCAAACTCGTACAACTTGATACTGTACTTTATAATCATACTGATGTAAAATTACCAAACTGTCCTATATATCCAATATAAGTCAGTCATTAATGCTTTGGCCAAAGACTTTAATTTCACAACACCTGTGACGTACAGGTTGTTTCTCATTTACTTTCAATACAGTGAATCCCCTATTGGCAGTCCATTTCCTAAAATTTTATCAACTTTAAACTATGTGATGAAGACTGATATTCTCTCGATTCCAAAATTAAAACTTGAATTTATTATTCCGTAGATGTCAGTCTTCTAGATAGTGTCAGTGCTGCTGGTCTCACTGCTAAGCAAATCTGGGATAATTTAGAAACTTTTTTTAACAACATGTTAGGTGTCAAACCTACAAAAATAATTCCAACTCCTAAATTTGCAGATAGTAGTGAGCAGGGTCGATTCTTCAGGGATTAGTTCAGATTATTTCACAAAATTATTAAAATTAAAATAAAGAGGGGGGGGGGGGGATTTTTTAATAATCAATTAAACTAACAATTAAAATAAATAACTAAAATTATTAAAATCAAGAGATGCAAAATTAATTGAATAGAAGAAATCAATAATTGGTGAGATTCTAGCCTAAGGAATTTTATTCGTTTTAATTCTATAATTTGATCATCGATGCAAAGATAATTCGATATTCTTGAATAAATTGGTTATAGCTATTAACAAGCTCTAACAACCCCATTTCTCCATATTTTATCGATAATCAAAACATGCTCTTTGATTATTTCCATTATTAATTGAATAACCCTAAACAATCTCTTAAGATTTAATTCAATAATAGCTTTAAGGATTAGAGAAACACCAATTCTAATTAACAAACTCACAAACTCGGTTTATTTAAATTAGATTACATATCCCATAACAACAATCGAAAATTTGTTCATAATCAACGTTGTTAATTGCTACAAATATTAGAATTAACCAAACAATTACGGATTTGGGAGCTATATATTATTCCAACAATTAAATAACCGGCCAAATTACTCAATTAATTGAAACAATAATTTCAACAAGCACAAAGAATATATAAATATTCAAGAACAAAGAAAGAATAAGAATAAATTAGATCTCACAAATTTCGTAGAATTAAAACTTTAAATATCCTCAGCTAGAACTTGAGTTTTTAGCAATACATCTTCAATGGAAGCAAAACGCAAAAAAATTCCTCTTCTCCTTTAGTAAAAACGTGTAGAATCTTAAGTGTAGGAGAAAAAAAATTAATTCCAGCTATATATAATAAAATAAGCCTAGCCAAAATTACTTCTAACTAAATAAAACTCTAATTGTAATAGAATAAGGAAATTAATTCCTTACTAAGATAAAGCACTAATAAGACTCCTAAAGAATAGGAAAGACTCCTACACATTAGGATTATTCTCTTCCTACTTCACGCTTTAAACTCCTCTTTCTTCTCTTTCTTCCTTTTTCTTCTTCTTTGAAATTTCACCTATCAAAACTAAAACCATAATAAATATGTATCATTTAAACTCAAATAGCAATAAAAAAAAGAAAGAAAATATAAAAAAATATGCATAAAATGCACATTAACACAACAATAAACCCTCTCGTTCTTTATAATTACAAGATAAGTTTCATAATTTCAAAAAGGGACATTTATCTGTTTCTGATTTTTGTCGTGACATGAAACGTATTACTGACAATCTAAAAGATGTTGACTCTCCTATTTCTGAACAAGAATTAGTTTTGCAAATCCTAAATAATCCCCCCGACTCATATAATAGTATCATTGATGTAATCACTCATAAAACTCCTTTCCCTGATTTTTCTAAAGCTCGGAATATGCTTATTCTCCTCTCAATTCCCCACTTGTCATCAATTCTACTGATTCCCCTATTCTTCTATACTCCCAAACCAACCCCCGTAATGATAACAGAAAAGTTAAAGGTAGAGGCCAGGGTTGAAAACATGGTCATGGCACTGGACGTGGTAGTGGTAGTTCGGATGGTCTAAATTACTACCAAAACTGGTCCAACTTTCCAAATCAGCAGCATCTAGGTCAATTTCGTGGCCAGTCGAGTGGCCCTTTCCCAGCAGCCCAACAACATCTTATTGGATATAGCGGCCCACATGCCCACTCTCAACAAGCGTATTATAGAGGGCCCTCTCAATACCAAACTCATGTCAGTGCTCTAGCCATTCTGGGCTCCAGTAACCATTCTAGCCCACTTCTGCCAGCGCTTCCTCTTAGCCGCCTGCTCCTACTGGGCCTCAACAACACTTTCAGCCCAACAATCCTACACACTTACAGCAAGCTTACTATATGTAGCCCACACTATGATTAATCTTCAGTCCACGGGTCATGTTTCGCCTCCAGCATAGCTTATGGATCTTTCAACTCTCTTTTCGACAATGAGTGTTCAAAACCGAATGATAACTGGTATATGGACTCCAGAGCCAGTGCGCACATGTCCTCTAACCAAGGTAACCTCTCTTTTTCTATACCTTGTGAATTTTCTAAATCAATAATTGTAGGTAATAGTGTTGTACTTTCTGTTTCCCATATTGGTCACACTTCTTTTCCCTTTTTCTTAATTTCTCTCAGTCTCAATAATATTTTAGTCTCTCCTCAAATTGTTAAAAATCTCATTTATGTGCGTCAATTTACTCGTGACAACAATTATTCTGTTGAATTTGACCCCTACGGTTTTTCTATGAAGGATCTTCCCATGGGCAACCACCTCTTGGGAGGATGCCAAGGATGTAGTTATCACCAAGCCATCTAGTGAAGCTATACCGAAACCCAATCAAGTATGAGCTGAATATTTCATCACGAACCTTTGTGTTATAAATATCATATGAGTATAAACTCTTCACTGACGCAACCCGATCAAGTAAGAGTTATGGAACTTCAAACTCATACAACTTGATACTGTACTTTATAATCATACTGATGTGAAATTACCAAACTGCCCTTTATATCCAATATAAGTCAGTCATTAATGCTTTGGCCAAAGACTTTAATTTCACAACACCTATGACCTACAAGTTGCTTCTCATTTACTTTTAAGACAGTGAATCCCTTATTGGCAGTCCATTTTCCATTGTCAAATGCACCAATTGAATTGTTCTTCGAGGTCGACCCCACTAACAGGTGATTAGGCCTAACTACTCTAATAACTTATTCAACGGTACGCGCATAATGTAAATAACTCCTCAGCTCAAAAGTTCACTCATACTATTATACCGGTAATCTCATCATTGACTATCACTGAGTAAAAACCCATGTGATAGGATTACAACGATTCGTGTTTAAATATGTTAACTCTGTTAACCATGTTCATGACACCAGCTCCTACTATCCAATCAATGTGAGACTTAGCACTTTCCTTGTCAAAGCAAGTGTCATACAAGTCGAATCTAAACGCCCAATTTAGATTCTTTAACTCGCGAACCGTCTATATAAGATCAAGCACTTAACTCCACCAGTGCTCCTACTTATCAAATAAGCGGTGGTGAGTACACATTATTCTTAAGAACTTATTTGTTTAATACATTCAATGCCACAATTAGATTTATAAGAACAAACTCAATGCCTTTTATTAATTATTAATGATTAATAATGTTTATACAATATAAATAAAATGCCCTCTTAAATCTAATTCCTCAATGGCATGGACGACATAACACCTAACAATCCCCCACTTGCACTCAATGCCAATTGCTATTGTATTTGAGTCCCATCTTCTCAAGATGTTTTTCTAGCACCGCCGATGATAGAGGCTTAGTGAGTGGGTCAACTACGTTTTCCGTTGAGGCTACTTTCTGCACGAGATGTCGCCTCTTCCAATGATTTTTCGTATTATGTGATACCTACTCTCTATGTGTTTAGATTGATTGTGAGACCTTGGTTCTTTAGCTAGTGTTATTGCTCCATTGTTGTCACACCATAATGGCAATGACATTTCCATGCTAGGAACCACTTGAAGTTCAACCATGAACTTCTTTATCCAAACAACTTTGTTAGCTATCTATTCAGCTTCACATGTCGAGTTCACAGTTGTGCTTTGCTTGGAACTTTTCCAAGACACTACTCAACCATTCAAAGTGAATATAAACCCAGATATAGATTTTTGATCATCCACATCAGATTGAAAGTCTGAGTCAGAATTTCCATCTACCCTTATCTCTCCATTTCTATATATTAGAAGCATATCCTTGGTTCTTCTAAGATACTTAAGGATAATCTTCACAGCCATCCAATGCTGCTCACCAGGGTCAGATTGAAACCGACTAACTACACTCACAACATAGGCTTTGTCGGGTCTCATGCACAACATTGCATACATGAGACTTTCCACTACTGATGCATATGGGGCATTACTCATCTTTAGTATGTCCTCATCCAATTTTGGACACAGAAACTTAGAGAGACGTAATCCATGTCCCATGGGCAGAAGTCCTCACTTAGAGTTACTCATTACATTTCTCTTAAGGACTTTCTTGAGGTAGAGCACTTGGGAAAGACCTAGCATCTGATTTGCCCTATCCCGGTAGATGCGAATCCCAAGGATGTAGGTTGTTTTTTCTAAATTTTTCATGGAAAATGTGCTTGAAAGCCATTACTTGACTGATGTCAATGAGCATATGTCATTCCCCATTAGTAATATGTCATCTACACACAACACTAGGAATGTCAACTTGCTCCCACTTGACAATTTATAGACACATAGTTCATCTTTATTCTTAATGAATCCATACGATTTCGCTTCTTGATCGAATCGTTGATTCCAGCTGCAAGATGCCTACTTAAGTCCATAAATGGACTTAATTAGTTTGCAAACCTTATGAGAATCTGCATCAGATATAAAACCTCTGGGTTGCTGCATATAAATGTCCTCCTCGAGGTATCCATTTTAAAAATGCAGTTTTCACATCCATTTGCCAGATTTCATAGTCTAGGTTCGCTGCGACGGCGAGCAGGATTCGAATGGACTTGATCATTGCTATGGGCAAAAAGGTTTCCTCATAGTCAATTCCCTCTTTTTGACTATAACCTTTTGCAACAAGTCTGGCTCTATAGGTGTCTACCCTGCCATCCAGACCAATCTTTTTCTTATAGATCCATTTACACCCTATCGGCCGTACACCCTCAGGGAGATCAGTAAGAGTCCAGACTTGGTTCGAATACATCGAATCCATCACTGCATTCATGGCTTCCAACCATCTTGTGGAATCAATATCAGTCGCTGCTTGCTCGTAGCTAGAGGGATCATCTCCATGGCTTCCATTACAACAAACAAATATTGTTGTTCATGAAGGCAACCGTATCTCTCAGGCTGTCAAGATACTCTACTAGAGTGTCGCAGCAACGGTTATGTCTTTTGAGTTTCAGGGTTAGTTCTTTGTACTTGAATTGGTGTTTCCAAAGGGGATTCATTTGGTTCTTCTAGCAGAAGCAGTTTCCTACTTGCACCTCCTTCTGTAATGAACTCATCTTCGAGAAAGAATGCTTGCACAACCACGATTATCTGATGATCGTTTGGTAGGTAAAATAGGTATCCCATGGAGTCAGTGGGAAAACCTATGAATCGATCCTTGAGGGATCTTTTCTCTAGTTTCTCTACCTAAGTCTTCTTAACATATGCGGGGTAACCCCACACTCTTATGTACCTAAGATTAGGTTTCCTTCAACACCACAACTCATATGGTGTTTTGGGAACAAATTTCGAGAGACACTTATTCAACATGTGAACTGTTGTAAGCAAAGCATGTCCCCACAATAAAATAGGTAAATTAGTGTAGCTAAGCATAGATCTTGTCATATCCAATAGAGTACAATTTCTGCTCTTAGCTACTCCATTTAATTGTGGGGTTGCTGGAGGAGTAAGTTGTAACACTATGTCGTGTTCTTTTAAGAACTCATCAAACTCAGCACTCATATTTTCACCACCAAGATCCGATCGCAGTGCCTTAATACTGTGCTCGATTTGTTTTTCAGTCATAGTCTTGAACTCCTTGAACCATTCAATAGCTTCAGACTTATGTTTCATTAAATACACAAGTCCATATCTACTATGGTCATCGGTGAATGTAATGAAGTACTGAAAACCTCCTTAGGCCTCATCCTTGAAGGGCCCACAAACGTCTGTATAAACCAAACCCAAAACTTTCTTGGATCTTTCAAAATGTCCGGTGAAGGGTGACCTAGTCATTTTTCCTTTTAGACAAGATTCATAAGTTGGATATGGATCAGATCCAAGAGGGCCGGTAAGACCTCATTTCTCCAACTCGTGAACCTTGAATTCTCCGGCATGTCTAAGTTTAAGATGCCACATAAGTCTTTGGTTAGTACTATTCATACTACGCTTCTTAGTCATAGTGTTAACCATGCAATAGTTTTGAACATTAATATAATACAATCCATTAACTAAAGATGTTGAGCCAACGTTTTTATTTCTAAAATAAATTTCACAAGCATTGTCATTAAAAGTAAACAAGTATCCTTTTCTAATCAATACAGGAATAGAAATGATGTTCTTAAGCTCATTGGACAAAACGAGGCAATTATCTAAAGTAATAGAATGTTCAGACATTAATGTAATAGAAGTGCTTCCAACGTGTGTAGCCGCGACACTGTGCCCATTTCCCACATTTATCATCACTTCTCTTTCTCCCAGCTTCCTACTTATTTCCAGATCCTGGTTCAAAACACATATGTGAGCACTAGCTCCTGAATCTAGAACCCATGAAGTAGAGAATATAGTCATAGAACAATTAGTTTCAAAAACAAAAAGTTCTATACCTGATTTACTTTCAGTTCTTGGTTTAGCACAGCCATGCTTTCATTCATCCACTTCCTCGTAGTGGAGGCATGTTTCTTCAACTCTTGAGCGTTTGACTCTTAACTCATAGTTTTTAGAAGCTATTCTTACCCCAAGTAGCCCAGTTGGAGGTGGTACATCATCATCCCACTCCTTCCTCAATTGGGCTTGCATGTACACAAGCCTAGCTTTAAGATCCATTAAGGATCCTCCCAGGCCATCTACCTCAAAGTTAGTGACAAAACCAAAGAAGGATTTAGGGAGAGATTGAAGAGTGAGATCTACTTGTAGACGAAAATCCATGTAGCTTCCCAGAGACCGAAGTCTTCCTAGCATGGATATCATATTCAAAACATGACTTGCAACTTCATCATTTTCTCTCATTCTAGTTTGGAAAAGTTCTTTCGATAAATAATACCGAGTTGATTCCTCCAAATGAAGCATCATTGACCTGGGACTTTCCATATAAAAATGTATGGCTTTGTTTGTTTCTATTTTGAAACCATATTTTGGCCAAAATTTTGGTCAAAACTCGTTTGGCTTGTCCATTTTTCACGAAAACAGGTATTTTTTGGCTAAACATTTCTGACAGCTACATTGCCTACACCCTTCTCCACTTTTGGCTTACTTTGTTGTATTATATAAATTTCATATTATATTTTTCAATCATTAACTAATTATAAACATAACTTTTCAAACAAAAACTTACGTGATTTGACTGCTTCATTGACTTTTGTCTCTTTTGAAAATAAAATCAAACACAAAACCAAATACATTTTCACCAAAGTACACAATTTCCAAAAACCTTTATCACCAAAATTTTCATAAAAAACCCTCCAAAATAGAAATAAACATAGCCTATATGTCTCAATTCGTTGCTCATAGAATGCAACATATAGTCAAATGACCTTCTGGGCATCAGAGATCCATCTCTTGTAAACTTTCAGAGCAGACTTTCCTTCATTAACCCTAGGTAAAGATGGACCGTCTTGCTCCAAAATGTGCTCAAGCGATTTCTTCTTGAGCTCTACCCTTAGTGTTTTGATCCAATCATTGTAGTTTGGTCTAGTGAGGACATTTTTCTCAAGCAGAATGTTGAGTGGGTTAACCATTATAGGGAGTAATTATCAAACTGTAGAAAATATCATGATTATCAATTAGATGCTTTATATTTTTAAAACAAGAAATCATAAAGGACTTGTACAATTACTTGTCTCCCACTATTTTTCTCAATTATTGTACTCCCACTGCAATAATCGGAAACCTCATTGGATTGGTTTCATAGTGAATGATTGAGGTCCACAATGTCTATATGGGTTGCAACCTTTTTCGATATATGGCCCATCTAGAAATGAAATTGAGGTGGAGCCTATTGCCAGTTAAACCAGTTAACGATTCAATCCCTTTGGCTCATGAATCACTTAATCGCAACCTTTTTCGATATATAGGTGGTGATTCATCTAAGTCTATTCCCATTAACTCATATCAGTCTAACAATTTAATCTTGCCTTGCAACCTTTTTCGATATATGGGGCAAAATTTGCTTCGACAGAAGGCATCTCATGCACTAAAGAAGATCAAGCATATTACCTTTATATATGACCCCCTAATTCCAGGACGGTGCCATATACAAGATGTAGCCATCTCGTTCTAAAGTTTGGTGGAGAGACAGGATATCAAATACCCTTTACTTACTTAGTATTATTTGATATAGGGAGATTTTATAACTTTGATAGTTATTATGCTTTGGGTCTCACTTTGCACATTAATTTATTAAGCACTAAATATGGAAATGCATTGGAAAAACGCCTAACAATTTCTAACAACACATACACACGTATGGGCTTTTATCTAGATTGTCTCGAGCCAACGAGTCAATCAGGGAGAGATTCTAATCTATTACAAAAGAGATCCTTGACTCCACTCCAAGTTTGCCACCGTCCTTGGACCTATCTAATATTTTTATTACAATGGTACATGCCTATACAACTGATCTAAATAAAAATAAAGATACAAACTGACGGGGGGGGGGGGGGGGGGGGGGGGGGGGGGGGCTCAAACACCGGCTCTATACAACCCATATAATAAAAAGAAACCAACCCTAAGCCCATGCGAGGTGTCGCCATCACATAATGATAAAAGGAGTACATAATCAAATTAAACACATATGTGATTATTATAAATCTTATTTAATATTTAATTAAATCTAATTTAATTAATATTAAAAAATAAATCCAATTTATTTTGAACTTCAATGTTAATGGACCAAGCCCAAACATTTTACTTTAATCCAATTAAAGTGGACTTTATCAAATAGAGCCCAATTATGGGTAAAATAACTTAAAAACGAAATTAAACTCTAATCTAAATCAAATTCCAAATTGATTTGGGTCAACCCTATTTAATTAAATCCACAGAATAAAGCGAACCCAACAAGCTTTATTTGGTCATCCAAATTCAATTTAAATACCAAGGACTAAATTTGATGATTAATTTTAAGTGGCTAATAAATCCAATTTTAGTTAAACACCTAGTGTTTAAACACTACTTTTTGACTTAAGGAGAAGAGGGGGGCGACCGAAATGCACCCTAGGGATAGGTGTACCGGGCTTTTTCCAACTCCAAACCTAGTGTTAAGTAGTTAATTAATATTCCCAATCCAATCCAATTGGTAATTAATTAAATACTAATCTCTTTTTATTAATAGTACTTTATTAATTCTAAATTAATAATTCCATACTATTAATATTGATTGAATAAAATTAATTTAATTACAATAATTAAATTAATTTTATTATAATCAATGCATATCCCTTTTGACAATTTCCACTCCAAGTGAAATTACCAAAATACCCTTCAAACAGTAAAACTCATTTATTATATCATCTTTACATAGTGCGACTCTCTAGACTATTCTTGATTGGCATTGGGAGAATTCCAAGAATATAGTTATCACCAAGCGATCCTGTGAAGCTATACCGAAACCCAATCAAGTATGAGCAGAATATTTCATCACGAACCTTTGTGTTATAAATACCATATGAATATAAACTCTTCACTGACGCAACCTGATCAAGTAAGAGTCATGGAACGTTAAACTCATACAACTTGATATTGTGCTTTATAATCATACTGATGTGAAATTACCAAACAACCCTTCATATCCAATATAAGTCAGTCATTAATGCTTTGGCCAAAGACTTTAATTTTGCAACACCTATGACATATAGGTTGTTTCTCATTTACTTTCGAGACAGTGAATCCCCTATTGGCAGTCCATTGCCCATTGTCGAACGTCACCAATTGAATCGTACTTCGAGATCGACCCCACCAACGGATGATTGGGCTAATTACTATAATAGCTTATTCAACTGTACGAGCACAATATAAATGACTCCTTAGGTCAAAAGTTCACTCATACTATTATAAAAGTAATCCTCATCATTGACTGTCACTGAGTAAAAACCCATACGATAGGATTACAACGAGTCGTGTTCGAATATGTTAACTCTGTTAACCACATTCATGACACCAGCTCCCACTGTCCAATCAGTGTGGGACCTAGCACTTTCCTTGTCAAAGCAAGTGTCATACGAGTCGAATCTAAACGACCAATTTAGATTCTTTAACTCGTGAACCGTCTTTGTAAGATCAAGCACTTAACTTCTCCAGTGCTCCTACTTATCAAATAAGCAGTGGTGAGTACACCTTGATCTTAAGGACCTATTTGTTCAATACATTCAATGCCACAATTAGATTTATAAGAACAAACTTAATGCCTTTCATTAATCAATAATAATGTTTATACAATATAAATAAAATGCCTTCTTAAATCTAATTCCTCAATGGCATGGAGGGCATAACACTTAACACTTTATCCAATCCTTCCCTCCGCTGTCCACTTCTCCTCCTCTGCCATCAAAGATCGTAACATTTCATTGCCTTTTTGCTTTATGCTGAAGAGGCTAAGTGGTGTTTGTTCATGCCTTTTGCTGCTAGAAAATTGGTGGATAAATTTTGTGCTGAACTCCAGGAAGGATACAATAGATCCTTCAGGTAGCTTGTTGAACCATAAATGTACTAACTTAGTCAGCGTTGTTAGGAACACCCGACATTTAATGGCATCCGAGTAGCTGTGCAATAAAGCGTAATTCCTGAAAGTACACAAGTGATCCTTGGGGCCTAATGTACCATCATAGGTCATCATAGAATTGATTTTGAAATCTCGCGGAAATTCCTCCTGCATTATGGAATTAGTAAATGGGATCCCTCGATCCGCATGTACTTTTCCTCCAGCTATCTTCTTTTCCATCTCCTCCATCCTTCTTGCCATGAAGTCCCATTGGTTTGTTACTTCCTTTGTTTTTGCGCGTCCTCCTGGAATTTCCTCCTGAAGAACGAATTGATTCATAGCTATTAACCTCATCATCGAGGTCCTTTTTTCCTTCTTGTCCTGGGCGATGACCCCAATTTTTACATCGTATTTTTCCTCCTGCCTAGGAGGTAGCATTTCTTCCTGGATTTTCTCCTAGTGTGTTACATTGGGCAGGATCCCGAGTTTCTGGATTCCCACTACCTGAAATTCAGCATGCCGTATCCGGCGACCTTCTTGGACAAGATATTTTCTAGGGGGGAACCCTCTTCTCGTATAGTTATCTGTTCAGCAAATTCCATTCTCCCTACTTGTTTTCCAAAGCCATTTTCGGGAGTAAATTCCAAATCAATATGAGTATTAGTACTTTTGGGTACTTGTTGTATGGGACTTCCTCCTATCCTACCTGGACCATGAGGATCCAGGCTTTTCTTAACGGCCTGGACGGCTGCGTCAATTAGTTTCTACAATTGTTCCTTAGTCAAGTGATAAGATGGCGCAATTTGTAGGGAGGTATCCCCACAACTTGCGTTCCAGGTGACGGGGAAATTTCGTTTTCTCCAACCGAGACTCCACCCCCATGTGCGATGGGGGTCTCCTGTAATTCACCAATTAAACGTCTAGTCAAGATGGCTGGGGTTTCAGGGGCGTTGTTACCTCCGCTCGCCTGTAGTAACGTCTCCTTGTTTCCCCCAACTTCCATAGTTTAGTTGATTTCCTCCGTATGTTGTCCTGCCATCAAGCTTGTGAAAGAAAAGAAAATTGCGAAAAAAATAAGAAAATGTTACCTCACGCCTTGAAGCTCAATTTCCCACAGACGGTGCCAATTGATGCATGTGGGATTTACACCAATAAATTTATATGATAATTGCGAGAAATTGAGTATAAAGGTTATAAGATAATTGAGAGTAAAATGCGTAAAAGAGGTAAGAGTTGTTTATTGATCATCTAAAATGAATAATTATACAAGTTAGATGGGTTCTATACAAATATGGTAAAGAGAATCTGGCTGATTTTCTTCCTGCTCTATTTATGGTAAGCAGGACTATTTTTGGAAGTTTTAGGTGTCCTGAAATCTTCGTAAACGCGTCTAATCCAGGTCCATATTTAGCCACATCAGATCTTCCTGCTTTAGTAAGTATTTGACCAATCTCCATGAATTGATTTCTAATGGGATATTTGATTGGATATTGTCTTGTAATTGATATCTTTCCTTTTAGTGCTCAAGTTGGGCTCTTCTTCAGCTAGTGGGTAGGGCTGGATTACAATTGTGTGGGCCGCATTATTATAATAAAATAAGAAAAGATATGTAATATTTTTTGGGTTTATCAGCTTAGCCCAATGAATGATATCTACCCACATCAATACTTTTGCTTTTGGTTCTTTGATTTTATGATTGAATATGAATGTTTTTTGTTTTGATCATGGATTTCACCAGTTGAGTTCAGATCCAACAAAAGCAACATTCCAAGTCAGGCCATTTGTGTGGGGTCGATATGGTTGCGCGGGGCTTTACCCAAAATTGAGAGAAACATAGTCAATTGGTAACATGAATGATTAAAAAATAATACAACGAATTAGATCAAGAAAGGTATTGCAATTAAGAAGATCCATGCTTATATATATTCGTAATAAATTACATACGTATATGCAAGTGTTGTATATAAAATGAACCTAGGAAGTAGTATGTAGTTGCAGGACTAAAACATGAATCCATATTTAAAAACCCCAATGCCCCATGGTAATATCTATCTATACTCTCTATATTAATTGAAGAGTATCAAATGTTGGACTGATTTTTATTTTTTTTGTTATGACATAACTACCCCTCTCTCTCATCCTAATTGTCACATGTGTATTACATACCTTATCCAAAAACTAACACGCGTTTCTCTCTCTCTCTCTCTCTCTCTCTCTCTCTCTCTATTTTTTTTCTCTTCATTTATGTACAAATGAAATTCATTTCTCTCTCTTTTTTCTTTTATCTCTCTCCTGCATTAATTTCTAACCACTTACAATAATTGACATCAATTATCAAAAAAAATATGTTTACATAATTTCAAGTAACATATACGATAATGTCATACAATAGTACATATATTTTTATTTATAATATTTAAATAATTAAACACACGTATCAAGTGTGCCAATACGACTAGTTAATAACTAAAGAGGGGTGAATTTGGACTAACCGGTAGCTTTGGTATAACAATAAACTCCATCTAAAATTTATGGTGCAGAGGTTGATTTCTCCTTTTTTTTTTTTTTTCCTTCTCTTCTCTTTTTCTCACGTTTTCTTATCCCTTTTTTCTCTCATTTCTCACATTTTCTCCATCTTTCTCTCGCATCAACTTTTTGTTTTTCTCTCTGTAACTCATTTTTAATCACTTGCAAATTACCATACCTCGTATAAAATTATAGACAAGATATTATGCTTACAAAATTAAAATATATGGAATAGTAAGAATTCTCATATTATAAAAGTAATAGTTAATTAAATATTTTTTATCAAAATTAAATTATTAATTAAGTACACACTGTGTATGCAAACGCGATTGAGTTTGAAATAATGTAGGAATGCGAATTATATCAAACTTTTAATTAATGACTTCATCTAATTTTGACAAAAATAATCATGCGACTAATTCAGGTGAATGATTTTACTTAAAAATATTTTTGAATGAAAGAGACATGAATAATAGTAAAGTTTTGACCGGTGACATATGAATATTGACATGATTATATAATCAACTCATATGTGCTTACACGGTATCTTAAAAATTTCTCAAGGATATGTATGTTGATGCCATGGGTTAATTGAAGCAGTCAAACTGCTAAAAATAAACTCAGTCGTGATCCTATTTATCCATGCGATAAGACAAAATAAGAAGGAGACGGGTAATTCTATGGAACACTCCCGATCCATTTTTCACCATACAAATACTTAGAGTGGGGTGGTTTACATAGGATAGGTGGGTGTGAAAACCACCCCACTCATTTTGAATGTGTGGTGAAAAATGGATAGGGAGCAACACTCCCGGTCCACCTTAAAATTTTCTGAAGGAGACAATGGTCAACCTCTCAGCGTTGACACGAGTGCATCAGCCGATTGAATTAATTAAGGACCTCAAGACTAATTATGTGTTAATTATAGAAAACCTCAAAAATTATATGGACAAAAGGATTATATTAATATTTATGCACAAGTTCAGTTTTTAATCTCCACCAGTTATTACGTCTTTAAAGAAAAATTTCGGCAATGTTTGGTTATGTTTCCATACTATGTTTGGTCCAAAATTCTCACCAAACCATGTTTGGTTCACAAAATATTTGGTAAAAAATACACTACTTTTTTGGTCCAAAAAAAATATAATAATTATTTTCCGTCTTTCTACATCTACTTTGTCCCTACACTCCTTTCTATGTGCTCTCTCTCTCTTCTCTCTCCTCTCTAACAGACAAAAGTTTCATGATTTGACTGTTACAGTAACTTTTGTTCCCTCTGGAAACAAAACCAAACATTAACTCACAAAAAAAACTCACCCAAAAACCAATTCCCAAAATAAAACCAAACACAATCTCATCAAAAACGTGTCCCCATAAATTTCTCACCAATAATTCTCACCAAAATATCATCCTAAAACATAAAACGCACGTTTAATCATATTGAGCCCAACAGTCACACCATCGAATTCGGGCAGCAAGATGTGGGGGATGTGTTAGAGTTTATGCCCGGCGCACCAATTTTGGGCGCCAATCCATGTAATAATAACTCTAGCTAAACGATCTTTTTCGTATAAATAAAGTTAATCTTTTGGCATTCTTTATTCGTGTATATAGCTTTGGTCTTAACTTAGAATAAAGTCCCGAAGGATCACACATAGCTATGGGACATCATTGCCCATCGGGAATGGCAATGATGGAATATGTCTCCAAGGCTGTGATTCTTAAACATATGTTCCAAGTCGTGAATGGGCTCGTCGAGATGAAGGGATATCGATGAGACCCAAAATACTTGCTTATATGATGCATACTCTTGATAGAGTGCATCTCGTTCCATAGATATTGGCACGGTGAAAGCTTATGTATATATTAGGGTTCCTAAAGTGGGAATAGGCATACTGAACAACCCCATGGAAGTTCCATTAAATGGAATCCCAGTCGAATCTGGAACTTCTAGTGGTCTTGTAGTATAAGAGTAATCCTTAGAACCTGAGGTTCCATTGGATGTCTTATACACAATCGAACATGTCTTGATTTGTTACATGATTACTTAGATGATCACAAATGGGCGAAATCAGACATGGGCTGATTGTGTATGAAGGTACGTGAGAATCAAGATGGGATCTATGTCTGACATTAGTCTTGTCAATGAATCTCCTATGTTTACATAGTGAATCGACTTAGGAATCTTCGGCCGAAGTATGATATCTAAAGAGGCGTAGGGTTTCCTCGTTTAGATAGTCGAAAGTCGATCTCACCGTATATGGGAAACATAGTTATTGAATTAATACAGCTTCGACCTTAGCCACTGCTCTAGATTCAATCGGGAGATTAGATGGAGAAATCTTACTTATACAAGGATCAAGATCATGAAAGGTGTATCTTTATCTTTGTCTAGGTCTTCGTGGCCCGTTGCTAGACAGTAACTACGATTTGTAAGTACCGAGAATTAATAAGGTGATTAATTCGAGGCTTGATTAAATCAAAGGAATGATTTAATCTAGTGCTTTTTATTTTAGGAAAGCACACTAGCACTTTGGGAAAGTGTACTTACTACTAGATAGTAGACGAGCCTAAGGGGTCACACGCTTAACTAGTGAGAGTCACTGCTTATATGATGTGATTAATCAATTTGAGGAAATTGAGAAAATTAGGAAAGTCTAGTCCTTTCCTAATATGGAATATGAATTAATTAAAGCGATTCAATTAATTCGACTATCTTAATTAATCTAGTAGAATTAATTAAATTAATGGACCTAGTAGAGTCCAAGTATTTTATTTAGTTGTGCTTGGTCCAAGTTAAATAAATAAGTCAATTGGAATAAGTAAATATAATTAAACGGGTTTTAATTATATGGGAATATTTAATTGATGGGTTTAGCCCATCATTAAATATGGAATCAAGAATTAATTCTTGGACTCCAAATAAGGATGATGGCCTATTTTTGGGGCCCTTGGCAGCTGGATTCGAAATCTAGCTGAAGAAGGAAAGGGTTTTCTTCTTCTCCAAGTTTTGCAGTTGAATTAGAACTCTATGACTCCTATTCTATATATATGAGAATGCAAGACTAAAACTCTAAGCTTTTGAGGAGTGCAAAATTCGAAACCCCAGCTGGAAAATTGAGAGGGAATTTTCTTTGTCGTCCTTAAGCCAAAAATCGCCCCCTTCCCTTATTCCAATACGACATCGTTTTGTTCATGTGTTGAACTTAATGATTCACATATTCCATCCCTTCACATAATCAAGCCTAGGTTTTAGACTTAGATCTATTTTGTTGGCTAGCACCAATAACAAAGTAGGTGGTGACTTGAACGAGGTGTGGATACATCTTAGAGGTGCGATGTTTGGAGCACTAAAATTGGGGATACAATCGACGGGCGATTTCCTCCAAGAAATCGTGTAGAATTGCACCACAGGGTTGAAAAGATCCAAGATTGTTGCTGCGAGAATTTAATCAAGAGGTAAAATTCTCGTAACTTTCTCTATAGCATAATCGAGCACACTATTATTCCTGTTTCGGGTGGTTGTACGTTTAAATTTTAAATTCCGCTGCCACTAGCCACCCGGGGAATAGAACACAACCAAACAGTGGTATCAGAGCCATGGTTGACTCGATTAAGCTATATTATGTGTTTGCATGTTTTATTTACGCGTATGAAAATTGGTGCATGTTAAAAATATATTCGTCGTTTAGAATAATTGATTTTTCGATTGGGATACAATTAATAGTTTTGTGAAAACGTTTTTGGTTTTGAAAATTCAATTGGAAAAGATGGATCTTAGGTGTGTGTGGATTTATTTGGATGATCAAGGATGATTTTGGAATCATCGGTGGTAGGACGTCGCTAGATAATCAAGCCGAAGGCTCAATTGTCGAGTGATTATGCCTGGACCGAGGTGGGATCGAATTCGTCCATCATTAACTGAACGAATCACTCATGGATGAAAAAGGGAGAAATCCCGTACAATAACAGGTGCTGTCGTCCGCGCCAGGAACGGGGTTACTGGCCCCCAGGCGCCGGCAAGCGAGACCTGGTGGTCTTGCCTCTGTCGGCGGCACCTGGGCGCGGTCATGTTGGCGCCCGGGCGTGGTTCTACCGGCGCCAGGATGTTGTCAGCAGACTCGGATCGAAAAATATTTCTCGTTTTTTATGCCGAAAGGTCGGGTAACCCAAGAACCTGACCCCAGTTAATTATTTTAAAAACCTATAATTTCTGAAAAGGTTTGGGAAATTGAAAATCAATATTATCCCGATGAAATTTGCAATTTTGTTTAGACGACGGATGGGTAAATTTTGGATATCGCATATATATGTTTGTTGCTTGGCATGCTTATGTGATGGGGATGAACCACGAGCCTAGTCTATGTTGTATGGTTTTCATTGTATGTAATTTTCTAAAGTTGTAAAAATAGCCGGTTTGGCTTTTACTTTTCTGTCAAGAAGATTAGTAGTAGTTGATACACTATGTAATCGAAGACGGAGCGAGAAGGCAAAGCCAATACTCGAAGACTTGTATGCTGTGGTGGAACAATTGTAATAGTCTAGTTATTTTTATTCTCTAGAATGTCCTGGCCCACTTTGGCTCAGTGGGTTAGTAGGTTAGGGCTCGAGGTGGTTCATCCTCAATTTACCGCTTTATGGAATGTTTATTTATCTTTCCAATACGATATGTGATGTGTTGTGAAATGCATGCATAGGATAGATAACTAAACAAGACAATTGTAACACTGATGAGACCTACATGTATGCAATGTAATTTCCTCCTTGAAAAATATTAGGCTAATGTGGGAATAGAATTGGAGTTCTATTTCCATTCTTCCATCATAAGTAATTGCCATGTCATATGCCGCAGAAGTTCAAATCCATTTGCTCAGAAAATGGGGTGGGTTGAACCTAAGAAAGGCTGTGAGCATTACTAAGCATAAGATGCCCTATGGGATCATTGGTTTCATTACTTAGCTCAGAAAATGGGGGTAATGAATTGATGATTGGCCAAGGGATATTTGATGGGTCGAGGCTAACATTGACTACCATGTGTTAGCTCAGAAAATGGGGCACATGCGAAAGATAAGGAAAAAGATCTTGAAAACTATCAAGGAAGATAGAAGGCCCGGTAAGGCTACTGTTCGAACTAGTCATATGTTAGCTCAGAAAATGGGGCATATGATGAAGTTTGAATAGATCTCAAGCCCACTAAAGAATTAACTATTCTTCGAATCACACCAAGAGGGTGGTGGGATTTGAAAAAATAGTGGGAGACTAGTACAATTAAAGACCAAATTGTATAAGAACTTTATTTGAAAATACATTACTTATCGTCTACCTCGTACATTTTGTAGATAGCACGAAATGGCTAAAAATCCACTTTATACAATTCTCGAAACAAACAAACTGACCGGTCCCGACTTCCCCAATTGGCTAAGACACCTTAAGGTGGTTCTACAATATGAAAAGAAGGACTACATTCGGACGGCTGAACAGCCGGGAATAACTCCTGAAAGTACTGATAAGGATAGAGAGTACGTTAAGCTTTGGTCGGATGACAATATCCAAGCGAGATGCCTTATCATGACTACAATGTCAAATGAGTTGCAAAAGCAACATGAGAATATGATATTGGCAAAGGATATTGTCAACCGCCTTGAAGAGTTGTACGGTACTAGAACAAGGAGAGAGAGGTATGCTATCTCGAAGTAACTGTTTGGAGCAAGGATGAGTGAAGGTGCATTTGTCAGTGATCACGTCCTTAAGATGATTCAATTAATTCACAAGATGAACGATTTGGACGTGGTGCTTGATGGAGACCTTTGCGTCAACCTAGTCCTTCAGTCTCTCCCAAGGTCTTATGACCAATTCGTCATCAACTTCAACATGAACAACTTGAATGCCTCATTAAATGAGTTGTTGAACATGTTGACAAGTGCTGAGAGCACCATCAAAAGGACAAGTCGGTGTTTCTTATGAATTCATCTTCTAAACCTAAGAAGGGTAACAAGAATAAGAATAAGTCTAAGAAGCTGAAAGGTAGTGATGTGTTAAGAAGGTGAAAAAAGCCAAATCAGATAAGTGCTTTAAATGTGAGAAGACTGGGCACTGGCAAAGGAACTGCAAAGAGCCGCCGACTTAAGGTACGTTCTTTGTTGAAGTTAACTTTTCAGCTAATGATTCTTTTTGGATTCTAGACACTGGATGTGGAGTTCATATCTGTAATAACTTGCAGAAGATGACAAGAATCAAGGAGCTAAGTAGAGGAGACATGACCCTGCGGATGAGAAATGGAGCACGGGTTGCTGCCAAAGCCATGGGGACGATCTACTTAGGGATAGAAGATAGAAATTTAGTATTAAATTCTGTTTATTTTTTTCCTGAAATAATAAGAAACATTATCTCGATTCCGGTTTTGGATCGAGAGGGTTATTGTTTTAAGATTCGTAATAATACTTTGTTTTTATCTTATGAATCGTCTCTTATTATGGAATCAAAATTGCAAGATGGAGTTTATACTATTTTCCCAAGAATTTCTAATCTCAATATTCAACAAACAAATAAACGTGAATGAGATAATCAAGCAAACGCACTCATGTGGCACGAGATACTAGGTCATATCTCCAAAGAAAGAATTCGAATCCTAGCAACTCATTTATGCCTCCAAAACTTAGATGAATTGACAACTTGCGAATTGTGTCTCAAAGGGAAAATGACCAAGTTGCCATTTTCGGGTAAAGCAAAATGAGCCACAAGTCCATTGGATTTGATCCATACGGATGTGTGCGGCCCTATGAGCATAAATGCTCGAGGAGGATTTAGCTACTTCATAACCTTCAGCGACAATCACTCTCGGTATGGTTTTGTATATCTGATGAGATATAAATCTGAATCCTTTGAGAAATTCAAGAAGTTTAGATATGAGGTAGAGAAGCAACTTGGAACAAGTATTAAAGCTCTTCGATCTGATCGGGGTGGAGAATACTTGTCTTCCGAGTTCATTGATTATCTTAAAGAGAATGGGATTCTCTCATAGTGGACTCCGCCAGGCACGCCTCAACATAACGGGGTAGCCGAGCGAAGGAATCGAACATTGTTGGATATGGTTCGATCCATGATGAGTTTCACTGAAGTTCTTAAGTCCATGTGGGGCTATGCGCTTGAAACGTCAACCTATCTATTGAATAGGGCGCCGTCCAAGGCTGTGCCCAAGACCCCATATGAAACTTGGTGTGGAAAGTCACCCTCGTATGCTCACTTGAGAATATGGGGGTGCCCCGCTTATGTAAAGCATTTAGTGGGAGACAAATTGGATCCCAAATCCTCTTTGTGTTATTTTGTAGGGTATCCAAAGGAAACTATTGGATACTACTTTTACAATCATGTGGAACAAAAGGTGAATGTTTCAAGAAATGACAATTTCCTAGAAAAAGGATTCCTTTTGGATAGGAAAGGCAAGGCTGTAGAGCTTAATGAGATGAATCAAAGTGATTTGAATCAAGGAGTACAAAATAACCTTCCTGACACCAATGAAGCTAATTCCGATATACCTACTAAGAACACACAACCCTTGAGGAGATCTGAAAGAGTCCCAAAGGCACCTGAAAGATGGCTTGGCTTGTTGGAAGAAAAGAACTCAGAAGATCCTCCCTTTGACTCTGATCCAAAGAGTTATAAGGAAGCAATGTCTAACATTAATTCGGGAAATGGCTTGAAGCCATTAAGTCTGAAATGGACTTCATGAACTCCAACAAGGTATAGAACTTGGTGGACCCACCTGAGGGAATGAAGCCCATTGGCTGTAAGTGGGTCTATAAGAGGAAGCTTGGAGTCGATGGAGAGGTGGCTACCTATAAAGCACGCCCCATGGCAAAAGGATTCACTCAGAGGCAAGGTATTGACTATGAGGAAACCTTCTCGCCAGTGGCGATGCTGAAATCAATAAGGATTCTGCTTGCTATATCTACATTTCTCAATTTTGAGATCTGGCAGATGGATGTAAACACTGCATTCCTCAATGGAGAGATTCAGGAAGATATATACATGCAACAGCCATAGGGCTTTACATTCGAAACGAGCGAACACAAAGTGTGTAAGCTCCAAAGGTCCATTTATGGATTAAAGCAGGCTTCCCGAAGCTGGAATAAACAGTTTGACACTGTCATACAGAAGTATGGATATGTGTGAAACGTTGAAGAGGCTTGTGTGTACAAGAATGTTAGTGGGAGCGCGGTTACGTTTCTCATACTTTACGTTGATGATATTCTTTTGATCGGAAATGATATTGGAATGATACAGTCGACTAAAGTATGGCTGTCTAAACAATTTTCTATGAAGGATATGTTGGGAATTATACGAATAAAACATAGCGGAAAGTAAATTTAATTCCCAAAGCCCGAATCATCTCTAATCCTCGTGTTTAATTATGTATAGAAAGATTACCGTTCTCGCGTATGTTGATTTCTGAACGTGATCATTTTCTCTAACACCGAATTTGCCAACGTCTCTAATTCGTCACGCCGAAATCAAAAACAAAAAACTCCTCCTTTCTTCCTTGTCAAAGACGGCTAGAGAGAGAGAGAGAGGTGGGAGACTTTTTCTTGGAGAGAAAGTTATGTAAGTTGCCTTGTGTTATTATTCACCTTGTGATATATTTATATCATTATAAAACAATAACCCTAGCATGCAAGAGCCCTATTTGGGCGTCTATTTGGCCGCCCCTTAGTGGGCTCGGAAGCCTTCGGGCTTTCGTCTTGCTTGTTAATTAATTAATCGGATAATTTATTTATCCAATAAATAAATTGATAATCCAATTAATTCAATTCCTAATTGATTTATAATTCAATTTCTCCAAGAAATTAATTAATTAAATTATCCAATAATTAATTACGGCATCCAATGCCGTGAATTTCTCTCAAGTCTTTTTCCCATGTTTTTCCTTTTGCACTTCTTTTAAGCGCGACTCTTTAGGTTCGTCTCAAAAGGCAATTAGGAGGAATCCAAAGGGGTGTGAGTGACACCTAGCCAGTCTCGTGGCTCACACCATAACCCAATTGAGAATGAATGAATAGGGTCATTTCCAAACCTTTACGCCGTGAATACCGTACGTGTATAAACCTTTTATTCTTATATCCCAGTCAAGTAAGAGTCATGGTTTAAAGTCAAACTCATATAACTTGACCATATGCCTAAGCTCATAATAAGTCGAGGTATTTAAATGCTTTGGCCAAAGACTTTCATCCTCACTTATTCATGATCGCATAGGATATTTTACTCATTCACTTATGAGAGAATAAATTCCATATTGCAAATCAGTTAACAATGCTACTTGCCCATCAAGTCGCACTTCGAGGTCGATTCCACCAACAGGTGATTTGAATCTAACTACTCTAATGACAGACTTGATGTCACACGTACCTATCACTACTTATCAGTTTCATCATTAACTGTCAATGAGTAAATACCCATGTGATGAACTAATGCGAGCTGTGTTCGAACATATCAGTCCAACTGACACATCTATGATATAAATTCCCACTACCATTTCCATTGTGTACGACTGACACTTTCTCTGTCGAAACTTACATCATACAAGTCTTTATTCACTATTGATGCCCAATCAATATTTCTTAGACTTGTGAACCCTTTTAGATGTCAAGGGTCAAACCATTCTAATGTCTTTCCTCCTATCCCATAGGAGGTAGAAGGTTCGCCTTGTTATCAAGGACTTTACGTTGTTTATTCACACCTTATAAATGCCTATAAGAAAACAACAATCAACTGCCTTATATTAATAGAAAAACCATAGTTTAGTTACAATGTTTATGCCCTATAAATCTATCCTCTTTATGGCATTCAAGGGCATATACTCTAACAGGATATGGGAGAGGCATCCTACGTACTTAGTATGAAGATATACCGAGAGAGATCGAGTAGGCTACTGGGACTCTCCCAATCCGCATATATCGATCGCGTACTTAAGAGATTTAAGATGGAAGAATCCAAGAGAGGATTCTTGCTAATGGGACATGGGATTACACTTTCCAAGTCGATGTCTCCTAACAGTCGAGAAGAAAGAGTAAGAATGTCCCAAATACCTTATGCCTCGGCTATAGGTAGCATAATGTACGCGATGATATGCACATGACACAATGTGGCGTACGCATTAAGTGTGTGCAGCTGTTATCAGGCTAATCCCGGTGAAAAGCACTGGAATGCAGCAAAAGCGATCCTTAAGTGCCTTAAAGGACTAAGGACATGTTTTTGATATACGGACGTGGAAAATTGGAGTTAGAGGGATACACTGATTCGAGTTTCCAAACAGATGTGGACGACTCGAAGTCGGTCTCGAGATTTGTCTATCTGCTCAATGGAGGAGCCGTCAGCTGGAAAAGTTCCAAGCAAGCAACTGTGGCAGACTCCACCACTGAAGCAGAATATATCGCAGCTTCAGAGGCTGTGAAGGAAGGTGTTTGGATAAGGAACTCCATCCAACAATTGGGTGTAGTTCCATCTGTTGTAGACGCAGTACCTTTGTACTTTGACAACAGTGGGGGTATTGCGCAAGCAAAGGAGACAAGGTCTCATCAAAAATCCAAGCACATACAGAGGAGATACCACTTGATCAGGGAGATCATTGGGAGAGGCGACGTTTGAGTAGAACGTGTGGACTCAGCAGACAATGTGGCGGACCCGCTCACCGAACCCTTAAGCAAAAAAGTATTTGAAGGATGTCTAGGGAGAATGGGCCTCAAGCACATGGGTAATTGGCACTAAGGCAAGTGGGAGGTTGTTAGAGTTTATGCCCGACACACCAATTTTGGGCGTCATTCCATGTAATAATAACTCTAGCTAAACGATCTTTTTCATATAAATAAAGTTAATCTTTTGGCATTCTTTATTCGTGTATATAGCTTGGTCTTAACTTAGAATAAAGTCCCGAAGGATCACACATAGCTATGGGACATCATTACGCATTGGGAATGACAATGATGGAATATGTCTCCAAGGCTATGATCCTTAAACATATGTTCCAAGTCATGAATGGGCTTATATGATGCATACTCTTGATAAAGTGTATCTCGTTCCATAGATATTGGCATGGTGAAAGACTATGCATATATGAGGGTTCCTATTGTGGGAATAGGTATACTGAAAAACCACATGGAAGTTCCATTAAATGGAATCCCAATCGAATCTGGAACTTCTAGTGGTCTTGTAGTATAAGAGTAATCATTAGAACCTGAGGTTCCATTGGATGTCTTATACACAATCGAACATGTCTTGATTTGTTACATGATTACTTAGATGATCACAAATGGGCAAAATTAGACATGGGCTGATTGTGTATGAAGACACGTGAGAATCAAGATGGGATCTATGTCTGACATTAGTCTTGTCAATGAATCTCCTATGTTTACATAGTGAATCGACTTAGGAATCTTCGGCCGAAGTATGATATCTAAAGAGGCGTAGGGTTTCCTCGTTTAGATAGTCGAAAGTCGATCTCACCGTATATAGGAAACATAGTTATTGAATTAATAAGGCTTCGACCTTAGCCACTGCTCTAGATTCAATCGGGAGATTAGATGGAGGGATCTTACTTATACAAGGATCAAGATCCAAAAGGCGTATCTTTATCTTCGTCTTTGTCTAGGTTTTCGTGGCCCGTTGCTAGACAGTAACCATGATTTGTAAGTGCCGAGAATTAATATGGTGATTAATTTGAGGCTTGATTAAATCAAAGGAATGATTTAATCTAGTGCTTTCTATTATAGGAAAGCACACTAGCACTTTGAGAAAGTGTACTTACTACTAGATAGTAGACGAGCCTAAGGGGTCACACACTTAACTTGTGAGAGTCACTGCTCATATGATGTGATTAATCAATTTGAGGAAATTGAGGAAATTAGGAAAGTCTAGTCCTTTCTTAATATGGAATATGAATTAATTGAGGCGATTCAATAAATTCGACTGTTTTAATTAATCTTGTAGAATTAATTAAATTAATGGACCTAGTAGAGTCCAAGTATTTTATTTAGTTGGGCTTGGTCCAAGTTAAATAAATAAGTCAATTGGAATAAATAAATATAATTAAATGGGTTTTAATTATATAGGAATATTTAATTGATGGGTTTAGCCCATAAGTAAATATGGAGTCAAGAATTAATTCTTGGACTCCAAATAAGGATGATAGCCAATTTTTGGGGCCCTTGGCAGTTGGATTCGAAATCTAGGTGAAGAAGGAAAGGGTTTTCTTCTTCTCCAAGTCTTGCAGTTGAATTAGGACTCTAGGACTCCTATTCTATATATATGAGAATGCAAGACTAAAACCTTAAGCTTTTGAGGAGTGCAAAATTCGAAACCCCAGCTGGAAAATTGAGAGAGAATTTTCTTTGTCGTTCTTAAGCCAAAAATCGGCCCCTTCCCTTATTCCAATACGACATCGTTTTGTTCATGTGTTGAACTTAACGATTCACATATTCCATCCCTTCACATAATCAAGCCTAGGTTTTAGACTTAGATCTATTTTGTTGGCTAGCACCAATAATGAAGTAGGTGGTGACTTGAATGAGGTGAGGATACATCTTAGAGGTGCGACGTTTGGAGCACTTAAACCTGGGATACAATCGACGGGCAATTTCCTCCAAGAAATCGCGTGGAATTGCACCACAGGGTTGAAAAGATCCTAGATTGTTGCAGTGAGAATTTAATCAAGAGATAAAATTCTCGCAACTTTCTCTATAGCATAATCGAGCACACTATTATTCCTGTTTTGGGTGGTTGTATGTTTAAATTTTAAATTCCGCTACCACGAGCCTCCCAGGGAATAGAACCCAACCAAACAGGATGGCATCCCTTTAGTAAATGACGCATTGGTGATATCAGCAACCATCTCAAAGTTTTGGGTGAATAAAGTGTTAGTCGACAGTGGGAGTTCAGCATACATAATTTTCTACAATGCCTTCACCCAATTGGGGGGTAGATAATGCTCAACTTCAAGCAGTCAACACCCCCCTTGCGGGATTCACGGGTGAGACCATGGAAGCCTTAGGGGAAGTGTCTCTCCCCATCTCTCTGGGCGCATATCATGCACGTTCCACCAAGATGGTCAAGTTCCTAGTGGTCAAAGCCCCCTCCACCTATAATGTCATATTGGGGAGGCCGAGCTTAAACTTATTTCAAGCAGTCATTTCAACTTACCACATGAAGATCAAGTTTCCCACCCCTGTGGGAGTGGGAGAAGCTATTGGGGATATCAAGGTCGCAAGGGAATGTTATGAAAATGCATTGAAGAAACCCAAGAGGAAGCATGGCGACAAGGATCCCATAGACAAAGGGAAACAAATCGCCATCAATTGGATATCGTTGAGAGAAGCTCACTTGGGGGGCCAGGCCAAATTAGCCCAACGGTCATTCCTAGGTGTCCACTTGCCAACTGATAAGCTCCCTATAGAAATGAACAGCACGTGGAACCACTCCTCGAACCTGACAATGCACTAAGCCCCAAGTGGCTTCAGAAGGTAACCCATCGTAAACACCACTTTATTTCATATTCTACTATCAGACAATATCATGTTTGCCATGAGCCAAGTGTTTACTTTAAATTTTGAGGTGCCTAAGTGTACCCACGGACATTGTTGTTTTGAGGTGCCTATGTGCACCCCTTCCCCTCCTTTTTGTTATTTTCTGCATGGATGATTGAATAATTTTTCTAAGTGTTGGATAGCAACCTTTCTTTATTGCATATGATGAATGTCATTTACACGTGATAGTTTGATAGCATAACATACGGGTAGTATGTCACCTCTGGTGATTTAACAACACCCAAAACTAAATTCCCTCGGTATCACCGCTTTCGACTGAGGCTATTTCAAAATTCTATTACTTAGTTTATTTTCGCTGCTCTACATGTTACCGTTACAGCAGTTGTTAACACTAGGTCATTGTGGCCACTGGCTGAACGTATATTTGAGTGCTTATGTCACCATTATTATGTTATCACGTTATCAAAAACTTTTAATGATTAAACGTTTCACCCACATAATGGGGAAGCAAAAATACAAATACGACCCTTGAAGCTAATTAAGTTTCCACTAGAGGCGTTATAAAAATTATCTACGATCCCACTCGAGGTCAATATGGGTGGCACCGCGAAAATCCCCCGAACTATCAAAGACTCGATCGAGGATGGGCCACCCCATAATCCCTCCAATAATATTGAGAGAGGTTTAGGACTTACAAAAGGTCTCCCCACTCCCATTAAGGTTATGGAACAAGATTATGAACAAATAAGAGGCTACCAAACCCCCATTAAAAAGTGACCGCAAGTTCCACAAACCATGTCACTCCTTTACACAAAATAAATATAGTGCAAATAGACTTTGCTACTCCAAGTGTTGTCACAACCAAACACCAAGGAGATGGCCAAAAAGGTGGTTAGCCCACCCAAAAATGCCAAAACTTACACCCACTAAAGCATTTATAATGGGGCAAAGATGCAATTTCACTTCACGTACCAAATGCGTGAAACTAATAGCTATCTAAGCCTCCCAAAACAAATTTCAATTCAAAATACTAGTAGCAAGCTAATGGCCGCCTACTAAAGAAACAACTAACTAATAGCCGGCTACGAAGTATTCATAGAAAATATTATTCAACCCCACCATATCAAACATGGGAGAAGAAAATGACTACATGTCAAAGAGAGTAAAAAAAATTTAACTCACTTGCGTCAAATGGACGCTGCCTGGTGACTTACTCCTAAATTTGACAAGCATATTAAGGAGTAGGGGGCATGGGGGGAGGAAGTCTAGCTAAGTGGCTAACTGTTGTATTATACAAAAATCACCAGCGGCGAAACAACTACAAGCAGTACTAAAGACCAGCGGTACCAAAGCTAAAACTCATGATTCATGCATCTGCAAAGTACTAAGGCAAGAAATAAAAAATAATCTATCACTTAGAAAGAGATAGCAATGTTCATGAAAATCCCCAAGAGGCAACATGCCAAAGGATAACAAATATCCAATAAGCCGCACACGGCTAAAACAATGTAAGCCCATTCATAGGCAAATAAAAATAAGTTTTAAAACTCTTAAAACAAAAATTAGAATAAAGACAGTGCAAAAAAGTAAATCCTGATAACGGCTGAGAAAGCGGTCGATGCCTCAACTAGCTGTACTGCCCCCAGCATCGGTCTCCCCGTCATTGGTATCGGGAACATTCTCGTACAACCAAGCAAAACTGCCACTGGGGTATCGACCACTATAGCGAAGAGTCTTATGGCACTTGCGCACCATCTTGGTCATAAAGCCCCTGGCAACCTTATAAGCCCGCTGGTTGCACACCTCAATAAAGGCGGCACTCTTGCGAAATTTATCCACCGCCGACGTCTTGGCATCACTGAGAGTTTTTTTCCCAACATCCGAGTTAAGGAAGTAGTTACCGTCGGACTTCTCCGCCTCAAGCTTCTTTTGGGATTCCTTATGCTTTCCCTCCCATTTGTCAGCTGAGTTCTTGGCCCTCCAGAACTGTGAAAGAAGTTGCTGGTTCTGTTGAAGGCTCTCTCGATGCTCCTTCTCCACCTCCTCGCACTTAAGGCTAAGGCAGTGTGATAGTTAGACCGCCTGACAAATAACAAGAGTGAGGATAAAATCTCAGATGTACGAGTATGTAGCCTCAAAATAATAGCAATCACACGCACCTACTCGATCAGCCCTAGTGCAAATCTCCTGATCGAGACGCTCAACCAGGTAGCATCGTAGTCGGTCACGACCATCCTCATCATAGACTAAGGTGTCACGGGACTAGTCGAATCCCAAAAGGAATTAAAATTGAGGTCCAAGTTCGCCCCAGAGTTAAACAAACCAATGCTAAGTCTGGCGGAGCTAGAACTTCTCAGAGAAGAACCACGAGCGCGCTTCGCTACTAGAACTGGCGGAGGCCAACAATATGAAGGCACATGCTCTCCAGCAGGGGCTACTCCTTTGCCACAACTAGTTCTCGGAGACGAATGAGTTGAGTGCCCAATAGCGTTGTCGCCACCTTCTGTCTCCACACAATAGTGCCCTGAAAGCTAGCGGGGGCGCCCGATTTACGGCCATGATTACCCTTAGAGCCTAAGTCTGCCACCAAGGAATCAAAATTCAATGTGCATGGCACCTGCTCCGGCGGGATAAAGTCCAATGGGGAGAGAACCCCGGGCACGCTCGTCGGGGTGAGGTGTGGGGGACCTGACTGATCAGCCCCATCAATACGACCGAGTGAAGCGTGGGAAGCTCGAGGCATGGTAGAGTTCACCTTGCCACCCTTGGGCACCCTCATGCCTGCATAAAATACATAAGACCGCCAAATGTTAGTACGTGAGAGCATAAGTCCAAATAACACTTAAAAGTTACAACGTAAAATGCAATAAAATTAAGGGCACACGTATACCATGAGTATAGAACTAGTTGACATCAAATCTACTGTCAAACAAACCCGCCTTGCTAAAGGTAACTCTGATTGTTTTTGCATGCGGGTGACATGTTGAGGAGCAAGGCTCCCATTCCAACACAAAGGCGTTGGTATACCCAAGTGGGTAAAGGCAAAGTAAAAGAACTTCAGTTTTCAATCACCCCCAGGTTTAATATTACCCTCCAAAAACCTAGCGGTCGGCGTGGGGAAAAAGTATACATATGGCGTGGAACGACGCGTCTTAACTGTGAATAGAGCCTGAAAGGCATCTAAATTTATGTCAAAACCTAACTCGGTGAACAGAGAAGCAAAGCCCTCAAAGAAGGTAAAACAAGTAGGGGTTAATTGACTTATGCAAATGTGATAGTGGTCTCAGATCTCCCCAAAAAGTTTATGGTAGGGAAATGTGAGTTCTGAACGAAAATACTCTAAGTAGAGGATCCCATGACCCTCGGGAGGATCTAAAATTCAGCAGCCTGGCATGGGCAGGATTAACTCAAAATCCACCGTGGTGTCCTCAACAAGTGCTAAAAGTTTGGCCTCAGTGATAGTGGAATCATGAGAGTTGAAAGCAAGTCTGTCTTGAGGGGCCGGATCCTCATTGTCTAGGGGAGAATGGCCCCCTCGCCCTATGAAAGTAAGGGGGTTCCATCAATTACTAGTCCTTAATAGATGTTATCTAAATACAATAGCACACACACAAAAATCGATCACACCCAAAGAGACTAAGTAAAAGAAATCAGCAAGAGGTGAGCCGACCCCAACGTCGCCCCTCATAGCGTATTCACGTAATTACACAACATCCCGGGGGATAAAGCTAGCGCCCCGTGGCACAGCCGCTAGGGCAATGTGCCTCTAGGTCGAGTCATGAGGCACGTAAGCCACGTGACCTAACCGCAAGGCACAATTCACGCCCCTTTACGCGACGCCCTACAAATCCTAGACGACGCTCTATTGAGGCGGGAAGGTCATATGTTGAAGCCAACTACAATGAGGGTAGAAAAGCAAACTATCCCCTAAGCTATTAGCATGGCACCACAAGCAAAAAAGAAGCAAAGGCAAATTATGCTATCATTACCTTGGTCACCTTGGCTTTTGCCCATGGTTGATTGAAAAAAGCTCCTAGAGAGAGAATTTCTTTAGAGAATAATTTGAATGAATATGAGGATATGAATGAGAATTGTGGGTTAAAGACCAACTACCCATCCACACTTATGCAAAAGGTGGGTGAGAGGCCTTTATAAATCACTTCCCAGTACAAATTGAAGCTAAGTGGCAAGACCTAAGCGGGGTTACTTCTATGAAAGGCTCCTTATCTACTCCCTCAGAGAAAATTCACTAGTTATTGAGAGTAAAACTACCAAAAAACTAAGAACTGACTTGATCCCACATGTCTTGGGTATGTAGGCAGCTCGCTACATTCGAGTGCAGTCTATACCTCAACCAACCCCCAACCTAGTTTTTCGTGCGTTGGATCGGTTCCACTACCTCACGTGGTCAATCATGTAACATTCACTGTCTAACGATTTTTACCATCATCAAAGGAGAAATCGAAAAGGAAAATCTGATTTTTTTTTTGGTGAACTCTATTTCTTTTGAAAAATGTTTCAATGAATTTTCACATAAAATATGCTCATATTGTTGACCAATTATATATCAACTAAAGTCCGATGAGAATACAACAAAATTGACCGACGTAGTTCTAAACTGCAGCACGAAGCGAACTAGATTCAACTTATCAAGGCACAATCTTCCCGGCAGACCCTTCATTGTGACCGCACTCCTTATCACCACACATTTCTTTTTTTTCTTGTATGACTATGAAAATACAATTTTCTATGAGACCCTTTCAAAGTTGGAAGATATAAGTGAAAATCGCCATTGGTTAAAATTTTATATTATTGTAGAAGCAATGTTTAGAAATTTTGTAATTCTGGTGTGTATCATTTTCATAGCGTAGTAAGAAAGTTTGAATTTTGAGATTTAAGCAGTGGAAGGGGGCTTCGAAGGGATGGATGACTGCCCTGGTGAGTGAAGATGACAGAACGCCGAGTCTCATGTTGTGGAGATGATTTTGTTTTAAGCTTTAGGATAATTTTGTCAATAAAGGCTAATTTGCTTAGGCATTAGGGGAATTGCTCTGGTTGTATCACTAGCCTATTGGTATTTCTTTCTTTTAATTTAACGTTCAGAATTGAGGATTATGATTTTATGCTAGTACTTTGGATTTAGCTGACTCAGCAATTTTCACTCTAAAAGGAAACCCTCTCTTTTTTTAATCTTGTGACCAACACACACAATTCAGCCAAAATGTGACTAAATCTGTAGATTATTTTGTTAGAGCAACTCCAAGGTATAACAGAAAAATACAATTTTTGCACTATTTTTGTGCAGATACAGTAACTGCATTCCAATGTATTACACCATTTCTCACACAAAAAGTATATTCCTTAGAATATTCCTTTTTACACCTCATTTATCCAATTTCTCATATTTTACAAATAACACCCAACTTTAAGTTTTTTATTACGTATTCATCCAAGGAAATATATTGTCTTGTTTTATGATATTACAATTTATTATATTTTCGTAATTTAAAAATAACTATTTAATAATAAATTATTAAAATTAAATTTAAATCTATTTGATATTTTGTAAATTAAATTAAAAATTTACACAATATATAAAGGTTGGGTTTACAATTTATATATCACATTAAAACAAACATTACACTGATTGCTTTACATTAATACAACACGATTGAAAATGACTTGATAATATTATTCATTAATTTTGTGAATTACCATGTTGCTCCCATAAATGCTCTATTAATGCATTACGAAGTTCAATATGAGCATTCCTATCTTTGATTTGTCTATATCGATCAAGGAATTGTTGAAATGTCTGATTTTCATCCGCCGGTTCAACTATTGAAGGTGGTGCTTCTACTGCATCAGCAATTGGTGCACTGAGATCACGTTCATCTTCAATTATCATGTTGTGCAAAATAATGCACGCAGTCATGATGTCATGTAGCACTTTTTTTTCCAAAAACGTGCCGGTCCTGCAACAATTGCAAATCTTGATTGTAGAACTCCGAATGCACGCTCCACGTCTTCCTACATGCTTCTTGTTTCTTCGCAAAATATTGTTTCTTTGGCCCCCGCGGCTCTCGAATAGTTTGCACTAGAATGGACCATTTTGGATATATACCATCAGCTAAATAATATCCCATATTGTATTCTTTTCCTTGAATAACATAATATGCTGGGGGAGCAATACCTTGAGCAAGACTGGAAAACAAATGTGATGATTCTAATACATTAATATCATTATTGGTACCTAACATATCGATTTACAAACAAAGAAATATAGATATTGCACGAGAGGATAAAATTTTGGAGAAGGACTTGAGTTCTATCGATGATCCAACGGTTTGTGCTCATTATCAAGCTCAACAATTACAAATTATACAAAAAAGAGCTCAACCACCGTCTACATCAAATGATTATGGTCACTATTTTCCTAATTTCGGTGGAGATGGAACCGATTTACCACCAAATTAAGTTGTTGTTGTCTATCTAATTTATTAGTCTTATTTATATCTTTAATTACTCTTTTTTCAAAAACGTGTATTTTGGTATTTTATGCAATATAATCTATGTTGAAATGAATATTTTAATGTTTTTAACTTATATTGTATATGCACTTTGTACTACTTTTAATATATATCTATTATTCATAATTGAATTAAAATCATATATAATAAATTAACAAAAATTACAAACATAGGACCTAGTCATAACTTTTTCAAAGTTTAGGGACCTAATTATATAGGACTTAATTGTAACTATACAAAATTATAATACTAAACTGAAATAAAAAAAATTATGGGCCCTACCCACGGCAAAAATGTCGTGGTGAACAGTGTCACGCTAAATATGGTGTGACACTGTTCATCAACCCCATTTTGCAGTGAGTTTTGCCGCTCCAATGAAAATTGCACAATTTTTGTGCTCCCTTGGAGTTGCTCTTAGTGCAATAAGTTGGAGAACCTTATCCCAAAAGTGGTATAGTTAGCAAAAGAAAATTGTAATTTCTATTTTATTATATATAATTTTTTAAGAGAAGCAATGAGATCCCCCATCATGTCTGTCGTCTATTCTATGTCCGGACTTTGTTGTTGGGTGATTAATATATGATGTTTGTTTTTGACAAAAAATAAATAAAAAATCAACGGTCATGGGGCTCAAAGTTTCTATTTCACGAGTTTAGGGGGTGATGAGATATTTAGATATAGTTGGAGGGTTAAAATGTTGTTTCCAAAGACTTCCGGTTTCCAGGCTGACATAACGGCGAGGAGCAAACCCACGCTCAACAGTAAGTCTGTAAAAAAATCACCGATATAACTCCTACGTGGCCGAAGCCTACAAATCTATCTATATATATGACACACTGAAAAAGTATACTATTAAGAGGGCCCACCTTTTATGATTACCTCGTTACCTCGTAGCGTATGATATGACGATACTGTGCGATCCTTAAAACGAACAGATGCATATCTTTATCGGTTCGTTAGCATGTTTTTATTATGCCGTGTATGGTGTAGATGAACAATCCATGGGATATAAGGCCATATTTGCACTATGGATCCCTATCGAGCCTCAAAATTGTAAAACACTACAAGATCCGCGTGTTCCTTCCATTCGGGTAGGGTTAGCCCGTACCCGACCCTAAAAGATACGATCTTGGCCGTTCACTAACAACATGTGGCGTTATTTGAGGAGATCATCCAGCTGGCAGAATAGTATCCGTACAGTGTGGATGAACACTATAAATACCCGCATTTATGAATGAAAAGGGGGGACGACAACATTTAACACATTCGTTAATTTGCTCATACCTTCGTATTCAGACTAAGATTTGACAGTACGATCCTTTATATAAATTTGGATAGCTCGTATTATGAATCATCTTTACGATAGGAAATTCATACATAAATTAGGAACTACGTTAGACTTGATCCCTAAGTGGTACGTAGGCAGCTCGATTCATCGGGTGCAGTCTATAATCTTCGTTTAGTTACATTTTGGTTCATTTTGCGAGGTCGTCCAGACTGAGAGGGTAGGATTAATTTCTGACCTAGATCAGTTGGCGCCGTCTGTGGGAAACTGCTGGAAAATTGCTAAGTTTGAGTTCTGAAAGAATGTCTAATGAAAGGGAAAATCATGTTCGCATCGAAGGTTCGTCATCGAATGAGCGGATGGAGTCTCCGAGAGGAGGATTGGAAGGAATAAGTGAAGGAAGGGTGACGATGACGAAGAAGGCTCTTGATAAGCTGGTGCAGGAGTGGATTGACGAAGCATTTTGAAGGTTTATGGAGGCAACGCCTAACACTCCAAATGTGCAACAGGGGCGTCATGTTCCACTGGCACCAAGGGGTTTGTTTCCAGATACTGAGGGGATCACACCTGGCAAAGAGAAGAGGGTTGAGCCGGTGTTGGGATATCAGTCGGAGAAGGAGAGTGATAGTCGGGTTGCTGGTCATTCGGAGATTCGGCGGGCTAAACAACCGATGCAAGGTCCCAAAGAGAGGCCCATTCTGTCTAGGGCAGACACCCCCAAACTTGAGTTTGATCGTCCTCGAGCAAAGAAAATAGAATCCACCCATAAGCTCTATGAATTGTTTAGACAATTTCAACACAAAAACGCAAGATACTACCCCTTAAAACAAGATTTATGAAAAATTAATCATTCATCAAAAACATTCAAGATTCATATGTCTCAAAGTCTTCATCATTACCCCATGTCATGACTTTTATGTCTTTTCTATGTCAAGAATCCAAATTAGGCAAGCTTATGCAAACACATCAAACTTATTGACATAAATCGACTTCGAAATTGTAAAACTTATTTGAATGCACAATACACGATAACCATGATCAAAAGGTCTTTTCAGCTTGTAATGTAGGGCTCGGGTGTTGGCTAGGTTGGGAATTTATGGATAAAAGTGACTTAAGGTTTAGAGAGCCTAAAACTCGATATCCTCAAGCTATACTAACTAAATAAACTTCATACTCCAAATTCTCACCCCGTTTTCCTCTTCTTTTTTTTTTTCTTTTCTTTCTTTCTCTTTTTTTTTCAAACTCACAACCCCCAAACTTAATTCCTGTCGATATTGGGTTGTGTAAGAGTGACAACACCTAACCAATGATCATTGAAGCATCACATATATGGCCTAGTCAAGAAATGTTTTCTTTTTTTTTTCAATCATATTTTTTCGAACATTTTTTTTTCCGACTATTTCGGCTCAACTTTATTCAATTGCTTCTCACATCCTTCTCAATCATCTAATATACCTCAAAACCTTCATCACTTCTCAAACTAAACCAACTCAATCTTCCCGCTCTTATGTGCACGAGACAACAAGATGCACACCCAATCATAGCTAAAAAATATCAAGTTCTACGCTCTCATAACCGGGTAATTCATTCTTTGTTTTTCTTCCAGGCTAAAGGGTAGTTGATGTGGTTCATGAAAGAAAGTCGAATGGTGGTCTATGGTGTGCTTAGCACACCCCATTCTTATCATTAAGGCTCAAATAAAGGTCTAGAGATAATGAATATAGTGCAAGCTAATGTAAGGCTAAAGACAAATCAAAGATGGCCTAAATCATGTCATGGTCACGCAATATCAATACACTCATCAAAGTGAAACAAACGTAGAAGTTCTATGTCGAGAGTTCTCTAAAATTCACATAATATTGACTAACACGAATATCAAGACACAAACTAAACATGTTTATCACAATTAAAGGGTTTTGACTAGGAACAAATTGAAACAAAAAATTCGTCATGCTTTATCAAAGCAAAGCAAATAATTGTTCATAAAAAAAATTATTCAAAAGGGTTTCACTTGCGAAAATGTGTACAAATTGTAAAAATCGGGCACAAAAAATATGTAACATGCATATGCACTTCATGTATCCCACCCCCAAACTTAAAAATTAACATTGTCCTCAATGTTAAACAAGAAAATGCGAAGAGAGTAAAGATACTCCCCTGATTGGAGAATTTGAAATCGGAAGTTGTGTGTAGTGCATCTGAAAGATCCTAGGTGATGCATGGCCACCCCCAAACTTATTTGCAACCTACACAAAAATAGAGAAACCATAAAAAGGAACAAGGGAGATGAACCGACTCAACAACAAAAGAAAAAAAAAACAGACATGATAAAAATAAAAACTAAACTAACAGAAACGAAAAGCAAGCAAAAAGATAAAAAAAAAACTTGGGTTGCCTCCCATGAAGCGCTTGTTTTAAGTCATTAGCTCGACTCCCTTGCACTGCTCATGGTGGATCATAAGGAGCAATGCCAACTTTGTATGGACGAGCCTTTTTGTGCTTTTTCCAGTTGCGTAAGGGCTTCTCCCGTCCAATCTCTATCACACAACCTAAAAGAATTAAAAGTGAGCATAAGGTCTCTTTCAAAAATACATAATTGAAGTGTAAAGATGAAAGTTTAATTGGAAGTGAGAAAGAATGCTCAATGGATGATTGCAACTCATATGTGGTTGTCCCATACCCCCCTAGCCTTGGTTTTGACAACTCAAATTGTGGTACATCCAAGTGATTTATATATCCTCTGATTTTCTCATTCTCTACAGTGGTATCACTTGGGTTCTCAAAATATGCATCGAATGGATCACTAGAGTTGGAAACCTTGACTTCAACATTCTCCACTCTATCTCTCTGGTAATTGATGCACTTTTTTAAGAAATCGAGAGATATGATGGTAGGTGGTGTTGGATTCTTGAAGATTTCTAATGTCTTTTCTTAGTCATCTGATGGGATGGATTTCGGAGACTCTGTGCTAAATTTTGAATCCTCTAGTGATGTTTCTTCTGGAGCCTCATCATTCTCCTCTGTGCTAATATATGTGGTGCTTGACGACCTCTCTGCAACTAAGTTGGAGATTTGGTTCAGTTGTGCTTGGACGTCCTGGATAGATGCCTCAATATTTTGAGACCGCTCATCGTTCGACTTCATCCATTGGATCACCAACTCTTCAAAACTTGGGTTCCTATCACAGTGTTGCTGATAATCCCCTTGGTTCTGAAAGTTAGTCGGTTCAAATTCTCCATGCATTAGAAAAAAGGACCTATCTTGTTGTAGATATGTTGGCGAAGCTCTCATTGCATAGTAACTCAAAGGCAAGTCCTGATGATTTCTCCATGTTTCCTGGCAGTAGTCACTCTGATGAATACCTCCACACCACGAACAAAAATCTTGAATATGACTCTCATCAGCTCCTGCACTCCATCCTCATTGTGACCAATTAAAGTTATAATCATTCATCTCATCGAGAATCAAATAAAAAAATGAAAAAAAAAATGACTTAAGCTTAGAACAGATAAGAGAATCTCAATATTAAATAAAACAATTGTCCCCGGCAACGGCTCCAAAAACTTGACACGCAAAAACCTAGCAAGTGTACTAGATCGTGCAAGTAATATAATGGATATTTAAGTCCGGATTATCGTACCCAAGGGACAACGTATTTAAGTATTGAAACTGTTGTATTACCTAATTCCAAGTTAAATCAAATATTTAAGGCGTGATTGTTTAATTAAACTAAAGAAAATTAATTATGTAAAATGCGTAGAGATTGAAAAATCAGAGGAAGAGAGATAACTAAGACACGTGATCCGACCAAACTACTCCTTATCGATTATGAAGTGTGTTATTCAATTATTACTTATCATGCTATGGCGGAAACTCCAAAATTATACACTACCCAATCTCTTGGTATAGTGCGTCTATGTTAATTAATGATTCCCTATATCCCTATATGAGAATTCAATTAATAAACATGCATTAACAAGATTTATGAGATTCCCCGTTACCGGAAGGCTACACGAATGAATCGAATCTATCCCTAGTCAATTCTAAGACGTGATGTTCAATTGCTCAAGCATCCTTAACCTATATCCTCTCGGAATCTAAGCTAAGCAATTTATCAAACAAGTGGTGATCAAGCACTCATAAGCATTAAATACAACAAATTGAACACATAGCATGCCAAGCAATAATCAAAAACATAAATTTATAAACGATAATTCATAGTTTGCTTTCACACGGCCTTAGTCAAACGAATTTAGTTCATGATAGAAAAGAAAGAGAAATAACAATCTTCAAAAGACATGTTCAATGAACTAATCTCAAAAGAAAGTGAAAAACTCCCTATTACAATCTTGATTTTCTCGTTGTTGCTTGAATTCTCCGTTTTCGTAGACAAATTCGGAGTCTTCAAGCTTTTCTCTTGCTTCCCTAGGGTTTTCTCCCAATTCTTGTGTTGTAAAAAGTGTCAAAACTGACTTAACACCCTATTTATAGGTTACTGTACGCGGACGGGATGCTGCGGCATCGAAGTCGGGATGCTGCAGCATCAACATTTCTCTCGCGCAGCCGTTTTACACTGTGATGCTGCGGCATCACAGGTTTGTCGATTTTTTCTTAACTTTTTCTTCATCTTTTGGATCCAATGATGCTCTACACCTAATACACATAAATAAAACAAATCAAGGTATAATGTGAGATAAAATTTACTAGAAAACGAGCCAAATCCAAGAAAAGAGGAGCCCGAAAAGGTGTAAAATACGAGCTTATCAGGCAGAGATAGAAGAAATGTACGAGAGAGTGGATAAAGCGAATCGAAGAGTGGAGCACCCGAGGGAGAATGTGATACCTACCTCGGCATTGATGGCAAAGCATAGGCCTTTTTCCGAATAGATATTGAGAGAGGCTCCACCAAAATCGTTCAAAATGCCTAATTTCTCGACATTCGACGGAACGGGTGATCCTAAACCTCATTTGACCTCGTTTGAAATGCCTATGACGTTGTATCATCAGACCGATGCAGTGAACGCAAAGATGTTTGTTACAATGCTGGTAGGGCGGCACAAGATTGGTTCACGAGTCAAAGGCCGGGGACCATTGTGTCATACACACAATTGGTTAAGAAGTTTAACAAAAAGGCCAAGAAATCTATCTCGGCAATGATGAACTTGAAACAAGGCTCGTCAGAAAGCTTACGTGATTTCGTATACCGATTCAACCAAGAGGTTCTTGAGATTCCAGAGTTAACCCATGAGCTTACTGTTACCTTTTTGTTGCTTGCATTGAAGAGGGGACCTTTAGCGTCGGCACTAGCCCGTCACACTCCACGAGATCAGGAGGAACTAATGCAGATCCAAGAACAATGCATCAATGAAGAAGAGATGAATTTGTCAAAAGACGAGAGCTTCACCCTGAACGATCGAAAAGATCGAAAGGATCGTAACAGTGATCGGACTGAGGGATCGAGGTTAGAAAAAAACCATGAACGACCCCGCCGATATGCTAAATACGACTAATATACGCTTCTAAATGCTCCGCATACTAGGGCATTACTTTCTATTTAAATGCACAATGTTAATGCAATCCAATGGCCAAAACCATTTCGTGCGGGCACGAAGAAAAATCCCAATAAATATTGTGAATTTCACAAAGATAAGGCGCACGATACAGAGGATTGCTATCAGCTAAAGGATGAAATTGAGCATTTGATAAAGTTGGGCTGTTTAAATGACTTCATTGATCGTGCTCTAGCGGATGTAAGAGCCCCCGGGGCCCACTACAAAATAGAGCTAAGACGATCTCGAAGCCGATCTTGGGAGAGAGATCAACGAAGCTGTCGAGGCGATAGGATGAATGAAGGGTCCCGCGAAAGTGAGCATCGGAGAGGTGAAGATAATCGGTGTTATGATAATTATTGATATAGTAGTCATAATCGTTACTATAACAATCATCGTCGCAACGACGATCATGAGAGGAATGATCCGAGGAATGAGAATATTCGTGGAAAAGAACCGAGAGAGCGTCGGGATCAAAACCTAGCAAATCGAGGTGAAATACATGTGATTGCGGGCGGTCCTATCGATAGAGATTCGTCTAATTCGAGGAAAAGGCTCGCCTGACAAATGCGTTCGAAATATTATCATTCTGAACCAATGAAATTCTTATCGGTGGGTTATGATGATCCACCAATCACCTTTGATGATCGAGATTACGAGGGGATGATTGTACCACATAACGATCCCATGGTTGTTACTATGGATGTGGCAAATTATGATGTACATAAGGTTCTGGTGGATACGGGTAGTTCGGCTGATATTATTTTTTGGGATGTTCTACAAAAAATGGAATTGGGAAATATAGCTTTAAAAATGGTGAATACTCCGTTGATGGGGTTTACTGGGTCTCAGATTATGCCAAAGGGGTCTGTGGAGCTCGATGTATCCCTGGGTTCGGCACCGAATCGGAAGACGATGAGGGCAACATTTTTGGTGGTAGACACTCCATTTGCCTATAATATGATTATGGGCAGGCCGATGTTGAACAAATTTGGTGCAATTGTGTCAACACCTCACCTTAAGATGAAGTTCAAAACTAGAGACGGAATCGGAGAGGTTCGTGGAAATCAGCTCGAAGCACGTCAATGTTATACTACTTCTTTGAGGCCGGAGTCTGGGAAGAAGCGTAAGAGAGAAGTAACGAGGGTGCATTTAATTGATCATGATACAGAGATTCTGATGAAGCAGCTGGATAAGAAGCAGAAGAGGGAAGATACGCGAGTGCAGCCTGTAGAACATAAAACGATTCAACTTTTTGAAGATGATCCGGAGAAGACAATGCGGATTGGAGGATAGTTGGATTGGGAATTGGAGGTGAAATTGGTGAAGTTTTTGAGGAAAAACTCGGATATCTTTGCATGGAAGGCAGCTGATTTTCAAGGAATTGATCCTACGGTTATTGAATATCGTTTGAACGTTGACCCCAATGCCAAACCAGTTCGACAGAAACGAAGGAATTTTGGGCCTGATAGGGATGCTATCATAGAAGAAGAAGTAAAGAAACACCTAGATGTAGGCTATATCAATGAAATTCAATTTACTGATTGGCTATCTAATGTAGTTCTTGTACCAAAAGCCAGAAACAAGTGGCGTATGTGTACTGATTTTACCGATCTTAATAAAGTTTGCCCTCGGGACCCCTACCCTTTGCCTCGTATAGATTTGTTAGTTGATTCTACTGCAAGTTGTGCTTTGTTAAGTATGATGGATGCTTACCAAGGGTTTAATCAAATAATGATGGCCAAAGAAGATCGTGATAAAACTTCTTTCGTTACAGCACGAGGTGTTTATTGTTATAATATCATGCCTTTTGGGTTGAGAAACTCAGGAGCGACATACCAACGACTCGTGAATATGATGTTCGCTAAGGAGATAGGTAAAACAATGGAAGTATATGTCGATGATATGCTGGTGAAAAGTGTAAAAGAGGCAGATCATCTGGATCATCTGAGGAAGTTGTTTGAGATCATGAAACAATACGGGATGAATTTGAACCCTCACAAATGTACTTTTGGGGTACGAGGAGATAAATTCTTAGGGTACATGGTCACCGAAAGAGGAATCGAGGCAAATCCTGAAAAGATCGAGGCTATACTCAACATGGTGTCGCCGAAAGATTTGAAAGATGTTCAGAAACTGACAGGTCGTATGGCAAGTTTAAATAGATTCATCTCAAGGTCAGCCGATAAGGGATTGCATTTCTTCAAAGTTTTAAGGAAGGTAAAAAATTTTGTATGGAATGAAGAATGCGAAAAGGCATTTCAAGAGTTAAAAGCGTATCTAACTTCACCTCCGCTGCTAACAAAGCCAGTGTATGGGGAACCACTTTATCTGTACCTAGCAGTGTCGTTGGAAGCAATAAGTGCTGTGTTGGTACGAGACATCGAGGGTGATCATCGTCCGGTATATTATGTGAGTAAAATGATGCAGGGAGCAGAGTTGAATTACTTGCATATTGAAAAATGGGCATTGGCCCTCGTTACCTCAGCACAAAAATTACGACCCTATTTCCAGTCTCATCAAATTGTGGTCTTAACGGATCAACCTCTGAGGCAAATCTTGGCCAAACCTGATGTGTCGGGTAGACTTATCAAATGGGCCATAGAGTTGGGCGAATTCAGTATTGAATACCGAAGTCGAACAGCGGTCAAGGCCCAAGTAATAGCTGACTTCTTAGTGGAAATGGCAGAGACGGGAGCAGAAGTTGTTTCAATAGTAGAGTCGGTGGGAACTTGGATTTTGCATGTGGATGGTTCGTCCATGACAAGACGCGGCGGAGCGGGGGTGTGGCTTTGTTCACCCGATGGAGCGGATATGGAGTTTGCAATTAAGCTGAATTTTGATGTAACGAATAATGAAGCGGAGTATGAAGCTTTGATTGCAGGATTAAAGATGGCAAAGGAGCTAGACATAAAGAGTATTAAGGTGTATACAGATTCGCAATTGGTGGCAAAACAGGTAGTGGAAACATACGAAGCACGAGAAAAAACAATGGTAAAATACTTGGCTAAGGTAAAAGAGTTGATGCAGAAGTTTGAACAAGTGGAATTATGTCAGATACCAAGGGAAGAAAATGACCGTGCAGATGCGTTGTCAAAATTTGCGAATCAAATAAAAGGATCTAAGTGTCGTAAGGTTACACTCTTAATAACGGACCATTCTGAGATCGAACCCCCGATGATGGTTGTTCCAATAGATGAAGAACCAAGTTGGATGGACGCGATATTGGACTACCCCTCCCGAGGTAAATTGCCTGATGACAGGATGGAAGCACGGAGAGTAAAAATTAGAGCAGTGAGGTTCACAATTCTTAATAATATGCTTTATAAACGATCCGTTGGTGGACCGTTGCTTCGTTGTTTGAAAGATGCGGAGGCACTATATGTGCTGCAAGAAATACACGAGGGAAGTTGTGGTAATCACTCGGCAGGAAGATCGTTAGCTCAAAAGATAACGAGACAAGGATATTTTTGGCCCACACTAGTGAGAGATGCACATAAATTTGTTAAGAAATGCAGAGCATGTCAGCTTCATTCTAATGAAATCCACCAACCAGGGAAACCCATGGAGGTGATAAAAATTGCCTACCCATTTGATCAATGGGGTATTGACATATTAGGTAAAGAAATTTTGGATCCTAAAAATCCTGATTCGTTATATTAAATAGAAAAATAAACAATTTGATGATTGTAGGACCATTTCCTCCTACACAAGGTCAAAAGAAATTCATTATTGTGGCGGTGGAACACTTCACAAAGTGGATTGAAGCTGAAGCCGTGGCTCGTATTACGGAAAAAGTTATTATGGACTTCGTGTGGAAAAACATTGTTTGCAGGTTAAGGCGATAAAATGTGTATATGTAGTATACAATAACGATGTGTATGTATGTACTAATGGAAAAACATTGGTTGCAAATTTGGCAATCCGAGAGTTTTGATTTCAGACAATGGAACTCAATTCAATGGGAAAATCTTAACAGCTTGGTGTCGTGAATTAAAGATTCAACAGAATTTTACATCGATGGGTCATCCTCAAGCCAACGGATTAACTGAGGTGGCAAATAGAATCTTGCTTCAACACCTAAAGACCAGATTGGATGGTGGACGAGGTGCCTAGGCAGATGAGTTGCCAGGAATAATTTGGGCATACAGAACGACTCCGCGTTCCTCGACAGGTGAGACACCATTTTGCCTGGTGTATGGTTCCGAGGCGGTAATTACTGCGGAGATCGGAATGGCTACGCACCATGTGAGTTCATACGTTCCGAGTGAAAACACGGAAGCTAGGATGTTCGAACTTGAGGTGGTGGAAGAAATCAGAGAACGAGCTTATGCAAATATCCTCAAGCAAAAGTGCTATGGCGAGAGCATACAACAAGCGAGTGAAAGAAAGGTCATTTCAAGTAGGGGATCTTGTTTTAAAGAAAGTAGAGGTATCGAGGCATGTCAAGAAGCTAGAGGCAACGTGGGAAGGGCCGTACAAGGTGATAAAAGTTACTAAAAGTATGACGTATAGATTACAAGATTTGGAAGGTAAAGAACTGCCTCGACCTTGGAATATTAGTAATCTCAGAAAATTCTATGCTTAGATTATATGATGTTTGAGCACAATGAATTGTGATTTGTCATATCGAATTCTGTAAATAGATATGAAATATTATTTGTCACATCAAATTCTATAAACAGATTCGAGTGTTATATCGATTCGTAAATACTGTCTAACAAGAAACGATTCAAATAAAGGAGTACGTAATTTTGAATATAAGGTCGGTTTATAACAGTTAAAAATTTTCATAAGCCGAGTTCGATAAGGAATATAAGCATTACGATCTGAAATGGAATATAAGCATTACGATTTGATATAACAATAAAAACAAAATGATTGGATAATTCAACAAAATAGTTCTAATTCCAAAAGAAATTTTTAAACAAGTCGGAGACGACTAACGATCTTGGATTCTGCCCCGATCCTCACCAACATGTGAAACTGTAGCATCAAGTTCGCGTTGGAAAGAGGTGCTGGCATGAGTTTCGTCAGGTTCAAATCCCAGAGACCGAACTATGTTGTTGAATTCGGGGAAGTTGATATAATCAAACTCGTCATCTGGGGTTAAGGATGGACGAATGAGATCCATATTGACATAGTCACGTTTAAACTCGTCGGGGTTAACACCAACATTGAACCCACCGATCTGCTTTAGATAGTCTATGGCCTTGTAGAAACTGTCTCTTTAATCGTCTATGGCTCGAGAAATGATGATGTCATCGAACTGGGTTGAACGGACAAAGTCTTTTACCCCGTTCAGTTGAGCATCTTGAAGCTTAGCTGCAAAGTTGGGGCTAGAAATGAATTCTTTAACTCCCAGTTCGTAAGCTTTACGACGTTCGGACTTTAACAGATGTTCGAAATCTAAAAGCTTCGCCCTGAGATCTCGATTTTCAGCCTGAATGTTTGTCTTGTCGACCTGGAGTTGAGTGGACTTGGCCTTTTCGAGGTCCAAGCTCTTGCAAACTGTATCGAGCTCAGTTTGGACAGAGGCCAATTTTTTTCGGTCTTCCTCATTGGTTTTCAACTCGACAGTTATTTGTTCCTTGTAATCCTCGAGCTCTCTCTCGGTGGACGAACCGATATCTTTATGGTGGTCACTGTTGAGAGTGAGTTGATGGATGCACAAGGCAAGCTAGACATTAAAATGAAATTAGTTTGGGAGATTAAAAGAATCGACATTAACGAAGTGAATAAAATTACCTTGGAAAGCAGAGCGAAGGCATGTTTCTCCACCCAAGGATGGGAATGGTTCAACATTGCCAGCTTGTCCCGAGGCAGCAAGGAATGGCTCATCATTTTAAGAGTCGTGCTCGACCCTTCAGCACCAAGGACGTTGCTATCCTCGTATATTCTCCACTCAGGCTGGATCGGAGTAGAGTTGGGTCGGGGTGGTGGACGATCCACAATATTGCACTGCATGTAATCCTGAAGGCGAAGACTCTCTAGTTTGTCCATGGCCTCCAGCATGTCAGCGTCGTTTCCCACTGGTCAAAGACCTTGAGTCAGAGCCTTCGAGGTGGAAGGAGCTTGTGACGAGGGAGGGATAGATGGAGGAGGTGGCACTTGCGTTGAGGAAGAGGGTATGGAGCCCTCGCTGACCTCATAATGCCCTATTTTCGGACGAGGATGAAGACCGCCATCACCCGGTTGAGCTGGTAACGCCGAAACAAAGTCGGTTACGTCGGGCTCATGTACATCGGGGTCGCGTTGCGATGATGATGCCGACAAACTCTAGAGGGCGGACGAAGGTTCAATTTGTGGGTTGTCCGGTTCAGTGATCGGATGGAGGATCGATGAGGTTGGGTCGAACCGGCTGCCCCTTGTTTACGAGCAGCTGCAGCAGCCTTCTTTGCTGCTTCTTGTTCGTCAATCAATTTGCGGCTCATTCGGGCTTTGCGAGTGGCCATCCCTACAAAAGTTACAAAATTTCAGAATCTTATAGAAATTATTAGTATTAAATTTACTATGCAGATATCTTTACCAACGTCCCTGACGGGGTTCACATTAGCAGCACTTAGTCCACAAGCTCGTAAAACGGACTCACGGACTAGTGAGGTCTTATAATACCACTCGAGGATGTCGTTGAATTTTTCGAGTGAGATGGTAGGATTTGGAACTCTTACGAGTTTGGTGGGAACATTCAAATTCCACTTACGACTCACCGACCAAGACTCGCCTCGAGGAGGAGCAATAAAAAAATACTTATCCTTCCAAGATCCGAAAGACGAACTAGGATAAGCTTGGAGTCGGTGATGTTTTTGAGGGGAGAGAAAATAAAAACCTTGTTCGGTAACCTTCGTACATCGTTGAAATTTGAAAAGGCAATTAAAGTTTGCAACATCGGCAGGGGAGTTGTAGGAAGTCATTAAAACGATAAAATATGCGAGATGTCGATATGAATTCGGTAATAGCTGAGTGGGGCACAGACGAAGAAATTAGAGAATAGAAATGATGGCGGGATGAAGAGGGAATCTAAGTCCGGCCATCAAATGAGCGATGTGAAAGGTGCGAAAACCTATTGGAGGCCGATGTAAACGGTCATTGGGGCCGGGAATTACTATACGGTAATTGGTAGGAATGTGATATTTAGTTTTATTTCGGCAACTTTAACCTCGTTTAGGGAGGACGTGGTTTGCAACCATGTAATGCGGTGAATATGGGAAAGAGTTGGGAAAAGATTTGAATTAGGATCGTCTCCACCCTCGTAATCCGCATACGAGGCTGGAGCGAGCTGATCCTCGAGGACTTCAGTAGGCTCGAGAGTATCCGATTTACCCTCATCGGAGGAGGAATCTGACTCGGAGCTCGAACTGTCTTCCGAGCTACTATCGGTACTAACCCTAGGAGCTTGAATTTGAGTTAATGTTTCCTCAGTTCCTTCTACGTCGGAATCCTCCAAAATGTCTACTATCTCATTTATGGGATCTAGAGCCATGTGTAGAAAAATAGCAAGAGAGAAGTACTATACCTAAACAAAGCGGCTGACGATACAGATGAATATAGACGAGTCGGATGAATTTACTCCCTAAACTCACGAACGATCGAGATGAAGATGTACGACGCAGATGAATCTCTTTTAGCAGGAATTTATGAAGGGTAAAAAGGATTAAAATGTCGAAACAGTTTATATAGTAAGGTAAAAATGGGACATGGACGGTTTAGATCAATTCAGTCGTTTCTAATTAGACGGCTCGAATGAGGTGACGTTTCGGATTGATGATCTGTTATCGAAAATAACACCCTACAGAAGTAATAATTACTGCGGCGAGCGTGTATATGTCCGAGCATTTATTGCTTTCCCAGCTTGTCGTCTAACTCGTTACTTCGTCACTGATTTATGAAAATTCAAGATAAATTATATACATTTTCATCATCACTAACGAAGTGGGGGACTTAATGATACACTGAAAGTATACTATTAAGAGGGCCAACCTTTTTTGATCACCTCATTACCTCGTAGCGTATGATATGACGATACTATGTGATCCTTAAAACGAACAGATGCGTATCTTTATCGGTTCGTTAGCATGTTTTTATTATGCCGTGTACGGTGTAGATGAACGATCCATGGGATATAAGGCCATATTTGCACTATGGATCCCTATCGAGCCTCAAAATTGTAAAACACTACAAGATCCGCGTGTTCCTTCCATTCGGGTAGGGTTAACCCGTACCCGACCCTAAAAGATACGATCCTGGCCGTTCACTAATAACATGTGGCGTTATTTGAGGAGATCATCTAGCTGGCAGAATAGTATTCATACAATGTGGATGAACACTATAAATACCCGCATTTATGAATGAAAAAGGGGGACGACAACATTTAATACATTCGTTAATTTGCTCATACCTTCGTATTCAGACTAAGATTAGACAGTACGATCCTTTATATAAATTTGGATATCTCGTATTACGAATCATCTTTACGATAGGAAATTCATACATAAATTAGGAACTACGTTAGACTTGATCCCTAAGTGGTACGTAGGCAGCTCGATTCATCGGGTGCAGTCTATAATCTTCGTTTAGTTACATTTTGGTTCGTTTCGCGAGGTCGTCCAGACTGAGAAGATAGGATTAATTTTCGACCTAGATCAATATATATATATATATACACCTCCACTCTCACTCTTTCAATTGATATTATGAATATAAATATATACAAGAAATCTAGGTAGCTAGTGGTTAACATATATTGGGGCTTAGAGAATGGAGTTGTTTGTGGTGTGTCTTACGGCAGTGGCGCCGGAGGAGTGGAGCTGGGGCCACGAGCAAGGACGGATTTACGGGGGTCAACCCCCCCCCCCCCCCCGAGATTTTAAAAATTTTCTAAAGGGTAATTTTATGATATGGCCCCCCAAGAATATATAATTTTCCTTTTACATGCATCACTAATATTAAATTTGGTGAAGTTGGAAAAAGGCATGGGTATATGGATGTGGGGAGAGTGTGGATTCAAATCCCAACCCCACTTTTATTGCCTTTTTATTTTTAAAAGCCCCACTTTTCACTTTTTAATTGTAAGTTAGTTTTCTTTTTCTTTTCTTTTTTTTTTGACACTTGGTTGTTTTTATTTCACTTATCTATTAATTAAAGCAAAAATAAGTTTGACTATATACTTATAATTAAATATTAATTTTTTTTTGTTAATGATACTTCGCCCCCCCCCCCCCCCCAAACAATAAATTCCTGGATTCGTCCCTGGCCATGAGACGGCTGAGCAATTCAATCTGGCCACTGGAAATTTGAAGACGCGGCCCTAAGAGGCGGAGCACTCTGATTGTTGGGTTGATTGTGTTATCAATAAGTTCTCCCACTAACCCATTCTCATATAATTACTTGGGCTATGTTTGGACGTGTTTTGATTTCATTTTCAATCATCATTTTCTAAAATTTATAGGAGAATGAGTTTTTAATTTTTGTGTGAGAAAAGTGAGAAAAAGTAGGTGTGTTTGGTTGTGTTTTTAAAAATTGTTGAAATTGGTGATTGTGATGCGTGAAATGATTGAAAAGTAATGATTAGATGAATAGTGTTGGATTGAAAAATTTAAAGGTGAGGAGGGAGAAAGGTTTAACAAATTGTAAGAAGATGAGAAAGAAAAGTGATAAAAAGAAATTGTGAGATAAATGATGTAAAATGTAATTTTAAAGAATGATTGAAATTTATTGGAAACGTAAAAACAAGAATGAAAATGAAAATATTTTCAGTTAAAACAGTGTAAAGTTTGTATTTTCATTTTCCGATAAAAATGAAAATGAAAAAAGTAATTTGAAAACACAAACAAACAGGGCCTTGGCTTTTATCATATATATATATATATATATATATATATATATATATTTAATTTAAACTCTCTATAATTGTTTGATCAAAAAATTCTAATCCAGATCCGGTCTGATAGTCATACTTAAGAAGATAAAAAAGAAAGTTATTTAGTACTTGTCCTAGAACATTTTTTATCAAAGAAAAACTAACTTGGAGTGGGGCATATATAGATCTTGTAGGCTAGTCTTTATTAATCTAAAAAAATCATAACACAGTTTACAATTTTTCACAGATATGTGGGTCATTATAATGATGTTGGATTTTCTATTTTTAAACCTTTTTATATCTGTTACGTGTATAAAATATTCTCAAGGCATTAACTTTATACACCCTCCAAATGAGAATAGTGTTATACCAAATTAAAGAAATTGCTAAGAATTTAGTTTCATTAAAACATTCTATTTGTATTTATGTATGAATGTGATTTCAGGGGATTTGGATTGAATACTGCAAAAGATGTAGCTCAAATGTTCATGGGGAAAGCCAAGGATTACGCTTCAAAATCAACAAATACTTTGAACTCTGCTGCATATGATGACTTGATCATATATTTCTCCTAATACGAATCCAAAAATATCAAATTTAATGAAAATGAATGTTTTTCTTGCAGAAACATCGGAATACGCTTCCGATAAGGCCAACAATGCCCGCGAACCCATTTCGGGTTTCGCCAGTGGCCAAGGATAAAGCAAAAGACAAGGCTATTAATTTTGATGCTTATGCTCATGCACATTATGATGAAGCAGCTCGAGCCATGAACATGGCTTCGGGTATGGCCGGTAACACCAAGGATGCGGCTAAAGATAAACCATATTGTTTACACTAAAAATAAAATAGGTTGAAAGACCTAAGAAGGCCCAAAGTGAAAGACCTAAAACAGGCCCAACAGCGATTAATGGGCCCAAAAGTTTAAAAGGCTAAGTCCATCGTAATAACAATAAACCAAGTCTGATGAAGCTAGAGTCAAAGGCCCGACAATAATATCCCGCCAAAACAAAAGGATTTTAAAATGAGAAGTTGGAAGCAGTTCTCGACGGTTGAAGAAGCAGGCCCACGACGCAGAAGTACAAAAGCGGGAAAGAAGAGAGAGAACCGGATCATCAAATCAAAGAACAACTTATTTTTCTCTCTTATCATAGGAGTAGGCGTAAATATAATTAGGAGTAGTTTGTAGTGTAGATTTTGTTCAAGAATTGCTGGATCCAGTCCCAGAGTTATACCAGTGTTTCATTCATCTGTAACTAGCACGAATTGAAGACTTTTATGGAGGTATAGATTACATGCTTTCAGATTTCATTATTTGACAGTAATTTGTATCTTGACCTGAGTTTTCTATTCATTTTCATCGTTTTAAGAAAAGAAGATTCTCACGTAGGTATAGAATTATTTTGTGTCAGATTTAAGTATCAGAGAGATAATTCTTACCTGTACTTGAATTGTTCTTTTATAGTATTATCGTGTCATTCGAAGACAAAATATATATATATATTTCAGTCAGTTGCGGTCCGAATAATTAGTTTAAACAACACGGCGAAGTGTCAAATTCTGAACCACTGCCTAGCATATCGAATTTGAGCGCGAGGGATGAAAGATAATTCTAAGATAAGAATTATCGCGGGGCTTGGAACACGCAATTGGATCCACCCTAATCTAGATTGTTTTTTTTTTACGAAACAAGTTTTGGCGACCACAGTGGGAGACGGTTTTTCTTAAAAAAAACTGACGTTTTGATATCTTCTAAAGATAAAATTCTTGTATGATGTCTGAGGATTCATTCAGAGACGATTTGGTTGACGATTGTGATACTCAACCAATTTTGAAACATAAAGTCAGAGCGGACAAAATGTACGAACAATTTGTCCGAGTTATGAAACAGACCCTCGCGGGTGCTCGCGAAGATCAAAGAAGAGAATTCAATGATCAGTACCGAGCATTAGCACAGGAGTCAGCCCGAATATTTACTGAAATTGTGCAGGATATCGCAATAAACGCTCGAGATGGTTTGGCTCGAGAGGTTACTAGAGTAATTACAGAATTAGGAGAAATTTTTAATCAGACATGCGACGTTTTTTCGAACATGATAAATACCCAAGTAGCTTCAGCGCTCGAACCCTTAATTAACAGACATAACATTCTGGTCGAAAAGGTGTCTCAATTAGTGTCAGTAGAGCCTGGGATTCGAACCAGAACAGTTAATCTAGATGAAGTTCCTCTCGGGTATCCTCGAGATACTCGAGCTCAGGAAGGAAGATTCGAGTTTGGCCAGTGCTCGAATCAGATCCCTCCTACTTCAAGTCAAGTACCATTCGAGGGGCAGTATTTCTCGAATCCTTGTGGTGCTGAGGGGCATCCACGTGCGAGTCAGGTGAATGCTTATACAACCCAGCCTATTCGAACTCAGGAAGGGAGGTTCGAGATTGGTCAAGGCTCGAATCGAATCCCTCCTATTTCGAGTCAAGTGCCCTTCGAGGAACAGCACTTCTCGAATCCTCACAATGCTGGGGGGCATCCACATGTGAGTCAGGGGAATGTTTATACAACTCAAGCTATTCCTCAGCCAACAACTCAAGCTATTCCTCAACCAACAAGACCGAATGTCCCTGTACCACCGAACATTTCAGGATCAATGCCCGCTGGGTATCCACCTAATATCAATTTTGGAAATCTTGGGCCAAATATTGGTTATAGTCAGGGATATTACAATGGGCCGCAGGGTGCGCCTCAGAGTTACCCATATATGGGGTCTTCGAACACCCCTTTTATAGAAAGTCAAGGTTTGCCTGCAAACCAAAACTTCCCTTTTATGAGTAACAATGTGCAAATCCCATATGCTGGGGGGGCAGTATACGCCTAATAATTGCTTGGGGGGCAATTTTGGACCACAAGCACTAGTTCAAGATCTTCTTCAAAATCAAGTGGAAATGGCCATCGAAATAATATATGGGCCTGGTTTTCGAAGGAACCACCGTTTGATTCCTGGGAAACCTTACCCCGACTGGGTAGACAGGAATTTTCCTTTCCCAAGAACATATAAAATTCCCAACTTCACTTTGTTTTCTGGAGAAGACCATGTGTCAGCTCTCGAACATTTGTCTCGATTCACTTGCCAATGCCGAGAGACAGCTGATCAGGATTATCTCAAATTAAGGTTATTCCCTAGTTCTTTAACCAGGTCAGCGTTTAACTGGTATACGAATTTATCACCTAATTCGATACATACTTGGGATGAAATGCAATTTCAGTTCCAAAATCATTTTGCTCGAACTGAACCGAGCATGACCATGAGTGACTTAGCCAAAATAAGATAGAATCCTGGAGAGTCAATAGAAGAATTCTTGGCTCGATTTAAGAAAGCTAGGATTAAATGTCATTTGAACATCCCCGAATCTGAGTTTGTTCAATTGGCTCAACAAAACATAGCTTTTGATTATAGAGTAAAATTCGACGGAATGATGTTTTCTAATTTTAGAGGTTTGGCAGAGAGTGCGGTGAGATACGAAAATATGTTAAGAGAGGAAAGCCAAAGAAAACATCAGGGTTTCAATGCCTTCGAGGTGGGGATTCCATGGGCATTCGAGGATGCCTATGAAATCGATCTGGCAGAATTTGTTAAAGGGCCACTGTTTCAATGCGGAGCTCTCGAGAGAAAAGACTGTGTAGCTACAGGATCTTTATAGACAAAGAAAGAAAAGGAATATAGTTTCGATGTGACTAAAACCGAGCAAATATTTGACTGGCTTCTTGCGAATAAAAAACTTAGGTTAAAAGGGAGACATAGAATACCTTCGAAATCAGAAATTAAAGGAAAACCATATTGCAAATGGCACAATGCTTTTTCACATGAAACGAATGAATGCATTATGTTTAGGAATTTGATACAAGAAAAATTGGATTCGAAAGATATAATTTTTCCTGACAATCATAAAATAGATATAGATGAGAATCCATTTCCAGTTCTAAATTTCGAAATTAACACTGTGGATATTAACCAGTTCGAAAATCTTAATGTGCAGGCACGAAAAGAGGCCAAGTTGGCAAACCAATTGTATGAGAGGGGTACGATATGCTTGTCGGGAATCGACAAGAGAATCCTGGATTTTGATCAGGATGGAAAGCCAAAAAACAAAGAGGTGGTCCGCGAGACCAAATCAATTGCTCAAGGGCAAGGGGAAAAATCGTATAAGGAGGTGCTCGAAACCCCTGCTCGAGAAATTGTTTACCAGACACCTGCTAGGGTGGTGACGAATTTAACCCAAATGCAGAAGGTTTTGTGTGGACAGTGAGCAGATACCTTACATTACGAACTAGTGAGGCTGCAAGTTATTCCAAATGACCCAGATTGGATTCCCGCATATCAAAGGGAATGGAATAAAAGACAAATGTATGAAACGAACAACCAAGGGTTTGGAACTATGCCTTATGATAGGCACTTTCGAGGAAGATGAGGCAGAGGATATGGAAGATCCGCCTCATCAGGGAGAAATTCACCTTTAGAACGTCTTGGAGGGTATCGCAGGAATGTCGAAAGAAAGAGAGATGATCACCCGAAGGTCATCGCCCAGCAAGTAGCTTATTCTCAAACAGCGGTAGCCTTGGAAATGCAACAACAGGCGATGATTGCAAATCTTAGGGTGGAAGAAGAGGCTTTGTCAAAAGGAATCTTGAAGTCGAAGATAGTCAAGAATCCCAGTGAAGAAGATTTTGAGAAAGATGTCGATCGTTTGAGTGACCAGTTAAGAGAAGCAGCCTTGAAAGGAAAAGGTGTTACAACTGAAGAAGATGAAGAGCTGGGAGATTTCGAGTCAGGCGACGACTTGGATATTCTACTGGGAGATACACTATGCGAGGAATCAGCAAACGAAGCTGATTTAAAATCAAAAGAAGCTACTTTGGAGAGGGTACTGAAACTTGAGGAAGATAGAAACATAGATATGGTGAATGTGCTGCCAGCCGAATTCGCAGCCAAAGAAGGAACGGATGAGGAAGGAAATAGCCTTGAATTCACATCTGACGAAGAAAAAGGTAACGCTTCTTGTTTTAAAATTTGTAGTGATAAGTCACTCGAAGATAATGAGCAAAAAGTCGAAAATTTGTCAAAATTACTATTTTCGAAAGAAGAAATAGACAATAATCACATGAAACCTTTGTTCATAAGGGCAGAAATCGAAGGTATTCCCATCAGTAAGGTATTAGTCGATAACGGGGCCACTGTCAATATTTTGCCCGCAAAAACATTAACAAGACTGGGCAAAAGCTCGAAAGATTTAGTAGTGGCTGATGTAGCGGTCTACGGCTTCTCGGGCCAAGCTACTAAAATCTTGGGAGTTTTGCCATGCCGGATCAAAATAGGAACCCAGAGTTCCTACTCAGCATTTTTCGTAGTAGAAACGAATTCATCATCGTTTAATGCTTTATTAGGAAGAGATTGGATACATCAGAATTATTGTGTCCCCTCTACCTTACATCAAGTATTAATTTGTTGGAACGGACACCAATTCGAGGTGATCAAAGCGGAGAAAAACAATTATTTTATCCATACTCAAATTGTTAATGCTAGGTATGAAACTGGAAAGCTCGAAGGAAGTGATTGGCGACTCACCGGAGAAGCCATAGAAAAGCCAGCGAAAGAAGGAGAGGGAATCCATGAAGAGTCTACATCCGAGATGGGCTCTAATTTAGCCGAAATCAAATTAGATTTAGTTTAGATATTGTGAAAGTTATGAAGAATGTCGATGTAATGAAAGATGATGTTGTTTCTAATATTTTTCGAAGGTTAAGTATTCAACGAATGGAATCGAAATTGTGTTCTTACGATCGTGATCATGTTATTTATGATAAGTTTAATTCTGAATATTGTCGCAATGAAATACGTGAATCAAATTCTCGAAAAGAATTCTCTCGAGATCTAATGTATGCGACGGGTCCCAAAATGAATAATTCCTGCAATGAAAGATATATGGCAGGTGCTATTCATAATGAAGGTTCTCGAGATAATAAACATAGAATAAATAATCATAATGGAAAGGATATAGTTAACTTTCAAGTCGGAAATATCGAACATGGTATTATAGAACCAGACGAAGAGACTAGGAAAAATGGTCAGGACCAGTTGGAAGAAGTTAATCTAGGGACAATCGACAACCCTTGAGTAACTTACATAAGTTCGAAGATGACTCAAATGGAGAAAAATGACCTAATCGATATTTTGCAACAATTCAAGGGCTGTTTTGCTTGGGCGCATCATGAAATGCCCTGAATTGATACTAATATAGCTCGACATGAACTACCTATTAAACCAGGCTTCAAACCTGTGATACAAGCACCCAGACGTTTGTCCCCAGATCTAATGGGAGCAATTAAGGAAGAAATAGAAAAGTTGGTTGAAGCCAAATTCATTAGGCCAACTCGATACGTCGAATGGTTAGCTAACATCGTACCAGTGATAAAAAAGAATAGTAAGGTACGAATATGCATCGATTTTAGAGATTTGAATAAAGCTACTCCAAAAGATGAATATCCGATGCCAATGGCTGACGTACTGATAGATGCAGCTGCTAGACATAAAGTAATGTCCTTTATGGATGGCTATTCCGGGTATTATCAGTTGAAAATAGCTGAAGCGGATCGGCATAAAACGGCTTTCAGGTGTCCAGGATCCATAGGGAATTTCGAATGGAGGGTTATGTCGTTTGGTTTAAAAAATGCTGGAGCCACTTACCAGAGGACTATGAATTACATTTTCCATGATGTAATCGGGAAGTATTTAGAGATATACATCGATGATGTAGTGGTTAAAGCTCAAAATTACGAAGAGCATAAACAGTTTTTGGTCGAGTCATTTAAACGAATGAGACTCTTTAATTTAAAAATGAATCCTTTGAAGTGTGCTTTCGGAGTAGAAGCTGGAAATTTTCTGGGGTTTTTGATACATCATCGAGGCATTGAAGTAGATCGAAATAAAGCTAAAGCGATTATCGAAGCTAAGCCTCCAAGAAACAAAAAGGAACTTCAGAGTTTTTTAGGGCAAGTAAATTTTGTACGAAGGTTTATAGCCAACTTAGCCGGAAAAACAGAAGCTTTTTCCCCTCTATTACGATTAAAAGATGAAAATGAATTTGTATGGGGAGATGAACAAAATAAAGCATTCGACGCTATCAAAAGATACTTAATTCAGCCTCCCGTGCTGATTCCTCCTCGAAAAGGGAAAAATTTAAGATTATATATATCAGCAGCGAAAATGTCAATAGGATGCCTTTTAGTGCAGGAAAATGACAGAGGCTATGAACAAGCATTATTCTATTTGAGTAGACTCTTCAATGACGCAGAGAAAAGGTATACCACGATGGAGAAATGGTGCCTCAGCCTATATTTTGCCTCTACCAAACTAAGGCATTATTTTGCTGCATACTCAATCGAAGTGGTATCCCCTACCGATATCATCAAATTCATGATAAATCAACCTTTGGTTAAGGGTCGATTAAGTAAGTGGAGTCTTAGCTTACTCCAGTTTGATTTAATCTATGTAACGCAAAAAGCAGTAAAAGGTCAAGTTTTAGCTGATTTTTTAGCGGAACATCCATCTATAGATAAGGAGACCAAGTTCGAAATTGATATCATAAGTACTGCTCCGTGGATCCTTTATTTCGACGGGTCAAGCACTCGAGATAGTGCAGGGGCCGAGATATATATAATATCTCCATCTAAAATAATTACTAAAATGTATGCGAAGATCGAAGGTGATTGTACTAACAACAGAGCAGAATACGAAGCTCTTATTTTAGGATTAGAAGTGCTACGAGACATGAAAGCAAAAAATGTGAAAATAAAAGGAGATTCCCAGTTGATAATAAATCAAGTGAAGGGGATATTTAAATGTGTGAGTCCCGTAGCCATAGCTTCTTTTGCTCGAATAAACGAGTTGTTCAAATGTTTCGAGACAGTCGAAATCTCGTATGTGCCACGGGAAGAGAATCAAATATCTAATGATTTAGCCTAGTTAGCGTCGGGATATAAGGTCGATTCAAATATGTTTGAGTCAGTTATCCAACTCAAACCAAGGGTGGTCCTACCCTTTGAGCAGAGAATAGCTCGAGTACACAAAGTAGATATTCTTAAAGGGGAACAAGATTGGCGTTCTAAGATCATCGAATATCTCTAAGACCCAGCTAGGGGAACATTTTCGAATAAGCTAAAGTTGATGGCACATCATTATTTTTATGATGGGCAAGAATTATATAGGAAGGATCCTCAAGGGGTTTTGTTAAAATGTCTCGATTTAGAGGATGCATTAGTTATAATGGCAGAAACCCACAAAGGGGTATGTGGAGCCCATCAGTCAGGATAAAAAATGAGATGGTTGATACAAAGATATGGTTTTTACTGGCCGACTATCTTGCGAGATTGTATAAATTATGCGAAGGGATGTAAGCAATGTCAGAAATATGGGAAAATTTTAAGGCAACCGACCGTAGGTTTAAATTCCATAATAAAACCCTGGCCATTTCGAGGGTGGGCCATGGACATAATCGGAGAAATTAAACCAGCTTCATCAAAAAAGCATAAATACATATTAGTAGCCACCGATTACTTTACCAAGTGGATTGAGGCTAAAACCTTTCGAAAGTATAAGTTCAAAACAAGTGGTCGAGTTCATTAAGGAGTATATTATTACCAGATTTGGTATTCCAGAAACCATAACTTTCGATCAGGCTAGAGTATTTAATAGTACAGAAATACTCAAATTTCTGGAACAATTCGGAATAAGATTAATCAATTCGACACCTTATTATACCCAAGCAAATGGCCAAGCTGAATCGTCGAATAAATTAATCAAAAATTGTTTCTCGAAAATGATAAGCCAGAATCCAAGAAATTGGCACGAATTGTTAATCGACGCGATTTGGGCGTTACGGACAATCAAGAAGGACAGCCTAGGAATATCTCCTTTCCAATTAGTATATGGACATGAAGCAGTAATTCCTTTGGAGATCAATATCAAGTCTAGACGAATACTCGAACAAGCAAGACTTTCAACCGAAGAATATACCGAAAACATGAATATCAAAAAACTAGATCATGAAATCTTGCAAATACAAGCATTGCAACAAATAGAATTTCAAAAGAGTAGAATTGAAAGAAGTTGTAATAAGAAAGTAAACGCAAGATCTTTCGAAGTAGAAGATCTAGTTTGGAAAATGATTTTACCAGAAGGATCAAAAGACAATTTTTATGGGAAATGGTCAGCTAAGTGGGAAGGACCATTTCTAATATCGAATAAATTATCTGGGAATGCTTTTGAACTCCAATGGAAAAATGGAGATAAATATGGAAAAGCATTAAACGCGAGATACTTAAAAAAGTACACACCAAGTATATGGAAAGAAAACGAAACCATTATATTTAAAAGATTACCCGAAACAGGTAAGAATTTTTACAATAACAAAATATAAAAAGTAGCATCATTCGAAAATGTACTAAGATTGAAGAAAAAATAACGAGTTTGACAAAACATCTAACGATGAATCGAAGGCATCCCTTTCGAGGACGGCAGGCTTGGCTATTTCTTCAAGTTCAAGTGATAGAGCTGCAATCTGGTCATTCAGAGTTGAGATATTCTCGTTGACTTGATTGGCAGATTGAACTAAGCGATCCCGTGCGAGTTGGAGATCAGCAATCTGGGCATCGAGAGCAGCAACTCGAGCCATGTAACTGTCACGGGAACCTTCTAAGATGGTGACCTGGCCACGAAGTTGATTTAGTTGTTGGGTGTGACTCGAAGAAACGGCTTCGGTAAAAGGGTTGATGCCCTGATCCACTAAAGAGTGAAGGCGAGCAAGGCTATTCTCGAAAACCTCACGAGCGGCTTGGAACAGAGGTAGCCAAGTACTAGCCATTCTCGAAGCTGCTTCATCAAGAAGGAAACGAAGTCCCGACAATAAATGAGGATCATTGAGATTATGCCTTATGTCCATAAGGGCTTCGTTTAAAGCGACTTGAGAAAATACGGTCGGCGCTACATTGTTGAAAGAAAGAAAATCACGAAGTTTAGTATGTCAAACACCAGAATGAAATAGAACATTGTGCATTTCGACAAAATAAATCTATACCTTCAGCCGGGGTAGCAAGGACCATGGTAGAGCTTGAAGGTCCAGGGTCCATGACCGGACTAGGTGAGATAGCCAACGGAGAGATATTAGCAACCTCTTCTATTCGTACTGAAGAGGAAAGAGGAGAATCCAGGGTAGGCCGAAATTGCTATCCGAGAGCAAGGTTCGTGCCAATTCTGTGAAAAATAGCAGAGTCCATGACAATGGTGGATATTCCCGCTGTAGTACCAATTGAGAATCGCACCGAAGAAGATAAACTAGGCATGTCTGGAGGATCGAGGAACAAGGTTATTCAGGAAAATGAATAATTAGGTTGTTAAAAATCTGCCTAAATATAAAATGTGGACATGATAAATTGTCTTACCTGACGAAAGAAATCTCAAGAGATTGGGAGCAGTGCCTGTGGTAATCTCGGAACTGGGGTCTGTTCTCTCGAAAGTGTCATTGGATAAGTTTTCTAAAAAAAAAAAAAAACATCAAGACAGGGTAGAGTAACAAAAACCCATTAATGATTATACAGCGCGAGAAAATCATAAAGGGGTTAACCAATTTAAGGGAATCTACGATACTTTCAAAAAATACCTGAATAATGATCTGTTTCGATTGGGTCTCGATGAGTCTCAGAATCAGGTAAAACATCTTCGAGGATAGGCGAAGACGGTCGGGGGTCAAAGACGGGTGAACCCTCTTCAAGAATGGGTTCGAGGATATCTTCGACACCAGCCCCAATAACCGGTGTCTCCTTTTCGAGATCAGCAACTCCACTCGAAGACCCTGCACGAGAAATATGAATAAGCAAATATCGAATGAAGAATTAGCCTACAATTTATGAATGAAAGCTAAGAATATCTGAATAGTTACTTGATTCACCGGAAGCCTCTTGCATACGTAGGCGTTTTCTGGATCTGGGTTGAAGAGCGTATTGAGCTGCATCGTCGTCATCTTGCTCTTTCTCTTCTTCATTAAGTATTCGAGGGGGTACTTCTCGAGAAATAGAAGATGCAGGCTCCCGGATGGTAAGAGCACTTCGTTTTCGGGTAACGCGAGTAGGGATGAAAGATGGCTCAGTCGGAACGGATGAGTCTCGAAGAGCTTGAGACAGTGCCGCCGCTTCTCGGACTTGGGGGTTGTCTCGCTCAAATCTCCACCCCAAAGTTAAATCATAAGGAACGATGTAATCATCATCCTGTAACAAAGAGTATCAGAATGAATCCTAACTATTGTAGTCGAAGATTATAATAGTATATGAAAGTTACCTGATTCGATAAAAGATTCAAAAGATGAGCCATGTCCACCGTGCCAGCGCACATTCTGGTGATGTCTGTAATCTGCTTTCGGATGATTGGTCTCGAATAACTGCGCATCAAAACTTTGTTCCAAAAGTCTGCGAAGCACCTTTCGACTCGGATGATTCTACAAAAAATAGGAACAAAGCCCGGCTGAATCTGACAAGAAGCTTGACCCCAAATAAGAGCTTCATCTTTGGCCCTTTGATGATTCGCAATATGAAATTGCCTACTTAACCAAGGACGATTCATGGTGCCCAGAAATGGCAGAGAAAAGCATTGAGTTACGCCAAATTGTCGCGAACATAGCTGCGAAATAAGGATGGTTTAAACAAAACTCGAATGTCGAACTGCTTGCTCAAAATCAGACATGCTCAAAATCAAGCATGCTCGAAATCAATCATGCTCGAGATCAAGCATGCTCGAGATCAAGGCATGCTCGAAAGAGCCACCTTCGGAATTAAGCATGCTCGAAAAGGTCCAGCATGTTTAAAATCAAGCATGGAAAGAAACATACTCGAAGCTGAACATGTTCGACACCAAATATACTTGAAGTACAAATTATAAAGTAATAAAGTTTATTACATTTATACTCAAAATATATTAGAATACCTGAGGGTTGTAAACTTCTACTCCGGGGACGTTATCTGCATAGAGTAGATCTCGGGACGACAAGATAGATCTCCAGTAGGGGTGATCATCTATGGAGGAGTCCAGCGAATCAATCATTCGCATCCAATCGGGTAGAGCAGTATGAGACCAATGACTTTGGGCTTGGTCATGCCTTGTCTCGTAAAAGGGACACCATGTGGAAACATAGAGCGGATTATAAATGGCACTCAAAACTTCGAGGTACGACACCTTCTCGAGAGGAACTAATAAATTTATAGCGGCTTCCCCGTAGCAAATCCATTTCGAAACTGGCTCAAGTCGAAAATTGGAGGGTTTTTTCGAAGACTGTCGCTTCTCAATCGATTTCTCGAACGATTGTACAGTCCTGATATTTAATAACTCGGGATAATATAGAAAAGACCAACATGTCAATAACCAAAGGGGGCCAGACAATTTGTGAGCATTCGAAGGGTCATTGTTCAAATTAAACATCATACGATAAAAGTGAGATAACAATAGTGGAGCTAGCTCGATGGGTCCCATAGTGACAGCAATATTAGCAGACAAAATGAAAAAGGTTTTATTCACCACACAACCGGCATTCATAAACAGCCGGGAAAAGATAAAATTCAAAAATAAGACTTCTTCGAAAGATGTAGGTGGGTCATCACAACTAATAAAGAACTTGACTAAGGCGGTATAAGCGATATTCGCTCCTTTTGATTTACCATGATGTTTTAGCCAGGTTTCGGAGGCTAATAAAAGAGCTCAAGAGTTAGGCAAAGGCTCACCCGTAGGAAGACTTATACCCGTAGGGGAAAGGCCAGTAATTAGAGCAACATCTTCCAAAGTAATTGTTTGAAAACCACGAGGTAATACAAAACAATTATACGAAGAATGCCAAGAATACGCAAGGGCATCTGTTGTTACCTGCTCGAAAGGGATGATTGGGTAACAGGCTCCACCTTACATTGAAAAAGAGGGGCATCACCGTCCAAAGCGGGCCAAGTACCGAGTAAATCAGGAACACCATCCTTAGAGGGTTCGAATGCCTCGGATTGAAATCGAGGCCCGAGCCCAACATGGTTGATAGATTGACCTCGACGATCGCGGACCCAAGGCGGTATGATATGGGTAGACCCTAGAGTCGAAATCTTCACATCACTGTAGTAAGCCTCGAAATTCTTGATGATTTGATAGAGATCTTGGGCATCTTCGCTACCCAAAAGAGTTGCTCGAGCCACTAGACGCGAAATAGCATGAGAGTTAGACATACTCGAAAACAGTTCGAAAAGGTTGTCGAGAAGAGATAGAAGGGGATTTCGAAGAAGAAGGAATTTTCGAAAGAGAGAAAGATAAAGAAGGAAGATGATGAATAGTTGGAGAAAGAAAATAAAGTGAAGGATGATAGTGATGGATAAGAAAAGGAACAAGATATTTATAGGGCTCTAGGTGTTCGATCACGAAAGACACTTCTATGCAGAACAGGAAGAGGGAAATTTCAATCGTTTTTACCCGTTTAAAAATACGAAGAGGCTCTTACAGAAAGATGACGTAAAAACGAAAATAAAAAGAAGGGAGGTTTTAAAACCCTGATCACGAAAAGGTGCCGGGAAAAGGAACGAACACGTTCGTCATATCATTTACGAACCCTTTTGAAACGAAACGATGATTGATAAGGAGACGTGTACATTAATATACATGAACTCGAAACGTTCATATTCATTAGGGGGGCATTTGTTTACACTAAAAATAAAATAGGTTGAAAGACCTAAGAAGGCCCAAAGTGAAAGACCTAAAACAGGCCCAATAGCGATTAATGGGCCCAAAAGTTTAAAAGGCTAAGCCCATCGTAATAACAATAAACCAGGTCTGATGAAGTTAGAGTCAAAGGCCCGACAATAATATCCCGCCAAAACAAAAGGATTTTAAAAAGAGAAGTTGGAAGCAGTTCTCGACGGTTGAAGAAGCAGGCCCACGACGCAGAAGTACAAAAGCGGGAAAGAAGAGAGAGAACAGGATCATCAAATCAAAGAACAACTTATTTTTCTCTCTTATCACAGGAGTAGGCGTAAATATAATTAGGAGTAGTTTGTAGTGTAGATTTTGTTCAAGAATTGCTGGATCCAGTCCCGGAGTTATACCAGTGTTTCATTCATCTGTAACTAGCACGAATTGAAGACTTTTATGGAGGTATAGATTACATGCTTTCAGATTTCATTATTTGACAGTAATTTGTATCTTGACGTGAGTTTTCTATTTATTTTCATCGTTTTAAGAAAAGAAAATTCTCACGTAGGTATAGAATTATTTTGTGTCAGATTTAAGTATCAGAGAGATATTCTTACCTGTACTTGAATTGTTCTTTTATAGTATTATCGTGTCATTCGAAGACAAAATATATATATATTTCAGTCAGTTGCGGTCCGAATAATTAGTTTAAACACGGCGAAGTGTCAAATTCTGAACCACTGCCTAGCGTATTGAATTTGAGCGCGAGGGTTGAAAGATAATTCTAAGATAAGAATTATCGCGGGGCTTGGAACACGCAGTTGGATCCACCCTAATCTAGATTGTTTTTTTTTTACGAAACACATATACATCCGCCTCGGACGAAATCATAAAGCCATGGCCGGTGGAGCTGGAAAAGCACCGAAAAATAAAGCATCTGATAAGGCAGACAAAATCATAGAAATGAGCACGGACGAGGCTACTAATGCCAAAGAGACGATGTACCATGGGAAAGAGAAAGCTTTCAGTAGCTATGAGGATGTTAAATCGGAGGCTCATGATACTTACAAATCGGCTAAGGATTCCGTCTCTGATCATCAGGCTAAGGAATTATATGAAGCCTCTGAAGAGAGGGTTTCACAAGCTGCAGGAAATACAGTAGGCTGCAGAGCTATAGATAACTTGTGTGAATTTAGTTCTTATTTTAGCTAGTTAGATTTTTCAGTGTATAGTAGATTCATGTAATTGGAAACTTTTTCGTTTATAGATATATTGTACTTATTGCAAATCTTGCTCAAGGCTAGTTCTCTAGAAAAAGAACAGCGATCACTGACCCTTTCGATTCTACGTGAGTTGATTGACAATACATCGGAGAACATTATTGAAAACAAAATGTAGTGATAGTAAGTGCCAACAATATAATGTCTATGTCAAGTTTTCTCCAAATAATGATTGTCATCATAAGTTAATATACATATACAATGAGTAACACTATAAATATCTTGATCATCGCATCAGCACCTCTGAAAGGTCCTTTAACCTGTACAACAGAAAGCAAGCCGATACAATATCCTAATCATCGATCTGTTATATATTAATAATCTGATTTCGATCTGGTCGATTCTTGCCATGTCTTATAGTCCTTCTCTCTTCATCTTACTGTCGTTCATTTATTCTTCCTAGATGTATTTTCGCGCCACTATCATGACTTCGTCTTTGTTATAATATTATAAACTATAATACTTTTGAAGTTGATTGTTATACTATCATACTTTTCAAGTTGACTGTTGTAATAAAACAGAGCTCCACTTTCTCACTTTATTATGCATATATATAAAAATCATAACAATTTTTTCATTAATAATTAGCTAAGTTAAAAATACCAAATTGAATAAATGACAAGCTCGAGTTACCAAACGCGTAGATCCCGTCAATAAGCATAAATTATCAATGACGCTATAAATGTTCAATCAAAGAGTTGCAAAAATGTTTAATACAAATAAATAATCCAACAATGAAGATTTCGTGGAAGTAAAAAGAAAACAAAATAACATTGAAGCGGATGGGACATCTCCTCAACATTTAAGATTTAATAATATTATGATATTGATTCAATACATTTTCTATTCAAAGCATGTCGCAAAGGTTGAATTTCTGCATACACAATCTAAGACAAAACAAAGGTATACCCCTTGGAGATTATATTCTATTAATAAAACCCAAAGTTTTGCTGAATGAATGAACAAATTCAAGCCCAATGGTTTAATTAATACCACAACAATTAAATTGATGAAAACATATATTCAATTTCACAAGGTTGTGCTGGTTTACTCCCGCAAACATATATTCAATTTCACAAGATTTTGAGCAATTTTTGGTATTCAGATGGTTTGGTTGGGTTGTCTATCTCTAGCTAATGAAATTCGGTGACGACTACTTAATAAGACTCTCCAACATTTGAGCGATTCCTTGCAAAAAGTGAACGCATTCTCACCAAAAGCAAATTCGAGGAAAAATGTCCCTGGCTAGGAAGATTGATACTCAGAAAAGTCTCAATAACTTAAAACAGAACCAAAAGACAAATTAGACAACCACAATTTATGACGTCAATATAAGTCGAAGAAAAGATAAGTTGCTAACTACAAGGATACTCACAATCTCAACAACCAACTACTTATTGTGCATTTCAATGTTAAAAAGCCAATGTGAATAAACAAAAACTACGCATAATTATAGATTTCGAACTCACTTGTGAGAGCTGACAGGTACTTGATCTCTAATCAAGGTCACTAGAATACAACAAAGCTTCCATTGATTCTAAAGAAAGAAATGAACTTGATAACTTAAATTTACATAGCAGGAGCTACCTTACATTAGTATCATCAGGACTACAGGAACACTTTATCCAAGGTTCTAGAAAGCTACTTTCTTGCCGTCATGAAATTCTTTGCGGAAGATGCAGCAAATCAATACCTTTAAGCACGAATTCAGCAGCAGACCATTATTTCCTAATCAACGGTTCCAAATACATGCCCTGAAATAAGAAGCATACAAGAAAATGAATCAATTTCCAATAATGAGCGACCTTGGAACTAACATCACATCTGGAGTCAGAAAATACTAAAGAAAACGAAAAAAATTGGTAACAGAATAGCAAAAAAGGAGTACACAGCTTAAAAGTAATCCACTAATTACATACAGCAGCAGCATGGATAAAAGCTACTAATAGTCGGGGACGGAGCCAGGATTTTGGTTCGGGGGTTTCGGGGGGGGGGGGGGGGGGGTTGTTAAAATATTAAATAGAAAAAAGAATGCGACGAAATGCAGCAAAAACCAGATCTCTTCTTAGTGATCAAATTGTTCTTGACGGATTCCTAGTATATGTAAGTGTGCTTTGTGATAAAAGTTTCCCTAGTACCCTCCCATTATATACTAACAGGTACATCTAGAATTTAAAGATTACAGAAAATATTTTATATTCAGTATCATTGCAAAAGATCAAAATAGTAAAATCATGTAGAAATGTGAATGGTGAAATTTCATAGTAAATTAGCAGCAAATTGTCTTTCTTGCCAAAGCTTGTGCACAAATTTGAATTCGTCCATATATTGCTAATAAGAATGGAAAGCTACCTTAATCCTTTTTCTTTCACTAGCATAGATTTTTCTGTGCTCGTTGGAGGTCACTAAAAATAACCTCACTTGTGAGTGCACTTGCTTAGACTCTATAAACATATTGCATTCTTCTGGAACTAACCAAAAGCTACAAACTGAAGCAAGCAAATTCATGTTGCCACGCTCCCAATTGGAACATGACTAGACCACGCCACCACAATCTGAAACTATTACAGCAAGAAGCCACAAAATTGAAAACCAATACATAAATATGCACTCAATGCCGACTTTATAAACTATGATTCTAAAATCTCTGAAGTGGTAAAGTACTATGCCTATAAGTCTAGATAGGCTCTTCTATTGCAAACCTTGTTGCATTTCCTATTGCAATGTATTGGGTGAATGACATGTGTGCAATAAAAAATTAATAATTACAAAGTACCATTCACCCAACACCCTTGCAATAGGAGATGCAATAAGAATTACAATAGAAGATCTCATTTGCTATAAGTCCCAATAGGCAATAACTGAACTAGAGGACTTGGCAATCATAAATAAACTATTGAACAGGAATCAAAATGAAATTTCGAAAAGTTGCATATCTAACTGTAGCCTTGAAACAACCCTCCAAATTTACTTTTCAAGTTTGAAGTAAATGACCAAATATCTGATATATTTTTATATACATACATATCTATAGGGTTCTGGTTTCTTATGAGATAAGTCATAAGCATGGTAGTAAATCTCAGTATCGGTGTCGATCGGGGTAGGTAGTAAATTTAAGGAAATTTTGGGGATATTCAACATTTCGGTTTCGATTTTAAAAAAATCATGGAAATTTATAGAAATATTTGGAAAATCTACGAAGAAACTTTGTGTAACTTTAAATATCATAATTTTGCATTTTTTACATTAATAACATTCCATGTATAATATATGCATAGAATGACTAAAACCTGTCGTGAAACATATGAAATAACGGTAGTAAAATAATAATTAACATAAGAATTTCATTAAAAGAAAATATACCACAATTTTAGTAAAAATCATTATTCAAAACCACATCAAGCTTCTAAAAGGATTTTTATGAGATCTTATTTAAATAATTTTTATTTATATAATTTTTGTTTTTAGGCCCGGATTTTTATTAACTTATTGCCTACATCACTTTCAAATTCGTATTTACATTTATTGCTTATTGATTTACATAATTGGTCATTTATTATCTTTTCTTTTAATATGAATGATCATTTGACCCTAATTTTTAACTATAAAATATTGAAAAAAAATAAATATCATTTTAAATTTTGAGAAATTTTGGATTTTGATGAAAATTTAGGAAAATTTCGTGTTTCAGTCAAAATTTCGATGGTTATTTAATAAATGTTATTTTAAATTTCGAGAAATTTCGGGTTTCAGCAAAAATTTAGGAAAATTTCGGGTTTCGGTAGAAATTTCAAAAGATATTCCACAAAATTAAATCAAAAGTTCGATTTCCCTTCAGGACCCCTGGAAGCCCGAAATTTCGATGTTTCGAGCAAAATTTAAGACCCTGGTCATAAGTGCTATCTACCCTAATTTCTTCTTTTGTATTTACTTGAAAATATTGCTATATTGGGAAATGGGAATTAGCTGGAGGAAGATCACTCATGGACCCTATTAATTCAACACAAGCAAAGGACGACCTAGTTACGCCCATCCTTCAGGAGTTGATTCATTATCTATATGAGGATCCATATTATTTAACCCAAAATACATCTGTTGTCTATAAGTTAATGTCTACTTTGTCCCTATTCCACTAAAATGAGTATAACTTTTAATCGTTGTATCTTCTTTCCTACATCATACGACTAAACTACAAAAATCTGCTTTGAAAGTTACACCATTCTTGAATGATTCTCTCTACCTTCTGAATGGACATGATAAGTAGAATGCACATCCTCACATTCCCATCCGACATTCTCTATATTGCACATATCAGATTATTTATGATGATCATCAACGAGGAGTTGGTCCGTTATCGGTTGCATTGATGCAAAACATATCTTATAAAAAAGGTATTAGTATCAATGAGAATAAGAATAGGGAGAAAAAAGTTTCTTCAAGGGAAACGAAGCCAAAAAAACATCGAAAATAAGCTAATCATGACAATTCAAATCCAGCTTCAACATTGCTTGGTTCAAGAATTAGAGAAAAATCAGACAAGTTGGAGGAAAATCGTTTTTTAGCTCCAAAGAAGCTATTTATATCGGATGTCAAGAACAATCAAAATCGGCTCAAGATCACAAAAAAAGATAAATTATTAGAGTATTTAACTGAGTACGAGAAACAACTAGTACATGAACGTGATAAGGTTCCTACCATTGATGTTTTCGGTAAATCCTATATGTTACACCTTACAAGGTGGCCCGCTACGCGGAATGTTGTTCTTACACATGAATGGAATAAATTGTTCAGGGGAAATGGACTCTAGACTAGAAATTCGGTTGAGTTGGAGCTATAGGCAAGATTCTAGATTTTGTTTCGTTGTGCATATTAGGAGAGGAAACAACAATGGGGAAAACTTTTGCAGAGGAGGTAATCGGAGCAAAGATCCACCACAGCTACCTTTACTATCTTCACCTCCTCCACAACATCTTTCGAACATCTTTCCTCACTGTTATTTTCTCTCCTAACATTAACAACCTAACAAAATCTCGAATCTTGCATGTACCCCTAACAACTCAATTGAATCTTCAGTCTTAGGTTGAATTGCCTTGAACAATTTACTTCATTCATGTATTGAATCTTCATTCATGTATAGAACAACATACCTGCACAGCAGGCCACCATGAAACAGGCCACCATGAAAGGGGCATCATAAAGGATTTACCTAAAACATCCATGGTAGGAACCTCAATAACCTTATCACGTACATTCATGTACTAAATTTTTCTCTTACATAGTTAAATACTCCAATAATTTCTCACCTTTTGTGATGTTAAGACGATTTTGATTGTTCTTAACATCCGACAAAAATAGTTTCCTTGAAGAAAAATAATGGTTCAAGTATTTCCGCTTGTCTAATTTTTTGTCTAATTCTTGGAGGAAGCAAAATTGGAGCTAGAGCTAGGTCATATGATGAGCTTATTTTTTATGTTTCTTCGGCTTTGTTTCCTTTGAAAACACTTTTTTTATCCCGTTCTTATTCTTATCAATATTACTACCTTTTGGACAAGATATATGCAGCATCAATGCAATTGACAATGGATCAACACCTAATTGTTGATCGTCATAATTAATCTTCTTGTTTTTCTTTAATTAACTCCATTAACCCTGGTGAAGATCATCAAGTATATTTTTCTCTTATTATCAATATGATATGATCATCAACATATCAATTCCAAACAGTCTTAAATTGGCTTTTTGTTCAGCCCCTTAACCTTTGACGTTTTACTATCAAAATAAAAAATATTCAAATCCAAAGACATTCAAGTCCTACAAATGGTTTAGGCTTCCGGAGGATTTTTCTCAGGTTTGAAAAAAGTAATTTTGTGTTGAATAATTTTAGTTCAAAAGCTTCTTGGATGTTATGGTGGCTTTCTTGGGTTGGCGAATATGGTTTGAAGTTGTCAAGAAAGTTGGGTTTTGGCAAGATATTTTTAGAAATAATTAAGGGGATAAAATAATTATTTGATTGATCTAGTTTTTAACTATGATCGTCATTACAAACAAACAAAAAAAAGAACTAAGTGAAGCATCTTTTAACTCATCACCTTCTTCTCCATCCTTTTCTTCTTCACGTTATTCTTCTCCATTAATACAACATTTTCAGGTCCTAGCTGCCCACCTACATGGTATTTACCAAAAATTTCCAACCAAACCCTTGTCCCAGCTATAAATATGGTTGTGAGTTAAAAGATGAATTTGCATCAATTCAATGAAGCTAATGCTAATGTTTCCATGAAGGCTACACTAGACACATAGATTGAGTCTCGCAACTTTCCCACCAAAAGCAAACACATAATGTTAATTAGATACTAGAACATTGACTATATCACTATACATCAGAGAAACATATCTCTTCTGATGCTCCATTACGTGAAAGATGGATACAGAGCATGCACAATCTCGCTAAACGAAAGAACATCCACAAACCGAAGCTATATAGAGCACTAAGCTTGCAATTTCTAAATAATCACCAATACCATGACTAAATCATACAATATTGAAACCAACATCATTTGATAATATAGTATGATGCAATTGGTCACAGTATTGATGATTACTTAGAAACTGCAAAACCTCCTAGAAAATTGACCTGCATTGTCAAGAACACAATATTAAGCTTTTCCAAAATGTTTTAGGTGCAAACTCAGTATTGGAGGTTCACAATCAGGTCCGATTAGCATTAGCTTGTTCTAAAAGGTGGATGATGATTTCGAGTTTTCTCCAGAATCATAAGATTTGAAACGATAGGCTCTCTCACATTTGTACTATGTTTATGAGGTACACCACACAAGTCTGAGATATTCACAAATAAATGTGCTTGTGGGGAAATGCATCTGAATGAAACCTTATACTCACATGCTAGATGAGCCATTGGCGTATTACTACTTGTCAAATAAAATTATCAAGAAGGGACAGATTGCCAACTTTTCTTGGCGTCAGATACTTCCCATAATATGAGTGACTTATACACAGTAAATGAAGAATGAAAAGTGGAGTAATTGAAACTTGTTCCATCTCCTCACGACCTGCACTATGTCTCTCTTCTCAACAAGTGGATCCTAAGATGAATTTTTTACTAAATACACCTGACGTGGACACTTTCTCACATCAAATTCCAGGCTACCAATATCATGCAACTCAAGACTGCAGTGCACTCCAATCATGCAACTTAGATCATATATCTGGAACTATATAGGAAAACTCATAGAATTTCCAGCTCTTATTTTATTTTTCCATCTTCTTCTCCTGGATATGTTTGAAGCCAGTCATCAATAGCGTTACGGGAATTACAACACTAATTAAAGATCCTTAAATTCAAGATAACATTTCTTAAACTCAAATTACTTAATCAAGAATTACTAGCTTCCACACAAGGAAACATACGTGATGCAGCAACGCATTGATATAGTTGATGCAGAAGCTTTTAAGAGCCCTAGATACTAGTAACTAATAGTAAAGAGAACAAGTACCCGAGGTTTCTATACCATTGACCGGTTCCACAAACTGCAACTGATGCTGCTGATTCTGTCCATTGTGGTGCGGCTCAATCTGCTGCAACGGCTGCACAAAATTACCCTCCAAAGATACTGCAGAACCGGTGGTTGTGTTCTCCTTTCTCTCAACAAACCGCCACATGTACCAGGCCCCAACCGACCTGTACGGCCTCCACTTCTCACACAACGATTCCATTAGTGAAGGCCTAGGCAACTCCATCAGACCATACAACAACTGGACACCTTTCCTTACCCCTAAGTCGCTCACGGGTAAGACATCCGGTCTATACAAAGAAAATATCATGAACATATGGACAGACCACGAACCTATCCCCTTCACCATGGAGAGCATTGTGAACAATGACCTATCATCCATTTTCAGAACCATATCATCAGATAAAATCCCTGATTTATACTTATTAGCAAGGTCGTATAAATAGCTGGCCTTGCGGCTAGAGACCCCAATTTGCTTAAGCTGTTGGGAAGAAAGGGCAAGAACAGAGTCAGGGCAAACAGAATCGTCACCGCCACAAAGGGCGACGAAGCGATTATAAATGGAGGTGCCAGCTTTGTAGGCAAGCTGTTGGTAGAGGATGCTCTTGGTGAGGGCATGGAATGGGGGAAGGTGAGCCTCGAATTGGGGCGAGGGGTGGGTATCAATGAGAGGGGAGAGTAAAGGATCCGCAGTGCGTAGGTGTGCGAGGGCAAATTCAATTTCGCCATCAGCTAATAGAGATCGCATGACTTGGGGGAGAGCATTGGACGCTTGGGAGGCGCTCCGACGGCGGTTCCTAGAAGCGGCTGGGACAGTAGGAGTAGCAGAAGTTGCGCTGCTAGTGGCGGCGGTGGTGGTGGTGGTGGTGGTGAGGGCTAAGGAGGCGGAAGAAACGGTGGTCTGAGACGACGATGGTTTGTCGTCAGTGGATGATGGTGTAGGGTTTGAAAGTTTACGAATTTTTTGGGGTCGAATCGGAATTTTGGAAGGGTTGTGGGTGTTATGCGACATATCTGTTGCGGCGGCGGCATGGGGTGCTTCGATGACGGAGGTTATTGGTGGCGTAGGAGGAATTTGTGGATTTGAATCGGCAGATTTGTGAGGAGATTGAGGATTGGAATCAAGTTGAGTATTGACGGTTTCGGTTTGGGATTGGGATTGGGATTGAGGGTTGGTTAGGGTTTCAATATGCTCACCCATTTGAAGGGAAACCATAAAAGGAGGGGAGCACTTAGTGGTGGTGGTGGTGGTGGTGGTGGGAGTATAGAGAGCGGCGGTGCGGTGGTGGAGGTGGAGGAGGAGGAGGAGGAGGAGGTACTGTCACAAAAGAAGCGTTGATTGTCGTCGTCTGTTGGGACCTAATCGTAAAATTGCACCTTATAGTGAGTGAGTGAGTGAGACGATGCCCATTTTTTGGAATATCAGAAAATCCAATAACCCCATTTCAATCAAAATAAAATAAAAAACAAAAAGCTGACAACTTGATTATAAGATACCGGGTGATCCATATAGTCACAAATAAAACAGTAAAAAATATCTTAAGTAAGTGCATTCAACAATGTTAAATATATCAACTTCAATGGACCGAATCATTTTAAAATTTCCCTAAAGGTGTAGACATTCGTTGAGACTCCCTCCCATACTAGTTGTGTGGTTTAGCACTCAGGCATTCCATGATCGATGGTTTAAAAATTTTTTACCAATTTAATAGATACACCATGATTGAAAATTGGGAAAATTACACATGGACCCCTTTACTTTTTGAAAATTACATAAAGTCCACATCATCTTAAGCATTTCTTACAATTACAGTTCATGTATCTTTAAAAATCTTTACAATTTTACCCCATATAAAACTTATAAATAGATCCATTGAAGGGGATTTTTGATATTACACATTAAGTGAGATAAAACACCGCACCTCATAAATGGCTTGCTATTTTCTTTTTTGGATAAACTCCATTTCATCTACGTAAAACACAAAATTGACTATAATTTCACCTATGTTTATTTTATTACATAGTACCCCGCTTGTGATCATAATGGATTCGGGGGATTGGGGGGCTCAGCTCCCCAAGGACTCAAATTTTTCACTGAGGATAGGTATATTTTTATGAAATGGCCCCCAAAAATATAAAATTGAGTTTTTGTATTTGTGTCAAGAACGGTTCTAGCACAGTTGGTTAGCGCCTTCTAGTCAGAACTTTGAATTGTGGGCGAATTTTAGAGGTTCGGGATTTGATTCCTCTAGCCCCTCTCTATGTTCCTTTTATCCAAACTAGTCGCAGCAGCACACTCAATGTATGTGCTTAATTCTTTAAAAATCATAGATTAAAATAATTAATTGATTTATTATTTTGTGATGTGAAAGTTTCCAATATCATATATTTGTTGCTTGAAATTATGTAAACATAATTTTTACCTAAAATCTTATGTCAATTATTATCAATAGCTAGAAATTAGTACAATAGAAAAAAGACAAAAAGAAACGAAAAAATAACATTTGAGAAAAATAAGAAGAAAATGTGAGCAAGGAGAGTGGGTTGGGGGGTTGAGGGGGTCAAGGACAAAACCTGAAAGATGAGAGAAGAGAAAGGTGGAATGAACTACCCTTTGAAATTTGTCAAAATTTAGTGGATGCAGATTTTTTATCAATTTGACCCATTTTTTGGCTAAACTTATCAAAATGATCGATTTTATGTACCATTTATCAATCTTACCTGAATGTGCCATTTCAATTTTCATTTTTTCAGAAATTAAATTGAAGGCGCCATTTGAATTTATATTTTTTTTAATAGGCACCCCTATTGCAGCGGTTATAATTATAACCGCTGCAATAGGGCATTAGTTTTTTTATTATTATTATTTCACTTTCTCGTTTGAAATTTTGCTGTGTTGGAATGACACGAAATTCGCACAATCATAGCGAAACAACGTACTGAACAAGGCGCATGCTTTGTGATGCGGTATTGTGATTTTAGCCATCTGAGATCGTTTAAAGCCTCAAATTTGCGTTTTATTACTAAAATAACGTATTTTCATAATAAAACGCAAATTTGAGACCTTAAACGATCTCAGATGGCTAAAATTACAAGACCGCATTGTAAACAACAAATTTTAAATCTGCAATTTAACAAACAAGAAATGTTGTACAAAATATATTTAATTGAATCAAACGATTTAATGAGTACAAATCTTTAATTATTTATCCTCTGATTCTTCACTTCAAGAACTTTGATTTGAATATTGGAGCCGAAATCGCTTCTTTGATCTTCTCCAATGTGGATTTGAATATTTATAACGTTGATGCGAGGGCTCGATAGCTTAATCTCAGATCAAACGATGTAAATGATTTGGGAAAGTTGAAAGCTTCAAGGTTGACTCGTCGCTTTGATCTTCCTTTTAACTTGATTTGAACTTCTATAACGTTTATTCGAGGGTTTAGCACCTTAATCTCGAATCGAACATTATAATTTGATGAATTTTGCTTAGAACGCCTTGAAGTTTGCCACATGTGAATTGGTGAATTAATCCTTGAATTTGAACCCCTATTCATAGTTGTAGGGGTGGAAGACTTTTCATAATCACCATTATTTAATTATGATTAAAATTGCCACATGGCACCTCATAATTGGTCAATACAATAAGTATTTAAATATCAATTATTCAATTATTTAATTTAAGAATAAAAATTTTATTAAATCCTTAAATGTAAATAAATAAATTTATTTGATATTAATTTACACGTGTCGCCATTTAATTGGCTACAAATTTTAATTGTCTACACGCATTTCAACAAAATGCGTCTTGTTCAGTACGCCGTTTCGCTATGACTGTAAGAATTTCGTGTCATTCCAACACAGTAAAATTTCAAACAAGAAATATTTTCGTAAATACACAAATATACATACACCCACACATACACAAATATACATACACCCACATATACACAAATATACATACAACCACATATACACAAATATACATACACCCATCTACACATACACAAATATACATAAATACACTCACACATACACAAATATACATACACCTACACATACACAAATATACATACACCCACACATACACAAATATACATACACCCACATATACACAAATATACATATACCCACACATACACAAATATACATATCTATATATATATATATATATAGAGAGAGAGAGAGAGAGAGAGAGAAGAAGCTTACGGTCGTGGTGGTGGTGGTGGCGACGCCGGTACGTGGTGCCGAGCTTTTGGGGGGTTGAGAGAGAGAGAGAGGCTGAAATGGATTTTAAGTGTTGAGAGTGAGAGAGAGAAGCAGAAAGATAAAAGGATTTTAAATTTTTTCGTTTTGGCCTATTACAACGGTTCTTATGTGAACCGCTGTAATAGGTATAACATATTACAGCGGTTCTTGTAAGAATCGTTCTCTTTAGAACCACTGCAATAGATGTGCTGTAATAGTGTATTTTTGTAGTAGTAATTCTGTATTGGTTTTATGGAACAATTATCCAAATGTGAAGAGAATGACACTTTATTGGTGGTGGTGGACAGGATGACCAACTACAGTCATTTCTTTCCACTATCACATCATTTGCCAGCTTCCAAAGTGGCTAGTGTATTTATGGATGGGATCTACAAATTACATGGTTTACCAGCCGCAATCACCACTGACAGGGATAAGGTGTTTGTGAGTTATTTATGGAGAGAATTGATGAAGGTATTAGAGATCCAACAAGCTATGACCACTGCTTACCAGCCACAAAGTGATGGTCAAGTTGTGAAAGAGTGAATCAGTGCCTTGAGGGGTATTTGAGTTGTACGTGCAATCAACACCCGAAGAAATGGACAAAATGGGTGAACTTAGCTGAATGGTGTTACAATACAAGTTTCCACACTATTATTAACATAACTCTTTTTGAGGCTTTATATGGGTACAAACCTAGTCATTTTAGCTTGATGTCATAGCCTGGGGTGAGAGTTTCTGGAGTAGAGGAACTGATTACTCAAAAGCAACAAATTTTACATGCTTTGAAAGGATATCCAGTGACAGCCAAAATAGGATGAAGCAACAGACAGATAAGCATAGAAGTGAGAGGAGCTTTGAAGTAGGGGATTCAGTGTGGCTTCAACCATACAAACAATTACACATTGAGGGATAAAGGGGTGTGGAAGTTTAGTGTACGATATTGTGTACGTTAGAAAAAATTGGGAATGTAGTTTACAAGTTGAAGCTACCCATGTGTAAATTACTTGAGAATTTTGTGTCTTCAAATGCAAACCTCAGAATTTCCAATTTTGAGTCAGGAGGGTGATGCAATTCTGTCACCAATTGCTATTCTGGGAAGGAGGATTGTGAAGAGAAATAACACTGCAGTGAGCCAAACCCTTATCCAGTGGGCACACTTACCGCCAGAAGAGCAACCTGGAAAGATTGGGCCGTGGGTACAAGTCTCTTTAAGGGGGACTATTTTTAAGACTTGGAATAAATGGGTAAAATACGTAATAAAGTGGAAGATGTTTTTATAAGTCAGCTGGAATGGGAAGGTGCCGTTTTGATTAAAATTAGGGCTGCAAAGTTAATTAGGGTAAAAAGGGAGCAATTGGACTTTTATTACAAATTAATGCAATTAGGCAACAATTTGTTAAGCTGGTGATTAGTTGGAGCTGGGCAAATGGGCGCGCTACTGTGTCATTCATGGTAGTGGAGAATTCTGCCTACAATTCCGAGTTGGTTGCAATTGTCAGATAGATTTGGCATATTGACTTTTTTACGCACAGTAATATTCTCTCTCCTAAATTCCTTTATCTTCTTCTTCTTCACTGTGTTTGGAATCCATTTTAATTCTAAGAAATTCTTCATTTGCATATTAATATTGGGGCTGCAAAACTTGAGTATTTTATATTCATATTTCAGCTTTGTATTAGAAATTACAGATCAATATACTTAGGCTATGTATGGTTAGGAATTTTTAAAAATTTATTTTTTTGATCAACAAAAAATGAAAATACACAGTCCAAGCCAAATTTTACAGAAAATGATCAAATTTTAAATACTACTGCACATTCCCTTATATAACAACCAATCATTTCATCATTCCAGTCTTTTCACAATCTTTTATCATTAATTACACTATCCCACTATCCAACTCATTCTTTTTCTTACTTTTTCATAATTTATATAATAAAAATTCATATTCAATTTTCCAAATATTCCAATTATTATTATTAAATAATATTTAATAATATATAATTTGAATAATATATAATTCCCACTATCCACTATGCCTCCCCAGCACAACCTCCCTCCCCCCACCCCCAACACCCATTATTTTATCCCCTTAATTATTTTACGTTTGAAGGAATTTTTTGAATCTACAGCAGTTCAATTGGCACTCAAATTTATATTCAAATTTTTTAATTCGTTTATGTGTTCTTATTGTGTTTTTTTTCGTTAATAAGATATATGTAAATGTATGGTTTATTGGTAGGTTATCCTAATGTGCTGGAGTCCTAATGACTTATGAGCCTTGTGTGAACCATAATGTGTATTATATGAATTTTTAGTCTTAAATCTAAGTGACAATATATTTAAATTGATTGACTTTTATTGATGGTCGTATATATTCTGAATTTAATTCATCTATTGGTGTATGTTTTATTTCCTTAACCAATTATCTAAACCCAACTTAATTTAATATTAATGTTTATCAAATAAGGAACTCAAATTATTATTAGCTATTGTCACCAATGTTATTAGCTATTTCCGCCTCACGTTGGTCTTCATCTTGAATCTGTCTTCCAATTTATATTTATGTTTGCAGAAGAAAAGGAGTTGATGTTAAAGCCTTCAGTTGTATTCTTTTTCCAAAGATCAATTCTTAGTAAATGTACAAAGCTAGACCCTAGTCCCCAGGTGTATGTGAAATTGTAGCTTTTGTCCTTTTTGTCATACTATGGCCGTGTAGTAGCATGTAGGTAGTGGATGACACATTAGTTAGATTCATGATTTCAAATTTTCAATTTAGGTTAAAAGTTGATTAGAAATAAATTTATTCAAAAGTATTAGTATGAATAAAGTATAAAAAGAAAATATAAATTATTATAAAATATTGTATTGAAATATGAAGAGAAGCTTGAATTTCATATATTAACTAATAGATTTATTATGTTCCATATCATACTTTTGATTATAATGAAATTTATAAATAAATTTTAAATATTTATTTTAATTAACTTAATTTCTAAAATAAATTACTTATTAATATATTACTTTATGAATAAATAAAAAGAAAAAGAAAGGGAAAGAGGGGGGGGGGGGGGGGGGGACAATGTCATCTTCTCTACCCCACCCCCCACCGCTAGCCCACCCCCACCCCCACCCCCACGCAGATACACACACAATTATATACATGCACGCACATAGTCACACACAACACACACAAACTCACACAATTACACATACTGTCACGTACACACAAACACACAATTACACACATTGCCATGCACACACAAACACACACACACACAAAGTCACGCACACACACAATTACACCCACAAACAGTCGCGCGCACACACACACACATTCACACACAAAGCGATTTCTAAGACAAAACATACATATATACATATACATATATATATAAGTATTTTTGTTTTAAGTTTAAGTTTTATACTTTAAAATTGGTATTAGAAGTAAATCTAGAGATGTAAAGGGACAATATAGTAATTGAGTTTTTTTATTTTTTTAATGTTTTTTATTTATTTTTTTAAGAAATATTCCGTAAGAGCATTTAGCCTTTTGACACTTTCCATCCATGTTTACATTAATACATGAAAGCTTGGGATGTTACTTGTCATTTATGGAACTAGGGGATTCTTTTTGTAATTAAACCTTACCTCAGGACCCCTAGTGTGATTATCCCTATATATATAAGGAATTAGAGAAGATTTTGACGATTATAGGGGTGCCCACGAGCCGAGTCTCGCCAAATTTCTCGGCTCGAGCTCGAGCAAAGATTTTATATAACATCATAGTATCTCATTATAAGAAGATGGAAATAAATTTGCCTCGATCAAATTGGAAATAAAATATTATATGTAAATGGAAAAAGAAATATAAAACTCCTTATGCTCCAATCAAATTTACACATTTCATAAAATATTATATATATGGAGCACATCCCACTTTTATATTTGTACAATGTGAACCGTATAATCATACTAACTATTATAAATATAGACGAGCAAGACTCAATTTTCTTGAACTTTTAAAACATAAAATTGAAAAGAAAACACAAAATGGAAAAAAGATAAAAATCAAAACCTAAAAAGAAACAAAAGAAATGAAAAGAGGACAAAAAAAAAGGAAAAAACTAAAACTAATAAACGCCCCCCTCCTCCCGCCCCTCTCTGTCTCTCCTTTTTAATTTTTTTTATTCTATTGTATAAAATATTTATCATATTATGTGTGTGTATATGTTATATATACACACACACATATACATATTACTTTATACAAAACTCATAGCACTAAAAAAAAAATATATTTTAACATCTATTTTTCCATCATCATCATCACATTCATAACCAACTCAATCATTTCATATATTAAATCCTAATAAAAATCAACTTTATATCACATGTACATTACTTTTAATCAAATTCTAAAAATACATTCAAACAAACAAATAAAGTCAATATTTTCACACGAGTTTCTATAATACACTTTCCCCCAAAAAAACTCAGAATTAGTTTCCAAAAACACAACTATGCGGAGCCTTTTATTTTAACAAACGAGATTTGAATATTTTATTACACATATGGTGAGTCATTATATGAAGTCTAAAAATGGTACGAGGAGGCCATGAGAAAGTGTCAACATTATTGACTACTGGCTGTAAGTCCACGCATTCTATTAAGATCTGGGGTCTACCACCATAGATGCACCTAGGGGTTTTCATGGTTTTTCAAAATTGTACCTTACCGATTGTATTGTACTGAAATTGTGATTTTTTTATATCAAAATTCTAGGTTTTTGTATGAGCCAAAACCGTACCAATTATTTTGGTGTGTTTTTGGTTTTAAGAATTATATAAGGGTGAAAAATTGCATCGAACCGTATTTTATATTTACGAATTAATTTTATTATTCATATGATATATAAATGATTCTACAAAAGAAACTGTTAGAACGTATAGAGAAAAATATACTAGGAATTAACTTATTACACAACTTATGTGGGATGTGGAGAATTTTAAAAAAATTATGAATTTAGGAATTAATTAATTGTATTTATCATTCAACTTTCTTTAGTTGATTCCTATTGAATTAATATTTTTGTGTCGATTCTAACTAGAATTATAAGATTTTGACTCTTATTTGATTTTTATTTTATGTTGCTAATATTTTTGTTGTTAAAAACTTTGTTTCTTTTTAGTATATTAATGCAAAATGTTATTCACTCAGAGCTTTTTGAAATCCATTAATATTGAATAATAACACTTTATTGAGATATTCATGTAACTTATATTTACCTACTTATTTCTTATATATTTTCTTTTCTTTATATTTAGTTGATAATATGTCCAGATAAAGAGTCTCTTATATAATAAAGTCATAAATAATGAATATACGACAAATTTCGTGAGAAATGTAGACATAATAATACTTATATAAATATATAAAGAAAATACCACAAAACAGTACCAAATCGTACCGGAACCGCATAATTCCAAATGCAATGGTATTGGTTTTAAAAAGTCCAATTTTGATTTTAACTATCCAATTATCGCAATTATTGGTATGGTAAAAGTTTAGTATAAAAATCGCAAAAATTGAACCTTGTACACCCCTAGATGCACCAGCTGGTAGTGCACTGATGAGAAAGATACCAATATTAATTTTTATTATTATTATAAATATATGTGTGTGTGTAAATATAATAAGATATTAATATCTATTATTCTATCTATCTATCTATATATATAATAATAATGTGTTTAATATTTATCAATGATATATTTAACAACATACTCCAAATTTAAAAAATAATATATATATATATATATATATATGTATATTAGTTCATATTTAATATATATATAATTTTGAGCAAGCTTGAGCTCGTATCGACTGAGCCCAAAAATCCAGACAAGCTCGAGCTCTTTTATTCAAGCTCACTGAGCTTGAGCTTGAAATTTTTGGCTCGGGCACGAGCCTAGCACTTTGGTCAAAGCTCGATTCATTCACCCCCTAATTAATAGCATAGATTAAATATTGCAAATTGAGTGTAGGTACATTATCGCAAAAAAGAGACTAGAACCACAAAGCAAATTTGATACCTAACAGTTTATGGCATTAACACTAGAGGTGCTCACGGTTTGGTTACCCGACCAAATCTAATCGAAAATTCGATTCAAACCGAACCAAAATTTTTGATTCGATTTCGGTTTTATTTTTTTGAAAATTTTGATTTTCGATTTGGCTTCGGATTCAGGGCCCGGTTAACCAAACCAAAATGTATATTTTTATAAATATATAATATTATATATTATAGGGAGTCATTATGACATTTCAATAAAACTTATGGGCCAAATAATAATAATAAAAAACTTGAATAATGAAATCCCCCCAAAATCCTAAACCCAGCTCACGCAGCTCCCAAGTTTTCTTCTGCAACTAAAACAAAACAAAGCTCCACTCTCAACTCTCATGCTCCACCGTTGTTGCCGTCGCACTCGCCAAAAGAATCCTCTCTCACACCCTCGGCCCTCTCTTTATTCTTTAATTACTCAATTCCAATTTCCAAACCCTAGGTAAAAAAATTTAAATTAAATTATTTAATCTCTTTATTTTTATATTAATGGTTAAATTTCTAAATTTATATGATGATGTTTTATGCAATTTTTTTAATTTTGTTAACCGAATTTTTTTTGGGTTTTTTTTTGGATTAAAATTCGGTTAACCATTTGGTTAACCGAATTAAAAACAAACCAAACCATTTCGGTTCGGTTTCAGTTCCAAATATTGGTGAACCAAAATTTCGTATAATTTTAGTTTCGGTTCCTGATAGTGGTGAATCACAATTTCGGTTTAGTTCGGTCCGAACCGAATGAATAGCCATAATTAATACAAAGTTGAAGAAATGTCATTGGCTAAAAAGATCGATACTGGGGCACCTCAAGAACCAAAATGGAACCACAAAGCAAATTAGGGAACCACAGTTTATGAGATACAAGTCGAAGAAAAAATAAGTTACTGAGTAGAAAGACCGATATTCACAATCTCAAAAACTCAATAGTTCGACAACCAACTACTTATTGTGCATTTCGAAACGGCTTCAAAGCCAATGTGAATAATTAAAAACTACGCATAATTCAAGACTTCGAACTCACTTGCGAGCTGAGAAGTCCTTGATTTGAATTCAAGGTCTCTATAATACCTAGCTTTCTTGATTCTAAAGAAACGAAATGAACTTGAGCACAAGAGCTAAATAATGTCACTTAAATTTACATAGCAGGAGCTATCTTATATGAGTAACATTAGGAACGGTGGAACTCTTTGTCCCAAGATTCTAAGAAAATTATTTTCTCGCCGTCATGGAGTTTTTGAAGAGGCAACATAAGAAAGGCCTTTGAGCATGACTTTCAGCAGCAGACCATCCTTTCCTAATCAATGGTTCCAAATACATGCCCTAAAGAAAAGCATACAAGAAAACGAATCAATTTCGCCAAAGAGTGACCTTGAAACTAACATCACATCTGGAATCAGAAAATACTAAAGAAAACAAGCATATTTGGCAACAGAAGATGGGAAAAAGAATTTGTTCTTAATGTGGAAGAGTATAAGTCTCCTGATGATCAAATTTGTTTTTGATGAATACCTTTAGTATATCCTAGTATTCGTTTTGATAAAAGTTTCCCTAGTACCCTCCAACCATGTACTGATAGATACATCTAGAATATTATAGATAACCAAATTTCTTTTACAATCCGTATCATTGCAAAAGACCAAAATAGTAACAATGTGGAACTGTGAATGGTGAAGTTTCGTGGTAAATTAGCAGCAAATTTCCTTTTCTTAGTGAAGCTTGTTCACGAATTGGGATGCAGCATTCATCCCATGTCTTGCTAAAAGAACGGAAAGTTACCATAACAGATTGTATTCTTCTAGAACAAGTAAAAGTTACACAAATTTTGCAGAAGCAAGCAAATCATGTTCTAGACCACATCACCACAATCCGAAACTATTACAGCAAGAAGCCACAAAATTCAAAATCAATACATAATATGTAGCCAATGCGGACTTATAAAATATGATTCCAAAATCTCTTAAATAACCAAAATGATAACATACAATGTCTATAAGTCCCAATAACTAATGAACACGAAATGAAATGGAATTTCAAAAAATTGCATATCTAACCCAGCCTTGAAACAAACCTCCAAATTTACTCTTCAAGTTTGAAGAAATGGCCAAGTATCTGATATATTCCTATATATACATACAAATCTAGAGGGCTCTGGTTTCTTATTAGATAAGCACAAGTCTTTGTTTATCTACCCTATTTCTTCTTTTATATTACTTGAAAATATTGCTATACTAGGAATTGGCTGGAGGAAGATCACCAATACGCCCTATAAAGTCAACACAAGCAAAGGAAGACCAAGTCATGCCCATACTTCAGAAGTTAATTCATTATCTATACGTGGACATTTACCCCAAAATACAATTGCTGCCTATAATTTAATGTCTACTTTGTCCCCACTCCACTAAAATGAGTATATCTCTTAATCGCTTCATCTTCTTTCACCAGTGGGGGTGATTGCAAAAGCATCTTCACCAAACACAAGTAAAATTCCAGTTTGTTCATACGATCAATCGACATATATCTGCTTGGATATCATAAATAGAACGCACAAACTGACATTCCCATCCAAAGGTCTCTATATTCCATAAATTGCCAACTCCAATGTAAGGTCTCCTTTCTATATCACCGAGAATGAATTCAGCGTGTGATAACAAATAACATATGGATTATATATAGAGTTATAACCAATGTGATTTATATAAACTTCTACAATTCCTTAATATTTCAATTGTGACATTTGACTAGCAATATTAATTTTTTCCCAAGAGCCAAGATATATTACTATTCCAATATAGCTAACCTATCAGCCTTTTTTCCTTTCTGTTTTGGTGTGTGTGAGAGTATTACTATTGTTGCAAAAATTACCTTATCGAAGGTTGTGTGTCTAGTTGGGGAGGTAAGGGCATAAGACTGAACCAATTTATTAAATCTCCAAACAACCGAATGAAGAATGGGAGACTGTGTTTAAGTTGAACAATTAGACCAACGATTATGACCTGTAAGAACCCAATAATGGGCTCCAATGATAGAGTAGTTGCGGAAGGGAAATTCCTCTTATTTGTCCGTATAATTTCCAAGGCTCAGACAAACTAAACTTGCAGAATTGGAAATATTGGCACTGGAGAAATACTTTTGTCGAATCAATGTGTGTTTTCTTTTCTTTGTGCTTTTTCTTTCAATTAAACATAATCTTCACCAAAAGTGAACTTTGATATATTCAGCCATGATTTCAGCTTCTCAGTAAACAATTCACTGTACCAAATTCCCCTTCCCTAACTCCCACAATAATAACTCAATTAGACACGTTAGACTATAGAAAAATATTGTCTCAAGCTCATGAATAACCTTTCAAAGACTAATGCTTTTGTACCATGAAAATGATGAACCCTTGTGGGAAGAAAAGCCAAGTGTGCCACATCACAGTTCTTGATACTATAAAAAGGATCACATTGCCTCCAGAAAGCTTCCACCTATTGTTTAAATCCTAGAGTATTGAGCACACTGAAATCAATGAAAGTGGTACTTTCTGAGCAATCAGCAATGGCTTCCAACATTTTCAGGTCCAGCAAAAGTGAGCTGCTCACCTACATGTTTAATACCAGAATTTTTCAACCAAACCTTCATCCCAGCTCTAAATATGGTTGTGAATCACGACCAATCTTAATCAATTCACTGAAACTAAAGTTTCCATGAAGGCTACTGTAAACATATAGATTGAGTTTCGGAACTTCCCCGTCAAAAAAAAAAAACACAATAACCCAAAGGGCATTTCTCTCATTTTTCTGAGGAAAATCAGATTTTTTACTATCCATGTCTAAACAGTAACCCAACAACTAAAAAGATTTTATCCGCCAATATCTTAACTTAGGTATAAAATTAATCACATATCTTGATGTCGCGATTCGGAATAACGCAAGGTGCGAAATAAGACCCACTTTGCATATTTCTGGATGACTTAATCGATGAGTAACTTATATGTCTAAACTTTCCCATAAAAGAAAAACTCATCCATAAAAATTTACACCTAATCATTATACTTTTTTCTATAAAAAAAACTCATCCAAACACACTTTCACCGCAATATCTCTACTCCTTTTAAAATAAAATCTTCTACTTTTTCTAAGTTAAATAAGAAATGGGAGATCGCATCTCATCCAATCTAGCCCTTAATTTCTACATCCTATTTCATTCATTATGCTTGTAGACATTGTTCACTCTATATATTATTTTACATTTTGCTCAATAATTGAGCAAGAAGTACTGAAACATAAATGAACAAAGAAAGAAAATATGAAAGTATTATTAAACAAAAATATACTAATAAAGGACGAAAGAAATAAAATCTCAAAAGTTACTGATATCTAAAGATTGATCTCACAATATGCCAGCGCAGTGGGGAATCCAATTATCAAAGTGTAAATTGATGACCCCAAACGAACCTGAAGCAATACTTGGAAATCTAAGATTCTTTGCACTATAGTTATGTGCTACATGGCACAAGCCTAAGATTTTCAAAAATAAATATGCTTATTGGGGAATGCATCTGTTAGAAAGCTTATACTTCACATGTTATTTGAGCCATTTGGCATATAACTAATTGTCAAATAAAATGATCAGGGCGAGACAGAATGCCAACTTTTCTTGGCCTCAGATACTTCCCATGATATGCACAACTTTTAAGAAGTAAATGAAGAATGAATACTCAAAGCAATTGAATCTTGTTCCATCTCCTTACAACCAGCACTATTTCTCTATTCCCAACCTGTGGATCCTAAGATAAAACTGTTACTCAATGCACCTGAGTGGACACTTTCTCACCTCAAATCCTAATATCTTGCAACTCAGGATGCACTATAATCATTCAACCTAGATCATATACTTTCAACCATATAGGAATACTCATAAAATTTCCTGCTCTTATTTTTTTTCCCAATCTCCTCCTGGAAATGTTTGAAACCAGTCAACACCAGGGTTCAGAAATCCAAGAACTATTTAAAGGTGAATCATTCACGAGCAACATTTCTTATCCAACAATTACTAGCTTCCAAGAACAAGGAAACACATATAATGCTGCAACACATTGATACAGTTGATGCAGATGTTTTTAAGAAACTTAAAGAGATTAGTAACTAAAAGTAAGGGGACAACTACCCGAGGTTTCCTATGCCATTGACCGGTTCCACAAACTGCAACTGATGCTGCTGATTCTGCCCATTGTGGTGTGGCTCAATCTGCTGCAACGGCTGCACAAAATTACCCTCCAAAGATACTGCAGAACCAGCAGTGATGCTTCCCTTTCCCTCAACAAACCGCCACATGTACCAGGCCCCGACTGACCTGTATGGCCTCCACCTCTCACAAAATTGTTCCATCTGCGAAGGCCTAGGTAACTCCATCAGACCATACAACAGCTGGACACCTTTCCTTACCCCTAAGTCGCTCACGGGTAAGACATCCGGTCTATGCAGTGAAAATATCATGAACATATGAACAGACCACGAACCTATCCCCTTCACCATGGAGAGCATTGTGAACAATGACCTATCATCCATTTTCAGAACCATATCATCTGATAAAATCCCTGATTTATACTTATTAGCAAGGTCGTATAAATAGCTGGCCTTGCGGCTAGAAACCCCAATTTGCTTAAGCTGTTGGGAAGAAAGGGCAAGGACAGAGTCAGGGGAGACGGAATCCTCACCGCCACAAAGGGAGACGAAGCGAGTGTAGATGGAGGTGCCAGCTTTGTAGGCAAGCTGTTGGTAGAGAATGCTCTTGGTGAGAGCATGGAATGGGAGATGGTGGGACTCGAATTGAGGCGGGGGATGGGTGTCGATGAGAGAGGCGAGTAAAGGATCAGCGGCTCGTAGGTGTGCTAGGGCAATTTCAATTTCGCCATTTGCTGATAGGGATCTGATGACTAGGGGCAGAGCAGGTTGGGAGACGCTCCGCCGTCGATTAATCTTAGTTGGGACAGTAGGAGTAGCAGCAGAAGAGGCGCTGCTAGTGGTGGTGAGGGCTAAGGAGGAGGCGGAGGTTTGAGTCGACAATGGTTTGTCGTCAGATGATGATGGTGTAGGGTTAGACAGTTTACGAATTTTTTGGGGTCGAATCGGAATTTTGGAAGGGTTGTGGGTGTTATGCGAGATATCTGTTGCGGCGGCATGGGGAGCTTCGATGACGGAGGTTATTGGTGGAGGAGGAATTTGTGAATTGGAATCGGGTTGAGTTTTGAGTGTTTCGGTTTGGGATTGGGATTGGGATTGGGATTGAGGGTTGGTTAGGGTTTCAATCTGGTCACCCATTTCCATTTGAACGGAAACCATGAAAGAGTGAGAGAGAGAGAGACCAATAAGGACTATTGGGCGGTGGAGGAAGTACTGGTCGCGGTGGCGCGGAAGTTGTTTGGAGTTGTGGAGATGAAGCTTTCTACATTTTATTTCGGTAATTAGTAGATTGCCACTTTGAACCTTAGATTCGATATTTGGCACTTTACACCTCTGAATTGCATATAATTTGACATTTTTCACCTTAAAGTGAATTTACACCACCTAATGCACAAACAAATGAGCTTACTCAAATTTTTTAGGTAAATACAAAGAAGGTAAAATTATACTGAAAAAAAAAATGTGAAAATCAATAAAAGTTCAAAGGTAAAATTGTACCCAAACATAGGGGTGTTCATAAATCGACCGAACCGACCGAGAACCGAAAATTTCCGTTTGGTTTTTGGTTTTTTTTTTTTTTTGTAAATTTTGGTTTTTTGGTTCGTTTTTCTGTTTTGAGGTTCGGTTCGATCCGCTAACCGAAAAACTGAATTTTTTTTTATATAGTATAATATAAACCAAAAACTATAACAAATGTGTTTTCTAGTAACAACTTATAGGAAAATAAAAGAAATGAATTAAAATTAATCATAATTAAATTTTAATTATTTATTTATATCTAATTTATTTATACCGAGAAATCGAATCGAACCGGTTCACTTTCTAATTTCATTATGTCAATTTTAGTTGGCCGTGTTAAACATAATTATAAATATATAAATGTATGCATTCCAAAGAAAAAGTGAACAACAATAGCCAAAAAACAGTAGCTAGTGAAATTTTTGAAAAAACAGTACCAAAAACAAAAATAATTTTTTTTTCGGTTTTAACCGAACCGAACAAAAACCTACTGAACCGGTCGGTTTTTTAAGTCGGTTCGATTTTCGGTCCGAAATTTCTGTCCAGTTCGGTTAAGAAATCGACCGATGAACACCCCTACCCAAACAAACGTGAAAATTGTGTAGAGTTTCTCTCAATTCTAGGACTAATCAATAATTTAAAATATCTAAAATCCTCTGTTCAACCCTAGGAGAAATCACTGGAGAATCTCCATCATCAATCTCAACCCTCAATATCCCACCAATGTTGCCTCCACATATAAGGGGTTTTCCAATTGTTGAAGAGTGGATTTTAGAAATTTTAGTTAATTGAACAACCCCGGAATTGAGAGGAGTTCTATAGATTTTTATGTTTTTACGGTACGATTTTGCCTTCAAACACTATATATATATATATATATATATATATTTTGGGTACAATCTTGCCTTTTTGTTTACAATTTTACCATGAACTTTGATGCGGGATCAAAATAGTTCCGATGTGACAATTATGAAATTGCGTGATGTGTGAAATTGGGATCGAACCTGTTTCGCATGATGTAGTTTTTAGAGTGAAGATTCGATAATGATTAATTCTGACAGATTAAAGATATTTATAATGCCTCTCTGATGGGCCATGGGCCTAAGCGAAAACTATTCCATTTAAAGATTATTATTATTCTGAATTCCTTTTGTTATTCATTAAAATAGCTTTTATTATTATTAATGTATAAGCCCATTAGTCTTTCATTTGGCCAATAATCATATTAATTCAATGACATATTTCACATGCCCAATTAACAATTCAAGAACAGTTACATTATGAAATTGCCCTAAACATTTCTAGGACACATCAAACTTGCTTTTTCGTGAGTTAGATGGCAAAATGCCAAAAATATATGCAATTTGAGGATGCAAAATGCCAAAAATTAAATTTAAAGGTGGAAAATACCAAAAAGTGGCATTTCATGGGTATAATATGCCAATTACCCATATTAATTTTTCAACAGGTAGAAACCTTTTATATTTGTTATGAGTTAATGGTAAGATACGCTTTAGGAGAGCAAATTTTTAAACTTCTAACGGTATTCAAACAGGAGAACTTATCGAGTCACCGGATCACTGATCTGACTAATTGGATCATTTATAAAAAATTCGATTGACCCATTCCATACAATATATATGTATATATTATATTAACATTAAACTTCTCTTGGATTTGAGTTGAATTGAGAAAATTTCGAGGTCCTTCTCGAAATCTTATTCAAATGTTGGTGTGTGGAATTCTTGAATTTAAATCCCTATTTATAATTATAGGGTTGAGAATTTTGCCATAAATATTTGAATGCGATTTAATTTGTCCTCAATAATTTGGTGGCAATTTATTTTCGTCACTTGAAGATATGATTTGAATTGCCATAGAATATGAATTAATTTGCAATCTATTTCAAAAGAGAAGTATTAATATATATATATAAATATATATGATGCGGTTCAAAACATACACCAAGAAATCATAAAATTCACACACGATTTTTTTTGTAGTAAATGTGAGAAATCTAGAATCTAAAGGTGAATATAAATATGAGAGATAAATAATACGAACGAAAAGAGAATTTTTATTATTTATCTGTGTTCTTCAGAGGAAATACAGAGATGTAGGATTTTTCTACCTTTAGTGAATGTAAAATACAAAAGATCTTTTCAGATATATATAGGGCCTCACGGCCCATTTTCCTCCCCCTTCCTTGGTGGTTGGGCAATTTTTGGCCACAATTGGGGGATATGAGATCATTTCCCCTCTCTTAGGGGATATTGGTTGAGATTGAATTTGATTTGATTTGATCCACTCTTATCCTTTTTCAGCTATGCTTTCCACTATCTTGTCCAGCTATCTTTTAGCATCCTGATGGGCATGAGCCGTCCCATTAGCAGACTAGTGAGGTCTCCTATTAGCTTGATTTCCAAGCTCCCATGAAGCTTCTCTTATGGACATCCTCTAGAATTCCTTCCTTTGGGGCCTTGTATCCTACTCTTGCACAAAGCTTCATAATAGAACTTGCCCCATATTTCTCGGGGCCTAATAACATAGTTAGGAATTACAGGCATATCATAAGTCCCCCTACTCTTGAGATCTTGAAAGAAGCTCAAGGTGTTAAGAGTATAATTAGTGTGTAGAGAATACTTGTGAGAAGGTGGTTCTCAATTTCTCCCATTCTATAAAGAGGTTTGCTCTGTTAGATGCCAATTATAAACGTTGTGATGATGCTTTCTTGCATTCTCCCAAGTTTAGGAGATGTTGGTTAGTTCAATCCTCGAATATTATTATCTTGGATTATGTACGTTCATAACGCAATTTATAGAAGTTCGTCGTCTGCCACCCGCGATAGATGTTTCTTTTCTTCATGAGAGAGCAGGTTTAGTTGATGCTCAAGAGCCCAGTGAGAAGGTATCCGTGCACATTTTGGCGGATGGCACTAAAGTTGATAAACATGCTGATGTATGTGTTGTGAAAGATGCCTATGGACAGGTTGTTGAACTTTGCTAGCAAGGATGTTTTTTTCGAGACGACTTTGAGCAATCCCACAGATGAGAATGTTGATGGGCGATGTGAAATTGAAGATGATCAGGCTGCAATTGAACTTTTGTTTTGAGTTTGCAACTGAGCTTTACGTTGAGGCTGTTGACGAACTTTACTTTGAGGCTGCTCATGAGCTTTATTTTGAGGTTGCTGATGAGCTTCCCACTCAGGAGGCACTCGAGGTACCTGAAGATAAAACTTCGACATGGATTAATACTCATAGTGCTAACGCTTTCGCATTGTGTTTGTCGTTTTTCTTCTTTTGGACTTGGCTTTGAAGACATTGTCTTTAGCACCTTGTTTTGGATACTTTCCTCACTGCATTAGTGTTTTGAGAAATACATCATTTGTGAGATATTGTGTATTAGCAACGAATGCTTATGAGATAGCACTAATAGGCAAGCTGCTGAGCGAGCGATTGATGATGTTGCTTTAGCATTCCTATGGATGGCGAGGCTGCCGGTGAGAAGCAGGCGTCAACTGAGCCTTTCTTCGAGGCATCCGAGGAGCTTGCTACCAAGGCTGCCTTTGAGGCCTTCTTTAGTATTTTCTAGTTATCTCATTCATTTTCTTTGTCTGCTTTGGACTTTCGCCATGGCTTGGTATACTTTTATTATTTCCACTTGAACTCTTTTTATAATGCCTACCTTTATGGCATAAATTTTTGCATTTCTATTTGAGAAATGATGTTTGTTGCTCTATCGATTTTCATATATTCATTCGATACTCATACCATCTTGGCGTTAATTCGGTTAGATAATATGGCATGTTTAATGAAGCATATGATTGAAATTAATACTTAAGAAAAAATGCTTGTATTTGCATTACTTACCTTAGCAAATTTTTTTAAGATCAATTGCCATGTATTGCGGCGTGCTCCTAGTTGTAGGAGGCTTATAGCATGCTTTGATTGAAGATAGCTTATATCTTTGGCAAGTTTCTCAGCTCCGAGCATATTTCAAATAATTTATACCCGCATTCCAGAAGAAGAGATTTTTAAGGTGCCTGCAATCTACATGGCTCTTCTTTTTCAAGTGCCCGCAATCAATGGGACTTTTTAGGGTGCTTGCAACTAACAGAGCTTTTTTCAGGTGCCCGCAATCAACGGAATTTTTTTGGGTGCCCGCAATCAACGAGACTTTTTTGGGTGTCTGCAATTAATAGGGCTTCTTTTCAGGTGCCCGTAATCAACGAAACTTTTTTCAGGTGCTCGCAATCAATGGGTTTTTTTAGGTGTTCATAATAAACGAGGCTTTTTTCAGGTGCTCGCAATCAACGGGGCTTTTTCAAGGTACTCGAAATCAACGAGGCTTTTTCAGGTACTTGAAATCGACGAGGCTTTTTTAAGGTGCTCGCAATCAACGGGACTTTTTTCAGGTGCTCGTAATCGAGGCTTTTTTTCAGGTGCTCGCAATCAACAAGGCTTTTTTCAGGTGCTCGTAATGAACGAGGCTTTTTTCAGGTGTCATTGTAATAAAATATAGAATATGAGAATTTAAACTAATATTGGAGCCAACAATAGTTTTATTGCCATAAAATACTCAACATGATTATTGGAGAAAACAATCTAAAGTAAAGATGAAAATGGAAAGAAACAAATACTGATAAAAGAAATGCTGATTTAAATGAAATATCACAACTACTAACTTTTATTCCTCTTCTTTTTTCTTTGTCATGTATAGAACTTCATCAAGTTTTGCACGTGCCAAGGCCTCGACAACCTTTTTCCATCTACTCCTTCCAGCGCATAGGTCTCTTTATTGAGGATTTGTATCACTTTGTGAGGGCCTTCTCATTTACCTCTGTGAATAGCTGTCTGGAGTACTGGTAGAATAGCTCACGGCTACCCATTTAGAAAATGACTAAGGCGAGCTTATGACCTTCATAGGCTCCTGTTGGGGATCCTGTCAGGCATGCGCAGCAGAAACGAAAAACAGATCCGGATTCCCAAACCAAGATCAATTCTTGGCTTTCATCGATTTTAATTATGAAAAAGATGAATACGAAAAACTTACCTTTTCGCGTATTCAATCTTCAATCCTCGCGATTTTTTAATGTTCTCCAACGGTTCAATTGTACCGTCTCTAGATCATCACGCAGGAACGGACTCCGGGAAATCTCCATCTTCAATCTCCATGGCGGCTAGGCGAGACTGAGTTGAAAGAAAAGATTTTTCTGTCTAGTATTTCTGGTGGAGGAATTTCACGTTATGTGAATTGTTGTGTTCTCTGACTTGTGTTGGATAAATCCTCCAACTTAAAGCCCACCGGTATACGTCTATTAGGCCTTTTGGACAACAATTGGGTTGACACGCTAAAAGCTAACGTGCTTGGTAGCAAGTGCACTAGTCGTGTGTAGTAATAAATGGACAAAAAGTCCGGGTTGTCGAACCACGGAGACTTGAATTTTAGTTTAAGATTCGTAATGAAGTAAACAATTTAAGTAAGAGTAAATTCAAATAAAAGTGCAAAGAACAAGAACAAAGATGAGCAAAAGATTGAAACTCAAATATGAAGAGTGACTAAGGCGCATGAGAGGCTCAATTTGATCCATATCCTTATTAAGAATCTTATTGAATCATTAGACTTATGTTCCTATGGTGAAAGCTCCTAAAGTAAAGAATAACCGATGTCTCGTGATAGACTCCTATACTTAAGTGATGGTTTCCTAAGTATTTCTACCCGAAAATCTAACCACTAAGCATGCATTAACAAACTAGAGCTTCCTCGATATAAATCGAACGACTTCACCCGGGAATCTTTACCTATGTCTAGGGCAATTCCTCATTGGTTGCGGGTTATGGTGTGAATTTCATGCACCCTAGATCAAATTTCTTTCGAAATATTCACCTAGGCAATTTATCGAACACATGGTGATCAAACACATGTACGTAGAACAAATACAAATTCACAACACATGAATTGATTCAAACAAACAAATATTATATAGATACTTCACAAATAGGCCTTCACATGGCCTTAGTCTTATAGATCTAGTTCATAAACAATGGTACAAGAAAATCTAAAGCAAACATGTATTTATTCATTGACAAATATATAATGAAAGCAATGGAAAACTCCCTAATACACTTGGTTGATGATGAAATCAAGTTGGAAGCTTCAATTCCTTGCCCTTCCTCCTTCTTGTCCTCCAAAATATGATTTAGATGGCTATTTTTAGCCCCAAAAGGGCCTAAAAACCGAAAACCCCTTTCTTTTCTTTCATTTTTGGCCTTTATACCTTCAAAACCGCTGTATCGGCGCCCAGGCGTGACCTAAATGGCGCCTAGGCGTGGTCCAGGTGGACTAAATGGCTTGGGGAATAAGTTGGCTGGCGCCTAGGCACGGGTGAGGTGGCGCCTAGGCGCCTGATGCAGAGTCTGAACCGTTTTCTTGTTTTTCAGCGCAGTAATTGTATTTTCTTCGTAAATTTCTCCACGGACCTCGGATTTGGATGATTCAAGTTGCCACGTGAAGCCAAGACAGAGATTTACAACTTTGTAGAAGAAAACGTCCTCAAATTCGATTTCAAAATACACTGAAATACTGTGTTTTTGTGCACTTTACGTCAATTGCAGTGATTTTCCACGTTTACTCAATAAGCACATAGATTATACGCATATGTGGCATAAATAAACTGATAAATGAATCTAAAACATAAACATAAGGGCTTAAAAATACGTAAAAACGACTCTTATCAACCCCCCAACACTTATCAATTGCTCGACCTCGAGCAATAAGAATTCTAAGATATGGAAACATCATCAAACAAGGGAGAAACGAAAAGAAAACTACTAACTAACTCACTTTCGTGGAGTACACGGTTGCATTTAGCGGATGCAACAAGCCTTTGAACCCTTGAGTTACCTCAAAGGACGAGTTATAGTCTCGTGAGGGTTTGCATACGATATACCCACAAAATCGAAGGAATTTCAACCACAATCAATCAAAGAAAATCAATATGATTAATAATAAACCAATGGCATGAATTCCTCCGTTTAAGCTCAGAATTACATATATATACACGTCACATACTTGCTCATGTTACGCCTTAACCTCGAAAAAACCATCCTAAGGGTGTAGTGATGATAAATCTAAGGTATTATAGTCGAGTGACATTCTTACCACTTTTCAAGCATTAATCCTATATCTATCAACTTTCGATTAGTCACAATGCATGAGAATTGAAGAGAACTTCATAGCTAATTAAAATTCATCACTTTATCCACTTTAGGCTTTAACTTATGCAACTTTCAACTCAAAACATTAGAGGTTAGACCATGTGCAATGTTTGGTTCTCTTAGGCTTTCTATGACACCCTTGTAACGAGCTTTAGGCCAATAACTCCCAAACCGGACGGCCTTAGGGTATTAAGTGTAGAGACACTCCTAAGGGCTTAATCACTCGAGTGTCAAAGGCTACAAAACAAAACTAGGTCCTTATTCCCTTTACACTTGCATTGGCTTGGGCTTAGCTCAAATTAGCATAATAGTACAGTATTCTAGGCATGGTGTTCTTCGCCCCCAGTATCTATTAAGCCTGACTTTTGCAGTCATACCAATGTTCAACCTCTTTTATTATTGTTAAGCATACAAATTTAACATTCTCATCTCATAACACATGTGAAAAATCTAAGTTGATATTTCCGGGATCAAGCCTTTAAATGTTTCAAAATGGTTGTCCACTCGACTCCTCTACCCTCGACTTATGTGCATATGTGAATCATCTTAAGGACAATCTAGTCACGTTTAGGGTCCCACAAGCAAGGAAACGATGTGTATAGTCATAAAAGTTCAAATTGATAGAGAAAACATGTCATTGATTCAAATTAACCATTCTCAATGCATCGAGTGAAGGGTTAAAATTCTATCCAAAAATTTGTTATGCTTGAATTTTCACAAAAATTAGTACAAAACACATGCAATAGCAACGATTCCCCCAAACTTGAGCTACAAACAAGATCAGATGACACATAAGATTAATAAGCGCTATTTATGCCACCCCCCAAACTTAAACTCAATATTGCCCTCAATGTTGTATCAATCATACACACTCAAAAGGGGGTAAACGAGAGTACTTACAACAAGGGTGCTAAAAAGCAACCCTTAAATCACGTGAGATCCACTCCAAGTTCAAATCCACAACGAAAGATCTCCAATGCAAAACTCGGCTACTACATGTTATGTACTCACAATACAAACCATCAAGACTCAAAGAGAAGCATGCCAAAAGTGCATGCTTGAACATAACATAAAGAAACGAACTAAACATGACAAAAACGAAAGCAAAAAGAAAAGAAAACTTACAAACTTGGGTTGCCTCCCAAGAAGCGCTTGTTTAAAGTCATTAGCTTGACTTTATCGGGCCGGCTTAAGGAGGGTTCCGTATGAATGCCTTATTTGTTCTCCAATCCATTCTCATGTTTCGGTTCACTCTTTGGTCATTTGGAAAGAAGATTTGCCGATTCTTTGTGAAAAATACCCTATGTTGAGACCAAGAAATCATCCACTCACGAGTTTTTCCATTGTCCCTCAACACTTCAATTACCCTATCTTCCCCATGCTTCGGGTGATAGTGTGAACTTTTCTCCAAGCTAGAGATAATATCTCGTTTTTCTTCACCAATTATCTTGACATATTTCAACTCCATGATGTATGGATGTAGAAGATTATTGGCTCGTTTTTCCTGAAAGTGCTCAACACTAAAAGGATCAAAAACATCAATGTGTAAATTCAAATCCAAATCAAGTGGATGCTCAAAAACCTCATAGTTATTGAAATTAACCATATCATCTTTTATATTCATTGACAACTTACCATCGGCGGCATCAAGTACCGACTTACCTATAGCTAGGGAGGAAGGCAAAGGAATGGCAATAGCCTCAGAATGGATAGGAGTCGAATGCTCATTGATGGAGGGGTCTGCCACGGATGTTTGAACGTCATGGCCTGCATTTTCAAAAGTGCTGTGCAGAGGATAATCTTTCAAATTTTCCAACTTTCCTTCAATCAACATCACGATGTTGTATTCCTCCTTCAAATTCTCTTCAGTGTCACACGCCAGTGCCCCCAGTGCTTTCTCAGACATGTCGCTCGATAGTTGCTTGAGTTGATGACTCATCTCCTTCATTTCCCGCCATACATCCTTCATCGTAAGGCGGAGCTCTCCAATGGTGTTATCAAATTGTTCCTCTGGAGTAGGAATTCTCACTTGGTCTTGTTGATAATTTCCTTGGCCCTTCGGGTTTTCCTCAAAATTGCCAATTTCCTCAACCGCTTTAACACTCGTAACCTTTTTGGGGGAAATTTCTTCAACATCATCCTCAGGGTACCACTCATCCTCTTGTGCCAATTGCTTAAGTGTTCTCCATGCAGTCCGATCATCTAATCCCAATAAATCACCACCGGCTCCAGCATTGAGTCGATGCCTAACCCTCGATCGAACCCCATCATAAAAATATTGCACAAGATCGCATAGAGAGTAATTATGTGATGGGCATTTTCTAAGCATAAACATGTACCTCACCCATGCATTTGCCAATGACTCATTTGTTTTCTGCTTAAATCCCCATATTTCACTTCGGAGCTCATTTACCTTTGATGGTGGAAAGAATTTATCCAAAAATAAATCCGTAAGCTTTTCCCAAGTCGTGATGGATTGTGGGAGAAGAGACTTATACCAAGTGGTTCCCTTATCCTTGAGGGAAAAATGGAAGAATCGAAAGCGAAGAGAGTCGAGATCTCTTGGATGGAGTTGTATGGTTGAGAGGATGTTGTCAAAATTTTCCAAGTGATCATATGGTGATTCGCTTGGATCCCCATAAAATGGGTTGTTCTGAACCATGGTGAGTAGGTGAGGCGGAACTTGGATATTTGGTGTGGTGAAGTCCGGAATAATCACAGGTCTCTGTATAGGGTGAACTCGTCGTGGTTGACTACTACGAATGGATGCAAGAGGCACTGGTGGTTGCATAGCCTGTATGATATTTTGCAACCACTCTCTATTTTTCGGAAGGTTAATATCTGGAAAGTTACCAGCCATTGCTAGCAAGTCCTGAAATACGAAATAGAAATAAAATAAATACTAAAAAAAAGAAAGAAAAAACTTGAACTAAAATCAAAAACTAAAATAAACAAGTCCCCGGCAACGGCGCCAAAAACTTGACACGCTAAAAGCTAACGTGCTTGGTAGCAAGTGCACTAGTCGTGTGTAGTAATAAATGGACAAAAAGTCCGGGTTGTCGAACCACGGAGACTTGAATTTTAGTTTAAGATTCGTAATGAAGTAAACAATTTAAGTAAGAGTAAATTCAAATAAAAGTGCAAAGAACAAGAACAAAGATGAGCAAAAGATTGAAACTCAAATATGAAGAGTGACTAAGGCGCATGAGAGGCTCAATTTGATCCATATCCTTATTAAGAATCTTATTGAATCATTAGACTTATGTTCCTATGGTGAAAGCTCCTAAAGTAAAGAATAACCGATGTCTCGTGATAGACTCCTATACTTAAGTGATGGTTTCCTAAGTATTTCTACCCGAAAATCTAACCACTAAGCAAGCATTAACAAACTAGAGCTTCCTCGATATAAATCGAACGACTTCACCCGGGAATCTTTACCTATGTCTAGGGCAATTCCTCATTGGTTGCGGGTTATGGTGTGAATTTCATGCACCCTAGATCAAATTTCTTTCGAAATATTCACCTAGGCAATTTATCGAACACATGGTGATCAAACACATGTACGTAGAACAAATACAAATTCACAACACATAGCAACGCATAAATTGATTCAAACAAACAAATATTATATAGATACTTCACAAATAGGCCTTCACATGGCCTTAGTCTTATAGATCTAGTTCATAAACAATGGTACAAGAAAATCTAAAGCAAACATGTATTTATTCATTGACAAATATATAATGAAAGCAATGGAAAAATCCCTAATACACTTGGTTGATGATGAAATCAAGTTGGAAGCTTCAATTCCTGGCCCTTCCTCCTTCTTGTCCTCCAAAATATGATTTAGATGGCTATTTTTAGCCCCAAAAGGGCCTAAAAACCGAAAACCCCTTTCTTTTCTTTCATTTTTGGCCTTTATACCTTCAAAACCGCTGTATCGGCGCCCAGGCGTGACCTAAATGGCGCCTAGGCGTGGTCCAGGTGGACTAAATGGCTTGGGGAATAAGTTGGCTGGCGCCTAGGCGCGGGTGAGGTGGCGCCTAGGCGCCTGATGCAGAGTCTGAACCGTTTTCTTGTTTTTCAGCGCAGTAATTGTATTTTCTTCGTAAATTTCTCCAAGGACCTCGGATTTGGATGATTCAAGTTGCCACGTGAAGCCAAGACAGAGATTTACAACTTTGTAGAAGAAAACTTCCTCAAATTCGATTTCAAAATACACTGAAATACTGTGTTTTTGTGCACTTTACGTCAATTGCAGTGATTTTCCACGTTTACTCAATAAGCACATAGATTATACGCATATGTGGCATAAATAAACTGATAAATGAATCTAAAACATAAACGTAAGGGCTTAAAAATACGTAAAAACGACTCTTATCAGGCTATGTTGACCCAATCAACTGAGTCCAATTAATTTAATCAATTAACATTTAATCCAATTAAATATATATCGATTAAATCAATATTCTTGTTAATTAATTAATTAACTAATATTATAGTTTAAATATTTAATTAACCTAGTCAATTAAATATTCAAACTAATTAATTTAATTCATCATTGTTTAATCCAATTAAACAACCAATTAATTTAATTCGTCCTTCCAAAGGACAAATTACCAAAACACCCTCCAAATACAAGACTTGATTTTCCCGTCTATTCTTTTGTAGCGCGACTCTATAGGTTCGTCTCAATTGGCAATGGGAGGATACCAAAGGATGTGAGTGACACCTAGCCAGCACCGTGGCCCCACACGTAGGCCAATCGAGTACAAAATGACTATGTCATTACGAACCTCTAGATTATGAATACTGTATGAGTATAAGCCCTTCACTGACGTATCCCGATCGAGTGAGAGTCGTGGAATATATCAAACTCACAGGGCTCGATACTATGCTTAAGAATCATAGTAATATGAGATTACTAAACACGAGTTAGTTCATCAGCTCTGGCCAGAGACTTTCAATCTCATTTACCTATGATCGCATAAGATACTTCTCATTTACTTTCGAGACAGTGAATTCCTTCTTGGTAATCACCTCACATGCTACTTGCCTATTGGAGCGCATTTCGAGGTTGACCCCACCTTTCAACAGGTGATTTGGGTCTAACTACTCTAGTGACAGAATCCAACGTCACAAGCACACTGTGACCGTAACTCCTTAGGTCTAAGGCTCACGCATATCTTCATAATCAGTAATCCAATCATTGACAGTCACTGAGTAAAAACCCATGTGATCGGATTACTACGAGCCGTGTTCGAATACACTAATCCCATCAATATATATATGACACAAACTCCCACTATCCCATAGTGTTCGAATGACACTCCTTTGTCACAGTATGTGTCATACAAGTCTATACGAATTTCAATGCCCAATTGAAATTTTCTGACTTGCAAACTATTTAAGTGATCAAGTACCAAACCCTTCCAGTGCCCATCTCCTTAAGGAATGCGAAGGTTTGCCTTGACACACATGGACTAGCTGTTCATTTAAAACTTTATAGATGCCATCAAGAATTATACGAACAACATATTGTTGCCTTTATATTAATTAGAGGTTGCACAATATAAACTTGTGCCTTGTATTCTAACTCCTCGTTGGCATCGAGGGCACATTGCCAACAATCTCCCACTTGCACTCAATGCCAATCTCTATGGTATTAAATACCCATCTTCTAAAGATGTCGCTCTAGCACCGCCTGTGACAATACCCAGTGAGTGGGTCAGCCGTTTAATCGGCTGAGCTTATTTTCTACAAGGCTATATCGCCCTTTCCAATGATCTCTCAAGAGATGTTGTATCTCTCACCATTTGTCTGGATTTGTGAGACCTAGGTTCCTTTCATGCGCGTGAACTTCATTTCATCATAGTAAAGTGACAATGCAATCTCTGAGCTAGAGACCAATAGAAGTTCTACCATGAACTTCAGATCCAAACAGTCCTTCGACAGCCTCCAAGACTCCAAGGCATTTCATATTCATTCTCAGTAGTAGAGTATTTTACTTGGAACCTTTCCAAGTTATTACTCCATAATTGAGGGTGAATATTAACCCAAAGTGGAATTTTAATCTCCTTTGTCAGACACAAGGTCCGAGTAAGTATAAAACTTCCACTATCAGTTCTCCATGGGCATAGACGAAGAATATATCCTAAGTTCTTCTCAAGTACTTCATGATATATATTATGTCTACCCATTGCTCTTCCTCTCTAGGCAAGAGCCCTTTCTCAGATCTTCTTCCTAAATTGCTTTAGAATTTATTCTAAGCAAAGGGCTTGGGAAGGGCCCATTATCCTATTCGCCCTATTTTCATAGATGCAAATTATAAGGATAAAGATGGCTTCTCCCAAGTCTTTCATGGAGAACATGCTCAATGTTTATGTCTTGACATAGTCAATGAGTCCACATCATTTCTCATAAAATGATATCTTGCTCCCACTGACCTTATTACACACAGATGGTCTCTCTTCGTTCAGATGATATCATAATTCCAAATTATGTCATCAAAGTGAAGATTCTAACTACGAGAGGTCTGCTTAAATCCATTAATGGATTCATACAGCATGCAAACCTTATGATAATCTACCTCAAATGTGAAACCTTTGGGATGTTCGAAATGGATGTCCTTCTAAAGGAATCTATTTATGAATGAGTCTTCACATCCACGTGCCAGATTTTCATAATATTGGTGTGTTGTTATCGAAAGTAAGATTCTAATGGATTTGATTTTAGCTGTGGCAAAGGGGTTTCCTCATAGTCAATGCCCTTCTTTTGACTACACCCTTTTGCTATCAGCCTGGCCTTGCCATTCGAATCAATCTTTCTCTTATAGATGTACTCGCCTTTGATGAGTTCAAAACTCTTATGGCAATCTACTAGAGTCCAGGATTGATTCAAAGTCATCTAATCCATCTTCACTTTCATAACCTTGACACCTTCTCGTAGAGTCCATATCCACCATCGATTTGTCATGGTAGAGGGATTTTATCCTTGGTTCTCCTCTGCTACATCATTCATCCTATGCTTTCTTTGTAGCAGACAACCACTTCTCTCAGGCGGCTGAGAGACTCTTCCATATCAATCGTTGGTGGTTGTGTTATAATGGGCTTAGTTTGGTTCCTTGAATAGTAGTGTCCTAAGATGTTTTGTTTTATTCTTTTAGAATAATCTTTCCACCTTCTCCAATTTCTCGAAGGATCTTATCTTCAAGACAACAGACCTCTAAGGCCATGATGATCCTCTGATCATCATGTAAGTAGAAAGAGTTCTCCCACTGAATCTTTGGGATAACTAACAAAACATCATTTTAAAGGCCAAGCCTCCAGATTCTTTACCTTTATCTTTTCTACGTAAGTTGGGAATTCCCATACCGTCATGTGATAAGATTAATTATCATCTCATCATTGGATGAGATGATTAATTATAAAGATAAGATTAATTATTAATTAATTTCTTAAGGAAATAAATTAATGAATTAATTTATCTAATTAATTTGGTTATTTAATTTATTTATTGGATATAATGAATTATTAATTTAATAGATAATTAATTAAAACAAAAAAAGGGTCGGGCTAGGTGGGGGCGTCCATTTGGACGCCTCCTAGGGTTAAGTTGGATGGACTCTTTTGTTTGTCTTGGTCAATAAGTCAAGTGATAATAAAATGACTCCTTGACCTAGATGAGACATAAGTTATCACACAACTCTCCCAAGAAAGAAAAAAACCCTCCTCCCTCTCTCATAAACACACTAGCCGTCGGTCACCAAGAGAAAAAGAGGGATTTTTCGTCGAATCAATCCGCGTGATTATTTAGAGGTAACATAGGTTCATTGTTCGGATCAAGAATTCAAGAAAGGTTTCAAGGATTCGTGAAGATTGGATTGCAGGTGTTCTTGAAGATTTCAAGCCTACAAGTTTCGGATTTTTGAAGGTGGAATTAGGTCTCCAACTACTTCGCTTCAACGGGTAAGTAGTTGTTTGTTTTAGGATTATTCGATTCAATTATGCAAATCGAGAATTCACTTTGGGATTTAAATTTAAAACTTCCGCTGCGCAATTTATTTTTTGCGTAACCCAACAATAATATGTCAACTCATATGTAATAAAACGACATTTTATATGTAACCATACTACAATTGATATGTAGTCATACGTCAATTTATATGCAGGCATACATCATTTGATATGTAATAATACGTCCATTCATATGTAATAATATGGCATTTGATATGTAACCATACGTCAATTGATATGTAGTCATACGTCAATTTTAATGTAACCATACGTCAATTGATATGTAAGAATACTTCAATTTATATGTAACCATACGTCATTTGATATGTTATAATACGTCAACTCATATGTAATAATACATCATTTTATATGTAACCATACTTCAATTGATATATAGTCATACGTCAATTTATATGCAACCATACGTCAATGATATGTAATAATACATCAATTTTATATGTAACCATATGTCATTTGATATCTAATAATACGTCCATTCATATGTAATAATACGACATTTGATATGTAACCATACATCAACTGATATGTAGTCATACGTCAAATTATATGCAACCATACGTCAATTTATACGTAACCATACGTCATTCGATATGTAATAATACATCCATTCATATGTAATAATACGGCATTTTATATGCAACCATATCTTAATTGATATGTGGTAATATGTCAATTACCACATATCAATTTAAATGTAACCATACGTCAATTGACGTGTAATAATACGTCCATTCATATGTAATACGACATTTTATATGTTGTTATAACGTCAATTGATATGTAGTAATACATCAATTTATATGTAACCATCTATGATGCACGTTTACTCCTCAAATCGACCTCGTGCAGTATCGTATCCATATCGTACCCGTATCCGGCACGAATACCGTGTCCTGGCCATTTTTGAAGTGTCCAAAAATAAAAAGAAAAGAAAAAATTCTGGATACCGTATCCGACACAAAATTTGAATTATCTGATACGTTTTGGATACCAGATAGAATATTTATTTAATATTATATAATACTTTTTGGACTAAAATAGGAAAATGGATAATATTTTCGGTCTTTTGTTAAAAATTAACACATAAAGATTAAATAAATGATAAATTTTTTTACAGAACTAGACAAAGTTTTATTTATATCAATGATTTTATCGAATCAAATTTATTTTTATATATTATGCATGCATATATATAGACGTATCATCGGCGTTTCGTATCCTAAAATTTTGAGATTTGCGGTATTTCGTATCCGTGTCGTACCGTACCCGTGTCCTCGTATCCGTATTCGTGCATCACAGGTAACCATACATCATTTGATATGTAATAATACGTCAACTTATTTAACCACGTACGTCATTAGACTACACACGTACGTCATTTTTATGAAAATAATACGTCATCTTAAATGTTGGCACACAACCTTTATATTTATTAATACATCCTTTTAGTTGTAAAAATACATCATTTCATATGTAATACTGCTTCGATTTGCTGTTAAAAAGCATAATTTAAACTGTATAATTTATATATACTAATACGTCAACTTATTTAACCACGTACGTCATTAGACTACACACGTACGTCATTTTTATGAAAATAATACGTCATCTTAAATGTTGACATACGACCATGATATTTATTAATACATCCTTTCAGTTGTAATAATACATCAATTCATAATACTACTTCGATTTGCTGTTGAAATAAGTAATTTAAAATGTATAAATTATATATACCAATTTGTCATTAGACTATACCCATACATCGTTGACTACACACGTACGTTGTTTTTATAAAAATAATACGTCATCTTAAATGTTGACATACGACCTTTATATTTATTAATATATCCTTTTAGTTGTAACAATACATCATTTCATATGTAATAATACTTCGGTTTATTGTTGAAATACGTCGTTTAAAATGTATAATTTATATATACTAATATGTCAACTTATTTGACCGTGTACGCCATTAGACTATATACATACGTTGTTAGACTACACACATACGTCGTTTTTAATAAAATAATATGTCATCTTAAATGTTGACATACGGCTTTTATATTTGATAATACATCCTTTTAGTTGTAACAATATATCATTTCATATGTAATACATCCTTTTAGGTAAATTGTGACCTAAACGCTAAACCCTAAACCCCAAATCCTAAACACCAAACGCCAAACCCCAAATCCTAAACGCCAAACCCTAAACCCCAAATCAAACCTTAAATCCTAACCCCTAGAATTAATAAGCACACATGAATTTATTTGGACAAGTATTTTATGAACGAAAGTATCAATTTGTAATATTTTATGTTGTGATCATAGGAGTTGAATCGATAATGTTAAATTTCTTTCACAAATGTAAAATGTGTAGACACTACTACTAGTAATCACTTGACTTAGTAACATGTGTGTGTACCAAAGACTATGTGTATCCACACTACTACTAGTTTTCACTTACTCTATGTGTAAATGTTTATAGTTTGAGATATTTATAGACATGATTACACATATTTGACAAACGTAATGTGTATAGACACTACTACTAGGTACACTTAAAATGATGTATTTATACATAATATTGATGTATGAATGCATGTCAATTTTATGAATTATTTCCTGGAAATAGACGTATGATTGTTTATCAATTGACGTAATAATACATTTAATATGACGTAATAGTACATTTCAATTGACGTATGAATGCTAGTCAATTGACTTGCAACCATACGTATTAGTACATTCAAATTGATGTATTAATGCAAGTCAATTGATGTATTATTTTCTGGAAATCGACGTATGGTTGTCTATCAATTGACATAATAATACGTTTAATATGATATATTTGTACATTTCAATTGACGTATGAATGTTAGTCAATTGACATATTATTGTCTATCAATCGACGAAAAGGTACACTTAATATGACGTATTAATACATAATATTGACGCGTGAATGCAAGTCAATTGGAGTATTATTTTCTGAAAATCGACATATGATTGTCTATCAATTGTTGTAATAATACATTTAATATGACGTACTAGTACATTCAAATTGACGTATGAATGCAAGTCAATTAATGTATTATTGTATATCTATCGACGTAAAGGTAAACTTAATATGAAATATTAATACATAATATTGATGTATGGTTGCAAGTCAATTGACGTATTATTTTCTGAAAACGACGTATGGTTGTCTATCAATTGACGTAATAATATATTTAATATGTCGTATTAATACATTCAAATTGACGCATGAATGCTAGTCAATTGACATATTATTGTCTATCAATCGACGTATAGGTACAATTAATATGACGTATTAGTACATAATATTGACGTATGAATGCATATAAATTTTAGCTTATGTTTGAAGGAAAAACTGTTTAGTTCTAGACATTTATTGATAATGTGTCATACATTTCCAAAAAGCTCTATGTGTCTAATTTTTTTTAAAAATATAGTTTACTATTTCGAGCATTGTACAGTGCGGTATGGACATATTCGTGAAGTCACACAAAATTGTCTATAAATTTTTACTTTCGTTTGAAGATGACATATTATTTAAATAAAAACGACGTACTTGTATAATCTAACGACATATGTATATAGTCTAATGACGTACGTGTGTAGTCTGATGATGTACATGGTCAAATAAGTTGACGTACTAGTATATATAAATTATACATTTTAAATGACGTATTTCAACAACAAACCGAAGTATTAAATGGATGTACTACTTCATTCAATGTGATGTATGATTTCATATGATCAATTGACGTACTTTCTCTGTTAATTGACTTATTTGTAAATTAAAATGGATGTAGTAGTACATAAATGGATGTATTATTTCATTTCAACTATGTCATTTCAATTGACGTATTTTTATCTACTAATTGACGTATTTGGACATTAAAACTGACATATTAGTACATAAAATAGACCTATTATTAGTACATAAAACTGTTTCATTCTTGACATTTCTTGATTATGTATCATACATTTTCAGAAAGCTCTATGTGTCTTAATTTAAGGTAAAAAATCGGTTTATGATTCCGAGCATTGTACAGTGCGTTATGGACTTTCTCGTGAAGTCGCGCAAAACTACCGACAAATTTTAGCTTATGTTTGTAGACAAAACTGCTTTATACTAGATGTATCTTGATAATGTGTCTTACATAACTAGAACTCTCTATGTGTCTACTTTCAAAATAAAAAAAAACAATTTATAATTCCGAGCATCCTACAATGCGTTATAGAATTTCTCGTAAGATTACACAAAACTATAGAAAAATTGTAGCTTATGTTTGAATAAAAAACTGTTTCATATTAAATTGTTCTTGACAATATGTTTTAAATTTTATGAAAGCCTTATGTGTCTACTTTGAAAGAGAGAAAAAAAAAAACAGTTTATGATTCCGAGCATTCTACAATACGCTATAGACTTTCTCTTAAAGTTGCGCAAAACTGTCAGTAAATTTTAGCTTATGTTTGAAGCAAAAATTGTTTTATATCAGACGTTTCTTGATAATGTGACATACTTATTTTGAAAGCGCTATGTGTCTAGTTTCAAAAGAAAAAAAAGGTTTATGATTCCGAGCATGCTACAACGCGTTATAGAATTTCTTGTAAGATTGCACAAAATTATTAAAAATCAATTGAAAATACATCTATTGTGCACTAAATATATGTCGAACGTGGCTTATGTGTACTGCAGTTGCTGTTCATATGAAATTCAAAAATAAAAATAAAAGTTGTACTCGAAATAGAGTCAATATGGGTCTCGATTTGTTCCTTTAATCATGGAGAACAAGACCGTATCTTTTTTTAACAATTTTGATCACCAAAAATCCAATGTAATTGGATTTGTGGTGAAGAAGAAAAGGGAAAAATAGAATTGAAATGGGGAAGAAGGTGATTAAAAAATGATTAAATTAGGGGTATTTTTGTCTTTTTAGATGGGTAGGGAGTGAATCACAAGTTGAATTATGAAATAAGGAGTACAGACATCAACAACATGGATAGGGACTAAATCATAAACTGCAATAGCGATTAGGGATTTTTGGCTAACTTTCCCAATATATAACTGCATTATTTATCGAACCAATAGTGAGTATAACTTCAAATTAATATGCAATATTAATTTGACTTCAAAGTCGTACCCTAGACACGTCATTGCAATACTTATTGAACGGATAATAACTATGAATAGTAATATAACATCTATGAATATGCAGTACTAAGCGGAGAATATTGAAATATGTATTGTATTGACGTGATGTACAGTTAAACTGTAAAGAACATACTCAATCGAATAGAAAAAAGGATAGGATAAAGACAAAATTAGGTGAGAAAAATCAGAAAAAAAAGTGAGTAGGGAATTCAGAGTAATTTTCATTCATCAAAAATCCAAGAAGCAATACAAAGGTGATAAAAAAAAAGGGCTGACATAAGTCAGTACAACAGCAAAAATGGAATTAAAAATAATGGGCAAATGGCACTATTCTAAGCCAGTTGTTCCTCACTCATCTTAGTACTATTTCTAGATTGAGGCTCCAACATTCCCATCTCATGAATTATTTCAACCCTTGGATCAGATCCGCGGATTCCTTGCACGTGTCCCACATCACTAGATTCTTTCCCTGAAATGCCCTCGTTTTGATATACGGTTGTTTTGACTAAACTTTTAATCCAATGGCCCAAATTAAATCCTTTTCCACTTTTGATTGGACGGTTCCTGTTATAATCCCCAATTTACTTAATTCTCATGACATTACCCCTCTGAATTTGAAATCCTTGTCCATAAGGATCAATTTAGGAAATGGCTTCTCAAACTTGAAAGATCCTCCCAAGTGGTTTCTTCAGTAGTAAACCCCGCCCACTGAATCAAGAATTGGGTAGCTGGAGCATTATTTCCGGGCACAATTCGCCTTGATAGCACTGCAACAAGGTAAGTCTTACTAAACCCATCCTCATCAATTTCTGGCAAGTCTTGTACTGGAGTGTATTTCTGACCTATCTTCTTCTTAAGAAGCGAGACGTGGAAGACTCGATGGACTGCACTTCCAGCCGGAAAATCCAAATGGTAAGCAACCTTACTAATTTATTCAGTAATGGTGTAAGGCCTGTAGTACTTTAGAGCTAACTTGAGATGTTTGCGAAGTGATATGGAATTCTGTTTGTATAGCTGTAATTTCAAATACACTTGATCCCCCACATTAAATTCCCTTTCACTGCGTCGTTTGTCTGCATATATCTTCATTCTATTATGGGCTATGTGCAAATTTTCCTTAAGAACTTGTAATACCTTCTGCCTTTCTTGCATCCAATCAGCAACATCTTGATTAGAGCTCTTCAAATAGGGTCCAATAGAAAAATGAGTTGGCTGATATCCATATAAGGCTTCGAAAGGTGTGATTTTCAGGCTAGTATGGTAATTGGTATTGTACCAATACTCAGCCAAAGAAATCCACTTACTCCAGACTCTTGGTTTATGGTGAATCATACACCTAAGATAACTATCCAAGCACTGATTTACTCTCTCAGTTTGCCCATCAGACTGAGGGTGATATGATGTTGACATATTCAGAGTAGTTCCTAACAACTTAAATAATTCTTTCCAGAAATGGCTGGTAAACACCCTGTCCCTATCAGAAACTATACTCATAGGGAGCCCATGCAACTTGTAAACTGAATCTAAAAATAGTCTAGCAATACTTTTAGCAGTATAGGGATGAGAGATAGGTAAGAAATGTGCATATTTTGTCAACCTATCAACAATGACCAAAATAGAATCCTTACCTTTTAACTTTGGAAGACCTTCTATAAAATCCATAGAGATGTGTGTCCAAGCTTGATCAGGTATCTCCAATGGTTGCAATAGCCCCGGGTAACGATTGTGTTATGTTTGCTTTCTTGACATATATCACAGCCTTTAACCCACTCTTCAATATCATTTTTAAGCCCCTTCCAGTAAAACATGGCCTTCACTCTCTGATAAGTTCCATTAGCTCCTGAATGACCCCCAATAGCTGAATCATGCATAGCTTGCGTGATCTTTTGTTTAAGTTCAGAATTACTACCAGTATACAATCTGTTCCCCTTCCATAAGACCCCAGTGGTGTATGAAAATTCAGAGTAAGTGTCTGGATTCAAAACCTTAGATTGAATGATATTCTGCAATTGAATATCTTCAGTGTAGATTCCAATCACTTCATGAATCCAGGCAGGTTGAGCCAATGAAATTGCATCACAAGTGCCAGTGATGTGTTCCCTCCTTGAAAGAGCATCGACTGCTCTATTTTCAGTACCCTTCCTGTATTGAACCTCATAATCCATGCCCAATAATTTAGCCACCCATTTTTGCTGAAGAATAGCATCTACCCTTTGTTCAAGTATGTGTTTTAGGCTCTGTTGGTTAGTCCTAATAACAAAGTGATTTCCCTGCAAGCAGTGTTTCCATTTGGTAACAGCTAGTAATACTGCATAAAACTCCTTTTCATAGAGTGATAGGCCTTGATTTTTTATCCCTAAAGCCTTGCTAATGTAGGCAATAGGCCCCCTCCTTGCATGAGAACTGCCCCAATTCCCCTTTCACTTGCATCTGTCTCAACAGTAAATGGTAGCTGAAAATTTGGTAAAGCTAGGACTGGGGTAGTAGTCATAGCCTTTTTCAAAGTTTCAAAAGTTGTAATGGACTTTGGGGTCCACCTGAAACCTTCTTTCCTTAGCATTTGAGTCAAAGGTCTACTGATTAGACCATAATTCCTCACAAATTTCTTGTAATACCCACTCAACCCCAGAAATCCTCTAAGTGCCTTAATTGTCTTTGGTAAAGGCCAAGAAAGCATACACTCAACTTTTGAAGGGTCCGTGGCTACTCCATCTTGGGATATAATATATCCCAGATAGTCAATGCTAACTTTACCAAAACTGCACTTACTCAAATTGGCAAATAGCTGGTTGTCTCTGAGTGTCTCCAAAACAGTCCTGAAATGCAATAAATGGAAATCCCAAGTTTTACTATATATTAGAATATTATCAAAAAAGACTAACACAAATTTCCTTAAATATGGTCCAAACACACTGTTCATCAAAGATTGGAAGGTTGCCGGGGCATTGCATAAACCAAAGGGCAGAACCAAGAACTCATAGTGTCCTTGGTGTGTTACAAAACTGGTCTTATGAATGTCCTTAGAGTCATCTTAATTTGAAATTAACCAGACCTTAAATCCATTTTGGAATTTTTTTTGGCTCCATTCAACTCATCAATAACTGGAATGGGAAAAGAATGCTTAATAGTAAGACTATTAAGATACCTGTAATCCACACATAATCTCCATCCACCATCCTCCTTCCTCACCAAAAGCACTGGAGATGAGAATGGGCTCTGACTTGGTCTCACTATAACTACCTCCAGTAACCCCTTCACTATAGTTTCAATCTCATTTTTCATAGTGTAAGGGTATCTATAAAGGGGTTGTTTCCTTGGAGTCATGTTGGGCTTCAAAATAATTTGGTGTTGAATGGTTCTGTCTGGGAGAAGCTCCTTTGGCTCAGAAAATTTTTCCTCAAAATCATGCAACAATTTGGTTAGAGCTGGATCAGTATCTGTTTTATGTATAGGAACCATAGAGACAGAAAATAATTGGCCAAATATTCCATATGTGCCCTTTCTCAACAGTTTGCTCATATATTTAGCTGATATCAACTTCACTTCAGACTGCTCAGTGATGGCTTTCAAAGTTACTTTCTTACCATTTTGAGAAATGGCTATCTTCATTCTGTCATAATCAAACTCAATAGGGCTATGTTTCCTTAGCCAATCTCCACCTAACACCATGTCACAACCCTCAACCTTGATAACTCTAATGGGATAAGTGAAAGCATTACCTTGTATACTCCATGAAAAATCTTGACATACAGTTTTGCTTATGATTTTGTTACCATCAGCTACACTAGCCATCATAGGTGTTGTGTAAGTCAGTCTGCATCCCAACTTCTTAGCCACTTCTTCATCAAGGAAGCAGTTAGTGCTTCCACTATCAATAAGGACTTGTATATCCTTACTGTATGTTGTGCCTTTTATCCTTAGTGTGTTCATATATGTATTTCCAGATAGAGCATTCAATGATATTGGCATATCCTCCTCAACCATTTCTTCATACTGCTCTTCTATCTTAGCATTTTCAGTGGCAAAAACAGCTTCCTCCTCTTCTGTCATCATCAAGAATAGCTGTCTATTCTTGCATCTATGCCCTATTGTGTACACCTCATCACAATTGTAGCATAGGTTTTTTTCTCTTCTTACTTTCATCTCAGAAGTTGTGAGAAGTTTTCTAGGTGGAGGGTTGCTTTCTGTGTGGTTTCTATATGGGGGTTTTGGTGGTATGTGTGGGAATCTTGGTGGATAGTTGGTTGCAGGTTTATATGGAGGTTTTTGAACAGAGTAAGGTTTTTGGACAATTGAAGCCCTTTTGATGATGGTTTCAACAGTTGTTTCTTGTTTTCTAGCCAATGATATAGCTTGCTATAGAGTCTGTGGTTTCATTGTCATTACATCACTTTGTATTTCTCCCTTCAAGCCACTAATAAAACTGGCTGCGAAAAAGTCTTCAGAAAATTCTCTATTGAAAATCAACATTTGAGACCTTAGTTCTTCAAATCTCTCTAGGTAATCAACTACACTACCCTCATGTTGTAGCTTGTTGAACTCCCCAATGATAAGTTCCGGGTGTATGTCATTAAATCTATCATACACTGCCTTGATAAACTGTTGCCAGCTCAACAGCTCCCTTCCCTCCATGTATCCTTGATACCATTGTTCTGCTTTGCCTTCTAGGTGAATGGCTGCCAACTGAATCCTATGTTCTTCATTGATGGTATTAACTATCTGAAAATATCTATTGCATTTTCGGATCCAAGCTCTAGGATTAATACCATCAAATTTGGGGAACTCCACTCTGGGAAAAGGTGTGAAGCTTCCATGAGAGGTTTGGCCTTCATTTTCAGAAAACTGGTTATAAGGGTGAGTATGAGTGGGGTTAGGTTGAATAGGTGTATGTGGTATGTGCATCTGAGGGCGAGTTTGAGATGTAGACCCTCTATCACCTCCAGCAAAAAGCCCTTCACCTAGGACAGATTTGTTCCTGTTATAAGATTGCATTTGATCCGCTATGCCTTGTAACTATTGCTGAATAGTTTTTTAACTGCTTTTAAGCAAAGATAGAGTATTTTGCATTTCAGATTGGTTGTTTGACAAATTTTCTAGCTGTGTTTGAAAGTGTTGTTCACTAGCTTGCCTTAAAGCTTTTTCTTCCAGTAATAAAATTTCTTGCTTTTTTCGAGTTTCTAATACATCTTTAAACTTTGTTGCATCAGCCATATTGATTTGACTGGTCCGAGAAAAGCTGGCTCTGATGGCCAAATGTAAAGAACAGACTCAATTGAATAGAAAAAAGGGATGAGATAATGACAGAATTAGGTGAGAAAAATCAGAGAAAAAAGTGAGCAGGTAATTCAGAATAATTTTCATTAATCAAAAATCCAAGAAGCAATACAAAGGTGATAAAAAAAAAGGGCTGACACAGGTCAGTACAGCAGCAAAAACGGAGTTAAAAATAATGGGCAAATGGCACTATTCTAAGCCAGTTGTTTCTCATTCATCTTGGTACTATTTCCAGATTGAGGCTCCAACATTCCCATCTCATGAATTATTTCAACCCTTGGATCAGATCCTCGGATTCCTTGCATGTGTCCCACATCACCAGATTCTTACCCTGAAATGCCCTCGTTTTGATATACGGTTGTTTTGGCTAAACTTTTAATCCAATGGCCCAGATTAAATCCTTTTCCCCTTTTGATCGGACGGTTCCTGTTAAAATCCCCAATTTGCTTAATTCTCATGACATTAACGAGCAAATTTGTCTAAACCCACAAATAATTAGGATATCAATTTTTAACAAAAAAAACCTAGGGTAAAATTAGGATTTTCACCATTTGCCACTACTTTATTCATACAAACTTAAATATCCATACAATTTTATATATAGAATCTTACCTCACTCAAATACATATTAATTGAGGTATTAGAAATTAGGAATCAAAACACTGATATTTTAAAACATAAAAAATAAAAATTTAGCAAAACTTTCAAGACTTGAAAATGTGAGTTTCACAAAAGCGGTTAAGGTTGTTGTAGTCCTGAGAACTACCTTAACCTTTGAAGATGATGGCGGCGATAATAGTAGTGGCAAAATCTCAACAATTTCTTTGAAGAAAAAAACGAAGAACAATAAAAGAGAATGGGAAAAGGGAGTAGGCAATGGTGATGATAAAAAGCAAGAATTGACTGGACCGAGAAGGGAGATTGTTGAGTTTTCTTTCAATTTTGAAACGAGTTGTCATATTTTCTCTCTTTTATGCTTTTAGTTGGATAGAAAAAATGAAAATTAAAAATTGAAGCAAAGGGGTGTGGCCTAGCGTTCACAAGGCTTTCGGCTGTGAGAATCCACCGGGGTTCGAAACCCAGGTGATGCTTGGTCTGGGGAGTTTACTCCTTCGTCCTGCCCTGGGGGCCCCTGCGCTTAGCGGGCCTGTCGCCTATGGAAAACTTAGGGCGGATTACCCCCATACGTGGTTTGCAGGCTATTGCGTATGAGCAGGTTTGCTCTGCTGGGTGACCGGCGGTGATTTACCCTGGGAATTCCAAAAAAAAATGAAAATTGAAGAAGTGAGGGCATAATGTAGTTGTTGGTGCTAGTTAGGGTAATATAAACATTAATATAGGTAAGAAGCTAACTTGGAAATTGAAAGTGATTTGAGAAGTAGACTTCAAAATTCTAACTCGGAACCAAATTCTAAAGTAAAAGCGAACATGAGAACTTTTATCCAACTTCTCCTTTATTAACGCGAATAAATTACATGAAAATATAAGGTCACTAACAAATAGATTGAAATTTCACGCAAATAGAAAGGCTGGGCAGAGCAATGAAGCATACTTTCCCCAATTTGGGAGAGTTCTTGAATACACCCAATGCACCATATATCAAAGGATGTAAACCCCAAATCAACATATAATATATTTCAATACCGGGTCTATGAAGAGTTTTTCGTCAATCTGGATAAATAAAAGGGAAAATTGCATAATGTACCCCTGTGTTATAAAAATAGCCTAATATACCCTTGTGTTATTTTGTAGTTTGCACATTCTCCCTTTCCGTTAATGTTGACTAACGGCGTTAGTTTTTTGTGTTGTATTACCGTTATACCCCTAATGTTAATAAATATTATTTTATTCTCATTTAATCTCAGTCTTTGGATCATTGTTCTTAACCGTTGGATCCATCAAATGAAAACAAAATAATAAAAATTATGAGAAAAATCATCAAAGCATCACAATTAATTACAAAAAATTCAGAAAAATAAAAAAAATCATAAAATTCAAAAATAAAAAAGAAAAAAGAAAATTCAGGAGAAATTGAAAAAATAATTACAAAATGTTCTAAGGTTCAAAAATCCAGAAATAAATTCTAAAATATCATAAATAATTATAAAAAATCTGAAACTAATTATGAAAAATCATAAAAATATCAAAAATAATTATAAAAATTCTGGAAAAAAATCCCATATAAAATTAAAAATAAAAAATAAATTTGAAATTTAGGAATCATTTCAAAAATATTCAGAAAATAGTTTCATAAATAAAATTTATCAATGTGACAAAAATCGGAAAATATATCTAAAAAAATCAAAAAATTTATGAAAAAGTGATAAAAAGCATCAGAAATAATTATACAATTTTTTGAAAATAAAATTCAGAAAAGTAGAAACTAAATCTGAAAATTCGAAAAACAAATATTCAAAAAAAAAAAAAAGCTGAAAAAAGGCGAAGTGACTTGGTGGTGGCGGAGGTGTCAATGATGGACGATCTCAAGACAAAGAAGCGCAACGGTGTTGGACGGTGACGGTGCGGCAGATCTGTGGTGGAGAGGCTTCGGGTTTGAGATCTGTGAGACTGGTGGGCGGTTTGAGAGTTGGTAGGGTGGTGGGGGCGACGAGTTATTGAAGACCATGTTGATGGAGTTTATTTGCAGCGTCGTTGAGGCAGCCGACGGTGAAGAGTGAAGATAATGGTTGCTGCAGAGATGGACGAAGAAGACAGAAATGAAAAGGAAAAAGGAAGGAAAGAAAAAAGAAAAGAAAAAAAGGAAGAAAAAAAAGAGTGAGGGACAAAAGAAAAAAGAAAGAAAAAGGAAAAGAAAAAAAGAGAAAAGAGAAAAAAGAAAATAGGAAAAAGGTATTTTAGTCAATTATGCTTCCATTTTAACTTTTAAAAACACTAAAATACGTCTCACTTCGCACAAACCGCGCGTGAAAGCAACTCTCCGTTAGTTTCTAACGGACAGAGATTTTCGTGCAGGGTTTTCACAAATACAGGAGTATATTAGGCTATTTTTTTAACACAGGTTGATTTTGTGCAGATTTCATGTTTCACAGGGGTATGTTTTGCAATTTTCCCTAAATAAAATTAATCCCTATCTCCACACAGTACACACTAACACACAGACAAAATCAAACCTAAATCTTGTCATTACCATTGCCAGTCCCAACTTCCAATGCAAGGGGCTCTTATGTCATTTCATTCGAATCTCCCACTTGCCAAATCAGCCAATCAAAATGTCCGCATTATTACAAATATAGTAAGTACCAAGTGGGACTCCAACTTTATCCAAAATAATAATAATAATAATTTTGTCACCTATTATCCCCTTTACTTAAGATATTTTGCAATGAAGCAAACAAGGGTTCCTGTCCTGTATAAACAAAGAAACATCAAATATGTCATAACCTTGATGCGGCGCCCCCTCATTTTTCCATAAATAATGTCTGAACCAATACCATTAAAGGAAACCATTGAAGAAGACCATGCAATACAAAGTCAACAAAGCTACCACCTTCATTCCATCAACTCCACTATAGTTATAAGGCAACTCCCCTCACAAGGCCTCTCCTTTCAGCTCTGGCCAGCCGCCACCACCCTCGTCACCCTCCTCGACTGCCACCGGAGCTCTAACACCACACCGCTCTCCTCCCTATTCAGCGGCTGCTCCACCACCCGCCCCCTCCGCCTTCTTGAGCTAGGCTCCGGCACTGGTGTTGTCGGAATTGCAGCTGCTGTCTTACTTGGTGCTAATGTCACTGTCACAGACCTCCCCCACGTGCTACCCAACATGCAGTTTAATATGGATGCTAATGCCGGACTATTGAACCAGCACGGTGGGGGGGTTGAGGTGGCGGCGCTGTCGTGGGGGGATGTTCAACACATGGAAGGTATTGGTGCTAGAGAGTATGATATTATTGTGGGCTCTGATGTAGTGTATCACGATCACCTCTACGAGCCATTGCTTGAAACCCTGAGGTTTTTCTTGTTGGGGAGTGAGAAAAAAGTGGTGTTCTTGATGGCCCATTTGAAGAGGTGGAAGAAGGAATCGGCCTTCTTTAAGAAGGCAAAGAAGTTTTTTGATGTTGAGGTTATATATACTGATCTCCCTTTGAATGGATCTAGAGTTGGTGTGACTGTCTACACATTTGTAAGGAGGGGTGGTGAGAAAGGAAAATTCTTACCTTTCACACCAAATGATAATGATTCCACGTCAGCAGCGAGACCCGCATTGCTGACTTAAAGTCTGTTCACAAAAAAAAAGATTTGCTTTTAAAGAAGTGCTGAATTTTAAATAAAAAAAAAGGTTGTAAAAGTGCTCAAAGATTTGAAGTTTGGTTTGTTTGCAAAACTTGCTAAAAAGAAGAAAAAACAGAAAAAGTGATAGAAATACCTTTAGACGTGCTTTTACTTTCTGTTTATTTTTAGCTTTTTTATAGAGAAACAAAAACAGAATAAAAACCAGCTTAAATCTAGCAAAAAACTTAAAAGTGCATTTTTTCAGTTTTTGCAAGCAGGGCTTTAGCATACTCACCATTTTTGAGAACCTGCAGGAGTTTTTCATTGAAAGTAATGGTGATGAATGTAACTAGCAAAGAATTGTCGAAATGATCATTAATGTAAGGTTACCTATGCAGAAAAATTCATTTGTGTGCAAGTTTTGTCAATCAGTATTCATGGCTTGAAATGGAAACTCATGGATATTTAAATGTTGAGGGAGAAATGGAAGTGGAATTCTATTCAGACTGTTCGAGCTGCTAATGTAGAAATTATTCAACACCCTAGGAACATTCATAAACAAAAAGGAAACAGCTGGAAAGGAAGCACACCTTTTACAAGCATTCTTATCCCAACAAGAAAATTTGCAACAATTTTTAGATGTTGCCTTTTATCCATGGCTTCCAAGTTGAGCACCTGAATGATTTGGCATAGAAAACAGTGTAATTTCCATTAAACATGAGCTCTTTCAGTTACCCCACTTTTATTGAGACAATGGAACAGAACAAGGCGAAAGGAAAAAAGGGGCTTAATTATGCTTATTATTTATTATCATTCGGTTCCAATAACAAGAACCAACACAAGTATTATTTGTCATTTGGATAGCATATTAGGAATTAATACCAATCAGCTACTGTTTTTGACTGGAAGAGAGCATCTTTCTGATCTATTTGACACAGCTTCTTCTTGAACAAATGAGAACCTTAATATAAACAAACCTTAATATAAACAACGTATGAAAAGTATGAGAAACATATTGTCACAACATACTTCATTTACGCATCACGTACACTTCAGTAGTAAAACAACAATGCCAGTGGAAAAAAACCAGCTACTTTGTTTTTTACTAATATGTGTATACTATTTATGTCCTGTCGCGTCTTTGTATTCCTGTCACTTTACATCTAAGCTTGAAGGCATCAAAGTGAGAGTACTTCCAGAGATTTTATCATGAAATGAGGCCCAATTTTTCAGTTTTTTGACCAAGGAGAAAACGACCTTTGCAAAATTAAGACCACTTCAAATAATGAATTAGAAGTACTATAATCTCAAATTCTTACCTTGGCTATCTCATCGGGTGGGAGAGAACCTTGTATGTCCTGTTTATAAGCGAAAACCAATAATGATGCTCCTGATAGGCCTGATAAAGTAAAGTAAAACCATGTGTCAGAGATAACCATCAGGACAACGAGCTATACAAGGAAAGTAAGAGAAATTTTGTTCAAAATGTTTTTCTTAGATGTTCCATATCTTACCTCTTTGTGCAACAAGAAACCGTAGTATCAGACGATCATAAAACGAAATTAGTCAATTTGTTGTGGTTTTTTTGATAAAATATGGTACTGCGAATAGTACAAGAGAAAGAGGTAAACTTCGAACCGAAGTCGTTAAAATTTCTACTAAAAAATCTATCTTTGAACACATACTCCCAAAGAAAAAGGGACAAAGAAAAAAAAAACAAAGAGTTCCCAACTACTTTTTGTCCGGATTTTTTTTAAAAAAAAGACCAGAGCCATGAACTAATAATGGTGTAGACTTATCTTCAGGTAGTATAACATTGAACTTGAAACAGAAATGATTGTTCAGTACAGTCACAAGATAACTGAACCATAAATAAAGCAACACTGCCGAGCAGTTGAAGACCATTAAATGATATAAGGAAGAGCACCAGGGGGCAGGGGCAAAAGTTCTTGACATCAGAAACAATTATCCTTTGGCTTCTTCAAGAAACATTTAATTGAGAAGGATCAGAACATAAAATTATTAAAAATACAACCAATATATTCAGGAAATACATCCGGAATCCATATTTGGTTAATCTGTAAACATCGTTTACAAAACTTCAGCATATTTCAGCAGTTCCGTTCCTATAAAATCAATTCACAACTAACATAGAAGATGATTGCATATTATTAGCCCACATTTTATAAGATGTAAAATATCAAGATTTCAGCTATGACTAAATCCGAAGGTAATAGATTCCTCGTCTAAATGGCATGGAAACAATGCCAAGAAGTTACTAGAGAAAGCTGGTTTATCAAGGGTACACATGCAACATATCATATGGCTGTATATCAGATGCGTATAAAATCTCAACTGTGACGAATGAACAAGAGATTATTTAACATAAACAAGGAACCACCTATGGCTAATGTAACGAAAAACTTTCAACAGTAACATTGATATTAGATGTGATGCAAACTCAGGCATCCGTAGTAACCTGCATCTCCAGACAAATAGCATTACGAACTCAATGTCATTTATTTTCTATGTTAAGTACACAATTTGAACCTGACCAAAAATCCACAGTGCAGTTACACATCATGGCCATTCATGAAAAAGTCTGTCAAATACATAATACTGTTAATAAAATTAAAAATAGGGCTGACAATATCAATCATCAAATGCAAAAAACTCTCAAGATTACAAGACTCGAACTCTAATATTTGACCAAACAATGCTGTTCGAATTACAAAAGAGACAATATCGAATGGAGAGATGTACTTCTTCTATCTGAAGATTATGCAACTCGTATTTTCAATTATTTAGCCTTCTGAAAAATCTGTATTATCTACTACCCGAACCAACACATCGATGTGCTCAGAATATTTCCACTAATACGACCTTATTGTTTACTGTTCTACATCCCATACATTCAGAGTATACCCACAAATAATGACACTTTCATCCGTAATTCAGTGTAACGCTTGAACAAGTTTCGTCGTGTGATTATAGAGAAACTTATCAATGACAGGAATATGAAATTATAAATGAAAATTGAAGAAAGCTGGAAAATTACAATAGAGTTTTGGTTCAAGCCACTCAAGCATTATTCTTTTCATCATTCTTTGAAGTCTACCTTCATATAATTTAATACTATCAGAAAAATGGATTAATCAAACACAACTATAATGGTAATTTACATCCCTAACTTTTCTGATCATGACATTTTTCTTCTTTTGGCAAGTCACATCAAATGAATGCTAGTATCAGAAAATACAAACAATTGCCGAATAAAGTGTAGTTTCAAGAATACAAAAAAAAAAGCAAGATACATACACTTCTGGTAAGTAAGAGACGATTTTCAACAAAATGAAAAGAGAAACTTACAAAGGGAAACAGAGTGGTAGGTTGAGAATGCCTATTTCCCTTTTTGCGCTTGATTTTCATGGTGATACTGAGGAGATCATTTTTAGCCAACCATGGCCGAAGCAAATGCAAGAAAGAGCTGGGATTCCACGGCGGCGCTACCACTAGGGGAGTTCCGCCGCCGAACACAAAGATTGACTAGTCCAAGTGCTAGTTATAAGGGGCAATTTGCACTTTGCACCCTTAAAATTGGGTTTTTTTAATAAAATAACCAAACATTTTGAACCATTTATCAAACTAACCTATTTGTGAAAAGATTCCTCAAAGTAACCTAGAGGGAAAAATCCATTTCGGTCCTGAACTTTACTTCCAATCTCAAATCAGTCCCTCGGCTTTTAAAATGTTTTACTTTAATCCTTCTGAAGAATAATAAGAACATTTTTTCGCAAAAATTATTCTTACGCTTGGTACTTTCAAGCCATTTAAGCAATATTGGGATCATGTTCAAAATGGTATCAGAGCCTAGGTTTTATTGATGAAATATTTAAATTAGTTACATAAAGTTATTTTATCCCTAACGGTGGAGAATTAAACAAGTATGGAACCGAACAATTGTTTGATTTATGAAGAAAACAAAAAATATTTCCAGATACTGGAAACACAAAGGAGTAATCGGACAGATAAATTTATCCGAAAAGACAAAAAGATTTCATTGGAAATCAAGAGAGAAATCGCTAGAAGTAAGGAACCTATACCGGATCATCAAGAGGAGTTGAGATACTATCAAAGGAAATTAGCTCTGAATGATAAATTTTGAAGCAACCGTGTGAGTGACTTAGAACTCGTAGAGATCCAAGGCAAATGGCCAGGAAAACTAAATAAAGGTAAATCTCTTATTTAATTTTGTCATAATGAATTGGAAAGAGATTGAACCGGATAATTCTAAGCTCTCTCAGGACCTTAGAGAAATCCAAAAGACGGTTCAAGACTATGGCCACAGGTTAAGTCATATACCTGTGAAAATAGAAAGTTTGAACCAAAAGATTGATGAAATACTACAAATCTTGCTAGATCTGGGTAAAACTATAACAGATCTAAAGACTGATCTTGCAGATCTAAAAGGTAAACAAGTAGGGACATCCAAACCCAAAAGAGAAAGGATCAACGACGCCCTTGGAAAGGTACCTCTTCTACATCAGAAAGGTAAGGTTACGGACATCCAAACCCAAAAGATAGCAGTTAATCGATGAATGGGTAGCAGTTATAAAGATAGCAGCGACCACACTGGATCTTGACAAAGAAAACTTCATTCGATTATTGGAGTTAAGCTTGGAGGGGTCCGTAAAAATCAAATGGGAGCATACCCCTGAAACGACCAAGTAAGGAGTCTTAGAAGGAGAATCTAAAAGCACTATTGTAGAAAGATTCGGAAGGCTCATTAAATTGCATTTTATCGGAGACGGATACTTCGATCAAAATAATACTAAAAAAACAAGAGAATACATACAGGCTCTTTATGGTATTGAATTAAGAAATATTTGTGCAGTAGATGAATACATCTATTGGTTTCGCAAATACTTCTTTCAGAGTGATGTAACATCACAAATTGCGGAACCAATGTTTGCAAAAATTTGCAGTCCTTGGAGGGAAATGTTAACACAATCCTACAAGATACCAGAAGGACAACTTGATTCCGTAGCCAGACGTATGTCTTTCTTAAAAGATAAACTGAAGGACTGATGTTATCAAGCTTCCCTTCAAAAGAATATGAAAAGGCTTAGAGAAAAAATAAAGAAAACCCCTCTTTGCTGTGAAAATAATGATTTTCCAATAATCATTGGAGAATCAAGTGAGCAAAGGAAGAAGAGAAAGCAATTTGTAATCTCTGATAATAAGAGTCACAAAAAGTGATCGTCTTTCAGAAGAAAGTCTTGATGGTCTAAATCAAAATCCCGATCTTATAAATTTGGCTAGAGATCTGAACTGACAAGGGTGTCTTCCCAAAGATCTCGAAGATTTGACAGAAAAACTCTCACAAAAAGAACTTTCAGACAGGCAAACACCCGAACAAATGAAAGTTTCAAGGATTGTAATTGTTGGATGGTATTAAAGCTAGTGGAATTAGCCAAATCCTAAATCAAATAGGATTAAATCAAAGACGGCATAACATCATATATAAGGTAAGTTCTGGGGAGTTTGCAATTCCTATGGAATTAACTGGTAATGTGATGGATATGCAACTTATTCTAAAAGAAGAAATTCTGGAGGAATTAAGTAGGCTTAAAGAAGAAGTAGCTGTTATGAATCCATATAGGAACTATTGAAGTAGTAATAAAAGCCACTTTCAAAGAAGGAGTTAATTCTCCATTACATTTATCTATAATGGATAAGAGAATTAATAACTTAAGAGATGGTTGTCTTGGTACAATGGTATGAACTTTATATATAGGAAAATTGATATTTGATATTCATCCAAGAATTGCATATAACCTAGCTGACCAAGATTCCAGTCGAGTCTTAACCCTTCATCAGGATTTTAAAAGAAATGATTTTATGAAAGAAGGGAATAGACCATATTCTATTACATATAGAATTGCATATGCACTTTCCAATACACATTATTCTGATTTGTTTATTAGGAAAGAGTATATTGAAATTCCAAGAATTTTCAAGGAATTTGCTAAGGTCATGGCATCTGATCCCATTCAAATACCAAGAATTGGTGGTGTTGATATCTTAATCCGAGACCATCCAGTTCTAGATCGCTCGATGAGTTCTAGAACATATTTTAATAGCAGAATGTCCTTTTCGGAAGAAAGGATTAGGAGTTTAAAAGGAAAAAAATTAATTGAAGATTTAACTCCTCAAGCTATTAGGGTAGATAATGTAAAAATTAGATGCCCTGAAGGATGGAAGAAGTGCAAGTTATATTTGATATTACAAAGAAAGATAATTACTTTCCTTGTGATGATCTATACTACTTGAAGCAACCGAATGTGGGCAACTACGAAGGTATGCTAGAAATGGCAGGCTATGAAGTATTTGTTTTAGAAATTGCAGGTCGTGGACAAGGAATTATTACCTTGGGATTAAGTTTCCTTGAGGAGCATAAACCTTGGGGAATAAAAGAAAAAGATATGGAATTAAGCTTAGACGGTCATATTATTCAGGTTGAATAAGCAAATGACCAGCCCCTTTTCTTTATACATATCTATGGGTATTCTTTATGAACAATATAAGTCAGAAATCAGAATATTTTGCAGCTTATATTGATTCTGGATCAGGGATTTGTACATCAAACCCGACGTTTTTCCTAGCAATGCTATGGAATCTTTACCCATTATTGCAGGGAGAGATTTCTCTTAGAAAATCCTAATACTCAATAAGGGAATAAGAGGAGCACATATCATGATTGGAGGAGCATTTGATACACCTTGGTTCAAGGTAAAAATGCCACCTATATACTTTCATGATACAGTAGTAGATATTTTGTTGGGTAATAATTTTATCCAGACTTTTGCAAAATATATGCAAGATAACCACAAAAACTCGGTTTCTTTTACTACTAATTGTGGTAGTGAGATACAAGTTCTGCGGCGAGAAAAAGCTTTTAATAGGATCATGCCTATTCATTTTTGCAGCAAATGTGGTGATCTTAATACCGACAGTAAATTAACCCATCCTAAAATGCAGAATAAAAGGAGATTTAGTCAAGAATTGTTGATATTTAGACAACAAGGCCTAATGATGAATTTAAGCGAAGACTGTTATGAAGCTTCTATAAAGGAAATTCAACTCCTTAAGAATGCTTTACAAACCAGATCCTTGGTTAACATTGACGAAGAAAGCTTGCTTTCTCTTGAAAATGTTAAACGACTAATTCAAAGGAACTTTAATGAGAATCCTTTGACTTGGTGGGATAAAAGCAAGATCGAAGCTACTCTGAAAGTAAAAGAACAATGCAAGTATGAGTATGTTCGATACAAGCCAATCCAGATGAATATGGAGGATAAGAAGGATATGCAAACAATCATAAATGAGCATATCGATCTTAAACTCATTGAACCTGAAGTCTCTGCTTACAGTAGTCCTGGTTTTCTGGTAAGAAACCATGGTGAGGTAAAAATGGGAAAAACTAGATTAGTAATCAACTATCAAGGCATCGATAAGATACTTGAATTCGATGGTTACTATATTCCCAGTAGAGAACACTTAATTGATTGCATTGAAGGTGCCAAAGTGTTTTCAAAATTTGATTGTAAATCTAGTTTCTATCAGATTAAGATGGAAAAAGAGTCTAGAAAATATATTGCATTTTCTACTCCACAATGTCAATGTATCTGGAATGTACTTCCAATGGGTTTGGCAAATGCACCCCAGATATACTAAAGAAAGATGGATAATCTGTTTAAAGATTATTTCGAATTCATGTTTGCCTATATTGATGACATCTTGATTGCATCCAAAAATATAAAAGAACATATTAAACATCTTGAAATATTTTTCGACGCATGTTATAGAGAAGGATTAGTGCTTTCTGAGAAGAAAGCGATAATTGGAGTTAATAAGATTGAATTTCTTGGTATTCTTATTGACGAAACAGGTATTAAAACTCCAGGAACATATTGTGGAAAAAATATGCAATTTTCCTGATGTTCTGAAAGATAAAAAACAATTTCAAAGCTTTTTGGGAGTTGTTAACTTTGCAGGAATCTTCATCAAAGATCTGGCAAAATACAGGAAGGATTTCCAACCTCTCTTAAAAGAGATGGATAAAATGGAAGTGGGAAGAAATTCATACTCAAAGAATTCATGAGTTGAAACAAGTTTGCAATAACTTGCCTAAACTCGCTATACCACATGACAATGATGATTTGGTAGTCTATATACAGACACCAATGATTATAGGTGGGCAGCAGTGCTTATGAAAAAGGCAACTACATGGGAATAATCTTGTAGGTATACAGGGGGGTTGTTCACTGAACAACAAGCCAAAGTGTGGCATATAAACGAGAAGGAATTCTTTGCTGTTTGGAAGGCGTTTAAAAAATGGCCTCTGTTTTTATTAGCTAAAGAATTTACATTTTTTTGAAAAATAAATTTGAATAAAAAATTGAGACGACACGTATTATTGGATGGCAAACTGAATGTCAATATTATTGTTTTGACATCATTATTGTGAAATCTCATGAGAATGTTCTTGCAGATTCGCTGACAAGAGATGGAAGTGTCTAAAGCCAATTCTGATCATCAAGAGATACAAGCATCTTAGGGAAAACCTTGAGGAGCTTGATAAAAAGTTTGGACAGTTATCAACTAACGTTGAAGTAGCTGGCCATTTACAACGAGTTGATCAGAACACAATCCAGGACATAATCAATGGAACAACGTATGCCATGACTTTATTATGGACTACATTACAAGAACCAATTCGAAAAGCATCATCTTCAGTGATGACTCACGAATTACGAGAGTAGGACTCAAAACCTGGGTTTAGAGAACGGGGCTCCATACCGAGCTGTGGATTCAAATATCACTTGCACAAGTCCATTTTCAGATTCTAAAAAACCGGAGAGATTAACCTTAGGCAACAGTCAAGCACCTCTAAGGTTAATACTGAAAAAATCAATTTGTATTGGCCGGTCTATCAACGTCTTGGGAAAAATTAGTCTAAAAAAAAGGAATAAATCCTAATAAGTCCTTGGTAGATATATCAGGAAAATATCCTAGGATTTGGATGAAGGAAGGATCAAATCTCGACGAAGTCAGAGAATGGTATGATTTTGGGGCATTAGCTTCAATACATACTATTTCACCAAGTTTTCCAAAAATATCCAAACTTCCAGATTGGAGTTCCAGTGCTGTGTATGATTCATGGAAAAACAACCAACACTTTAAAAGAGGTGATATTCTGGAGTTGAAGTTTATTTCGGCAGCACCAGAAATAGCAGGAAAGGGGTCTCATCTAGTGTTTCATTTTATTAAGTTACAAAGACCAAATATGGCAGCCTACAATAGAGTCAAGGTTTCAACAGGAGAAGCTCCTTTGGTTAGTTCTATCAACAAAGATGATATTTCCACCAGAAGAGCATGGGGAATGTGGGTCTGTCTCATGGAGATGGACAAAGTTAAATATCCATTCAAAATATTCTCTAACTCAGTGAATTGATCATTCCTGTTAAACACCATGACAGGGAAAAGTACTGAATTTTCAGAAAAGCTCTTTGAACAAAAGATGACGCTAATCTGGGAAAACAAGTTACCAGCAACTGAAGCTACCAAAAAGAAAGCCTGCAACATGATGCATATTGATCAATGGCACAATCGGGAGTGTTCGAGTTGTGAATTTCAAGAAAAACCCTTATTTGGTACAAGAATACGAGTTACTAAGACGAAACCCGAATTAGATAAGGATAAGGAAAAAAAAAAGTTTTACCCCCAGGGTTTTCACAAACCAGGGTAAAACCATGTAAACAAAAAAGACCTGAATAGTTAGGCGCTATAATTGAGAATCAATCATGTGATTGATTAAAGGAAGACAACTGGAAAATAAACAGCTGTAAAAGGACGAGTGTGGCCGACAAAGTTGTTAACAAAGGAACCCACGCACATTAATAAAGAGAGTTTGACGTATGCAATGACGTCAAAAAATTAAACAAGCTTTGAAGTTCGCTTTTGGAATCCTAAATCAAAGTCTATAAGAAGCAAGGTTAGAAGCAGATGGAGGACATCAGAAAACTTCTTCAACTCTTCAATTATACAAATATCCATTTTGTAATCTTTCTTCTTTAAAAGTATATGGGGATTCCCCAATTGTAAGCCCTCTCATGAGAGACTAAAGGTTTTCTCCTCCAATAGCAGAGTAGAATAATATTATGTAATTTTAATTTATATTTCATCAATAAAATAAAAAGGCTTTTGTTCAATCTATGTCTTCCAAAATTTATTATATCTTTATTTTAAAAATACATTTTACGCCCAAAGGTAGGAAACAAAATTGGGCTGTGCTATGTATTGCTGAAGGAGCTGGGTGCTTGCGAACCATCGGCTGAGGTTGTGTGGATAAGACGGTCAACCAAAGGTATTACATTATGAAATTTTAATATTTTTCGGAAGCATATTGGGCCTGTTTTACTCATATTGGGTAGTAAGACCAATATTGCAAAATGCTATAATAATAAGTAAGAAATAATTTTTCCACAAAGGATAATTAACACAAATTAAAAACATAGGAACCAATCTGGGATTGAGGTAAAAGGTTAAGGACCAAAAGAATTGTGCCAACTTGAAGGTGCCATTTAGAAAGGTGCCTTTAGGTTATTTTGATAAACTTTTTCAATGATAAGTCAATTTGATAAATAATTCACAATTTTAGGATAGGTTGCTAATAAACCCCTTTAAATTGTCCTTCTTTTATTTAGCACAACGCACTCGTAAATTATAAATTTAGCATATGGTACCTTCATTAGCTTAACATGGACCATTCTACCTGAACGGATCTGGGTCGAATTTGTAGGCTCAACTCTCTCCACTAGAGTTAGGTTCGAGCACGATTTTGGTGCTCTTAATTGAAAATTACTTAAAATTTAAGTACTCTCATTAGGGTCAAGTCGGGGTTTTTCATCCAATGGTCAAATCAGTGGACAAGTTTAGGTTGAGGAATGTAAATCTAAGATTGGAGTAAATTATAGCATATTCGAAGAATGTTATGAGATGGGTTATTTATCAACTTGTCCAAATTGTATTATTGAACGGTTGACATGTTTCATGATCTACGATACCATGTACTAATGATCAATGGTCACAACATCTAGTTATTTAGTCGGGTCGGATCGAAAAAAACACGCGAACCCTTGGGTATGTTGTGATTGGTCTTAGTAAAGAGGTAGTTTAGTAAAGTACCATCTATAATAGTATCCTCAATTGAATTCAACCAAGTTTAGACTATGTTTCTCTTCAAGAAAGACATGTTGTCAAGCTCAAGAGGAGAGGGAATTGCATTTTTGGTACGCTAAAGGACCTGTACGTTTTTTCATACAAAAAAGTGTTACTTTGGTACACTTTGGTGAGAAATTTGGCAATTTGAATGCAAATTCACCGTAAAATTCAAAATTGACCAGAAAATATCATTTGGGGTTTCTTTCATTTGGCGAAAAAATTAATTTTCAATATGGGAATTTTTGCATTTGGAGGAAAAATTGAACTTTTAATTTGGGGACTTTAACCCAAATACTTTCAAATTTTCTTGTTTAATTTGTTAAACTTTTTGGATATTTTAATTCAAATATATTTATCTAAGTTATATTTTTTATATTTATAATAAATAAAATTGGTATAAATAATACTTTCATAAATAATATAAGATTAATAAAAAAATTTAAATTAAAAAATATAATATTAGATGCATAAAAATCAAATTAAACAATGTTTTACTTAATATGATGATTTTTACTAATTTTTTTGATTTTTCAAAAAAGATGATCTTGTTTTCTTTCATTGTTTTCTGTTTTTTTTTATTTTCTATTTTTAAGAAATTATATTGAATTTGTTTTCTAATTCAATTTATTTTTCATATTTTTTTTATATTTTTTATGATATTTTAATTTGTTGGGTTTTAATTAATTTAGTTTTAGTCAATGGAAATCGGAATCCATTAAAAAATAATTTTACTTAAATTTAAAAATTATTTTAAGATATAATTTTTAATATTTTCTTTTTATTTTCTAATTTTTCAAAAGTTTTCAAAAAAAATTATTTTGTTTTCTAGCTTTGTTTTATTTTTGTATATTATCTCTGAATTTTCTTATGTTCTTACCTTTTGTTTTTCTGAGTTTTTAATTTATTTATTTTGTCAATGAAATTTTTTTTTTGCCATTAAAAATAATGTTATTTAAAATTTAAAGTTAACTTAAGATATATTTTTTATTTTTTTATTTTTTTAGATCAATTTTAATATTTTGTAATTATATTCGCATTTATCTAAATATTATATTTTTTTATTTTTTGAATAAATAATTTTTTAAACTGTTGGGAATTTTGTCGGTATGCGCAGCGGAAACGAAAATAGATCCGGATTCCCAAGCTAAGATCAATTTGTGGCTTTCGTTGATTTTAAACAAGAAAAAGATGAATACGAAAAACTTACCTTTTCGCGTATTCAACTTTGATCCTCGCAAATCTTCAATTGTCTCCAACAGTTCAATTGTGCCGTCTCTAGATCATCACGCAGAAACGGACTCCGGAAAATCTCCATCTCCAATCTCCATAGCGACTAGGCGAGAATGAGTGGACTTATGAAGAGAACGTTTTTCTCTATCTAGTATTTTTTTGGTGAAGGATTTCACGTTATGTGACTTATTTTTCTTCGTTAACTTTTGAGCTTGTGTTCACACACCCCATAGGGCTATTGGGCGCCTATTTGGGCTATGTTGATCTAGTCAACTTAGTCCAATTAATTTAATCAATTAACATTTAATCTAATTAAATATATATTGATTAAATCAATATTAATTAATTAATCAACTAATATTCTAGTTTAAGTATTTAACTAACACAGTTAATTAAATGTTCAAACTAATTAATTTAATTAATCATTGTTTAATCCAATTAAACAACTAATTAAATTAATTTGTCCAATTAATTAATTCGTCCTTCCTAAGGACAAATTACCAAAACACCCTCCAAATACAAGACTTGATTTTTTCGTCTATTCCTTTATAGCGCGACTCTCTGGGTTCGCCTCGATTGGCAATAGGAGGATACCAAAGGATGTGGATGACACCTAGCCAGCACCATGGCCCTACATCATTGCCCAATCAAGTACGAAATGACTATGTCATTACGAACCTCTAGATTATGAATACCATATGAGTATAAGCCCTTCACTGACGTATCCCAATCGAGTAAGAGTCATGGAATATGTCAAACTCACAGAATTCGATGCTATGCTAAGAATCATAGTAATATGAGATTATTAAACACGAGTTAGTTCATCAGCTCTGGCCAGAGACTTTCAATCTCATTTACCTATGATCGTATAGGATACTTCTCGTTTACTTTCGAGATAGTGAATTCCCTCTTGGCAATCACCTCACATGCTACTTCCAACTTGGAACGCACTTCGAGGTCGACCCCACCAATGAGTGAATTGGGCCTAGCTACTCTGATGACAGAATCCAACGTCACAAGTACATTGTGATCGTGATCCTTAGGTCTAAGGCTCACGCATACCTTCATAATCAGTAATCTAATTATTGACAGTCACTGAGAAAAAACCCATGTTATCGGATTGCTACGAGTCATGTTCAAATACACTAATCCCATCAAGGTAACTATGACAAACTCCCACTATCCCATAGTATTCGACTGACACTCCTTTGTCAAAGCATGTGTCATACAAGTCCATACGAATCTCAATGCCTAATTGAGATTCTCCGACTGGCGAACCATTTAAGTAATCAAGTATCAAACCTTTCTAGTGCCCATCTCCTTAACTACTATAAGGAGTGCAATGGTTTGCCTTGATACACATGGACTAGTTGTTCATTTAAAACTTATAGATGCCATCAAGAACTATACGAACAACATACTATTGCCTTTATATTAATTAGAGGTTGCACAATATAAACTTGTGCCTTATATGCTAACTCCTCGTTGGCATCGAGGGCACCTTACTAACATAAACTACAAATAGTATGAAGTATACAATTTCAATATTTTCAAAGTTTTTAGATTTTTCTATTTTATATTCACATGGGAGTTGGGGGTACTATTGACTTGTTCCCTCAACATCTACGTGCCACATAGGCAATTTTCCTCCAAATTCAGGTGCCGCATAAGTAATTTTTCCACCACATATCAAAATCTCCAAATTTGGTGTCACGTAGACATTTTTCGGCCAATTTTGAATTTTTCAACGAAATTTGTACTCAAATTGCCAATTTCTCGCCGGAGTATACCAAAATTGTCAACGTGACACTTTTTTGTATGAAAAAAGGTACGGGGTCCTTTAGTTTACCCAAAATGCAATTTTTCCCTCAAGAGGGTAAGCTGACAATACCAACTCATTTCCTTCTATCTGATTCACGTACTAAAACCTGAAAACATGCGTCTAGGGGAAAAATCATGACCTATAAAAGTCCGAAAACAATAAGAAATTTGTTAAACAAGGATAAAAGGCAAATGAATATGGACAAGAAATAGAAAGCCCGATAAAAATTGAATATCTTAGGCAAAAAATGTATAATGCAGTAAAAAATATAAGAACGTGAGCAAAATTGGATAAAAAAATATGAAAATTTATGTCAAGAATTGTTTGATTGACACAAAAACATAAATTCTTTTGTCTCACCTTGATAGGTGATGACACAAAAATTTCAAGTATTTAATTATCATTTTAGAGTTGGAAAACCCTCATTATAGGATTCTCAAAACTTTTGGTCAAGAAATCCACCTCCTTCGTATGTGAATGGGAATTATTAGTTGAGTGGTTTCGACTCATTCCTGATTAATATAAATGTTAACCGGTAATTACACTTTTAAGCTACCTCTGATGAAAAGAATTAGATAATAATAAAATAAACAAACGAGATGAAAATGAATGTATATGAATATGCACATTTTACAAACGAGATGAAAATGAATATATATGAATATGCACGAAGAAGATTCATTTTATTCATTAGTAGAAACATAGAAAATGAAACTTTACAAATGAAGAAGAATGAAATCTCACTAGCACAACCATTTTACCTAGCTCGATCCATCATTTGCAAAAGAAGTAAAGCACGGAATAGAGTTTTGATTCTTTCCTCACGTGAGCGGACCGATGGACGCTTATGGCTAACTTCTTTCGTCTTTCTTGGCTTTGTTTGAACAAGGAATAATGCTTCTACCACCGTTCTCTTTTTTTGGCAACAACAAGCCCTTTCCTATTTGTTCAAGATTATGTTGGTTTCTACTTTTAAAATTGAAAAGAAATTCACGTTTAATTAATCTAATTTAATTTTGAAAACAGAGTTTAATTCCAATTCAAAAGAATAAATCCAATTTATTACATAAGAGACAAGTCTAACTTATTCTTTCTCAATTTGGAAAATAAATCTAGCCCAAAACAAATCCTATTTATTTAATCATCACTCATTATAAATAAAATTCCAATTTTTTTAATTTATGATATAATTAAATCTAATTTAATTATTAAAGTTAAATCCAATTTAACCTAATTAAATCCAATTTAATTTTTAGAAAAACAAAATCACTTTATTAGGAAAAAGGGGCTTTGACAAATTTTGGGTCAAATTTGTCTATTGGGTCAAACACAATAATTATTAATAATCATACATATATATATATATATATATAAATATATATATAATAATTAATGGCTGGGCCGCGCCGCCACCCCTCTTTTTTCCTTTATTTTCTGCGCAGCAGCGCTGCCGCCAGCGAAATCGGGTGACGAAATGGGGCAATAAATTTTTAAAATTCTAGTTTTTAATATCCAATACAAAACCAATCAAATCCAATTTTGAAAATCTAATTTTATTTACCAACATAATCTTAAACGCGAAAATCATTAATTGCGTTAAAGTCGGCTCTGATACCACTGTTAGGAATCCTTCGAGTAAAAACACAGCAGGATAATTTCTTTTTTCAAATTCCTAATCTTGGATCACTTTTACGAATTAATCATTTTTGATGCTCTTCTAAAAACTTGAACGAAATTGTTTACCCTTTCAATTCCGTATATTTCTTCGCATAACAGCAACTCCCCGAGCTCCTGTCTCTAAAGATGCACGTGAAACAAACCTTCAAAAGTTCTTCCAAAGCTTCCTCGCTGATGTGATGGACGGCTAGGGCATACTATGGAGGAGGGAGAATTCTCTTTCTCTTGTGTTATGTAACTAGGTTAAAAACCCTTGATTATGACTTGTCAAGTATTGGAGTTACCTTATAACTCCTTTTACTTAGTGAACAAGTCAAGGAGTCTTCCATACTCCATGTTGGCCGACCCCTAGGGCTCCTTAAGGACGTGAGTGGGCTTCGTTGGCCCATTCAACTTAGATTACCTATTTAACATGTATTTAATTTAAATCCCATTTAAATTTCAATACAAATAATTAATTAGTTCCTAATTAATTAATCTTCAATTAAATAATTTAATTTAATCTCATTAAATTAAATATTTGTTAGGAATTTCATGTTAGATGTTTTGATGATGACAAAATAGAATTTTATGTTAGACCCCAAAATATAATGTAAGTTTATGTTTCATAGATCAATTGTATAAGCGTTTGAAAGTATGTAATTTTGTTAGGCTTGTAATTTCTTATCTTTGTAGATTTTAGACTAAGTATTAGATACTGAATCGCTAATAGAATTCTAGGTGAGTGTATTAGAGAAGAAGTTGAAGATCAGCGTCTGAAGTCAGAAGAAGATGAAGATTTATCCTTAGCGTCTGTCAAATGTTAAAAGACTATTTTAGGATTCTTGAATCAAGCGCTCAAAGCACTCTAGCGATCAGAATCTGATTCACCTGAAATAAATTCTCAAGTCATGAAGGACTTAAATGCAATCATTCAACGGACATTTATTTTCAACGGGAAATAAATTCAAATGCATTAAATGTCTGATAAGTGCATTAAATGTGATAAGCCAATATGACTTGTGGACAAGCCACTTTTTGACTAGATTGTCAGAACTTCAAAGTTTATAGTTGCTCCAGTCCAATCGGAACCAGCAGGATTTCAGGAATGTCAGAGAAAAGGTATAATCACGCGCCGTGTGAAAGACACACTCTCACATGTGTCCAATGGACATATCCCAAGAATTGCCTATAAATACCTCCTTCCAGGAAACCCTAAACATACATAGAGATAGAGATATACGTACATGCACAAGAAAAATATGCTGAAGAAAAAGCTTAGAAACTCCATAGCTAAAATCTTTCAAGCTTTTTACATACATTCCATACAGTCTCAAATATCTCAAACATCTTCCAAAGAAGAAACCTAAACTCTTACTGAGAAATTCCAAGTTATTTGATCTTTCCAAAAACAAACAAACCCTTGTGATAAAACCCTAAACCTTTCATTTGAGTGAGAAAGTTGTTGAAACCCTTTACAGGCAGCATTTCTGAGTCAGAGAAGCTTGTAGAAGATGATCTTCATTGGTGCTGAAATCTGTGTGATCAAGGAGCCCAAGATCATTTTCACCTATTCACTACCTTGTAGAAGATTTCGTGTGATTCTTTGATAATCATCTTAGTAAATTTCCTCCAAGTGAAAAGGAGAAGAAGGACGTAGCTGGGATTACATCACCCAGTGAACCTTATATATCTTGTGTCATTTACTTTCATTGTTGTCTTACTTTATATTTTCCTAATAACTTTGAAAAAGACAAGCGCGACTATTTAACCTAAACGAACGCTAAAGCTTTAAAATCATTTTCGCTGTGCTAACCCTGATTAAGTGTTCTACCTTGGTAAATTGCTGAAATCACTAAGTCTAAGTTATCTTTACTGAAGCGTCTGACCCAAGCGCTCAGCTTTCTAAGCGTTCTAATCTCTAGAAGTGATACGAATTTTTGAAGTCCAAAAAGGCTTCAGGGTCTATTCAACCCCTCAACCGAAGCTTTTCCAAATTCATCAATGGCACCCAAAACTTCAAAATCTGCTGCCGAAAAATCTTCCAAGTCTGAGAAACCAGTCACTATTAACGCCGGTTTTCTTATTAACTGGGACTATCTCTTCGATAACCAGAACTTCCATCTAAGGACTGTTCTTCCACTTGTCCAAGAGTCTGGTTTACACGACATGATAACTGCTGTTTTCAACTTCTTTGAGGAAGAAACCCTATTCTTCTTCAAGAACGCAAAGATCTCCTACGACGGAAACTCCATTTCCTGCGTATTTTCCTTCGCCCGTGAGACCTTCGTCCTCACCCTTTCTCTGATTTCTTCTCTACTAAATTTGCCAAGTGATGGTGCTGAAATTGAAAGTGTCACCCTTGGTGATGCTACAAAGGTATGGGCATTGATCAAGAAAGATAAAGTTGAGACTGCCTATGAACCCAACTTCAAGTAAAACGACTTGAAAGGAGAATATGTCATTCTTGCGGACATATGTGCAAAGATGATCGAATGCAGAAAGGGAAGCTTTGATAAAGTTTCAAACCTACAATACAAGATGATGGTAGCCATTCTGACCAAACTGAAGATAAATTGGTCGCTCTACGTGTTTAATTGCTTTAAGCAAGCGATGGCCAAGTCGGTAAATCCCAAGCCTTACAGGATTGTCTTAAGCCGTATTCTTCGCGCTAGCAGTTTCACAAATTCTGCTGGAAAGAAAATCCCAGCGCTAAAGTTCTATGGAAAGAAAATGATTGGCGAGCTGCTAAAGCCAAGGAAGCGTGGTGGAGCAGCGGTTCCTAAAGAAGAGCGTGAGCAACTTCTTGCTGAAGGATTTGTTCACAGCGATGATGAAGAGCAAGTGACATCATCATCATCATCATCTTCATCGGAAGAAGAAGTGGTGGTTAGGCGACCAAAATGAAAGATCGCTGTTAAGGTCGTTGAACCATCCAAGCCAGCAAAGAAGCAGAAGAAGCAGGAGCCCAAGAAGAAACAGAATACTCCTTCTCCTTCTCCTAAATCACCCTCTCCCCCACCTATCTTCGTGATCTCTCCAGAAAGAGGAAGAAGAGGTAGAAGAAGTACCGCTTGCCCGAAGGCGTACTCCTCTCTCCACTCCAGCTGCATCGACAAGCGCTCCAACAAAGCCAGCGCTTGAAGAACCAGCGAGTGTTCCACCTCTGTCTGACGTTGTTCCAGAAATCAGTTCAGATCCTAAAGCCTATGCTCATTCTAAAAAGCTTTCTCGTTTTGGGATTAAGTACTTGTGCAAAGCAAAAGTAGTTTATCCTTTCCTCGTTAGTTTCTAAGCCTCTAACACTAGGATAAAATTCTTTCAGCCGAGTGTAAGGCAAATATTCAAACTGTTCTCAACACTCTTGAGGATTTGCATATTCCTATCCGTGCTGATCCTATCACTTCTTTTCTAGATTTAGATCCAGAAGAAGTTGTTTCGGAGCCTGAGGAAACTGTACCAACTGTTGAAATAGATCAAGCGACTGACAAAGTCGATGATAGTCCTCAGGGTAAGCGTTGTAGTATTTTATTTGTAATTTCTACTTAGTAGAAATTTTGCTTGCTTTTCTCAAACGCTTACATGTATCAGCTCAAGATGCACCAGACGCTGATGCACCTCCATCTTCAGAGGTTCCCATTGAAGTAGATATTGACCTGGCAACTGTTGTGGATATAGCTAAAGAAGTAGCCCAAGTCCTTCCTGACGCTGAAACATCTCCAGTTAGTGAAGCGACTTTCCATGCTGAGCGGTCGATAGAAGTGGCCCCTATCCCAACAGAGTCAATTGCCTTTGTTCCTACTCCAACTACATCTCCTCCTCGTGTCATCAATTTTTTTCCTCATGGATATTCTTCTGAAGTTGAATTTTATTACGCCGCTAAAGAACGAGACACTCAGACACTTTCCGAATCCGAAATCAACTTTCAAAACTCTTCATAGGCCTGATGTTTCCAACTCTGCTAAATTTGAATTCTTCGAGCGATTCGCCGACCTGGGTCTCTACAATCTTGAGCGTCTTCAATCTCGCCTTGAGTACATTCGACGACCAGCGTTCAACATGATAGAATTTGACGAGAAGCGTTTCAACTTCACTGGCGATTCTGAAGAATCCTTTTATCCCTTGCGCCAGAATAAGACTGTTATCAAGAATCCACATATGGGTGACTGGTCAAAGAATCCATATGAAGAAATTCTCAACAGAATTGGATACTCCGATGACCCCAAAGTTGTTCATGCTCCTCAGAACGCTCTATCTCCTAAACCTCTCAGATTATGGAAAGGAAAAGGACCAGTGGTTGCTGAGCGTCCAAATCCCGTTAACGCTTGGATAGAAGACGAAACCTGAAAATACCTTGCAAGATTATGGGCTGAGGATTATGATGAAGAAATTGAACGCTTTGAAAAGTTTCTTGCAGCTAGAAAAGAACAGAAGAAAGCTGATAAACTTGGAAAGCGATGGATGATGGATACAACCAGATGGGCTGAAGAGTTCATTTTACACTTCTATACTCTTGAAGAACTTGTGAGATATCCGTTCTTATTTGAATTTGGAATCGAATACAGACGCCGAGGGTTTGCTACCTTTTTACTTCAACAGCGTCAGCATATTGCCAGAAATGTTAGCGATCTGCCAGGATACAGGAAACCAATCGAAAGCTACATCCGTCAACAACTAGCCTTCGTCAGTCAAGGCGGACGATATGTGTTTCACCCTCGTCAAGCGTTTGTTCAGCGCATCTTTCCAGATCTGAACAAAGAAGCGTCCACCAGTAAACAACCGCTTCTTCCAGGACAAAGTGAAATTTTTGTCGATGTTGCAAATGAACACGCTGAGTTTGCTGAATTCAACCGAGAGAGAAGAGCAGTGATAGAAAATGCACAAGCGCTGGATATCACTTTCAACCACTATTCAGGGCTAAGCGACTTCCGAGGATACAATTTTCACCCTGTGCTCTTTTGTGAACAAAACATTCTAGTGGCCAAGATGATATCGCTGATCAAGCCAGTGGACCAAGAAGTAGCTCAAGTGCTAATGCCTTTTATTTTGGACTTCTACAACTCTTATACTTCAGGAATTGATCTGCCAGAAGGAGTGCAACTTGCACTAAGCAATGAAGAGCACGAAAACGCTATATTCTTTATCCCGTAGACAAACCTGATTAGTCCAAGGCATGTAATGGAAGCGATTGGCCCACTCTGGGTCATTCCTGTTGTAAGTCCAGCATCTCCAATTGAAATTATTGCAATCGAAGAGGAACAAACTCCTGCTGTGGAAGCTGCTCAATCCACAGACGCTGATATGCAAGATATTAACCTCAACGCTCCAGCAGTCGAGGTTCACGTAGATGAACAAATTGTTCAAATTGACTTCGCAAATCAAACGCTAGACTCAGCAATAGAAGAGGTTCGTGCTGACTTAGTCGCACAGCCTGACGATTCTATTATCAGAGACAAATCTAAAGGCAAAGCTCCAGGAGTCCAAGCTCTCACGGACCTGAGCGTTCCTCTTCCAATTCATCAGATTCAGACTCTGATAGTGATCCAGAAGCTAAAGATTGCAGAAAAGTTGTTTGACATTCTCTCAGCGATATAAAAGGCTCTTGCTCTCGGTTAGAAGAGCAAAGTACTTCCACGCTTAATCAAGTGGAAACAGTTCTCAAAGCTAATATGCGAAATGTCAACAAGCTTACAATTTCCATGATGAACAGTATCGCTCCTCTCGTCAAAGAACTGTCCGACGATTTCAACAAAACGCTTGCGCAGAATGCTTCAGCTGATACTGAGCGTCACAATTCTTCCAACCTTATCTCTCAGAGTATCGCTGAACAGATTGCTCTCTTGATAGATGAAGTCAAGCTTCTCCGAAGGGATATCGCTGACTTAAAGGCTTCTCTTGCTGATGTCAAGAAGGGGGAAGAGAAAGAAAAGTCCAAGGCTATATCTAAAACAGATAATAAACACTGGCGATCAATGTTTGATGAAATAGTGAGCATAAAGAAAATATTATTTAGGAAGGTACTTGCTTCTGGACTTGGACGTCGAATTTTTGGAGAGTATGGGATTTCATCCTTATGCCGGACCTCTCAGACGACCTGTCAATTGGAAACCATCCAATGATAGAAGACAAGACATCTATTATGACTTAATTCGTGAACTTGGTATTCCTCCAAGGGAAAGGGAGGAAAGGCTGAAGGAACTAAATGAAAGCGCTAGAAAGCGAAGGCATGACTATGATGAACTCCAACATACCACCATGATAGACGTTGATAGATTCCTCATGGACTTAGAAAATGAGATCTACCAAAAATAAGAAAGCATAAAGCGACAGAAAAGATGAATGTTTTTTTATTTTTTTTCTTATATTCAGTATAAATCGTGTATGCTTATCTCTCTATATAAATGAATAATTTATCGCTGAAACACCTTGTTGAGGCTAAACTAACTTATCTAACTTTCTAAACACTAACTTACTCATTTGAGCTTTCTTTGAACTCTTAAATTATAAAAAGAGTTATAAGAGTTAAAGTCTTGACATCATCAAAAAGGGGGAAATTGTTAGGAATTTCATGTTAGATGTTTTGATGATGACAAGATAGAATTTTATGTTAGACCCCAAAATATAATGTAATTTTATATTTCATAGATCAATTGTATACGTGTTTGAAAGTATGTAATTTTGTTAGGCTTGTAATTTCTTATCTTTGTAGATTTTAGACTAAGTATTAGATACTGAATCGCTATTAGAATTATAGGTGAGTCTATTAGAGAAGAAGTTGAAAATCAGCGTCTGAAGTCAGAAGATGATGAAGATTTATCCTTAGCATCTGTCAAACGCTAAAGGACTATTTCAGGATTCTTGAATCAAGCGCTCAAAGCACTCTAGCGATCAGAATCTGATTCACCTGAAATGAATTCTCAAGTCATGAAGGACTTAAATGCAATCATTCAACGGACATTTATTTCCAACGAAAAAAAAATTCAAATGCATTAAATGCCTGATAAGTGCATTAAATGTGATAAGCTAATATAATCTGTAGACAAGTCACCTTTTGACTAGACTGTCAGAAATTCAGAGTTTATAGCTGCTCCCGTCCAATCAGAACCAGTAGGATTTTAGGAATGTCAGAGAAAAGGTATAATCACGCGTCCCGTGAAAGGCATACTCTCACATGTGTCTAACGGACAGATCCCAAGAATTGCTTATAAATACCTCCTTCCAGCAAACCCTAAATATACACAGAGATAGAGATATACGTACATGCATAAAAAAAATTTGCTGAAGAAAAAGCTTAGAAACTCCATTGCTAAAATATTTCAAGCTTTTTACATACATTCCATACAGTCTCAAATATCTCAAACATCTTCCAAAGAAGAAATCTAAACTCTTACTGAGATATTCCAAGTTGTTTGATCTTTCTAAAAGTAAACAAACCTTTGTGATAAAACCCTCAACCTTTCATTTGAGTGAGAAAGTTGTTGAAACCCTTTACATGCAGCATTTCTGAGTGAGAAAAGCTTGTAGAAGACGATCTTCATTGGTGCTGAAATCTGAGTGATCAAGGAGCCTGATATCATTTTCACCTATTTACTACATTGTAGAAGATTCTGTGTGATTCTTTGATAATCATCTTAGTAAATTTCCTCCAAGTGAAAAGGAGAAAAATGACATAGCTAGAATTATATCACTCAGTGAACCTTATATATCTTGTGTCATTTACTTTCATTATTGTCTTACTTTATATTTTCCTAATAACTTTAAAAAAGACAAGCGCGACTATTTAACCTAAACGAACGCTAAAGCTTTAAAATCATTTTCACTGTGCTAACCCTGATTAAGCGATCTAAGCATTACCCTACCTTAGTAAATTGCTGAAATCACTAAGTATAAGTTATCTTTACTGAAGTGTCTGACCCAAGCGCTCAGCTTCCTAAGCGTTCTAATCTTTAAAAGTGATACGAATTTTTGAAGTCCAAAAAGGCTTCAGGGTCTATTCAACCCCCCTACTAGACCCTTTCGCGTGCCACTTGGGATCACCAATATTAATTCATTGATTTAACCAACAAATCAATGGGTCCATTTAATCACATCTTTCTAAGAGATTAACATAAAAGACATCCCATTCGTTTCTTATAGAGCGACTCTTTAGGTTCGTCTCAATTGGCAATGGGAGAAAATACAAAAGGATGTGAGTGTCACCTAGCCAGTCCTGTGGACTCACATCGTAACCCAATTGAGTAAAAAATGAACGAATCATTTACGAACCTCTGGACCACAAATACCATATCAGTATAAGCCCTTCACTATGTATCCCGATCAAGTGAGAGTCATGGTTTATGTCAAACTCACTGAACTTGATGCTGTGCTTGTAGTCATATTATGATGAAATTATCAAATGATAAGAGGTGTTTTTACGTGTTTTTAAGACCGTAATTCTTATGATTTGGATTCACTTATTGCTTAAATCATGTAACATTTGCATTTAATAGGTGTGTTAAGTGAATACAGGTAATAAATGAGAATACTTGAAGAAAAGGGAAGAAAAATGATGTACAAAACAAGTTCAAGCATGTTTTTCAACACCTAGGCGGTTTATGCATCTCTTACCACATTCGAGCGATAATTCCTTACATTTTGAGACCGACTTAGACAAAGTTTCCTTCTACAAAGTTTTAGATGTATGTCTTAGCTTCAAATGGGAACTTGAAACATCCAAATCGGAGGTGTATAGAGATAATTGTGAAGGAAATATGATTGCTGCGCCGAATAGAGAAGTACATGTGCCAGGATACGCCCCAACACCCTCCTCGTCATGCCTAGGCATGGATAGTCCGAATGTTACTCCTTTTCAGCCTACATTCCAGCATTATATGATGGTTAAGAATCACTTATGGCCATAATTCAGCACATGTGTTGAGGGGTTGTCATAAGTGTGTTTCTTGGTAGATTTACTTTATGGGCGCCAAATCAGAAACAACCTCCATGTTGAAACGTAATTTAGGTATACGTAGAGACCGAATTAGACAAAATGTCCTTCTGTAAAGTTGTAGATCTATGTTTTATCGGAACATGGGGACTTGAATAATCCAATTTGGAGATCTTTGGAGAAGTTTATGAGGAAAATACTAAGACTGCGCTGGAAAGCAAGAAAATGGCAGCATGCATGTGTTTTGTTGAAGTTTTCACATGGTTATGCTTGGTGGAATTCTTAAGGGCCAAAAGTTCAGCATTTTTTAGCTGGTTGGAATCTTAAAAGCCAAACTTTAAGCATCACCTTAGGTGAAATTCTCATTGGGGAACTTTAATGGGAATTCTTAATGCATACTTTAGTGGAATTTTGACTATAAAAGGAGGGGGAACCCATACTCTTCATCATTCACTATCAATTTCAGATTCTTGGAGAAGAGGGGGAGGAAGTGACCAATCCATAGAGAAGAAAAGAGGGGAGAGAGAAGGATTCTTGATTCATCATCATCATTGGAGAATGAAGATTTAAATGAAGTTCCATCATTATTCACTTTTGAGGGAGTTTTTATAGCTTTTCATTTCAATTATGTCTATGAACATGTGTATTAATTCATTTATGTTTTTCATATTATCCATTATGAACTAAATTCATAAGACTAGTGCCATGTAAGGCCAAATTGTGATATATGCTTATAATAGATGATTGTTGAGGTTGTTCTTATATTATTATGTGATGTGAATTTGTGTTTTTGCCTATCTTGCATATACTTGATCACTATATGTTAGAATCTTATGCCTAGGTTAATATTTCGGGAGAAAATTGACTTAGGATGCAAGAAATTCACATCATGACCCATAACTAATGAGGAATTGCCCTAGATATAGGTAAAGATTCCCGGGTGAAGTTGTTCGATTCAAATTGAGTGAACTCTAGTACGTTAATGCATGTTTAGTGGTTAGATTTCTGGATAGGAATATTTGGAAAATCACGATCTAAGCATAGGAGTTTATACGCGAGACATCCGTTATTCTCTACCCTCGGAGTTCTCACCATAACAATATAAGCGTAATCCTTCAACTAGAATCTTTATAAGTATAATTGATCAATTTGAACCTAGCATGTGCCTTAGTCTCCCTTTATACTTTGTGTAAAATCAATTGTGTAATCTTGTTCTTATTGTATGCATTTTACCTATAATTTACTTTAATTATATTTGTTCTTTTTTCGTTAAAATCATAAACTAAAATTCAAGTCTCCGTGGTTCGACAACCCGGACTTTTAGTCCACTTATTACTACACACGACTAGTGCACTTGCTACAATAGCAAGTTAGCTTTTAGCTTGTCAAGTTTTTGGCGCCGTTGCCGGGGACTTGTTCATTTTAGTTTTTGATTTTTCATGTAAGTTTTCATAATTCTTAGTTTTTCGTTTATTTGTAACCTTTCTTTTATTTTATTATTCTAATTTTTTTTCTTGTGTTTATTTTTTAGGTGTAATTTGTGGTGCATGACCCGCTCTTCTAACGAGCCCCTATACAATTTTGAGCCGGAGATAGAGCGTGTTCTTCGATCTAGTAGACAAGCTCGAGAAATGGCCGACAATCTAAATCCAAATGGAAATTTTCCCGACATAAATCTTCCGAAAAACAGGGAATGGCTGCAAAATCTTTTCCAAGCTATGCAACCGGCACCTCCTCAAAGACTTCCATCGGTCCGGGAAAGTCTACCTCCAAGGGTCCACACCATACCGGGGCCCGTAGTCTTTCCAAATTTCTTTGCACCAAATTATCACATTCCGTCACACATCTTTAGCGTGGTGCAAAGCGAACCCTTCTATGGAGAGCCCCATGAATCACCTCATGAGCATTTGGAGACTTTAGACGATACTCTCATGACTACCCAATTTCATCCACGGGATCTCGATGCAATTCGTCTAAGAGTCTTCCACTTCTCATTCAAGGAAAGGGCGACCATGTGGTACAAATCTCTACCACCCCAATCCATCACAACATGGGGACAATTGGTCGATGCCTTTTTGAGCAAATTCTTTCCACCCTCCAAAATCAATGAGCTAAGGAGCAACATTAAGGAGTTGAAGCAGGGGAGTCATGAGTCCTTAGCCGAGGCATGGGCTAGATATAAAAACATGCTCCGAAAATGTCCAGATCACAACCTAAGATTGAGCGAGCAAGTATTACGATTCCATGATGGAGTCCGTTCGCGCATCTGAAATAGGCTCAATGCCGGCGCCGGTGGTGATCTCCTTGGGCTCGATTGCCAAAGCGTGTGGGACAAGATTGAGCAATTAGCCCGGGAAGATGAACTCTATCCCGATGATGAAGAAATCACACCCACTAAAAATATTGCTTGTGTTCAAGAGTTGGGCGAAGAAGTTACTTTGGAAACAATGGTTGGCAATGTAAACTATGTTGGAAATGCCAATCGACCTCAATTGAACTTCCATGTGCCCGAAAATTTTCCAAGGAGGCCCAATCCGGCACAAAATGCCCATCCCGGCGTCTATCAACCACCAAGGCCCCCATTCAACAATAACCAAGCTTAAAGGCAAGGTAATCCTCATGTACAAAGGCAAGTTAGGCCTCCTACAACCGATGAACGTCTTGATGAGGAAATAAAGAAATCGGATTCAAAAATCAACGAACTTCGTACTATGATGAAGGATTTAATGATGGATATGAAGGATTTGAAGACACAAATGGGTCAAATGGCAAAGACAATCAGCGAGAGAGCCCCGGGAACTTTACCAAGTGGCACGAAAAAGAACCCGAAAGAGTAATGCTATGCAATTACCTTGAGAAGTGGCGAACAGGTAAAAGGTGATAATGTTCGCACTGATGCGCCCGAGTGCCCATCCATCCACGCCCAGGCGCCCTTGTCGCTGCGCCAAGGCGCCGATTGTCATGCCCAAGCGCCACATTCTGTATCCTCCACAGCTGGCCCTTCAACTCCAACGCATCATCCCATCAAGGTTCGTCTTCCATTTCCAAATGCACAAAAAACGAAAAAGAAGGATATGGATCTGATTTTCCGTAGGATTGTGGCGACTCTTTGTGAGGACCCGGGGAGGCCCACCATTCCGTGCACCATTGGCCCTCTTACTTTTGAAAAGGTTATTTGCGATACGGGAGCAAGTATCAATCTCCTCCCGTATTCTCTCTTCAAGAAGTTGGGCCTTGGAAATCCCAAACCGACATCAATGAGCCTCCAACTCGCCGATGGATCAATTAAGAGACCAAAGGGGATAATAGAAGATGTTATTGTACAAGTTGACAAATTCTTTTTCCAGGTTGACTTTGTGGTCCTTGATATGGAGGAAGATGTTGAGATGCCCTTGATTCTAGGAAGACCTTTCCTAGTCACTAGCAATGCCAAGATCGACATGGGAAAAGGTAAGTTATCATTGAGGGTAGGAGATGTAAAAGTGATATTTGATGTTTCTAATAATAGGAAACCATCTATGGATGATCTTACTTGTTCCAATATCGATGTTATTAACCCTTCTCTTGATGAGAAATGTGCAAATGGCAAGGCTAAGGGCACACTCGAGTTGGAGGATGAGATTCCCTATGATAAACACAACAAAGAGGGAAAAGAAGATTTATGCATGAAATACATTCCACCCCATCGCCGTGCTCGTAAGATTGAAAAGACTCATCCAATACAAAGGGCTTATTGCAAAATCCCGCAATATGAGTGGAAGTAAGTAGACCATGGAGCTAAAAGGAGGCATGACAAGGATTTGGTTGTGTTAAATGGACCACCTATTTGAACCTCAAAGAGCACAAAGTCAAGCTACCGACTCTAAACTAGCGCTTCTTGGGAGGCAACCCAAGTTTGTAAGTTTGTTTTTCTTTTTTATTTTGTTTTTGTTTTGTTTAGTTTGTTTCTTTATGTTGTGTTCAAACATGCACTTTTGGCATGTATGTTTTTTTATGCTTGATGGTTTGAAAAGTTGAAGTGTTAGATATGATGCAAATTTAGACCATGCTCATTTTACTCGAGAGGAGGAGAAGCTATAGGATTATGTATTGGAAGTTTAAGGATGTTTTTCAACATCCTTGGTTGTAAGTGTTCTTTTACCTTTGTGTATGCATGTTGTAACAACATTGGGGACAATGTTGGATTTAAGTTTGGGGGTAGAAGAGTATCTATTTTGAATATTGAAAATGCAATCCTAATTTTTAACTTGAATTTGGGGAAAGTTTGTTTGATATCATGTTTATATGCTTCTTTGTTGAGAAAATCAAGCATGAAAATTTTTTAGTCCTTCCAATTGATGCATTGAAATTGATTGACTTGGAAAAATGGCATGAATTCTTGAAATAATCTGAATTTAATGGAATATATATATCTTTGAAATTGCTCGTGGAGACCTTAGACTAGAATTGATTCTTTAGATGATTCACAATGCACTTAAATCGAAGGTAGAGGAGTTGAGAGGATAACCATCTTGAGACACTTAAGGAATTATTCCCAAAAATATTAACTTAGATTTCTCATAAGGTTATAAGTTGAGTAGTAATTTTATATGCTAACAATGAATTGAAAAGGTTGAATTTTGGTATGACCAAAAGTGGTCAGGCTAATACGTACCGGAGGTGAAAAGTTTCATGCCTATATACTGTACTATTATGCTAATTTGAGCTATGCTCAAGCCAAAAGAAGTGAATTGTTTAAAAGATCTAGTTTTATTTCGTGGCCTTTGATACTCGAGTGATTAAATCCTTAGGAGTGTCTCTACACTTAATGCCCTAAAACTATCTAGTTTGGGAGTCATTGGTCTAAAACTTGTTACATGGGTGTCATAGAAAGCCTAATGGAATAAAACATTGCACATGATCTAGCCTTAATGAAGTTTAATGGAAATTCCATATGAATTGAATGTTGAATATTTGAGATAATGAAATTTAAATGGCTATGAGATTTTCTATAATTCTTGTGCCTTGTGTTTGATCAAAAGTTGATAGATATGGGATTAATGTCCAAAATTTGGTAAGGATGCCTCTCGACTATAATACCCTAGATTTATTTTTCACTATACCCTAGGGAGTCGTTTCAAGTATTGGTGTCACATGAACAAAAGTAGTTGATATGTATATATATATTTGTGAACTTTAAAAGATTGATTTTATGCCATTCATTCTTGTTGATCATATTGAGATGTGTTGATTCGGTTGGGATTGAGAATTTGCTAGATTTTGTGGGTATATCGTATGCAAACCCTCACGAGACTATAACTCGTTCTTTGAGGTAACTCAAATGTTTAAAGGCTTGTTGCACCCGCTAAGTGCAATCGTTTACTCCACGAAAGTGAGTTAGTTAGTTGTTTTGTTTTCTCCCATTGAATGATGTTGGTCTTGCCTTATAGCTCTTATTGCTCGAGGTCGAGCAATTGATAAATTTGGGGGTGTTGATAAGAGGTGTTTTTACGTGTTTTTAAGACCGTAATTCTTATGATTTGGATTCACTTATTGCTTAAATCATGTCACATTTGCATTTAATAGGTGTGTTAAGTGAATACAGGTAATAAATAAGAATACATGAAGAAAAGGGAAGAAAAACGATGTACAAAACAAGTTCAAGCATGTTTTTCAACACCTAGGCGGTTTATGCATCTCTTACCACATTCGAGCGATAATTTCGTACATTTTGAGACCGACTTAGACAAAGTTTCCTTCTACAAAGTTTTAGATGTATGTCTTAGCTTCAAATGGGAACTTGAAACATCCAAATCGGAGGTCTATAGAGATAATTGTGAAGGAAATACGATTGCTGCGCCGAATAGAGAAGTACATGTGCCAGAATACGCCCCAGCACCCTCCTCGTCATGCCTAGGCATGCATAGTCTGAATGTTACTCCTTTTCAGACTAAATTCTAGCATTATATGATGGGTAAGAATCACTTATGGCCATAATTCAGCACATGTGTTGAGGGGTTGTCATAAGTGTGTTTCTTGGTAGATTTACTTTATGGGCGCCAAATCAGAAACAACCTCCATGTTGAAACGTAATTTAGGTATATGTAGAGATCGAATTGGACAAAATGTCCTTCTGTAAAGTTGTAGATCTATGTTTTATCTGAACATGGGGACTTGAGTCATCTAATTTGGAGATCTGTGGAGAAGTTTATGAGGAAAATACTAAGACTGCGCTGGAAAGCAAGAAAATGGCAGCATGCATGTGTTTTGTTGAAGTTTTCACCTGGTTATGCTTGGTGGAATTCTTAAGGGCCGAAAGTTCAGAATTTTTTAGCTGGTTGGAATCTTAAAAGCCAAACTTTAAGCATCACCTTAGGTGGAATTCTCATTGGGGAACTTTAATGGGAATTCTTAATGCATACTTTAGTGGAATTTTGGCTATAAAAGGAGGGGGAACGCATACTCTTCATCATTCACTATCAATTTCAGATTCTTGGAGAAGAGGGGGAGGAAGTGACCGATCCATAGAGAAGAAAAGAGCGGAGAGAGAAGGATTCTTGATTCATCATCATCATTGAAGAAGGAAGATTCAATTGAAGTTCCATCATTATTCACTTTTGAGGGAGTTTTTATAGCTTTTCATTTCAATTATGTCTATGAACATGTGTATTAATTCATTTATGATTTTCATATTATCCATTATGAACTAAATTCATAAGACTAGGGCCATGTAAGGCCAAATTGTGATATATGCTTATAATAGATGATTGTTGAGGTTGTTCTTATATTGTTATGTGATGTGAATTTGTGTTTTTGCCTATCTTGCATATACTTGATCACTATATGTTAGAATCTTATGCCTAGGTTAATATTTCGGGAGAAAATTGACTTATGGTGCAAGAAATTCACATCATGACCCGTAACTAATGAGAAATTGCCCTAGACATAGGTAAAGATTCCCGGGTGAAGTTGTTCGATTCAAATCGAGTGAACTCTAGTACGTTAATGCATGTTTAGTGGTTAGATTTTTGGATAGGAATATTCTGGAAATCACGATCTAAGCATAGGAGTTTATACGCGAGACATCCGTTATTCTCTACCCTCGGAGTTCTCACCATAACAATATAAGCGTAATCCTTCAACTAGAATCTTTATAAGTATAATTGATCAATTTGAACCTAGCATGTGCCTTAGTCTCCCTTTATACTTTGTGTAAAATCAATTGTGTAATCTTGTTCTTATTGTATGCATTTTACCTATAATTTACTTTAATTATATTTGTTCTTTTTTCGTTAAAATCATAAACTAAAATTCAAGTCTCCGTGGTTCGACAACCCGGACTTTTAGTCCACTTATTACTACACATGACTAGTGCACTTGCTACAATAGCACGTTAGCTTTTAGCGTGTCAAGTTTTTGGCGCCGTTGCCGGGGACTTGTTCATTTTAGTTTTTGATTTTTCATTTAAATTTTCATAATTCTTAGTTTTTCGTTTATTTGTAACCTTTCTAATTTTTTTTCTTGTGTTTATTTGTTAGGTGTAATTTGTGGTGCATGACCCGCTCTTTTAACGAGCCCCTATACAATTTTGAGCCGGAGATAGAGCGTGTTCTTCGATCTAGTAGATAAGCTCGAGAAATGGCCGACAATCTAAATCCAAATGGAAATTTTCCCGACATAAATCTTCCGAAAAACAGGGAATGGCTGCAAAATCTTTTCCAAGCTATGCAACCGGCACCTCCTCAAAGACTTCCATCGGTCCGGGAAAGTCTACCTCCAAGGGTCCTCATATTGTGATGCTGACTTGGCATCTAGGGCATATACCTAACATTGCTATCACTAAACACTTGAACTGGATTCTTCAATTGCATTCCCAAATCTTTCAAGATTCCAATCAACCAAATTATCTCACAAGATGCAGTAGCAACTGATCTATATTCTGCTTCACAAGAGGATCTGGATATAGTTTGTTGTTTCTTAGTTTTCCAGGAGATCAAAGAGTCTCCAATCTTTACAAAGAATCTGTTTAATAACTTCCTTTTCATCATACATGATGCCCAGTCAGCATCACAATATGAAATCAATTCCATCTTGCTATGTCCTGAAAGAAAAACTCCAACTCCAACGGTATTCTTCAAGTATCTCGAGACTCTGAAAGTTGCTTACAAGTGCAACTCCTTTGGACTATGCATGAACTGTGCTAATAGATGAACTGAGTAACTGATATCAGGTGTAGTTATGATAAGATATATCAGTTTCCCAACCAATCTTTGATATTTAGTTATATCCTTTAAAGGTGGATCTGAAATATCTGTTTGAACTTCTTCATCATATTCGAGAGTAGTTAGCTTTAGATTCTGCTCTATTAGAGTGTCTGCTGGTTTGCAAGCTGACATTCCAGTTTCCTTTAAAAGATCCAATATATATTTCCTTTTGATTCATGCAAATCCCCTGTCTATTTCTTGCAATCTCAATGCCAAGGAAATATTTCAGCTCACCTAGATCTTTGATGTAAAAAGTATTCTGCAAATACTTCTTTAAGTCAGTTATCATAATCTCATCATTACCTGTAATTATTATACCGTCAACATATAACAAAAGAACAACAATGCTACAGTTTTTATGTTTAGTGAAAAGAGAATAATCATGCTTTGACTGCTTATAACTAACTTTTGTTAAAGCATCTCTAAATTTGGCATTCCACTGCCTTGAAGCATGCTTTAATCAATATAAAGATTTAATCAATTTGCAAACTTTGTGTTGTTGTGAGTGAGACTCCCCCTGATTGTTAAAGCCTTCTAGAATGACCATATAAAGTTCTTCTGATAAATCACCTTGCCAGAAAGCATTAGTGACATCTAATTGTGATAAAGTCCAATTCTGAATGGATGCCAATGCAAGAACAGCTCTGACAGTAACAACTTTAACAACAGGACTAAATGTTTCATGGTAATCTAGTCCTTCTTTTTTAGTATATCCTTTGGCAACAAGTCTTGTCCTAAATCTGTCAATTGTGCCATTAAAGTTTAATTTGATCTTATATACCCATTTACAGCCAATTGGCTTCCTTCCAGTTGGTAAATCCTCTATTTCTCATGTCTTATTGTTAAGGCTTGAATTTCAGTCTTCATGGCCTCTCTCCATCTAATGTCTTTAACAACTTCAAAATAAGAGTTTGGTTCTTTGTAAGAAGCCAAAGAACAAATAGGAGCTTTATAGTTAGAACACAAGTGAGAGTATGATAAATGAGTAGATAATGGATAAGATATAGTATTTGACTAAGAATGTAGAGTAGGACAATCATAGTCCTTAGACCAAATAAGAGTTTGGTCAAAGAATTTGGTTCTTTGTAAGAGGCCAAAGAACAAATAGGAGCTTTATAGTTAGAAGACAAGTGAGAGTATGATAAATGAGTAGATAATGGATAAGATACATTATTTGACTGAGAATGTAGAGTAGGACAATCATAGTCCTTAGACCACATTGGTTTTTGAGGAATCCTTTGTGATCTTCTTGGTTCAGAAACTATGTCATACGGAGAAGTATAGTCAGTAACAGTACTAATACCATGAATAGTGTTATTATTAGTGTTGATATCATTAGAAGGATTAGGCATATATGGCATAATCAAATCATCATAAAAGGCTTGAGAATCAGGAATTAAAGAGGAGTCAGAAGACTGACTATAGACGATCGCAAAAGGAATAATATTTTCATGGAAAATAACATCTCTAGATATTAAGAAAGAATTTGTGTTCATATCTAGAAGTCTATAACCCTTTTGAGTGGTAAAGTATCCCACGAAAATGCAAGCCTTGGACCTAGATGTAAATTTGTCTGTATTAGGTAACACTTTGGCATAACACAAGCAGCCAAAAACTTACAAATGTGTAACATTTGGACTTCTGTGAAATAGAATATGAAATGGAGTTTTTCCATTTAAAAGGCTAGTAGGGGTTCTATTGATCAGATATATAACAGTTTCAATGCATTCACCCCAAAAATGCATAGGTGTGTGAGATTGAAACATTAAAGCTCTAGCAACATCAAGAATATGCATATGTTTTCTTTCAACTAGGCCATTTTGTTGTGGAGTGTAGGGAATAGAACTTTGATGAATGATACCAAGGGATTGAAAATAAGATGTACATGATCCTTTGAAAAAATCCGATGCTCAGCCAGTTCTGAAAATCTTAATATTTGTCTCAAATTGATTTTGTACATAAGTATAGAAACTTTAAATGATTGGCAAAATGTCATATTTGAATTTCATAAGAAATCCCCAAGTAGCTCTTGAAAAGTTATCCACTACTGTCAAGAAGTAATTGTCATTAGTATGTATAGCAGTCTTAGATGGGCTCCAAATATCCATGTGTATAAGCTCAAAACAACTTTTTGTAGTATGGTTACTAGTAGGGAAAGGAGCCCTGGCATGTTTTGCCATAGGACAGATAGAACAAACTAGATTATGGCTTTTAAGGGTATTGCCAACCTGTGGCGATAATTTTAATTTAGGAAAAGAAATATGCCCCATTCTTAAATGCCAAAGATTGGGATCAGTTGAAATGAAACAAGTAACATGAGATTTATGACAGAAATTCTCATGAGTATTATTATTAGACAAGGTTACAGAATTCAATTGTTTATTACAATATTTCAAATCAGAAGATATAATCTTGTCATTAATGAAAAGAGAATTGGACAAGTTATTCAACTCAGAGTATGCAGAAGGTGGTTGTAGGCAGTAAAGTCCATTCTTTGTTTTACCAATCCCCCTTTTCTTGTCATTCCATAAGTCCTGAAAAAGACAAAAATGTGGATAAAAGTAACAAGACAATGATTATCTTTTGTAAGCTTAGACATAGATGAAAGATTATGTTGAAATTGGGAATACAAAGCACATTTTGAAGAGACATGCCATTAGGTAACTTAAAACCTTCTATTTTACTAACATTAGCAATATTACTTGTGGGAAGTTTAACTGAAGTGTGTGCATGTTTATTTTGCACAGAATCATCAAAGAAATCAATATTATATGTCATATGGTGGTTTGCGCCATTATCCACTATCCAATCAACTTTAGATGCACTACTTAAAAAAGCATAAAAATTGTCTGAAATACCAGATTGAGTAGTTTGAGTTGCATTGGAAGTAGTATTAACAAAGTTTGATGTAGAAGAACTTGTTGATGCATTGTTTTCTTAGAGTGTATCATTTGAGCCAATTGCTGGTATTGTTGTGGTGTAAAGAGAGAGTTAGGAGTAACATTATTTTGAGGGAAATTCCAGCTGGTTGACCCACAGTAGTGACAATCTGATTTTGATTTCCAGAATTGTTGAAGGATACTTTAGTTGATGGATTTCCATTTGAACTGCTGATTTTGAGTTATATGATCTCCCCCTTCCTCTATCGTTTCCAAATCTTCCTCTTCCTCTACCTCTATTAGGTGGATAACCAACAAGTTTGTAGCAAGTTTCTCTTGAATGTCCTGTTATGCCACAATTATCAAAGATTACTCTAGATTTTCTGTTTTCTTGAGTAGATGAATATAAGCTAACAAGTGATTCTGATGTGGTTCCAGAGATAGTGTTGTTGATAAATCTTTGTGCTTCTTCATTGCATACCATAGAGTATGCCTGTTTGTGAGTGGGAGTTGGAATCATCATCAAAAGTTGTGATCTTAATGCTGCATAAGAGTCATTGAGACCTATCAAGAACTGCACCAGTTTGTGTTCTTGATAATATTCAGCATAACCTTTGGATGCGGCACATTCACAATTGGGAAGATTCAATAGCAAATCATATTCTTCCCACATGTGTCTTAATCTTGAATAGTAAGATGTAATTCTAGAGGTTGCTTGCACATGAGAATTGATTTTTCTGAATAGAGCAAATATTCTTGCTCGATTTGTCTTGTTGAATTGTTCTTGGAGATCATTCCAAGCAACTTCTGCTGTATCAGAGTACATTAATCCATTGTAGATTTCTCTACTTACACATTTCATGATCCAAGATAATACCAGAGAATTACATTTTCCCCATTGGATCAATTGAGGTGAATTTGTCTTTGGTGTCTTGCATTGTTTAGTAATGAAACCAATCTTACTCGTCAAATTAAGAACTAACTTCATAGCTTTATACCAAATACTATAATTCTCTGATCCTTGAGTTCATGTGGTACAAGATGGAGGCTAGGTACATCTGAGGGATGTACATACACAGGATCATTGACGTCAAGACTGGTGGTGGTAGATGCTGTGAGAGAAGATGATGATTGAGGATTGGATTCCATTTCTATTAATTTAGATATGTGAATCTTGATTGATAGATCACAATATAGAATATGCGGAGTAAAGAATCAAAAAGCAGAATTGAATGGAAGAAAGAATTGAAGATATGAATATCTTCAAGAATCAGGTTTGAAGATATGAATGTCTTTAACTGTAGATTATGAAGATTTAAAGATCAAAGGTATGAGGAAGTTTTAATCTGTAGACGATGAAGAACAAAGGATGAAGTGTTAGGAATCCGGTCGGATGCACAGCAGAAGCACAGACAATTGTGGATTCCTAAAGCCGGATCACTTTATGGCTTTTAATAATTTTACATAAACAGAAACAATAACACAACGATTTACCGTTATCGAAGCGTGATTCATTTCTTGATCTACCGTCTACACAACAGCAATCTTCAGGACTCCTGCCTCTAGATATCACGCCGAAAATAAGACTTGAAGAAAATCCACCTCCTTTGCACTCCAAGAGGGCGACGGCTATAGGGAAGGGGACTTAGGTTTTTCCACTAGGTATCATGTATTTATAGGGAATGATGGGCTTGGAATTTATTAATTCCTTGAGCCCAGCAATTCCTATAGTACACGCCTACTTCACCAATTATTGGGCTAACTTGACTTTCAACTTAGTCCAATTATTAATTAAGTCCAACATATTTTAATCTAATGAAAATACGGTATTAATTAATAATCTACTAAATCAAATAATCCAATAATTAATTTAGGACATGATGAATCTAATAAATAAATTATTTATTATTAATTTATTTTCATTAATCCAATTAATCAAATAAATTAATTTTTCCATCAAATGACAAATTACCTAATTTATGGTATTTTCGCTTAATTCCTTGAAAGCGCGACTCTCTAGGTTCGTCTCAATTGGCATTGGAGGAGACCAAGGTTGTGAGTGTCACCTAGCCAGTCTCGTGGACTCACATCGAAATCCAATTGAGATCAATTATAATAGATCATATACGGACCTTTAGGTCACATACATCCTGTGAGTATAAGCCTTTCACTGTAACATCCCGATCGAGTGAGAGTCATGGATTGTGTCAAACTCACAAGACTCGATGATGTGCTTTATGAATCATAGTAAGATGAAATTACTGAACTACCCTTATGTACCATACATAAGTTAGTTCTCCTGCTTTGGCCAAAGACTTATAATTTCATTTTACCTATGAACCCACATGACGTTAACTTGTTATTATCCGAGAAAGTGAATCCCTTATTGGCAATCACTGAACAACTGCCAGTTGTCATTTTGAACCGCACTTCGAGGTTGATCCCACCAAAGGGTGAATTGGATCTAACTACTCTAATAACTCATTCAGTGTCACAAGTCAAATCTTAGTGAATCCTTAGGTCTAATGCCCATGCACACTACCGTAACCAGTAATTCAATCATTGATAGTCCAAGAGTATTTACCCATGTGATTGAATTACGGTGAGCAGTGTTCGAATATATCAATTTCATGCTATATCTATGACCAAGCTTCCACCATCCAAAGTGACCGACTGACACTCCTTGTCAAAGCTTGCGTCATACACCTCTGATCTTAATGCCCAATTTAGACTCGTGGACTTGCGAACTCTAGTTTAAGTAAACAAGGAACCGATATTTCTAGTGTCCATCTCCTCTAACCATTGAGGAGTAAAAGTTTCTTCTTGATTACTTGAAACTTATTTGTTCAATACTTATATTAATGCCATTAAGATTGATATGAACAAAACAAACACCTCTATCGATTTGTACAGTATAAATTAGTCCCCTACAAGTTCTTACTCCTCATTGGCATTGAGGGCACATACCTAACATGAAGATATGAAGATCTTCAATGACAAAATTTGAAGATGTGAAGATTTTCAATTGCAAAATATGAAGATTGAAAAACAACCCCAGGAATTACAAGGCTCCAGATGCCATGTTAAAAGAGAAAAATATATTGAATGTATTGATGGAAAATATAATCTGATTACATGAATGAGATAATACACAAAATAACTCCTTAAATACAAGGCTAAAATAATTAACCGCCTAAACCCTAACTATAATAGGAAAGGCTCTAACAAACTTAACTAACTTCTTACCAAAAATAGAATATCTTTCAATACATCATCATATCATTATCCCAAACTAATGCGGTGTAAAATTGTAAGGATGTGAAAACGTCACGTGATTGCCACGGGGGAGGGAATCCGATCTAACACATGACAAACTAGGCTGTGAATTGGTTAATGTTTAGACTGAACTCGCTATAGGCGAGCTGCTTACGTACCCACTACGATGAGATCAAATCTATTCATGATTTAATAGTGGAATTGCCTTCAAAGGATGCCAACAGATTTCTCTAGTGGTCTTTTGTGGAGAGAGCAGATAATCTTCCATCATCAGCGCTTGTGGGGTATATATATAGGGCTGATGGTGGGCTATGAGTCAGGTCTTAACTATCGACCCATTTGCTTATTTATTAAACTAGTGAGTATATGATATGTGTTTGTCAGCCCAATTATTATTGTAGCTCATTTTCTAGATTGAGCTCATTTGATGATAGACCTTTGGTCACTTGAGCTTAACCACATTAATTGTACCCAACTATACCAAGCATTGCTACTGAGGGATAATCCGGCCCAAATCTATAAGTGGGCTAATTACAAGTATGCCCTTAACAAAATTGGTGCACATCACAAACAAAGAAATTCCTTTTAGAAATGAGTTGAGGTTATCTTGTGTTAACTACCGCGGTTGATTTTCCTCCAATAAAAAAAGATATTTGGTGACATACTTTATTATTATACATCAACCCAATATCATGCAGCCGTATCGTTTCGGTATTAGGACTCCACATACTTTGAAATTCTTGAAGATGAATATCCATGTATAGATGGTGAGATTTGACCCTATCATTGGATTTCATGGATCACAAGAATTTAGAAAGAAAGTTAATCTCCATACGCCCCGTATTGATATCAAGAGGTGCTTCATTTTCAAGAATTTGGTTCTTGCCCAACAAATGGATAATCACAAGGATTCTTACCATCAATTTATCAAGGTAAAATACATTTTGTACTCCTAAATTATTCACTTTGTCTCATTTAGGTTCCTGAACCATCAAATGTAACAAAACAGTCCCTTTTAAGGACGTGTTTGGCTAATTTTTTAAATTTATAAATAGTATAATACGAATGTTATTTTTGAATATTAAGTACTTTAATTATCTTTATATAATTTATTTTATTTTTAATATGGTAGTTATTTAAAATATATTTTTTAAACTTTTAAGAAGATTAAAATTTTAAAAATGTAAAGTTAAAATCATAATAGTATCAATTATCGATATAAAATTTTGCACAAATAATTTTTTAGATAAAACTACAATTGATTCTTTTTTGCTCAAGAGGGTTAAGGACAATTAAATTCATAAATTTATTAACCTAAATGTTGGATTTTATTAAAAGATAAGTTGGTGAAATGAGTTTTTTGGATTGAAAAATACTATAAAAGACTTTTTGGATATAAAGTTTATTTTAAGAGCTCACAAATGTCTTCTCATAAGGAAGAGACTAAATAGGTTTGTTAATATGAAAGAGATAACATGTATTTTGTGCCAAAATGCTACTGAACTGCGCAACACCTTTATTTTGAGTGTACATGGCCGAACAGCTTTCTAATGGATACCATGAAATGGCTGAATGTACAACAATGCCCGGATAAATTTGATAGATGGAAGGGATGGCTAGCCTATGCATTCAGGAGATGGAAGCTTGTTGGTCCCAAGTGGCATACGAAAGGGTCTAGAAAGGGGGGGGGGGGTTGAATAGACCCTGAAATCTTTTTCGACTTCAAAAAGGTTTCGTATTAAAATGGTTTTGGACGCTTGAAATGTGAACGCTTGACTGAGCGTTTACTTAGAAATATAGACACTTAGGTTAAGCGTCTGATGAAGACTGTTTTTAGAGAGTTAACTTAGACTTCAAGATTTGAATACTTTAATCGAGTGGGTTTAAGCGTTCAGTTCTTTAATCAGTGTTAGCACAGCGGAATGATTTTTCTAGTCTTCTTTTGAAAGCTTTAGCGTCACCAGAAGTTTCTTAGTTGCTTAGCGTTTGATTGTGTTTTACTTAATCAATTTATGCAATGATATGATATGAAAGAATGACTGAAAAGTAAATAACACAATATTTGTAAGGTTCGTTGGGTGATGTAATCCCAACTACGTCATTCTTCTCCTTGAACACTTGGAGGCAATCCACTAAAGTGATTCTCAAAGAATCACACAGAATCTTCTACACAATAGGGAGAGATAGATGTCGATGACTTGAGCTCCTTGATCACACAAATTTCTGCTTCAAATCACTTCAATCTCCTTGCTTCTTTCACCCAGAAATGATGCAAGTATCCAACTTCGACTTCACACAGATCGCGAGGCTTGGATGTGTTTTTCGAAAACGGTTTGTTTGATTTTGATGAAGTTCAAACAACTTGGAAATATCTCAGTAGGAAAGTGGTTTCTTTGAAAAGAATGTTTGAGATATTTGTTGACTGTCTCAGGATTGAAGAAAAGCAGAGGAAATGTTTTCTTGAATATTCTGGCTTTTCTGAGAATTTAAGGAATGAGACTTCAATGCAACAGCAATTCGACTTGAAGATTAAAATGTTCTTGCTATTTGGCTTGTTGTTGAAGTCCTATTTATAGGCATTCTTGGAGAAAGTGTCCGTTTGACACATGCACAGGCGCGTGTCTCTCACTTCCGCGAGTGAACAACTTTTGTCCTTTTTCCTGAATATCTGCTGCACAAAAGTTGGTGCTGCAGTCTGAGATAGTTGACAGTCTAATAGGGTGGCTTCTCCGTACGTCTGAAAGTGCTTATCACATTTAATGCTCTTATCAGCATTTAATGCATTTGAATTAAATACCCGTTGGTACTTAATGCTTTGAGAATATTTGCATTAAACTCCTTCTGAACTTAGAAATAAATTCAGGTAAAATTACTTCTGTCCCATAAGGGAACGCTTGATGTGGCTGGTCAATTGGACGCTTGGAGACTTTTATCTTCTTTCAGAAATCAGGCGCTTGAGTTTTCGAACTTTACCACTGATAAACTCACTCAGAATTTATCAGACGCTCAGCCTAAGACTACTTAGCCTAACAATCTAAAGTAAAATAAAACAAAGCCTAATAAGCCTATTACAAAACTAACGCTTCAAAGCTTATACAAATTTTCTACTAAAATCAAACTTACATATTTTGGGGTCTAACACAAAGTCCTAATTGTCATCATCAAAACATCTAACATGAAATTCCTAACAAAGCTGAAAGAAAGTATTGTAAGAATGACTATGGCTGGGATTGTATATAGAATTTGGATGGAGAGGAATCGAAGAATATTTAAGCATCTTGATACAGAGAAGGGAGTCATTATGGAGAAGTTGAAAACAGAGCTTAAAATCAGAAGTAGAGGCTTTAACTTACAGTAGCTAACCTATAGAGATACACATTTTTTAAAATATATTTTACATAGTTGATCTTATTATTGTGTTTGCTTGTTAAATGGCTTGTAAACCATTTGGAAATAGAGCCTGATGCCCAGGAGTGTTGGGTGCAGTGCCTTTGTAGGGTGGTGGTTTGTACATGATTTCTGATGATATATAAAGACTTTATGTTGAACAAAAAAAAAATTTATTTTAAGAAGGTTTTAGTAAATTTCTTTTAAGAAATTAGTAGAAAATCATTGTATTATTTTCTGCATAAAAGTGCATAGAAAATTGTAATCAAGTGGTTAAAAAATAGCAAAATTATAAGTACACAAAAAACTCATTTTATTGAAAGCAAGTGAGGGCAAAATAGGCAAACTTTTTCAATGGTCACATTGTAATGGTCAAACCCAGTGTTACATCAGCAACATGTCACGACAAGCCAAACACGTCCATCAGTTCGAGGGACTATTTTGTTATGTTTGATAATTCAGGGACCATTTTGTCTCATTTGATAATTCAATGATCTAAATGAGACAAAGTGAATAGTTTAGGAGTACAAAATGTATTCTACCCATTAATCAAAATAGAATAATATCTCATGTGATGTAATTTAAGAGTTATCAGAGTCCTTTAAGGAAAACGGGTTACTCGGAACAGTACTTTTATTTCACCAAATTGAGCTTTATTAGTGAAATATCAAATATTTTCAAATTTATAATCATAATATTGCTCGACTTTTATAATACATTAATTATAATTTTTATGTCAACAATAGGTTTTTGTATTTTTTGTTGTTGTTTCTTGTCTTTTTCTAAAAGGTTTAATGAACCCCTTGTGTTATATCGAAAAAAAAAATCATGCATTGACGAAATAGCCTAAAAGATAGATAGTATTATTTCACCTTTATTTCTTTCTATCTTTTTAACAAAATTTGGTTTTCGCGCAGACTTTATAATAACATAGGGGGCGATTAGGCTATTTAGTTAAGACATGATTTTTTTTTTTTGCATTTTCGATATAACCCAGAGATTTTACGCATTTAACGCTTTTCTAAAAAGTAATCATGATTTTGCCTTTAGGCTCAAGTTCAAGGCACGGAAATTAAGGTAGAAATTAATTAGGCACTGGCCAGTTCACCCCCATAAAATTTACGAAACTCTTTTGTCTAGTGAGAATTATGGCCTGAACTCGGTTGACAATGCAGTTATCCAGGATAATGCTAATTTGCAATTTAATGAAGCATTGAGCCAAAGGGTGCTAATTTGAGGTGGCAAACTGCAAATCATCAGTTAGGGTGAGTTTTGAAAGGGGCCGACTGGTTTAGCGAGTTTTGAAGGAGATTTTTTTTTACTTGGTATTTAGGGGCTAAAATTTAACGGCACTCGTGACTCACGTGATAACTTCCGTTACCAAGTAAATGGTGGTATGAAAAGTGAGAAAAAAATAACCAAATTTGTATGAAAAGTGAAATATCCAATATGTTTGGTATAAAAAATGTACACATAGTCAATTACCTTATGGAAAATGAGATTTGCTTTTTTAATAAGTATTTAGGGGCCAAATTTGGACGGCATATGTTACTCACGCGACAACTTCCGTTGCCAAGTTAACGGTGGTATGAAATGTGAGAAAAAATGGCCAAGTTTGTATGAAAAATGAGATATCCTATGTTTGGTATCAAAAATGTACATATGGTTAATTACGATATGAAAAATAAGATTTGCCGACACAAATGTCTTTCAAGCCTTTTAAAATAATGATGGACTGACGGTGAATACATGTACTTGGGCTTGACTGGGCCAGATCAACTCCTCGTGAGTTATGACAACCAATAACTTGGGCTTAAACCATTGTTAACACCAGTTAAATCAATTTGCTCTAGATAAAAAAAAAAAAAGTTAAGATTTAATTGAATAATATTAAATATTATGGATATGCTACGATGTCAAAGTTTCAAAATTTAATATAACTAGTAAACACACGTGCGTTACACGTGAATTATATAACCTCATTAAGATAGTTCATAGACAGATATTGCTTCATTCGAGAAGATTATATATGCAAAAGTTAAATAATACTTTAAACAAAGGGTTATTATTTAATAAACTATAATTATTTGAATAATCAAATATTGATTGACATGGAAGACAATCAATTTATGAAGAAACAAAGTTAATTAAAAATTGAACCTTAGACAATAATGTAAGGGAAATTATGTATTAGCCCCCATATAATAGGTGTCTTGAAATTTTGGTCATGTTGGTTAATTGAAAATTCAGTCCATATGACGTATATTGTTGCATTTTAAGTCCTAGTTGTTAAAAGTTTAAGAAAATCATTAGTTTGGCTATATGTCTTACATGTGACAATTACTTCTTTTGCATAAATTTCATGAAAAATCCTATATTATAAAAAATTTGGAAAAAAAAAATCACTTATGGTTAATGTTTAGAGTTCATCGTTGTAAAAGTCTAGTGTATTTATGCAATTTATCCAATCTATCAAAATTATTTTTTCTTAATTTTTCTCCGGAATAATCAAATAAATATTTTTGAAGAAGCGACTAAAGTAATATATTAAATTTAATTGGAGATGATTTTAGCTGACAAACACTTGAATAATACTTGTTCTATTAAAAACAAATTATAGATATACAACTACTTGTTAGTGGTATATTTTTTTGTCAAAATTACTACTATGTCAATAGTTAAATATATGTATTTCATAATGAAATTCTACTAACAATTAAAAACATACCTTTAGAAGTTCAAAGTTTCAAACAATCTATAACATAATTGTATTCTGTAAAGAAATTGTAAGAACAATTAACAAAATATCAATTTTTGAACCATCTATAACCTGATACATAGTATGAGTGATAAAGATTATTGGCATACTATTCATTGCAAATATTCTTTGTTTATGAAATATTTTATAAACAAATCTTTTAATGAAATCTTTTATAAACATAGTATGAGTGATATAGATGTTAAACTCAAATCTTTTATAAAATTTATTTTAATGAAAAAATTCATTGTTTAAAAATACTATTCCAATCTCTTGACTATGAAAATAAAGAAATTTAAAAGATTTCAAAAAAATAATTTATTTATTGAGATCATTGCCCAAACTCTCGATTAGCAAATGAGGAGATCAATGCCCGAACTCTTGCCCATTTGAAAAGATTTCCTGTCTCTGTAGAATTTCTAACATAATTTAAAAATTAAATGTAATAAAAAAATTAAAGATTATCTTAAATATAACAAAGTGTCATAAAAAAAAGACCAATTATATCGCTGAATTAATCTATGAGGATTGATATTGGAGCTCCACATGCAAATCATAGTAGGAGCCTTATTTTTATTTTTCTCTAAAAAAAAGACAACACCACCCATTTACAATAAAAACCTAAAATTTATGAAAAAAATATGTATTTTAATAATTAATTTTATCTCATAGAACTTTTTCCCTTTTTTTTTCCAGCTCGTGCCTTTTTTATGGATTAATATAGGAAATCTCTCTTTAATTTGTCTATAGATATGTTTATGTATTGCATGATGGTTAAAATATATATTCTTATGTAAGCATATAAAATTGTACACCATAAACTGTAGAGCACCTTAAAGAAAAAAATATTTCTGGAATTTGTGTGTTGAAATCTAAAATACTCGTGTTAAATTCACTTGGTTCATATCATAATTATCTTTTACAAAAAATCTAAAAACTTATATTTTGTGGATGATGTTCTATTTTTAATGGCCTAACTTTGATAAAAAAGTAGTATGAAAAACATCTACCTTGATAATAGTTTGAATTCATTTCAATTTTAAAAATGATAGTTAATATTTATTAAGGTTTATAGACATTCTTGTTATATATTAGTTTAAAAGTTAAAGATGAAACACCTATTGTAATCTATAGAGTGTCAATCTCTCTTACTTTATTTACGATCAAAGATCCAAAATTATCTTTTTTAATTTATTTTTCTTTTCCCACAACACTAATATCAACACCGCTATATGGCCGAAGGAAATATTCCTATACTGCTATGAATTAATCAGTAAATAAATATATAATATTCTGTAATATCAAGGGGAAAATGTGCTTCGCCCTCTCTAAAATTCATCTTTTTCAAAGCATTGTACCTCCTCAAATGCTAAAAAGAGACTTGCCCCATAGAAAATTTATATGTCTAACTCTTTGCCCCTAATTCAATGTTCAGATGTCAATTTTTGCCAGATATTCCAATGGCAGACGCATGCCAATCATTATAAACTTGTAAGGTCATAAATGTTAGAAAATTTCATGTTAGATGATTTTGATGATGACAAGACAGGTTTTATGTTAGACCCCAAAGATATGTAAGTTTATCTTTATTAGAATATATATAAGCGTTTAAAGTTATCGAGTTGTAATTTTATATAAGGCTTTTTATCTTTATAGTTTTAGATTAGTATATAGCGCTTGAGCTATGATAGAATTCTAGGTGAGTCTATCAAAGTGAAATCGAAGATCAGCGTCTGAAGACTTTGAAGATAAAGGATTCGTTAAGCGACTGTCAAGCTCCTAAGAATCATTCAAGGTGATCATGCCACAAGCTTCTGTCATCACCTGAATTAAATCTGAAGTCAATAAGCTCTTAAATGCAACTTTCAACGGACATTTAATTCCAACCGAAATTAAATTCAAATGCATTAAATGCTTGATAAGAGCATTTAATGTGATAAGGACCATTGACGTACGGATAAGCCTTTCCCATTGACTGTCAACTCAAAGTAGGTCTGCTACCAAGTCTGTGCAGCAGAATTTTCAGAGATGTCAAAAAAAGACTAAGTTACGCACCTCGTGTTTAACACGCTCCAACATGTGTCCAACGGACAAATCCCGAGAAAAGTCTATAAATAGGAACTCACAACTCAACCCTAAACACCGATAATTATTATCAAAGACTTGATATACACTCACGCTGTTGAAATCTATATTCATACCTAAAAGCTTAAAATCTCCATAACCAAAATTTTTTTGAGCTTAAACATCTCTACATCCAAACCAATATCTCTTACCTTTTCATAGAAGAACCATCTTTTCTAAAGAGATATTACAAAAGTGTTTTAACTTTTCAAATCAAACAAGCCATGATAAATGTTAGGATTATGCCCTCAGATGACATAGAGGATAGAATGATAAGGCATCTATCTTGTAATTAACTTATTTGGATATTATTAATAAAGGCATTATTTAGTTTTCACTTAAATTTTATCTGCATCTATAAGTAGTGTAAAACATTTTGTCCATGTTTTCAGTGTGATCCCTCTACTTCCTATAGGATAGAAAGAGTGGCACTAGAGAGATCGATCTTGATTACTAAAACAAGTTCGCAAGTAAAGTGAAGTCTTTAATGGACAAATAAAGACTTAGAACACTTGTACAAATCTTATCTCTAACATGGGAGTGCCTGTCTAGTATCATGGGATGGTAGGAGATTAAGATTGTAGGCACATCAGTGGAACTGATATGCTCGGACACGACTCGCATCGGTTCTGTCGCATGGGTTTTCACTATGTGACTGTCAATGACAGAATTGATTATGCGTAATAGGTGTACGTGAACCTTTAACCTGAAACATCATGCTGAAGATGCATTTGTGACGTCAAGTATTTCATTAGATTAGTTAGACCCAATTCACCCGTTGGTGGGGTCGACCACGAAATGCGGCTTGATAGGCAAATGGTAGTCTTAGTTGATATCAATATGGGATTTTTTCTCTCATAAGTGAGTGAGAAAATACCCTATGTGATTATAGATAAATAGAGATCAAAGTCTTTGGCCAAAGCAAAATGAGATGATTGTGCTAGGCACTAAATCGATCTCAATGATCTCGTATTATTATAATTAATACATAAGGTCAAGTCTAGTGAGTTTGACATAGCCATGACTCTCACTTGACTGGCATACACGAACAAAGGGTTTATACATATACGGTATTTACGATTGGAAGGTTGCGAAATGATCCTATTCATTCATTTTTGTTTAGGCTACGAAGTGGGCCACTTGACTAGCTAGGTGTTACCCACTTCCTTTGGTTTCCTCTCATTGCCAAACGAAATGAACCTAAGGAGTCACGCTAAAGGATTGATGAAGAAAAATGAAAAAAGAATTTCTATTTTTCTTCTAAGAGTTTTAGTTTATTGGATAAATTAAATAATTAATTATTCATTAAATGAAATAATTAATTATAAGGATAAGACTAATTATTAATTAATATCCTAGAAAAATATATTAATGAATTTATTTATTTAATTAATTAGAATATTTAATTAATCTATTTATTTATTTGAGATAATAAATTATTAATTAAATAAAGAATTAATTAAAAAAACCCCGGGGGCTAAATAAGCGTCCAAGTGGACACAAATTAAGCCTCAAAGTGGCGTCCAAGTGGTGCCCTAATTTAGGGCTCTTTTGTTTTGACTTGTTCAATAAGTCATGAGATATATAAGAACTCTTTCACGTTGAACAAACAGACACAACTCTCATAATTCTCCTAGAAAGAAACAAGGAAAGATTTTCCCCCTCTCTAATAACCTTAGCCGTTGCACCTTTTAGAGAAGAAGTGAGAATTTTTCGTTTGTTGATCCATGCGTGACAATTAAGAGGTGGCGTATTTTCGTTGTTTGGATCAAGTTCAAGATTTGAAGATTCAAATAAAGGATTGAAGGTTTGAAAACTTCAAATTTTCGAGTATTTGGAAAAAGAAGAAATTCTCCAACAAATTCGTTCTAACGAGTAAGTTTTATTCGTTAAGTTTTTTGAATATGCAATCATTGAATTCACCTTTGGGTTTTTAAAATAATTTTTTTTGAAATACTTTCGCTGTGTTTATGTTATATTTTGCAAAACCCATCAACCTCTTTAATCTGTGTGATGAAGTTATTTAAGACAAAACAGTATTTCTGAGTGAGATAAGCTTGTCAGAAGCAGATCTTAGCCGAGTTGAAATCTTTGTGATCAGGGAACTCGAGATCAAGTCTTCACCATTTGCTACTGTGTTGAAGCTGTCTTTGGGAAGTTTCGTGATTCATTTTAGTGAATTCCTCCTGTGTGGAAAGGAGTAGAAGGACGTAGCTGGGATTACACAATCCCAGTGAACCTTACAATTCTTGTGTCTTATTTACTTATTGTTCTTTTGCTTTATTGCTTACTATCTTCATACATTGTCATAAAGCACACTTTACTAAATCTGTAAAAGCGACTAAATACGTTCTAAGCACCTATTTATTTACTCAGGGAGACTTGTACAAAACTCCAGCTGTGCTAACCCTGATATAAGTGTTGAGCGCCTGATCCATATTGATCAAGCACTTAAAACTAGTGTCTAAGTTATCTTTCTAAAAACAAGCCTTAAAATTCGAAAAGAATTTCAGGGTCTATTCAATCTTTTCCCCCTTCTAGACCCTTTTATATGCCACTTGTGAACAACAAGTGGTATCAAAGCAGTCGAAGTTGAAATTTTTAAATTTTCAAGCATAACTGCTTGTTAAGATCCTCTTTAAAATTTAGTTGCATTAAAAATTTTCATGACATTTGCTAAAGTACCTAAGTTGACCGAGTCAAACTATGACTCATGGAACGTCAAAACATTTACTTATCTTTGTTCTTATGATGATGAAATGTATGATATCATTTCAGATGGGCCGATTAAATATTCAAGGTCATCATTAGAGCGCCTAGAACCACAGAAGAGACTCCTAATGGCTATGTTGAGAAGCCAAAGCATGAGTTGTCTATAGCGTCGGAGAACAAATTTAGATAATGTTGGTCGAAACGCTCTATATACAGCGATCAGTGATAACAATAACTTATTCAACAAGGTCAAGTCGTGCTGTACGACTAAGAAAATTTGGGATAAGTTGGCTACAATATGTGGTGGCACAATGCAAATCAAAGAAAACAAGCTTTCGATTGCCAAGGAAAGGTTTAATGGTTTTAAAATGTTGCCTAATGAGATGCTAGAGCAATTGGAAATAAGATTTACTAATCTTGTTACGGAGTTAACATCTTTAGGCATGGATTTACAAAATCGAGAAATGGTGGTTAAGATTTTCAGAAGTCTCACTAGTAGATTTTTGTTGAAAACAACGGCTATGAGAGAATTGAACATGTTGGATCTTCTAACTCTAGAAGATGCTTTTTCAGAACTTAAAGCATTTGAATTTGAGTTAAATTCAGCGAGTGATGTAGTAAGCAGTCCAGTGATAGAGTCTGGAGCGCTAATAGCATCAATCAAGGGTAAATCGGGTAATAAGGGAAAAGTGTCGGATGTAAGTGAGGAAGTGGATTTAGCTTTGCTAAATAGGTTTAGAAAGTTTCTAAGATATGAAAAGAAAGGAAAAGGTCCTAAGCATCAAGGACAGAGTTCATATCAAGCGCCCCCTCCAGCACAACAACAGTTTCAAGTGCTTTAGTATTTTGTCCCTTCTCCCTCAGCACTAAATCAATACTAAGCGTCTTCTCCACAAAATCTCTCAGCGCCAGTGGTCTCAAAACCACAAACTGTAAAGTTAACAAATGAACAAAAGATAAAAACTAATCTTTGTTATAATTGCAGGAAACCAGGCCACTACCAGGTAAATTGCCTTTATCCAAACATATCCAAGCCCTCAAGACAGGATTACTTGGAAAAAAACCAATTCAGGAGCAACCTTCGCCAACAAGGTTTGCTAGCGGAATCAAAACCAGCATTCGCACCTGAAGATTTGGAATCTTCAGAAAAGAGTAGTGATGATGATGAGCCAGTGGATGATTCAGCACTGATTTATCTCATGGCTAGAGATGATGAAGCGTCTTCTGACTCACTATCTGAGATAAACACTGAAATAGCTTATCCCCTCTCTTATGAAGAATTATTTAACAAAGTAATAAAAATATTATAAAGATTGTCGAGATGCCGCCAAATTAAATCAAAGTCACTTCGATATCATATCGGCGCTCAAAAGTGATAATGTGACACTCAAAGCAGAGTTTCAAGTTCAGCAACAATGCATTGATAAGAACCAATCACTTGAGAGTGAGATAATTCAATTGAAAAGTGATCTTGATATAATCGTCAAGAGAGAAGCTGAGCTGATTTCTAAACTTGCTAAATCAGAGCAACTCGTCTCATCATTGTCTAAATCGTCAAGAAAGCTAAATAATGTGATTGAGGTAACAAGGTTATTTGGTGAAAAGACCGGTTTAGGATGTAATAAATTCGGTAAACAATCAAATAAACCCGATGTTACGGCAAAAAACAAAGGAAAGGGTGTGTTCTTTATTGAGAAAAGTTCAAAGAGTCAAACACCTATTGAACCAAAAGACAATGGTACGAGGCCAAATGAGAAAGCCAATGCTGACTCAAGCAAGGGACAGACGACAGTAAATGATTCACAAAAAAAGGTTTATCCAAACGCTCAAAAGGCTAAGGAGAAACCTTACCACTATGAATCAAACGTTAAGCATCAAGCACCCAAAGTGCACCCAAAGCCAGCACCAAGGAAATACCAACGTCAATATCCACAACGATCAAGGTCATATTATCAATACTATGATGATTTTCATTATGATTGGGATTATGATTACTATTATAATCTAGGATTTTACTATGCACCCCAAAACACACACAACATAAGGTGAAACCCAAAACGGCTAATCCTCCAACAATGAAGACTAAGCAAATATGGGTTCCTAAAACTCTAATTCAAACTAACACTACTAATGTGAAAAGACCCAAGTCACAATGGGTAACTAAAAAGAAATAAAACTTTCCTTTTGAATGCAGGTACTCAGAGCTAGAGCCGATACATCTGTCTGGTACATCGATAGTGGGTCGTCAAGGCATATGACAAGCTCTAAGGATCTCTTGATCAACTATTGAGCTGCCAAATCCGCAAGTTGTATTTGGTGACAACTCTAAAGGTATAGGTACTATGCATAGGGAGGAACATCATGATAAGTGATGTATATTATGTTGAGGGTCTTAAGCATAATTTTTTAAGCATAAGTCAAATTTGTGATAAAGACTTTGAAGTCAAATTTTCAAGTGACTATTGCTATATTAATGACGCTAAGACTGGATCTACTAAATTGAAAGGAAAAAGAACAAATAATATTTATTTGGTAGATTGAGGTTCAACAATATACAACCACCCTACATGCTTTGTGGCTAAAAATGAATCTAAAACGGGTTGGTTATGACATAGAAAAATGAATCACCTCAACTTTAAAAAAATCTCTCGACTTATAACATTAAATCTTGTAGAGGGATTACCTAAAGGACCATTTCATAAGGATCGCCTTTGGACGCTTGTGAAATGGGAAAACAAGCTAAATCATCTTTCAATAGAAAGCCTTGTCTATCTACCTCTAGAATACTTGAACTACTTCACATGAATCTGTCTGGACCCGTTCAAACGATCAGCGTGAGCGGTAAAAAGTATACATTGGTAATAGTAGATGATTTTTCTCGATTTACTTAGGTGGAATTTCTTTCATCCAAAGATGAAACATGTGACAAGCTCACAATGCTTATTCGGCAACTTCAAACTTTAAAAAATATCAATGTTGCAAGAATAAGGAGCGATCATGGTACTAAGTTTAGTAACAAGGTTTTCGAGAAGTTTTGTGCAGAATACATCATGAGTATTTAGCTCCTAGAACTCCTCAACAGAATGGTGTTGCTGAGCGCCGGAATAGAACGCTCAAGGAAGCCACTAGGACAATGTTAGCAGAATCCAAGCTTGCTCCTAGGTTTTGGGGCGCAGCGATCAACATTGCATGTTACACTCAAAACTGTTGCATAATCAACAAACAGCACGGGAAAACTCCATATGAACTATGGAAGGGACGTAAGCCAAATGTTTCATATTTTCACGTTTTTGGTTCAAAATGCTTTATTTATAATAATGGATCGCAAAGCCTAAAGACATTTGATCCTAAAGTGGATGAGGGAATATTTCTAGACTATGCCAAAAATGGAAAGAATTTTTGCATCCTCAATAAGATCAAATCGAAGGTTGAAGAATCCATTCATGTTGTTTTGATGATGCTAACCAAGAACTGAGTAAGGTTAACGCTAATGATGTAGAAGTTGAAGATTTGTGTCATCAAGTGTCAAAGATCACTATTGATGATGAAAGTGACGACGATGATGAGATCTTAGTGCCCCCTCCTAAGTTTACTCGTAAGGTTATTAAGGACAATAATGTAAGAATTGCTGATAATCATGAAGGGAATGATCATCAAGAGCAAAATAGAATATGTGAATTAGAAGCACATGAATAAGATGGTAGTCAAGCGCATGTGCAGGTTAACCAAGCACTTGTTCAACCTCTTAACCAGTTCTAGCCAGATAGACTATGCCTACATGATCATCCACCAGAGCAAATTATTGGAGATGTAGGAGTGCCTGTAAGGACTAAGGCCGCTACATTCAATGAGGTCATGTTCGCAAGCTTCCTATCTCAAATGGAACCTAAGAAAGTGGATGAAGAGCTAAGTGATCCTAGTTGGATTGAGGCCATGCAAGAAGAGCTTAATCAGTTTGAGTGTAGTAAGGTTTGGACACTAGTACCAAGACTAATTCACTAAGGATTTATTGGGACTAGATGGGTTTATAGAAACAAGATGGATGGGAATAGTATTGTTATAAGAAACAAAGCCAGACTTGTTGCTCAAGGATATTGCCAAGAAGAGGGCATTGATTTTGATGAGACACATGCTCCCGTCGCCCGTCTTGAAGCAATTTGCATGTTTCCAGCGTATGCAGCGTTCAAAAAAAGTCGCGGTATATCAAATGGACATAAAGAGTGTCTTCCTGAATGGTAAACTCTAAGAAGAAATCTATGTGGAGCAACCACCAGGATTCATCAACAACCATGGTAAGAGTATGGTTCTACAAGCTAGATAAAACACTTTATAGGTTAAAGCAAGCACCTCGAGCATGGTATGACACTCTCTCTATTTTTCTTATTGGTAAAGATTTTTCAAAAGGCAGCGTTGGTACAACGTTATTCAAAATTACCAATAATGAAGATATTCTCCTAATCCAAATTTATGTTGATGATATTATATTCGGATCTACTAATAAGCGTCTGTGTGAGAAATTTTCAAAAATGATGCAAGATCAATTTGAAATGAGCATGATGCGTGAATTAACTTTTTTCTTAGGATTACAAGTTAAACAACTTCCTAATGGCCTATTTATTAACCAAACTAAATATACTCGAAACATGATTAAGAAATTTGGTATGGAAAATGCATCCCCTTCGAATATTCCAATGAGCCAAACGCTTAAGTTAGATAAAGATGAAAGTGAGAAAAATGTTGATATCACTAATTATAGAGGTATTATTGGATCACTTCTTTATCTTACCGCTAATAGACCTGATATTATGTTTTTTGTATGCATGTGTGCACATTTTCAAGTCGATCCTAAAGAGTCACACGTAATTGCTGCCAAGAGAATTCTTAAATACCTAAAAGGCACACAAAATGTGGGCTTATGGTATCCAAGGGACACTCCTTTTGAACTAATTGGTTACTCAGATGCAGATTTTGCAGAATGCAAAATAGATCGTAAAAGCACTAGTGTAAATGTCAATTTCTAGGTGATAGATGGGTTTTGTAGCATAGTAAGAAAAAATAATCCATAGCGACTTCTACTGCTGAAGCTGACTATGTAGCCGCTGGAAGCTATTGTGCACAAATTCTTTGGATAAGGCAACAACTTAGAGATTATGGAGTAATCTTAGGTCCAGCCCCTATTCATTGTCATAATCAAAGCGCTTTAGCTATGACTCAAAACCCAGTCCTTCATTCTAGAACTAAACACGTTGACATTCGCTGTCATTTCTTACATGACCATGTTCAAAAGAAAGATATCTCCATGGACTTTATTGGTACATAAAAACAATTGGCAGATATCTTCACCAAAGCGCTCAACGAACAACGTTTTCTCACTTTAAGAAATGAACTAGGTATGATTGATTTAAATGCTTGATCATTCGAAACATCATACTTTATAGGCATAAAATTTAGGGGGAATTCACCTTATTTTATGTTTAAATGCTTCAAAAAAAATACTAATAAGTTGCTAATTTTAGGGGAACCTAAAAAGGAGGAACCTTAAAAGAGACGACTTTATTAGAAAAGTGAAATTGACCAAAAATATTTTTCTTTGCATTGGTCGTAAGCACTTGTATTTATGCATTAAAATTCTTTAGATGCTTTTCAACTTTTTCAGCATCTGAACATTCTCTTGAAAGGAACTAAACGCTTAACCAATTCCCAGTTAGCGTTTAGTAAAATGAATTTCAAAAAGAGCATTTTACATGACGCTAAACAAAGATAGTGGATAAGTCAAAGCAATTAATGCTCACTTGACATTCACCACCTCTAATCAAGAAAATCAAAGGGTATTCATCACTTCTCAAAATGACGGTTGAGCAAAAGTACTTGCATGTATACACTACCCTGTATTTCGGGCGCGTACAACTCACGCTGAATATTTCAAAAACCTTTGAATTTCAAAAAGTAACTGCAAAAGTAACCGCGGACACCAAATTTTATATTTTATCTTTACCAAATGCAGTTTCCAGATTTATCGCCCATTTTCCCACCCATTATTATGGAATTTACGGCACATATTTAATTTCTTTTGAAACGTGGTCATATCTTAATTGATCAGTTATTTCTTTTCTCTATAAATTCAAGAAATTGCATAAACTTTCATTTTTATCACTTTCATACTCTCTAAAAGCTCTCTGCAATCTATACTTTCTTCAAAAAGATAACTGCTTCAAGTTCTTCAATTTTTTCAAAAATGGCCCCATGTAAATCTTCAAAATCTGCTACTGTTCCTCCTTCTTCACCAAATCCCAAGGTTAAAGTTCATGTGAATCCTGGCTTTCTGGTTGATTGGGATTATCTTCACTCCCAACAACACTTCCCTGTTCGCAGTGTTCTTCTTTCCTTTGAAGAACAGAAATTGAAGCCTCTCATGACCAAGGTCTTAAATTTCGGTTTCAGGGTAGATATCGGTGTAGTAAATTTACGAAAATTTCGATGAAAATTTTGGGGATATTCAAAATTTCGATTTCGATTTTAAAGAAATCATGGAAATTTATAAAAATATTTGGAAATTTACAATAAAATTTTGGGTAACTTTAATTATCATACTTATACATCTTTTACATCAATAATATTCTATATATAATATATGGATAATGAATTTGTTAAATAATATCACTAAAAACTATTGCGAAAAATATGAAATAAATATAATTTGATAGTAAGATAATAACCAAATCTTATGAGAACTTCACTAAAATAAAATGTGTGTCAAGATTTAAGTAAAAGTTACTACTCAATACCATATCGAGTTTCTAGAAGGATCGAAATCGCTTTCACTAGTATCTGTCTTACCTCTACTTTCATATTACAAGTGAAAATTATTAGTTACATGTTGACAATATTGCGTCCATGACATGGAATGTTGGTAGTACTACATATAATGAAACAATGATGATATCCTTCTGGTGTTGAATCTTGAAGAACCCCAAGGAATAGTACAATTTCTTCAATCATATTCATTTTCAATTTTTTGCTTTATTGCTTCTTGTGGTTGGGGGTAAGTGGTAGGTATGGTCCTTACCAAGTATAAATATAATTTTTTAATTATATAATATTTAAAAATAAAATTAAAATTAAAAATATAAAAATAAAAAAATTCTGCCAAAATTTCGGTTTCAGTTTCGGGAAATATTGGGTTTCAGCCGAAATTCGATGGATATTTGAAAAAAATATTTTAATTTCGAGAAATTTCGGGTTTCGATAAAAATTTCGAGAAATTTTGGGTTTCGATTGAAATTTCGGAAGATATTCTGCAAAATTGGATCGAATGTTCGATTTTGCTTTGGGCCCCCCCGAAATTCAAAATTTTGGCCAAAATTTCGGTGTTTCGACCGAAATTTAAGACCATGCTAATGACCAGTCATTATCAACTTCACCCAGTGGCTCTCAAAGAATTCTATGAGAATCCCCAGCTTTCCATGATGGTCTTTCTATCACTTACCTATTCCCTGAATTTCCAGACAAAGCTTTCACCCTCTCTTCAAATCTCATTGCCGACTTTTTCTAACTTCCAAATGAAAGGATCTTGCCCTTTGATGTCGATGTTGGAGATTTTTCTGTTGTTTGGGATCTTATGAGATCGAAGGCAGACTCCTCCTACTCGCACAACTTCAAGAAAAAAGAGTTGAAGAGGCAGTACCAGATCATGGCAGACATCTGCGCTAAGGTCCTGGAGTGTAGAGCAGGTTTGTTTGATAAAACCAGTCATCTGCAGTTTCAGATGATGGTCGCCATAGCAAAGAGCTATCAAATTAATTGGCCAAGGTTCATTTTCGAAAGAATAGCATCCATGTTAGGGAAGAAGCCTCCGGCCAAACCCTATGGTTTGCTGTTAAGTTACGTTTTATATCGCTGTTGTTAAAAAATTTCATGTTAGATGTTTGGATGATGACAAGATAGGATTTTACGTTAGACCCCAAAATATAATGTAAGTTTATGTTTCATAGATCAATTGTATAAGCGTTTGAAAGAACGTAATTTTGTTAGGCTTGTAATTTTTATCTTTGTAGATTTTAGACTCAGTTTTAGATACCGAATCGCTAATAGAATTCTAGGTGAGCCTATTAGAGATGGAGTTGAAGATCAGCGTCTAAAGTCAGAAGAAGATGAAGATTTATCCTTAGCGTCTGTCAAACGCTAAAGGACTATTTCAAGATTCATGGATCAAGCGCTCAAAGCACTCTAGCGATCAGTCAGATTCATTGAAATAAATTCTCAAGTCATGAAGGACTTAAATGCAATCATTTAACGGACATTTATTTCCAACGAAAAAAAAAATTCAAATCCATTAAATGCCTGATAAGAGCATTAAATGTGATAAGCCAATTTGATTTATGGACAAGCCACCTTTTGACTAGACTGTCAGAAATTCAGAGTTTATAGCTGCTCCCGTCCAATCGGAACCAGCAGGAATTCAGGAATGTCAGAGAAAAGGTATAATCACGCGTCGCATGAAAGGCACGCTCTCACATGTGCCCAACGGACATATTCCAAGAATTGCCTATAAATACCTTACTTCTAGCAAACCCTAAAAAGGATACAGAGAGATATATACGTACATGCACAAGAAAAATTTGCTGAGGAAAAAGCTTAGACACTCCATAGCCAAAATCTTTCAAGCTTTTTACATACATTCCATACAGTCAAAAATATCTCAAACATCTTCCAAAGAAGAAACCTAAACTCTTACTGAGATATTCCAAGTTGTTTGATCTTTCCAAAAATAAACAAACCCTTGTGATAAAACCCTCAACCTTTCATCTGAGTGAGAAAGTAGTTGAAACAGATAGTATTTCTGAGTGAGAGAAGCTTGTAGAAGAAGATCTTCATTGGTGCTGACATCTGTGTGATCAAGGAGCCCGAGATCATTTTCACCTAATTACTATCTTGTAGAAGCTTCTGTGTGATTCTTTGAAAATCATCTCAGTAAATTCCCTCCAAATGAAAAAGGAGAAGGATATAGCTGGGATTACATCTAGTGAACTTTATATATCTTGTGTTATTTACTTTTATTATTGTCTTATTTCATATTATCTTATCTATTCTGAAAAAGACAAGTCAATCTGCTAAGCGACTATTTAACCAAAACGAACGCTAAAGCTTTAAAATCATTTTTGCTGTGCTAATCCTGATTAAGCGATCTAAGTGTTACCCTACTTTAGTAAATTGCTGAAATCACTAAGTCTAATTTATCTTTACTGAAGCGTCTGACCCAAGCGCTCAGCTTTCTAAGCGTTCTAATCTTTAAAAGTGATATGACATTTTGAAGTCGAAAAAGACTTCAGGGTCTATTCAACCCCCCCCCTTCTAGACCCTTTCGTATGCCACTTGGGACCACCAGCTGTGGTCATGTTCCAAAAGAAAATTTTTTGGGTAAAAAGATGATTTCTACTCTTCTCCATCCTGCTACGGTTGGTGGTACTGCGTTGCCGAAGGAAGAACGGGCTCGACGCCACGAAGACCAGCTGAGCAAGAAGCAAGAAGAGGTAGCACTTCAGAGAATTGTTGCAGCTGAGTTTAAAGAAGATTTTCCGAAGTTGGCGTCTCCCGCGAAAGTGACGAAGTTGTTGAAGATAAAACAGTATTTCTGAGTGAGAGAAGCTTGTCATAAGCAGATCTTAGCCGAGTTAAAATCTTTGTGATCAGGGAACTCGAGATCAAGTCTTCACCATTTGCTACTGTGTTGCAGCTGTCTTTGTGAAGATTCGTGATTCATTTTAGTGAATTCCTCTTGTGTGGAAAGAGTAGAAAGACATAGCTGAGATTATACAAACCCAGTGAACCTTACAATTCTCGTGTCTTATTTACTTACTATTTTATGACTTACTATCTTCATACATTGTCATAAAGCGTACTTTACTAAATCTCTAAAAGCGACTAAATATTTTATAAGCGCCTACCTATTAACTCAGAGAGACTTGTACAAAACTTCCGCTGTGCTAACCCTGATATAAGTGCTGAGCGCCCGATCCATATTGATCAAGCACTCAAAACTAGTGTCTAAGTTATCTTTCTAAAATCAAATCTTAAAATTCGAAAAGAATTTAAGGGTCTATTCAACCCCCCCCCCCCCCCCCCCCAGACCCTTTTATATGTCACTTGGGACCAACAATAAATATCATTTACCTTCTCCTACTCAAATCAACTACGCTTTAAAAAGTAAATTGATACCAAAACTGACTAAGTGAAAACTTGAATTCTAAAATTTGCTTCATACATTCTTGATAAACATAAATTCCGAGGCAACAATTGAAAATTTTTAAGGAAAAATAATCCTGAAAAAAATTATTTTGGTGTGAATGTAAATAATGACTTCCATGACCATATTATATAACAAGGATTGACACCTGGCTAAGATTCTAGTAAAAATTTCAACTAAATATTGATTTTGGGGTAAAGTGATACACATTACATTTTCTCGGGGGCATAGTCTCTTTTTTTGAATTTTCAAAGGGTTTAATGCTAACAGGTAAATTTTAAAGAGGTGAAGTGCATTTTGCCCTAGTATTAAATGCACACTAACTAAAAGTGCATATTTGGTAAATATTAGTACAAATAATTAATACAATTGTTGTATGTACTCATTACATATATTTATTTATTTATGAATAAATAAATAAGATTAACCTTATGTAACACTACATTTAATTATTATTTATACATAATTTTATTATAGAGTTCTAATGTAATTATACTTTTTATTTTCGGAGTTACTAAGAATTTATTTATTTTATTTGTTTTTGACTCTTTTGCCATTAAAAAATTGAACTACGTAGAAATATTTTAGGTGTATATGCCAAAAGTTCCATGAACCAATTCAAATCCAAAACTCTCCTTTTCAATTTATTTTCTTTGCGCCCCACCAAAACTAATACCAATACAACTATACAAGTCGAATAAATAATGTCGTACTAATCAACAAACTATCGAACAAATATATAATATTTGTAGTATTAATTGTATTAAATGCACAAGATCCAAAGGTGCATATTTGGCAACATGGTCTCAATCTGCAATCTCTTTCCTATTGCAAGGTATTGGGCTAATAATATGTATCGAATAAAAGTTCAACAATTACACGTATTATTAATCTAGTACCCTTGCAAAAGGAGATGCAATAAAGATTGCAATACAAGATCTCATTTACAATTTAGTGTCGGGGATTGTGTTTTACCTCTCTCTCTCTTCGTTTATCCATGGACATGTTTACCTTGATGTTACTGTTTCATTTGCCCATTTCATTTCTTCTTGTACAGTTGTACTGCTACTTTATTAAATGACTCTTTACTTTCTTAGTTAATGAAGTGTATGTTTATGTTAAAAAAAAAAAAAGGTGCACATTTGGCAAATAAAATAATATTGCAAATTAGTCCATACAAGGTGCCACTGCCACCTTGTTATACGTAATACCTCTTAAGGGATTTCTAATCAAAGCAATTGAAATAAAATCAATAACCGAATTGAGTGGGATATTGTATCTACTTCTTTTACCGAATGAATTAATAAAATTTATCTTATGTAATTCTACATCGATAGTTATCTATACGTAATCTCATTGTAGAGTTCTAATGTAATTATACTTCTTCTTAATTATTGTAAATACTTTAAGTTTATTTTTTACTCTTTTGTCATTGAAAACTCCAAAATGTTAAAAAACCAACTTGATCTAGGTCGTATTTCGTTAGAGCTACAAAATGGATCAGTCGAGGCTCGGGTAGGACCCGACTCGGAGATTAATAGATTATAGATTGCACTCTAATGAAGAGTTGCCTACGTACCTATCAACAGGATCAACTCTAACATAGTTCAAATCATATTCATAATTCAAATCATATAAAGGATCCTAACATAAACCTCGTAATTTATAAGTGGGTCTACTCAGGATCTAGATTGAAGCTCGTAGCTCAGAGCTACAGTGAATCTGCTAGTGAATTTTGTGAATAGTGAATGTGTGCCTAATTTGGGCACTCATGGGTGTATTTATAGGTGACATCGTGACAGATACAAGGATGACATATGCATTATTCAGATTGGAACATGTGGCCAGATTGGACCATCTTTATAGCTCGGGTCGCGGTTCAAGTCATGGATGCTCCGAAAATGGACCGCGGATCCTCTTCCTGACATGGACCATATCTCGATTTGGGCCTTTATTTAGTTTTTCGGCCTTTTAGTATTGAAGTAAATTTATATGCCCAAATATGGATATATCATCTAGTCCCCCACTTCGTAATACAATAGAGGACGAGGTATGAAATGAGATAGATATTGAGCTATGAAGTATAGTGATTTAACCCAAATTCGGGAACTTAAGTTTCTCAGTCAGGAGTGACTCGACCCGCTCCATGGGTATAATGATGAACAAATCTAGACTCCAAATTTGTAAGTGTAAAGGAACGTACTTCTCAGTTTATACACTCGTTAATAATGAATATACGAGGCTAATTCTGGAGAAAATATTCTAGAGATTCCAACCCCCAATAAATGTTATGAGGGGGGTATTTAAAGTGCACACTCTGTACCAATGGTTGTTGGGCATTCATAGAATGCTAACAGGTAGCACCAATGAATGGTGGATGACTCGTATTTGTGGGGTCGGGTCAACGAACGACCCGACCCGATATTGTTACTGATAGGAGTCATTTTTACGTGTTAATAAGCCCCTTTGCGTTTATGTTTTAGGTTCATTTATCGCTTGATTTTGTCACTTGTGCGTTTAATTCGTGCATTAAGTGATTTCATTCCTTAAGTGGATACAATCGAATAAAGGGTGGAAAAAGGACGTATAAAACAAGTTTAGGCCAAGATGTTTCACACCTCTACAACCAAACAAGCAAGAAATAAGCTGGAGTTAGCTAAAATCATGTTTGAGTACCATTTCCGCACATCTGGGCGCCAAATCAGAAACAACCACCACATTGGAACGTCATTTTGATATATTTAGAGACAGCATTGGATCAAGTGGTCTTCTACAAAGTTGTAGATGTATGTCTTATCGTCACATGGGGACTTGAAGCATCAAATTCGGAGGTCTGTGGAGAATTTTATGAATAAAACACTATCTCTGCGCTGGAAAACACGAAAGTGGCAGCTCCCATTCTTAGTAGGTGGAAAACAAGAGAATGGTAGCTCACATTCTTGGTAGGAGGAAAGTAAGAGAATGTTAGGTGGAAAACAAGAGAATGGTAGTTCACATTCTTGGTAGATGGAAAGCAAGAGAATGGTAGGTGGAAAGAAAAGAGAATGGAAGGACATGTTCTTGGTAGGTGGATTTTTTGGCTATAAAAGGAGGATTGGAGGCCATCCTACAAACACACTTGAAAACACATTCCCCATTGGGGGAGCCTAAACACATCCTATCATCATCTTCAACATCCTTAGATTAGTTATGAAGATTATCAAGAACCTTTGAAGGTGAAGAAATCAAGAAGCATGGAAGAGATGAAGATCGAAGTTCAACCATCAAAAATACGAGGGAGTTTCTTAGATTTAGATTTGTTTTTGTCTATGAATATGAATCTTAATTTAAGTTCCTATCTTTTATCTTTTATGATGAAATAGATTCTTCGAACTAAGGCCATGTTGAGGCTTAATTATGATAATTGAGATATAAATTGTGTTTTTCATATTAATTCTATTGTTGCTTTGTGTCTTGATCTTGTTTGAATGCATCATATGCTTAGCTACCATATGCATGATTTATTGCTTAAATTATTCGTTCGAGAGAAGGTAATTTAAGGTGCAAAGATGATCATCACATAATCCGTAAAAAATAGGAAATTGCCCCTAGAGATAGGTAGAGATTCCCGGGTGCAGTTAGCCGGATTAATCCGGGGAAATTCTAGAACTTGAATGCATGATTGTTGGTTAGATTCTCGGATAGACATATCTAGAGAACCATCAATTAATCATAGGATTATTACAGCCGAGACATCGGGTAGTAATTATTTAAGGTTTTTTCCACCAAAGCAACATTAGTCTAATAATATGAGAACATGTTTGTAATGAAAATTGATTAATTTATGCCAACACATGTGTCTTAGTTGCTCTCTTCCATAGCTATCTTGATTTCGACATCTTGTTTCTTATATCTTACTTCCATAATATTTTAGTTAATTTTTGTTTTAGTTTAAGTTCTTCAATTGCTTTAAAATTATAAACTAAGATACAAGTCCTTGAGGTTCGACAACCCGGACTTTATTGTCCACTTTATTACTACACACGACCAGTCCACTTGCTGTTTAATACACGTAAGGATTTTTCGTGATGACTCGTATTTGTGGGGTCGGGTCAACGAACGACCCGACCCGATATTGTTACTTAGCGCGGACCTAGTCTAGCAATTCGGTTTTTGGGCCTTTGTTGGGCCTGGGTTCCTTATTCACTTCCTATTAAGCTTTATCCTCTATTTTACTATATCATTAAGTCCCCACTTCTTTAGTCTGAAGAATTAGGCGTGTAACGACTTGAATTCATGCTGAGGAAATAGTGATTTAGTTACGACTTGAACATATGCCTCCTCGTACTCGTTTTCATAACCATTATCAGTGGGTATTCTAACTCAATTATATTTCCTTTTTCATTTTTTGTTTTTATCATAAATAATAATTTTATCATTAATTTACCTATATTAATAGGAGTCATTATTTCTCAAGAGACGTGTCTTTTCTGGAAACAGACGTGTCTTTTTTGGCAATTAATGTCTCTTTATATCGAGAGACGTGTAGCCCAGTTAACGCTCAGCCGTCACATCTACTGGCCTCAACAGTCCTGTCATTTAATATCATTAGTCACCGTTCATCCGAAGCTTCTCTTTATTTTAACCGTTGGATGTAATCAATCCAGACCGTCGCATCTCCTACTCTCATCTCCCTATAAATAGTCCTCCAGGGTTTTTCACTTTTTACTTTCATCTTTACCTTTTAGAGAGAGAATTTTGTAGTGGGAGATTTTTACAGAAAGATTACGATCGTCTAACTGAACGAGTGGTCTTCAGTTCGTACATCCTCCAAAAACTTCCAACTCGTAGGTACTCATTGTTTTTTATTTTCTTTCTTGTTATGATGGCTCGTACTCGTTCATCCGCGTCTGTTAACAACAATGAAATCCTCAGTTCTTCTGATGAAGAGGCTGGGTCGGATGCTCTAGACCAACTGGTCGAAGATTATGCTCCGACAGGCGATGTCCCTGAGTCATCTAATAGAAATCAAAATCCTGAGTTGTCTCGAAGAGTCGAAGATGCAGAGCCCCTAGTAGATTTAGAGGGGCCCGCTGACATTAACACCCACATAATCTGGCTTAATCAAGTGTCAACTGTTAGGTCTACCAGGGAGAACAAGTTGAGGGTCAAGTATTATATTCCCGCGAATTATATAATTCGTTTTCCTGGACCTTCGGATCGTATGCATAAGCCACCAATAGGCTTTCGTACATTTCACCATGCACACCTTACTTTGGGAGTTAGGTTCCCCCTCCACTCGTGTATTAATGACATTTTGTTAAATTACGGATTGACTCCAACACAACTTTTGCCCAACTCATATAGGCATATAGTTCTCTTTATAGTTTTAATGACCGGTTATGGGCATCCGGCTAGCTTAGCTAATTTTCATAGAATGTTTTTTCTTAACCGTTGTAAGATTGCAACCCAGCGCGGTTTCTTTTATTTTTCACCCCGTCAAGATGCCATTTTCAAACCCGCAATCAATGCTTCATACTCTGCTTTGTATTCGTGACATCGAAGTTTAGTTTTATTGCAAACTCCAAGTCGTTTCCTTCAGGAGAACGAAACCATACTCCGACTCCTCCTCGTCTCGTCATCAATGATCCATCTACGTGTAACGACCAAGGGAGCGTATCTAAAGATGAAATTGAGGCCACCACATCGGGGTTTACCATCATCTCCACCAGAAAATCTGCCATCACTTGGGCTTTGGTCGAAGTACGACTCTTGTATTCAATACTAAACTCGCCTAACTCGACGGCCCATTTTATAAGTCTCCCCGACACATTAGGTTTTGAAAGTACTTGCTTCAAAGGTTGATCTGTTAGTACAATTATATGATGAGACTGAAAATACGGCCTGAGCTTCCTAGCTGTAGTCATTAGCGCAAGTGCCCATTTTTCAATTTCTAAATAATTTAACTCAGCCCCTTGTATCAACTTGCTAACATAATACACAGGACGATTGTTGGTCCCAAGTGGCATACGAAAGGGTCTAGAAGGGGGGGTTGAATAGACCCTGAAGTCTTTTTCGACTTCAAAAGATTTCGTATTAAAATGGTTTTTGGATGCTTGAAATAGAAGACGCTTGAAGTGTCTAACGCTTGACTTAAGCGTTCACACAAAATATAGGCGCTTTGGCGAAGCGTCTGATGAATACTATTTTTAGAAAGTTAACTTAGACTTCAAGATTTGAATACTTTAACCAAGTAGATTTAAGCGTTCAGTTCTTTAATCAGTGTTAGCACAGCAGAATAATTTTCGGATTCTTCTCTTTGAAAGCTTTAGCATCACAAGAAGTTTCTTAGTTGCTTAGCTTTTGATTGTGTTTTACTTATGCAATGATATGATAGATGATGGAATTGACTGAAAAGTAAATGACACAAAGTTTGTAAGGTTCGTTGGGTGATGTAATCCCAACTACGTCCTTCTTCTCCTTTGCACTCGGAGGCAATCCACTAAAATAATTCTCAAAGAATCACACAGAATCTTCTACAAATTTGGGAGAGATGGATGTCGATGACTTGAGCTCCTTGATCACACAGATTTCTGCTCCAAATCACTTCAATCCCCTTGCTTCTTTCACCCAGAAATAATGCAAGTATCCAACTTCGACTTCACACAGATCGCGAGGCTTGGATGGAGTTTTCAAAAACGGTTTGTTTGATTTTGATGAAGTTCAAACAACTTGGGAATATCTCAGTAGGAAAGTGGTTTCTTCGAAAAGAATATTTGAGATATTTGTTGACTGTCTCAGGATTTGAAGAAAAGCAAGTGGAATGTTTTTCTTGAATATTCTGGCTTTTCTGAGAATTTAAGGAATGAGACTTCAATGCAACAACAATTCGACTTGAAGATTAAAATGTTCTTGCTATTTGGCTTGTTGTTGAAGTCATATTTATAGGCATTTTTTGAGAAAGTGTCCGTTTGACACATGCACAGGCGCGTTTCTCTCACTTCCGCGAGTGAACAACTTTTGTCCTTTTTCCTGAAAATCTGCTACACAAAAGTTGGTGCTGCAGTCTGAGATAGTTGACAGTCCAATATGGTGGCTTCTCCGTACGTCTGAAAGTGCTTATCACATTTAATGCTCTTATCAGCATTTAATGCATTTGAATTAAATACTCGTTGGTACTTAATGCTTTGAGAATATTTGCATTAAACTCCTTCTGGACTTGGAAATAAATTCAGGTGAAATCACGTCTGTCCCATAAGGTAACGCTTGATATAGCTGGTCAATTGAACGCTTGGAGACTGTATCTTCTTTCAGAGATCAGGCGCTTGAGTCTTTGAACTTTACCGCTGATAAACTCACTCAGAAATTATCAGACGCTCAGCTTAAGACTACGTTGCCTAACAATCTAAAATAAAATAAAGCAAAGTCTAATAAGCCTATTACAAATCTTACGCTTCAAAGCTTATACAAATTTTTCTACCAAAATAAAACTTACATATTTTTTGGGTCTAACAAAAAATCTTAATTGTCATCATCAAAACTTCTAACATGAAATTCCTAACAATTTTCCCCTTTTTGATGATGGCAATACTTACTCTTTTATAGTTCAGGAGTTAGACAGCCAAAAGTAAAAGTTAGCTTTGATTAGATAACGTTAGTTAAAGTTAGTTACGCTTCAACGAGATGTTTCAGCTAAAAACAATGCATTTTTACAACTGAACAAGTAAAGATGTAAAAGACAAGAATATAGATAATGTAAAATCAGAAAGTTTTAACGTCTTGGTCTGACTTTGTATCGCTTGGGCATTTCAGCTTGGATAGCTTCAGTCAGATTGTCTTCCAAGGTCATCATTGCTTCATGATCTTTGTTGATTATGAGCTTATTTTCTTCTTGTTGTCTCTTTTTAAAGGCAGTAAAATGATTGTCCCAGTCAGTTGGGTCAATACCAATATACCTTAGGCACATTCGAAAAGCTTGGATAAAGTCAGTCATTTTCCTCTCTTCAGCTAAGATTTTTAGATCTGTAGGTTCTGGAATGGACGTTCTTTGAAGAGGGATGTCAAACTGTTTAAGCAGTGCTCTTGTAGATATTGGTAGATTTGGATATAACGCTCTTGGAGCTTCTCTTAGTGTACTACTGGGCGCTCCAGATGTACTTTGTTTCAGAGCAGTTATCCAGGATGGAAGACTAAGCGCAGAATGAGAAGGAAGCACTTGACGCTTAGGAGACGGAGGCTCTTTAGCTCTTGAACTAGACTCTTTCCTCTTTTCTCCTTTCTTCTTCTTTTCCCCCTTATTGCCATCATCAGATTTTAAGAAATGGTCTGTGAGTACACTGTTAGGATCGTTATGCCCCCACAAGCGATGCCGGCGCAACGGAAGAAATAAAATATACAAAGCACATATATATCGGCATCCCAAGCTAGGGGTCAAAGTAATGCACAACAAAAACTAATACTAGTAAAGGGGTTTTAAACCGATTACAATATTTGGGGTTTTATTAAAGTGAGGGTGTAAAACCACAACACAAGGAAAACCACACCAAAAAACTTTGGCTCTAATTTTCGAATCCTCACCTCAACATGGAGGGGTTCGAATCAAACCACCATAAGCTCCTAAAGAAAGAAGTCTCTACAAGGACACACCTCAAGTAAGTTCATACCTTAAGCAAAAGATTGGCTAGATATATGCTCTAAGGAAATGGAGTCTATGTAGTGAAAGGTGGAAGACAAGAAGAGTTACTAGAAGAAATATCTATAGAAGATAATCTTCTATAACTAATCTTCAAGAAGAAGTTCTATGGAAGAAAGTCTTCAAGAATCATAAGAGAAGCTAGAAGAAAATTCTAGAGAGGAAGTACTAAGCTCAAAGCTTTCTTTCCTATTAGTTTTCATCAAGTTTTAAATGAGAATAAGAACACCTCCTTTTATAGCCACCAATTTTCGGCCATATGGTGTTAGGTGGAGTAGAAGACTTATTTTTCTTCACCTACCAACTCATTCTCACCTACCATTCCATTCTCAACTACCACCACATGTGTAAGAGAATATTTTTCATTTTCTTCTTCATTTAAAAAACATTACAAGTCAAACTTTGACTAGCTTTGAATTTCACTCTTGTGACTTCATTTAATTAAGTCCAACTTAATTTAAAATGACTCCCAAGTCTTCCAAGACTTGTTAATTAAATAATCTTCATGATTAATTAATAGTAAAATTAGTAGCTTAAATAAATTCCCGGATAATAATAATTTTCGTTAATGATTAATCTCCAAGATTAATTAATAGAAAAATTATTTTCCCAAGCCTACTAATTAAAATGTCTTCCACTTAATCAATTAATCTCATTAATCAATTTCACTTTAATCCTAAATCGGATTAATATTCACATAGTAATTGAACTTTCTTGAGTAAGTGTGTAACCCCATTGTAGGTTCGTTCATGTACTAGTAGTAGGAACACAACCCCTTTGTGCCTTTGCAATTTTCATTGCTAGATTTAATTACTCCAAGTATTTTAATCCGACCAAAAATTAATTACCGATTAATTCATGGTTCCTACAAATCAAGGTTAGTACTAGCCACGCGCCAAGAAGACCTAGCCATGAACGATTATTAGGTGACCTTTCCGCATTACGATTTTCGCATAAGTAAAATCTTTCCATCAAATATCCCGATCGAATCTAGGACTTGGATGTCAGTCGAAATCCCAGTAACTCAATTTTATGTATATCGATCTAAGTGACATTGACCAATTTATCAATCGAGCGAGGAAACACTGCGCCTCCTTATTGATACTACTCCGGCCGGAGGTTCCCATGGTCAATACACTGTGAAGTACATAGGATATGCGCCGATGCTAACGATCAGTGACGGATTCTCTCTTGGCACTCACGCGCCTCCGTATATAACCAGACTAGACCCAATATGCCCCACTTTATGACTCACCTGGAATCGTGTGACAAATCTAAGTACAGTGGGCGATGCACGAGACGACCAACGGTGCCTCAAGTCATGAGGACCAATCTTATGCCTACGTAACCGAGGAGATTCCAAATTCGACATTTACTCCAATATGGAATCTCGGCGGGGTTGTACAGTTTACTCGATCCCAACGAGAACCCACATACATGCACTGATGTACACCGTATCAATATCCATGGAATAGGATACACTCTCCAAGAGTGTGCATTGTACGTGCAAGTCTTTACGAGTCATTGATATCCCTATCTCAATGATTCTATGACTTGGAACATCTTTAAGACCACAACTTTAGAGACGTATTCCATGATTGGCATCCCCGATACCAAACACATCTCAAAGCTTAATAGTGATCTAAGGGACTTAATCTAATTGCATATAATGATAAGATAAAGAAGAATATGCCTTTTATTAAATAACTTGACAATATACAATATAAGACTGTTTAAAGAGTCAGCTACTACACCCAACAAATGGCACATCGGGCACCTAACTCTTTCAATCTCCCACTTGCCCTAGAGCCAATTGCCCATGTATTTCAGGCCCATCTTCTCAAGATGTCCCTCCAATACTCTTTGGCCCAAGGGTTTGGTAAAGGGGTCTGCTATATTATTTGCCGAGCCCACACGTTCCACTTGAACGCTTCGGATGACTTAGCAGGCGCTTCTTCAAGCGTTGACTCAGGTTGACGAAAGTCATCGAATTGGAAGTTCCAGCTTGCTAACTCGGCATAATAAGTGGATGCAGAGTCCAAGAGTTCAGTGAGTCTGGTTCGGGGAACACAAGTACTAGAGATGAATGTGCGAAGAGGACTATCAATGGCCCTGATGTGCATTGGACCAATGATATCAAGCACATGATTTGGAAAGACTTTGGACGGCGCTTGAGCAATTGAGAAGAGTGAGTCTGGACAGTAGTGTCTGGAAAATCCAATCAAGCAGTCAGAGGGAAGAGACGTAGGACGCCGATGTTCAGGTACACAATCAGTATAGTACTCTTCAAGATATGTATAAATCACTTGAGCCAGCTTTTGATTCCTTTCAAGCAGGGAGAGGACAAACTCATAGTGATCGAGTACCTCACTGCGGATTGAAGGAAACAGTGGATATCCTTTGAATGTACTGATTACTGAGCCGTTTCAAGGTCTGAGATTGGCAGTGAAGATCTTATCGAAAAGAGAGACAGGAGTTAAAATCTTCACCATCAGATTGAAATTTTCTTCACAGTGGCTTGGAGCAAAATTCAAGCACAATACACCAGATGTACCACTGGAAGAGGCTTGATCGTTGAACAGAAGAGAATTAGAGGATAATCTGTGAAGCTCTTGACGAAGACACTGTTCAATTTGATGTCTAACAATTGGGAGCTTGAGAACAGGTCTGACTCTCTGTTGACGCTGCTTGAGGCATTACTTGGCGAACTGACGCTTCTTGTCATGCATGCCTATGCCAAAAAGATGGGGAGCTTGGACTAACTCTGAGAAAGTATATTTATGTCCCATATACGCTTCAACCCAGTTGACTTCATTTATGCAGTAGTCTGTGCCAGCAGTCACCATAGCGCGAATGCCTTCAAGATGAATGTCTCTGATAGCTTCAAAGCGGTGTCTATCAGGCTGATAGTTTGCATTCCAGACGCTATCAAAATATGCATCAGCTTCAGTCTGAAGCAAGTCTGTCAACGATTCAAGACGCTCACCGGCATGAACAACTTTATTCTTCCACAGACGTATTGGATGGACCGACGTAAGATTTTCAGGGCTATGAGCAGTCTGAGGGAAATGTGTGTAGCCTTCTCTATTCAATACTGACTCTGAAGGATTGAGAAATCTAGGACGTATAGGCTCATATACACGAATGTTGTAATCCCTTAAAGCGAACCCGATTGGCTTGCTATGCCCATAATCCAGATAGTATGCCAAATCCACGTCACATCTAGGAGTTCTGCCTCCTTGTCTGTCTTGTTGAAGAATGAGAGAAGACAGTATTTGGCGAGGAGTCTTTCCCAGTTGAACTGCCAAATAGTACTTCCAATCTATCTCTGTTAGAGCAACATTGAATATGGTGGCTTTGATTTGACTGTCAAAATCAATCAGTCGGGCAACATCAGTCTCTGCAGCAATATATCTCTCTTCATTGTATCCTGTAGAAATGAAATCTTCTTCGAGCGCTGGGGCATGAAGTTAATTGAATGATCAATTGTCTTCAGCGGATCGAGTTGGAAAAAGTGACGAGGAACTGGAACGTCTTCAACATCGCTCTGACCTTCTGAGCGTGCCTCTGTTATAGCAGCAGGTTACTCAGCTTCAATTGCATCAACTTCTGCGGCAACATCTTTAGCGATAGTAACGACTTCGGTCAAATCAACATCCAAGAGGATATCTGTGGACGCTTCAGCAATAGCTGGTACTATAGCTGAAATACAAGAGCTATCCTCTATAAGAGCAGGATCTTCTACAGATGTAGGAATAGAAATGCTGTGGGAAGAAATAAACTTACCCTGAGAGCTAGTCTCAACAGCAATTCTTTAAGTGCTTGGCTCGACAGCGACTTGAGCGCTTGGCTCATCAGTCTCAGGCTCTTTAGGATCAACTCGACGCTTGCGAGTCCTGGAACGCTTGAAGATTTTCTTTATGTTAACTCCTTCAACGAGTTCAGACGGTGGAGCGGGAGGATCAGCAGCTGGTTCTGCAAAGTCTATTTGTTTGATGATCCCTTCCAGCTTCCTTCTTTTGAGAGGTAGCTTGTCCTCGCCATCCTCATCGGTTGCCTCACCAACCTTTTGAGAGGAGGCGGCAAATTGAACTTTTGACTTTCTGGGAGCTTTCTTCTTTGTTGCAGGTGGACGCTTCATAGCTTCTTTTAGCACTGGATGCTCCGCTTCTTTATCGGACGCTTGACGTACTTCCAGACGCTCAGATAGTGGTTTAGCCGCACCACCAATTTTTGGAGGATTGAACAGATTGTTCAGAATCCTTTTTCCCAACAACTTGGACTTATTCAACGGAAGTCCAAACGAGTATACACATTTCGATTTGTACAATAGGTCGCTTAGAACGAGTCCATAAGGCTTATTCGAAGTGCTTAGACTATCCCAAAACCTTCCAAAGATGTACTCACTCCAGTTGATTTTGATGTTGAGGAGTATAGCAGTCATCATCTGAAATTGTACAGGGTTAACCTAATCAAAGGTTCCCACTCGGCATTCTATGATCTTGCTGCAAAAATCAGCCAATAGCCGGTATTTGGACACCAGGTCTTTCTTTTCGAAGTATTGAGTGTAGGGCACATCGTCGTACGCACTCATGGTTGTCCATGCTTCCTTGATCTGTTTCAATGTAACGCAATCCAATGCCTCACCCTCATTTGGAAGATTGAAGTTCTAGGCAATAGTGGAAGCAGATAAGAGAAATTTCTTTGGAGACTCCTTCTTGGATAGAGAGATGAGACAAGAAATAGACTTCTTGTCCTCTGAAAGTGTAGCCGTCTTCCAAAAGGTATCAACTTCAGTTGGAAACATGTAAGAGTATTGGGTCAAGAATGGTTTGAGCCTAGCTTTGACGACCATGTCCATCATGTCCGTCAGGTTGATCTGAGGTTGTTCATAGAGAAATTTCCAGTCGACAACAAGGCCTTCAGTCACCTTAATGGTAAGTTCAGCAGAAGTAGACGATGATTTCTTTGGTGCCATTTTTGTGAAAGAGATGAACTGAGATTTTTCTTTTGCTTTGAGAGAGAGACTAAGTTTTGCAGATATGTTTTGAGTAAAAGTGAATTGTCATTCTGCAGAATTTGAGTTTTAAATGATACAGTGAAGAAGTTTTGAAACTTGTGTTTTCTAGTCTCTGTAGGATTTAGACACGTGTATCAATTGTTGAATCTCAGCCATAAATTCATTAACTGCGGACGCGAGTTTTGTGTAATAGAGAGAAGTTACATTTGGTAATTCTCAGATATAAAGATTTGACATCCGAGTTAAAAAAAAAATTTTAAAAAAAAACGTTTGGCATTTTCAAAGTGTAACGCACGCGCTCGTTTGTACACTGACACATACACAAACATGTGCTATCTCTGAACCATCATTTTGAAAAGAAACTTTTGATTACCCGCCAGTTTGATGTGATAGAAGCGTGCGAGTAGAGTACAAAATACACTGTTGAGTCTACCCACTACTTCGAAAGAAGCTTGAAAACTTTATGCATGGCTTGTAAAGAAAATTATATTTTTATATTAAGAGTTGATTGGACTTGATTCAACGCTTAACTGATACTATTGGTTGGTATTCATTATTCATTATAACTGTTGTAATATAAACGCTTAAAGTCAAAGTCCTTTCTATGTTTGAGCGTCCAATACTTTATGCAAAGATAATACTGAGCGTTAATGATCATGCATCTGAAAATTTTGATCATTGACGCTTACAGGTATGTTCAAGTACAATTTTAAGGTTCCCCCTAAATTTGATAACTTGTACCAATTTTTGTTTTTCAAAGAAGGTTGTTAGACATAAATCAAGTGGATTCCCCTTAAGTTTCATGTCTAATAAAGTATGATGCTTGATGATTAAGCGTTTAAATCAATCATACCTAGTTCACTTCTCAAAGTGAGAAAACGTTGTTCATTGAGTGCTTTGGTAAAGATATCTGCCAATTGTTTGTCAGTTCCAATGAAGTGCATGGAGATATCTTTCTTTTGAACATGGTCACGAAGAAAATGGTATCTAATGTCAATGTGTTTGGTTCTGGAATGAAGAACAAGGTTTTGAGTCATGGTTAGAGCGCTTTGGTTATCACAATGAATGGGGGTTGGACCTAAGATTATTCCGTAATCTCTGAGTTGTTGCCTCATCCATAGAACTTGTGCACAACAACTTCCTGCAGCTACATACTCAGCTTCGGCTGTAAAGGTAGCTATGGATTGTTGTTTCTTGCTATGCCATGAAACTAACCTATCACCTAGGAATTGACAAGTACCACTAGTGCTTTTACGATCTATTTTGCAACCTGCAAAATCTGCATCTGAGTAACCGATTAGTTCAAAAGGAGAATCCCTAGGATACCATAAGCCCACATTTTGTGTGCCTTTTAGGTATTTAAGGATCTTCTTGGCAGCAATTAAGTGTGACTCTTTAGGATCAACTTGAAATCGTGCACACATGCATACCGACGAAAACATAATATCAGGTCTACTGGCAGTGAGATGAAGAAGTGATCCAATGATACCTCTATAATTAGTGATATCAACTTTCTTTCCACTTTCATCTTTATCTAACTTAAGCGTTTGGCTCATTGGAATTTTTGAATATGATGCATTTTCCATACCAAATTTCTTAATCATATCTCGTGTATATTTAGCTTGGTTAATAAATATGTCATTGGGGAGTTGTTTAACTTGTAGTCCTAAGAAGAAAGTTAATTCACCCATCATGCTCATTTCAAATTGTTCTTGCATCATTTTTGAAAATTTCTCACACAGACGCTTGTTAGTAGAACTAAATATAATATCATCAACGTAAATTTGAACTAAGAGAATATCTTCGTTATTGATAATTTTAAATAACGTTGTGTCAACACTGTCTTTTGAAAAGTTTTTACCAATAAGAAAGATAGAGAGAGTGTCATACCATGCTCGGGGTGCTTGCTTAAGCCCATAAAGTGCTTTTTCTAGCTTATAAACCATACCCTTACCATGATTGTTGATGAATCCTGGTGGTTGCTCCACATATACTTCTTCTTGGAGTTTACTATTCAGGAAGGCACTCTTTACGTCCATTTGATATACTGTAAACTTGTTAAACGCTGCATACGCTAGAAACATGCGGATTGCTTCAAGACGAGCGACAGGAGCGTATGTCTCATCAAAGTCAATACCCTCCTCTTGGCAATATCTTTGAGCTACGAGTCTGGCCTTATTTCTTACAACAATGCCGTTCTCATCCATCTTGTTTCTATATACCCATCTAGTTCCAATAACTCCTTGGTGAGTTGGTCTTGGTACTAGCATCCAAACCTTATTTCGTTCGAACTGATTGAGCTCTCTTGCATAGCTTCAGTCCAACTTGGGTCACTTACCGCTTCATCCACTTTCTTAGGTTCCATTTGAGATAGAAAGCTTGCGAACATGGCCTGATTGAATGTAGCGGCTCTAGTTCTAACTGGTGCTTCAATATCTCCAATAATTTGCTCAGGTGGATGGTCACGCAGCCATAGTCTATCTGGTTGGAAGGGATTAAGAGCTTGAACAGGCGCTTGAGAATCATACGCTTGACCACCCTCTTGTGTAGGCGCTTCAAGTTCACAATTCCTTATTTGCTCTTGATGATCGCTCTCTTCATGATCATCAGCATTTCTTATATTATAATTTAGAGTAATCTCACGAGTATTCTTAGGAGGTGGCACTGAGATCTCATCATCGTCGTGAGTATCTTCATCAATAGTAATCTTAGACGCTTGATGACATAGATATTCAACTCCTACAACATTTAAATTAACCTTACTCGGCTCTTGGTTGGCATCATAAAAAACAACATGAATAGATTCCTCAACCTTCGATTTGATCTTATTGAGAATGCGAAAAGTCTTTCCATTTTTGGCGTAGCCTAGAAATATTCCCTCATCCGCTTTAGGATCAAAAGTCTTTAGGCTTTAGGATCCATTATTGTGGATAAAACATTTAAAACCAAAGACGTGAAAGTATGAAACATTTGGCTTACGTCCCTTCCACAATTCATATGGAGTTTTTCCATGCTGTTTGTTGATCATGCAGCGGTTTTGAGTGTAACAGGCAGTGTTGATCATGCAAGCTTGGATTCTGCTAACATAGTCCTAGCGGCTTCCTTAAGCGTTCGGTTCCGACGCTCAGCAACACCATTTTTTTGGGGAGTTCTGGGAGCTGAATACTCATGGTGTATTCCATTTTCTGCACAAAACTTCTCAACAACCTTGTTAGTAAACTCAGTACCGTGATCGCTTCTTATTCTAGCAACCTTAAGATTTTTCAATGTTTGAAGTTGCCGAATAAGCGTTGTTAACTTGTCACATGTTTCATCTTTGGATGAAAGAAATCCCAACCAAGTAAATCTAGAGAAATCGTCTACTATCATCAAAGTATACTTTTTACCGCTTACACTGATCGTTTGAACAGGTCCAAACATATCCATGTGAATTAGTTCAAGTATTCTAGAAGTAGATAGATAAGGTTTTCTCTTGAACGATGACTTAACTTGTTTACCCATTTGACAAGCGTCACAAAGGCGATCCTTGTGAAATGGTCCATTTGGTAATCCCTCTACAAGATTTTGACTTAAAAGCTGAGGGTTTGTCTTAAAGTTGAGGTGATTCATTTTTTATGCCATAACCAACCCATTTTAGATTCATTTTTAGCAACAAAACATGTTGGGTTGTTATCAAGTGTTGAACCTCAATCTACTAAATATACGTTGTTAGTTCCTTTTCCTTTCAATTTGGTAGACTTAGTCTTAGCGTCGTTTATATAGCAATAGTCACTTGAGAATATGACTTCAAAGCCTTTATCACAGAATTGACTTATGCTTAATAAATTATGCTTCAGGCCCTCAACAAAATAAACATCATTTATCATGATGTTCCCCCTATGCACAGTACCTATACCTTTGGTTTTACCTTTGGAGTTGCCACCAAATACAACCTGAGGACCATTGGCAGCTTGATAGTTGATCAGAAGATCTTTGGAACTTGTCATGTGCCTTGACGATCCACTATCAAAGTACCACACAGATGTATCGGCTTTAGCTCTAGATACCTGCAATCAAAAAGGGAAGTTCTATTTCTGTTTAGGTACCCATTGTTGCTTGGGTCCTTCAACATTAGTATCCTTGTTAGTTTGAATTAGAACTTTAGGAACCCATATTTGCCTCGTCTTCATTGTAGGAATACTGGCCTTTTTGGGTTTCACATTGTGATGTGTGTGCTTTTTGGATGTATAATAATATCCACGATTATAATAATAGTCATAATCATAGTCATAATCATAATCATCATAGTATTGATAATATGATCTTGACTGTCTTGGATATTGACGCTGGTATTTCCTTGGCACTGGCTTGGGTTGCACTTTTGGTGCTGGACGCTTAGCGCTTGATTCACAGTTGTCAGTCTTATCTTTAGCCTTTTGAGCGTTTGGATAAACCCGTCTTTGTGAATCATTTGCCTTAGCCTTACCCTTGCCTGAGTTAGTTTTGACTTTCTCATTTGGCCTCTTACCATTGTCACTAGGTTCATTTTGTGTTTGACCCTGTGAACCTTTTTCAACAAAGATAACACCCTTTCCTTTGTTGTTTGCCGTAACGTCAAATTTATTTGGTTGTTTATCGAGTTTATCGCATCCTAAACCGGTCTTCTCACCAAATAATCTGGTTACTTCAGTCACATTATCTAGCTGTCTAGAAGCTTTTGATAATGATGAGATGAGCTGCTCTGATTTAGAAAGTCTAGCGATCAAATCAGCTTCTCTCTTGACTATTATATCAAGATCACCTTTCAATTGAATGACTTCACTCTCAAGCGATTGATTCTTCTCAATGCACTATTGCTGAACTCGCAACTCTGCTCTGAGCGTTACTTTATCTCTTGTGAGTGATGAGATAATAGCGAGATCATTTTGATATATTTTGGCAGTTTCTTGACATTCATTGTAGTATTCTTTGACTTTGTCAAGTAATTCATCGTAAGAAAGAGGAATTGATAATTCATTGATTACCTCAGGAGATGCTTCATCATCTCTAGCCATGAGACATATGAGCGCTGAATCATCTAATGGCTCATCATCATCACTACTTTCTTCTGATGATTCTAAATCTTCAGGTGCAGATGCTGGTTCTGATTCTGCTAGCAAGCTTTGTTGACGAAGGTTGCTCCTGAATTGGTTTCTATCCAAGTAATCCTGCCTTGAGGGCTTGGATACGTTTGGATAAGGGCAATTTACCTGGTAGTGCCCTGGTTTTTTGCAATTATAACAAAGATTAGTTTTCATCTTTTGTTCATTTGTTAACCTTGCAATGTGTGGTTTTGAGACCACTGGAGCTGGGAGACTTTGAGTAGACGCTTGGTATTGAGCAGGCGCTTGGAGTGAAGGAACAGAATACTGAGGCGCTTAAAACTGTTGTTGCACAGGAGAAGACGCTTGATATGAACTTTGTCCTTGATTATTGAAACCTTTTCCTTTCTTTTGATATCTCAAGAACTTCCTGAATCTATTTAGCAATGCCAACTCTTCTTCCTCATTGATATCTGAATTCTTTCCTTTGTTACCCGATTTACCTTTGATTGATGCAATGAGCTCTCCAGATTCAATCACTGGATTACTCACAATATCACTAGCAGAGTTCAACTCGAACTCAAATCCTTTTAGCTCTGAAAAGGCGTCTTCTGGAGTTAGGAGATCCAGCATATTTGATTATCTCATGGCGGTTGTCTTCATCAAGAATTTACTTGGTAAACTTCTAAAGATTTTAACCACCATTTCTCGGTTCTGTAAGTCCATTCCCAACGATGTAAGTTCTGTAACTAGAGCTGTAAATCTTATATCCAATTGCTCTAACGTTTCATTGGGTAGCATCTTAAATCCGTTAAACTTTTCTTTGGCAATGGAAAGTTTGTTTTCTTTGATTTGGGCTGAACCACCACAAATCGTAGCCAACTTATCCCATATTTATTTAGTAGTTTTGCAAGATTTGATCTTGTGAAATAAGTTGTCATTATCACCAATAGCCGTATATAGAGCGTTACGACCAACATTGTCCAAATTGGCTCTTCGACGCTCATCTGGAGTCCATTCTTGTTTTGGTTTCTCAACGTAACCATCGAGAGTTTCTTCCGTGGCTCCAGGCGCTCTTATGATAACTTTGTATATTTTGATTGGCCCATCTAAAATAATATCACACATGTCATCATCACATGAACAGAGATATGTAAATGCTTTGACCTTCCATGTGTCAAAATTTGATTCAGTCAGTTTGGGAACTTTAGCGAATGCCATATCGAAAATTTTAAAAGCAACTAGATTTTGAAAGAAAAAGATCTAAACAAGCAATTACACTTGGAAATTTTAAAATTTCAATTTTAACCGCTCTGATACCACTTGTTGGTCCCAAGTGGCATACGAAAGGGTCTAGAAGGGGGAGTTGAATAGACCCTGAAGTCTTTTTCGACTTCAAAAGATTTCGTATTAAAATGGTTTTTGGACGCTTGAAATAGTAGACGCTTGAAGTGTCTAACGCTTGACTTAAGCGTTCACTTAAAATATAGGCGCTTTGGCGAAGAGTCTGATGAAGACTGTTTTTAGAAAGTTAACTTAGACTTCAAGATTTGAATACTTTAACCAAGTGGATTTAAGCGTTCAGTTCTTTAATCAGTGTTAGCACAACGGAATAATTTTTGGAGTCTTCTCTTTGAAAGCTTTAGCGTCACAAGAAGTTTCTTAGTTGCTTAGCTTTTGATTGTGTTTTACTTATGCAATGATATGATAGATGAAGGAATTGACTGAAAAGTAAATGACACAAAGTTTGTAAGGTTCGTTAGGTGATGTAATCCCAACTACGTCTGTTAGGAATCTCATGTTAGATGTTTTGATGATGACAAGATAGGATTTCATGTTAGACCCCAAAAGAATGTAAGTTTACACTTTCATAGAATATATGTATAAGCGTTTGAAAGTTTGTTAGTTTGTTTGGCTTGTAATTTTTATCTTTGTAGATTTTAGACTAAGTGATAGATACTATGTCGCTAATAGAATTCTAGGTGAGTCTATTAGAGATGAAGTTGAAGATCAGTGTCTGAAGTCAGAAGAAGATGAAGATTTGTCTTAAGCGTTCGTCAAGCGCTTAAGAGTCTATTTCAGGAGTTATGAATCAAGCGTTCAAGAGAATGTTCTTAGCACCCAGCTAACGCTAAAGGACTATCCAAGGAGTGTTGATTCAAGCGCTACTATTCAAGTGACTGATCTCAGCGACTGATATCAGCGACTCAAGAGCTCAGCAACTCAAGCGCTCAACGACTCAAGTCAGCTACTCAAGCGTCCAGCTTTCAGATTCACCTGAAATATATCCTCAAGTTGTCAACGGTTATTTATTTCCAATGGAAATAAATTCAAAATGCATTAAATGCAAACAAGACAGTATGACTTGTGGACAAGCCACCTTTGTTGACTAGACTATCAGCTTTTCAACCTGCTCCTGTCCAATAGGAATCAGCAGAAATTAAGGAATGTCAGAAAAGGGACTATTTGAAGCTCCGCGTGAGGTACACGGGCCTGAATTGTGTCCAACGGACAATTTCCAAGAAACCTTATAAATAGTTCCCCTCAGCAAAATTCAAAGAGAGAGAAAGTGTAAAGAGCCAAAACTTTGCTGAAATAATTTGAGAGAAAAAGCTTCCAAACTCCATAGCCAATTGGAACTCAAGAAAGTTAATTCTTTCAACAAGCAGTATTTTTGTGTAAGAGAAGCTTGTTAAAGAAGATTTTTCTTGAAGCTCCAATATCCTTTAAAGCTTCTCAAATACATTCCAGACAGTCACCCGATATCTCAAACATCTTCCAAGAAGAACCCTAAACTATTATTGAGATATCCCAAGTAGTTTGAACTACCCAACATCAAACAAACATGTTACAATAAACCCTCAACACCTTTCATCTGAGGGAGAAAGATTGTTGACTTTCACAAGCAGTATTTTTGAGTAAGACAAGCTTGTTGAAGAAGGTGTTTATTGGAGCTGAAGTCTGTGTCATCAAGGAGCTCAAGGCCATCTTGGAGAAGATCTTTATTGGAGCTGAAATCTGTGTGATCAAGGAGCTCGAGATCGTCTTTCCAGAAGTAGAGGATTGAAGTGGCTTGTAGCAGAAATTTGTGTGACCAAGGAGCTCAAGTCATCCACATCCATCTCTTCCTATTTCCCTATTTTGTAGAAGTCTCTGTGTGACTCTTCGAGAATCAATTTAGTGGATTGCCTCCGAGTGCAAAGGAGAAGAAGGACGTAGCTGGGATTACACCACCCAGTGAACCTTACATATATCTTGTGTCTCTTTACTGTTTTAATACTTTGCTCTACATTTGCATATTATCTTGAAAAAGGCTTTAAAACAGTTAAGCGACTATCTTGGTCAAAAAAAGAACGCTAAGCTTCCAAAATAAGCTTCAGCATTTGACAAAGCGTTGAGCACTTCTAAGCGTTCAAAACGATCTAAAAGGAAAGCAACTAAAGAAAAACTTTTGTAACGCTATAACATTTGCAAGAAGAAGACTTTAAAATACTTCCGCTGTGCTAACCCTGATTAAGCGATTGAGACATTACCCTACCTTGGTAATAGTTGAAATCACTAAGTCTAAGTTAACTTTATCAAACCAGTCTTCAAGAAAGCGACTAGTCAAGCACTTACACTTGTAAGCGACTAGTCAAGCGATTACTATCCTTAAGCGTTCAAAAGAGATTTTAATACGAAACTTTTTGAAGTCGAAAAAGACTTCAGGGTCTATTCAACCCCCCACCCCCCTTCTAGACCCTTTCGTATGCCATTGTGGGACCAACAACGTCCTTCTTCTCATTTGCACTCGGAGGCAACCCACTAAAATAATTTTCAAAGAATCACACAGAATCTTCTACAAATTAGGGAGAGATGGATGTCGATGACTTGAGCTCCTTGATCATACAGATTTCTGCTCCAAATCACTTCAATACCCATGCTTCTTTCACCCAGAAATAATGCAAGTATCCAACTTCGACTTCACACAGATCGCGAGGCTTGGATGGAGTTTTCTAAAACGGTTTGTTTGATTTTGATGAAGTTCAAACAACTTGGGAATATCTCAGTAGGAAAGTGGTTTCTTCGAAAAGAATATTTGAGATATTTGTTGACTGTCTCAGGATTTGAAGAAAAGCAAGTGGAATGTTTTTCTTGAATATTCTGGCTTTTCTGAGAATTTAAGGAATAAGACTTCAATGCAACAACAATTTGACTTGATAATTGTTCTCTGTTTAGCTTGTTGTTGAAGTTCTATTTATAGGCATTCTTGGAGAAAGTGTCCTTTTGACACATGCACTGGCGCGTGTCTCTCACTTTCGCGAGTGAACAACTTTTGTCCTTTTTCCTGAAAATCTGCTGCACAAAAGTTGGTGCTGCAGTCTGAGATAGTTGACAGTCCAATAGGGTGGCTTCTCCGTATGTCTGAAAGTGCTTATCACATTTAATGTTCTTATCAGCACTTAATGCATTTGAATTAAATACCCGTTGGTACTTAATGCTTTGAGAATATTTGCATTAAACTCCTTCTGTACTTGGAAATAAATTCAGATGAAATCACTTCTGTCCCATAAGGTAACGCTTGATATAGCAGGTCAATTGAACGCTTGGAGACTGTATCTTCTTTCAGAGATCAGGCGCTTGAGTCTTCGAACTTTACCACTGATAAACTCACTCAGAAATTATCAGACGCTTAGCCTAAGACTACGTTGCCTAACAATCTAAAATAAAATAAAGCAAAGCCTAATAAGCCTATTACAAATCTAACGCTTCAAAGCTTATACAAATTTTTCTACCAAAATAAAACTTACATATTTTTGGGGTCTAACAAAAAATCCTAATTGTCATCATCAAAACTTCTAACATGAAATTCCTAACAACGATGGTCACTTTCGACTTCCCGTACGAGTACAGAACTAAGGGCTACTAGCGAAATTGCTAGGTACAATAACAGTGGTTCTCCCAACATTGGTTTTGTTAATAAAGGTGGAGACGACAAGTAAGTTTTTAAATCCTTAAAGGCATCCTCACACTCGTTTATCCATTCGAAGTGTTTTACATTCCTTAAAATTTTGAAGAAGTGTAGGCCTTTATCTACCGAACGAGAAATGAAACGATTCAAGCTAGCCATTCTTCCTATTAACTTTTGTACATCTTTCACACTCGTTGGGGATTGCATGCTCAAAATTGCTTCAATTTTTTCAGGATTAGCCTCGATTCCTCGTTGGGTGACCATGTAACCTAGAAACTTTCCACCTCGTTCCCCGAAGGTACACTTATTTGGGTTTAACTTCATGTCGTACTCTTTCATGATTGCGAACGACTTCTTGAGATGTGCCAAATGGTCATTCTCGTTCACACTTTTCACAAGCATATCATCCACATAAACTTCCATTGTTTTCCCTATTTCATCTTCAAACATCATATTAACGAGTCGTTGGTAAGTTGCCCCCGAGTTTCTTAACCCGAATGGCATGCCATTGTAACAATAAACTCCTCTCACTGTAACGAATGCAGTCTTCTCTCGATCCTCTTCTGCCATCATTATTTGATTAAAACTTTGGTAAGCATCCATCATGCTCAAAAGAGCACAACCTGTAGTAGAGTCTACAAGTAAGTCTATGCGAGGCAGGGGGTAAGGATCCCGAGGGAAAACTCTATTCAAATCAGTGAAATCAGTACACATTCGCCATTTTCCTCCCAATTTGGGTACAAGGACTACATTAGCGAGCCAATCCGTGAATTGGATCTCGTTTACATATCCTACATCTAGGAGTTTTTTGACTTCTTCTTCAATTACCAAGTCTCTGTCCGGACCAAAATTCCTTCTCTTCTGCCTCGCAGGTCGTGCCTCCGGCTCAACATTGAGTCGATGAACGATAACCGCAGGGTCGATACCTTTGAAGTCCGCAGCTTTCCATGCGAACATATCAGAGTTGTTCCTCAAAAAATTCACCAGCTTCGTTTCTACTGCAGGATCCATCTCTCCTATAATCTGTGTCATTTTGTCCGGGTTTCCTGGTATAAGTTCAATTGATTTGTAGACCATGGGTTCGACTCGTGCAACAACTCGCTTCTGTATTTTTTCCAAACTCTCAATCAGAGTCTTTGCTTCTTCATCTAACACTTCAATTCTGCTAGCTTCGCCCTTTCTCTTCTTTGACGAATTCACCTTTAATAAAGTCGTGTAGCACTGCCGAGCTTCCAGTTGGTTCCCACGCACTTCACCAATACCATTGTTTGTTTTGAACTTCATCTTCAAGTGTGGAGTCGAAACAATAGCTCCAAATGTATTCAACATGGGTCGCCCCACAATCATATTGTATGCAAAGGGTACATCCACAACCAAAAAGGTAATTCGGTTCGTCTTTGACCTCGACCCCACCCCCAACGACACATCTAGCTCAGTTGACCTTTTAGGCATAATTGAAGATCTTGTAAAACCAACCAAGGGAGTACTTACACTTCGCAGCCGAGTTCCATCCAGCTCCATCTTTTTCAAAATGTCCCAAAAGATAATATCTGCAGAACTCCCCGTATCCACCAAAACCTTATGCACCACAAAATTGGCCACGTCCATTGAAATCACCATAGGGTCGTTGTGAGGACCGTGCATTCCATCGTAATCACTGTCATCAAAGCTAATCACTTCGTCCCTCGAACTCGATCCTCCAGTAAGTGAAAGAATTCTTCCAGGTTCGCCACGGTAGTAGCTCGAACGACTCTCCCTCACATATCTTTTCCTTGCGTTAGAGGAGTACCCATTTGTAGGTCCTCCTACTATCATGTGTATCTCTCAACGACTACCTTGTTTGGGTGCCTCCCGCACTTCAACTCTTCTCTCGTTTGTACAAGGATCGCTATTATGGTGATAAACGTCATTATGCTCGTAATTACGAGAATCGTCATTACGGTGATAGTCATTGTTTCGCTCGTGATTACGAGAACCGTCATGACGGTGATAGTTATTGTTTCGCTCGTGATTACGAGAACCGTCATTACGGTGATAGTTATTTCTCTTGTAATTATGAAGACCGTCATTGCGGCGATTGTGATCTTGCTCGTTATAACGAGGGTCGCCTCTTGGGCATTCATTGTTCGGACAATAATTATCGCTTCTGTGATCTTCATTTCTGGGCTGCTCGTAATTACGAGTCTGACAATCCCTTTCAATTGACATTTCATGGGATCGTTCTCGTGAACGACTGCGTGGTTGGTAGTGTTCATTTGTACGAGTGGCCTCTGTGACTCTTACTTCTGCCAAAGTCCGATCAATAAAATCGTTCAACAGCCCAGATTTGATAAGTCGTTCAATTTAATCCTTCAACTGAAAACACTCTTCGGTGTCGTGTCCATGGTCTTTATGGAATTCACAGTATCTATCCATGTTCTTTTTCACACCACTTCTCATTGGCTTGGGTCATTGAATTTGACTCGTTTGTAAGGCAGCAACCAGAATTCTCGTACGAGTCGAGTTCAACGGGGTGTAATGTTCAAATTTTGGTCAACGGGGTCGACCATGATCTCCCCTTGACCCCGTTCCCTCATAACGTTAGATTTCATGCTTTTGTTTACGACCTCGTGGGTCATTCACAGCTTGCAAATTATCCGAGTCTTTCAACTCGTTCATTTCTTCCTCATTAATTTATTTTCCCGCCAATTCCATTAATTCCTCATGGGATCGTGGAGGGCGGAGAGAAAGTGCATCTTTAAAGTTTCCCTTCTTTAAGCCTCTCATTAAAAAGCTTAGCATTAATTCAATATTAAGTTCTGGAAGGTCCATAGCTTCTTGATTGAAGCGGTGTATGAATTCACGCAAAGACTCAGTTGAGCCTTATTTCAGTCCCATGATGACAGATATAGATTTCTTCGTCCTTTTGTTACTAGCAAAATGATTTTCAAACTTATATTTTAATCGTGAGTACGACTCTATGGAATCGGGGGCCAGACTCATGAACCAGTCTTGCGCCCGACTCACAAGAGTCGTGGTAAATATCCTTGCATTAATCGCATCCGATTGTCCCTGCAAAGACGTCAATAACTCGTAAGACGTAATATGGGGTCTCGGATCGCCCGTTCCATCAAATTTTACAAAATCTGGCATCCGGAAGAGACCGTTTGGAACTTCCTTCATGATCTCATCGATAAAAAGAGAATTGTCGGCCATCAGTGTGGGAGCTAGCCTCGTCTGCACTGGATCTGCAACCTTTTCCATCCTCGTATGTCTATCCTCCTCATAATGCACAGCTCGTCGCGGTGCTCCCAGCGACTCCATTGCACGAGTTTTTCCTCTCCCCTCTGCATACTCCTGACGAATGCTCACCACATCATCATCGTCTAACGACTCTCCTTCTTGCTCTCCATCTCGATTTTCCTCCTGACGAAATAAACTTCTTTTTGCGGAAGGATCTACACATGGTTCTCCCACATTCGGAGTACGAGTATGGTATCTCTGCATCTCCTCCTTCGCATACTCCTTCATCCTCCTATCCAGTTCTCCCTTCGTCATCGTTACCACAACATTCGTTCCTTCCTCCATAGACAGATTCGTGTTCCATTCCTCCTCTTCCCGAACCAAACGACTCTTCATGTTGCCAGCCTCAATTCTCATTGCCAACGAGTCTCAGCAACCTCAAAGTAAAGTTCCCACAGACGGAGCCAATTGATTTAACCCAAATTCGGAGACTTAAGTTTCTCAGTCAGGAGTGACTCGACCCGCTCCACAGGTATAATGATGAACGAATCTAGACTCCAAATTTGTAAGTGTAAAGGAACGTACTTCTCAGTTTATACACTCGTTAATAATGAATATACGAGGCTAATTCTGGAGAGAATATTCTAGTGATTCCAACCCCCAATAAATATTATGAGGGGGTATTTATAATGCACACTCTGTACCAATGGTTGTTGGGCATTCATAGGATGCTAACAGGTGACACCAATGAACGGTGGATGACTCGTATTTGTGGGGTCGGGTCAATGAACGACCCAACCTGATACTGTTACTTAGCGCGTACCTAGTCTAGCAAGTCGGTTTTTGGGCCTCTGTTGGGCCTGGGTTCCTTATTCACTTCCTATCGGGCTTTATCCTCTATTTTACTATGTCATTAAGTCCCCACTTCTTCAGTCTGAAGAATTAGGCGTGTAACGACTTGAATCGAAGTATTGTATGAGAATTATATTTAGATACGAAGTATGGTTTCTTTTAATGTTCTGTGAGTGTAAATATTGGTTTTCGCGCGTCTATTTGATATAGGTTCAATTTTTTGGCGGCGCGTTTCCCATTTTTTTAGATTATGCAATAATGACTTTTTTTACTTTTCTTGAGAATGCATAACCTTGCCTTAACTTCGGCCGAGCGATCAGGACAAGTGGATTTGATACATTGTATTAGCGTGTGCTTCCTTTCCTTATAAATAGATAAGGCTTCACTCTCATTTTCACTTTTAGCATTTTAGAATACTCGTCTTTATCATTTCTTCTCCTCTCAGTCGAAGAAAGAGTTATTTACTGTGTGAAGCGTCGTTGTTTACATCTCGTTATGTAGCTCGTCTTAGGTAATCCTTTTCGCCTGTTTGTTAATTATCTTAATATTTTCAAATTATGGAACTTCTTAGTGATAGGAATTTTTTATCTGTTAATAACGAATATTCTGACGCTAATTCAACCTCTGATGTCATGAATTTATTTCAAGAGATCAAGGAATTTAAATCGAATGACGATCTCGCAAAAGTTTTAAATCTTAGCTCGTCGTCAGATGGTCTGTCAGATTCTTTTTTCGAAAATCATTGTGATGATGATAATGACGAGAATAATGATGATGATATTGTTGTAGATAGTAACAATAACGATGAGAATAGTGAAGAACGAGGTATCGATGTAGATGTTGATACTTGATAGTGAGGGTAGCGTAGATTTAATTTCGAATTTATTTATCCATAGGAGAAATTCAGCTAAGTGGGCAACTGTTAGCTCGCCGTTAAACGAGGCAACAATCACTTATATTAGGGTTAGGTATCATATTCCCGATGATTACAAAATTATCATTCCAAATGAAAACGATAGACTTTATCGCCTCCTTCCTCATTATAGATGCTTCCATATTGCTCATCTAATGTCCGGTCTTAGGTTCCCGCTTCTTCATTGTTACATCAAAATTTTAAATCATCTTAAACTTAGCCCTACACAACTATTGCCTAATTCGTATAGACTTATCGCGTCTTTCGTCGTAGTGATGTTAGGGCTTAATCAGCCCATTAACTTCTCCAACTTTTGGAATCTTTATAAGTTATGTCGAGGATCAAAAACTGATGGCATTGGTCTATTCTATGTTTCACCTCGTAGACATCGTAGGTATCTTAATATAACAACCTCATCGTTTGGTGAATGGAATGATAAGTATTTTTTCATAGCAAAACCCAATCTTGAACCTTGGGGTGTAACCCGACTTGGGGACCCACATTTATTCCCGATAATTTCGGGACTTTCTTCAAGACTGTTGATCTAATACAAGAATCGGTCTTTGTACGTTGCGGATTGAGCCATGCTTCTATCCCCGTTTTTTCTAGATCACTTGGTAAGTGAAACTAATTTTGTGTCACTTCGTTTATTTATTTATTTTTCTTTGCTCGTTTGGTAATGGTTAGTTATGGATGATGGTGAAGCTGAGATGCTTGAGGTTGCTCGTACTGCCAAGAAAAAAGGTGATTCTCAAAGTAAGAGTAAAACTCAAGACAAGGGGAAGGCAAAGGTGAAAGTTTTGGCCCGAGGGGGTGCTCGAGGTTTAACTCCTCGTATTGACACCATTTTGCCTCCTAAGGCTCCTATTGGGGGACAAGCTCCCCAAAGTTCAGGGAATACGGTTCAGGGTCAGATCCTCTCTTCACCTCACGGGAACATGGGTGTAATCGAGAATCTCGATGACTTGGCTAATATCGAGGTGGACCCTGGTGTCTCCAAAACTAGGGTTAGTTCAAAGAGAAAGGCTGTGGAGGATGCGAGGAAAGACAGTTCATCCGATTAGCCATCCGCTATCCCAGATGCCAATTATCAGGAATTAGATCAAAATGAATCTCTGTTACTTCGTGACAGGCTAAAATGTGCCAAGAAACGAAGATCCAACGTTAGGGAAGAGGTGGATCCTTCACGTGTTTTGCTCAACCTTGATTGGCGGATTTACAGGGATTCGAGCCTCCACGATCACCCTAAAGGTGCTAATGCTTCCGAGCTTTACCATAGTGTGATCTTACCCCTTGATAAAGCTACATTGATGGACACGCCTCACCCCGAGGTAGAAGATGCTGGAGGATATTGCCTGATGAAGGTGCGCGTGATTATTATCAACTCTTACTTCGTATTGTAATACAAATGGTATTTTTAACTATGTTTCCTTTTCTTAGGAGATGTTGCATATGCATTAGCTTGCTCTATCAAATCCATAAGGAATTGGTAAGAATTTCGATAGTTTCCATTTCTTTTCAGTATCAAATTCATACTGTGAACCTATCCAGTAATTGATAGGTTCAACAGATACAAGTCGAAAGTCGAAACTGGTATAAAAGAAGCTAAGCAAACTCTGATGAAAGTTCGTAAGGAACGAGGCGATGCATTGGCTATCATCAAAGTGGAAAGAGAGAGATATGTTGTTCAGCTCATAGATTTGGAACAAAAGTTGAAAAAATCTGAGGCTAATGCTCAGTCTGCGTATACTGATGGATGGGAGGCAGGCAAGGTGGAGTTTGTTACTTCACCTGAGTACTATAAGTTGATGAAGGAGCAAAGTCTAATAGGGGCTCGTGATTTGTAAACTTCTACATCATTCCGGAAACTCATGATCTCAAAGGTTGCTGATGATATGGTGAATGGCTTCAACGAGGCCATCGACTATCTAATCCAAAAAAAAAAAAAAAAAAACTTCCGGAGGATTTTGAACTTGAAACTCTTGGTTAATTTGCTTTTCAACCGAGACTTCGTCCTTTGGTTTCTATTGCTTCAGCTCGTTAGACGTTCATCAACTACGAAGAGTTTTTATATTTAGCTCAAAGCGATGAGGAAGGGGAAGACGAAGACGAAGATGATGAAAACGAAGAGGATGAGACATAGGATGAAGGTGCCATGAACGAAGAAGCTGCAAACAATGCAGATCAAGGTGATGATGGGAAGGCAGGTGGAAAGTGATGTCACCAAAGTAGTTTCTTCTTATGAAAACAATTCAAGTTTTATTTCGTCTTTTGTCGTTACAAAAATAAATATTGTTTTGTTGGGTTATTATGCATCATATGTGATGCGGATTTGTGAATCATAGTCTTTGAATATCGTTAGGTTATAGGTCATAGTGACCATGTTTTTTGTGGGTTATAGTACCCGAAAACAGTTCGCACTTGATTTTATTTGAATTCATGGTTCTTTTAATTAAGTGTAGCTTCGTATGTTGATTCCAAGCAACAGATCATGCTTGCATATATTTTGTTTGTTTGTCGTTGTTGTATATATCATGGTGCTATTACATTAGTTTCGAAGTGTTGCCTCGTTAATTTAACGTTGTTGTCATTATATATATCGTGACGCTTATACAATATTTGCATTATTTATTCATGCCAATAGTACTCTTGCTTATGGTTTCTTGATTTGTGAATGGGGAGATAAATAGTTCATGGTATAATGAATGTTTAAGCTTGTCTTGTTTTGTGATGTATAGATTGTTCCTGTATATTTTTATGATTACATTTCATAACGCGTATACGATGCATAAATAGTAACCATGAGATAGTTGGTAGTTCATAAACAAGTGAAGTACGAGATCTTATTTAGTAGTGGCATAACTGCCTCGATTGTACACATTTGGCAAAAAGACTAGAAGTCGTAGCTTTGGATACGAAGCTTAAGCATAAAACTTTCTAAGGCTGTGTATGTTCCATGGACGAGGTAGATCATTGCCGTCCAAATCTCATAGTCTATAAGTGCCATGCTTGGTTATCTCTACGACTGTGAAAGGTCCCTCCCAATTTGCATCTAGCTTCCTAACATGTTTCGAGACTTCCACCTTTTTCAGTACCAAATCTCCAACTTGGAAATTTCTCAACTTAAGATTTTTATTATAAGCTCGAGTCATTGCATTCTTTTGCGTGAGGGCATATGCTTTCTCTATTTTTTCGTCGATAACATCCATTTCTAAGCATCGTTCTTCTGTATTTTGCTCGAGGTTTGCAGATTCATCGTATGATGAGACACGATGTGTCATTAGCCCAATCTCTACTGGAATAACAACCTCTTATCCATACACTAAACAAAATAGGGATTCTCCAGTTGAACTTCGTAGTGTAGTTCGATATGACTAAAGAACTCCTGGTAATTCCTTGTCTCAATTCCCCTTTTTTCTTTCGATCCTTGCCTTCAATCCTTGAAATAGGATGTTGTTTCATACTTCGGTCTGCCCATTGGCTTGTGGATTTCCCACAACAGTAAAATGTTGTTGAATTTTCATCTCTTTACACTAATTTGTCACCGTTTTCCCATTAAATTGTGTCCCATCCAATATTAGGACCCGAGGTACTTCGAATCAGAAGATAATGTTCTTCCAAAGAAACTCATTACTTCACCTTCGGTGATCTTTGCAACTGCTTCTGCCTCGATCCACCTCGTGAAATGCTCTACTGCAACAATGATGAATTTGCGTTACCCCGTAGCTGGTGGAAATGGTCCCAATATGTCGATTCCCATTGATCAAACGAGTAAGCAATTTTAACTGGTTCCATCGGAACGGCATGTTAATGAGATAAATTTGAGTGAAGTAACCTTGCTTTAAGATTTTCTAGGCCAAGGTTCGGCCCCCGGAGTGATTCCTACAACTACCTTCATGGATTTCTTGCATCACATATTCCGCTTGGGACGGGGCTAGGCATCGAAGTAACGGTCCTGCCGAAGATCGTTTGTATAACTCATCATCAATAATTGTGAACCTCGTAGATCAATACATTAATCTCCATGCTTCATTTTGATCTTCTGATACCTTTACTGTTTTCAGGTATTGTCGAATCTCGTTTTTCCAAGATTGTTCCTCTCTAAACTCATCATATGGATAGACTCTTCTTCTACTATTTCCGGGCGATCTGCAGTAAGAAGTGTGACTTGTCTACTTTTCACTCCCATGATTAGATTTGCAAATTTTGATAGGGCGTCGGCTCTATGATTCTCTTCACGAGGTACCTAATTCAAGGTTAATTTGTCAGATTGAAAAGATAACACCTTCAATCATGTTGAGTTGATTCGTAATTTTAAACGCATTTTATGGTTATGTTATGTACTATGTTTTTAACTTGATTCAAGGTTAATTTGTCGAAGTAGCCATGAGATTTTTCACTTGTTCCAAGTACTGGCTCATAGTTTTTTTTCGCTCTGTAGGCTCCGCTAACTTTAGCTACGAGTTGTGAGTAAGTGAATGCATTGAGATTCTTGACATTCAGATTTTTATCCATACGCAAGCCTGCGATGAGAGCTTCGTATTCTACTTCATTGTTGGTCACATCGAAATTGAGCTTGATAGCAAAATCATGATCATTTCCCTGAGGATCTTGAAGTCAAACTCCAGCTCCTCCTCTTTGACTCATTAATGAACCATCTACATGCAATAACTATTGGTCAGTTACCGAGATGTTTACATCATTTTCAGACGATGATGACTTCTCTACTAAAAAATCAGCCATTATTTATGCCTTAACGGCGGTTTGGGGTCGATATTCAATCAAAAACTCACCCAATTCTACGGCCATTTCACGAGCCTTCTGGAGGCATCAGGCTTTGCCAAGATTTGTTTCAAAGGTTGGTTCATGATGACCACAATGTGATGTGATTGGAAGTATGGGCATAGATTTTTGGCTGCAATAATCAGTGCAAGTGCCCATCGTTCGATAACTAGGTAATTCTTCTCCGCTCCTGTAGCATCTTGCTCACATAATAAACTGGGCAATGTTCGGACTCAATTTCTCAAGCTGAAACAACACTAATGGCTTCATCGGAGATAGCCAAGTATAGGAGGAGATCTTCTCCTAGGACCGGTTTCGTCAGGGAGAGTTGGCGAGGTCAAATAATTCTTTAACTCCAGGAAGGCTTTCTCACATTCTTCAGTCCATTTGAAATTCTTGATGTTTTGAAGTATTTTGAAGAAAGGCAAAACTTTATCCACACTTCGCAAATGAATCTGTTCAAGCTGGCCATACGACCCGTTAATCTTTGTACATCTTTCACGGTTCGAGGTGAATGCATGTCTAGAATTGCTCGAATTTTTTTTTGATTAGCTTCTATACCTCGTTGAGTAACCATGAATCCTAAGAACTTTCTTCCCCTTACACCAAATGTGCACTTGTGTGGGTTGAGTTTTATTGCATACTTGTTCATAATCTCGAAAGATCATTTCAGATGATTCAAATGATCGTAGTCCTCATTACTCTTCACCAACATATCATCGAAAAATACTTCCATGGTTTTTTCAATCTCATTTTTTAACATCATGTTCATGAGCTTTTGGTATGTAACACCCGAATTGCTAAGGACAAAAGGCATTACATTGTAACAGTATGAGGTTATGAACGAGGTCTTCTCCTGATCCTCTTCTGCCATCATTATCTGGTTAAAGCCTTGATATGCGTCCATCATGCTTAGAAGTGTGCAACAAGCTGTGGAGTCCACTAATAGATCTATTCGGAGCAGAGGATAATGATTTCTGGGGCATGCTTTGTTTAAATCTGTGAAGTTAGTGCACATGCGCAATTTGCCTTGAGATTTCGGGACTAAGACTACGTTGGCTAACGATTAAGTGAAATGGATCTCATTGATTTATCCAACATCGAGAAGCTTATTCACTTCGGCGTCAATTATTTCATTACGATCTAGTCCAAGATTCCTTTTCTTTTGCTTGACTGGTTTTGCTTCTGGGTCGACATTTAGCCAATGTAAAATGACTTCTGGACTTATGCCTTTGAAGTCTAATGCTGTCCAAGCAAAAATGTGTTTGTTTTTCCTCAAGAAGTTTATCATCATGACTTCGAGGTTCGGGTTCATTTGTGACCCAATTCGTGTCGTCTTTTCAGGGTTGCCAGGTACAACTTGAATTACCTTACGATCCGATGGCTCAATGCGAGTTTTCTCCATTTTTTGCTTCTTGCTAGGTTCTGGATCGTAGTTCAATTTCGATGGTAGAAGCTAACTTCTTCATTCGTTCTAGTTTTTTTCTTGTAGGACTTCGTTTTAATGAAGTACTTGTAGAACTCTCGTGCCATCTCTTAATTGCATCTTACTTGTCCGATCCCTGCCTTTGTTTGAAATTTCATTTTCAAATGAGGTGTGGATACTACAACTCCGAACAAGTTTAAGCTAGGTCGTATCAGTATAACATTGTATGCAAACGGTGCGTCTACAATGAGAAATTTAATCATCATTGTTCTCCTTGTGGGTTTGTCACCCAACGAAGCAGGGAGGTCAATTGTTCCAACTGGAATGATCTCAGATCCTCCAAATTCGACCAGAGGTGTGGTTACAGGACGAAGTCATCTTGCGTCAAAGTTCATTTTCCGAAGTACACTCAAAAGCATGATGTCAGTTGAGCTGCCATTATCGACGAGTACTTTGTATACATCAAAATTAGCGATGTCCATCTTGATCACTATTGGATCGTCTTGTGGTCCAACCACTCCATTGTAATCCTCATCTCTGAGGCTTATAGGTTCACGTTTCGAATGCACAGTCATGACATGCAATGTCTGAAATCTTCGTTTTTGCGCCTTCAAGTCTTGCGCGTATTTTTTCCAAGCATTTTGTGAATCTCCATCAGTAGAACCTTCCGCAATGGTTATGATTTCACCATGGAGAGGTAGATTGTTGTGCACATTGTTTTCCTCTTTTAAATATCGATCTCGACGTTCATCACATCGTCTGTAGTCCCTATGATCTCAATTTGGTAATCATCTCTTCTTCGATAATTGTCCCTGCCACGATCTCTAGAATGACTTCGACCTCGTCGACCCTGCCATTCCAGGGATTTAGGCATTTCTTGCCTCTTTCGAGCTTTATGATCTATAAATTGTTGCAAATACCCTTACTTGATCAATCTCTCAACCTCGTCTTTCAATTGAAAGCACTCCTCGGTATCATGGCCTGTATCTTTATGGAACCTACAATATTTGTTCGGATTCTTCTTTTTTGCTCCTTCTTTCATAGGTCGTGGCCATATCAGCATATCCTTGTTTTCAATAGCTAGCAAGGTTTGTCCTTTGGAAGTGTTCAGAGGTGTATAGTTTTCGAACTTCTTGTAACGAGGTCGTCCATGCTTGTTGAGTCGCTCATTTTTTGAGTTTTGGTTCTTCTCCTGGGTTTTATCCTTCAATTGTTTCTGGACTCTCTGCTCTTCCCTCTTGAGGTCGTTCATCTCCTCAGCATAGATGTACTTCTGAACTACTACCATAAGGTCCTCCATGTCTAACGGACGATCTCTGATTAACGCATTAGCAAAAGGTCCCACCTTTTGCGCGTTTATCATCAAATTAATTTTTATCTTATTAGTTAGTCCTTGGACATCCAAAGCCTCGTCATTGAAATGATTCACGAAGGACCGGAGGCTTTCATCATCTTTCTGTTTTATGATGAACAAATGGGTCACAGATTTGGCATACTTACGCTTACTAGCGAAGTGATATTCAAATTTGCGTATGAATTGGATATAATCCACGATGCATCATGTTGGAAAATGAGTGAGCCAATTCTGAGCTCGTCCCGTGAGGGTCGTCAAGAAGATTCTGTTGTTTAAAACATCGGATAGATTATACATTGTCATTATATTTCTTATGCAATGACATGCTGCTTGGGATATGTCGATCCATCATACTTCGGTAGATCGGGAATGCGAAAGTTCCCCAAAGATTCGGACAGAAATTCTCCGCGAAAGGGAGAGTTCTTTCTCTGAAGGGCTGAGACAGGTCGAAAGATATTTTTCGTCGTATGGGGTGATTCGTTCATCTCTTCACCTATAGCACTTTTTGCCTTCTCACCCTCACAAAGTGAGTGGGTGCGGCTTTCGATCTCCTCTTCAGACTTTTCCATCCAGTCTTTCCTGCATGCCATGTTTTCTTGGGCTTTCTTGGTCTTATCCATTGTAGGAATGGGCTTGTGGAAGAGCCTATGACGCGAAACCGAGTGGGGATTAATTTGTATATGTGGGGTAGCCGGAGCCTTTGCCAAGTACTCTTGTAGAGCTTTTTGAGCATATTCTTGCATTTTTTGCTGGAATTGCTAGTTTGTCATTGTTATAAATATTTCGTCACCCCTTTTGTAGCCCGGAGGTGGATCCACCTCGGGATTTAGTGTGTAATGTGCTTCATCGCCCTAAAGTCCTTTCTTCCGGCGATTGCTTGATTCCTCCATAGCTCGAGTTCAATCGTACGGCGAAACTAAGTAGACAATCCCACAGACGGCACCAACTGATCTCGATCGTATTTAGTTAGAGCTACAACATGGACCAGTCGAGGCTCAGGTAGGACCCAACCTGAAGACTAATAGATTGCACTCAATGAAGAGTTGCCTACGTACCTATCAATAGGATCAAGTTTAACGTAGTTCAAATCATATAAAGGGTCCCAACATAAACCTTGTAATTTATAAGTGGGTCTACTCAAAATCTAGATTGAAGTTCGTAGCTTGTAGCTACAGTGAATCTGCTAGTGGATTTTGTGAATAGTGAATGTGTGCCTAATTTGGGCATTCGTGAGTGTATTTATAGGTGACATCGTGTACGGATACAAGGATGACATGTGCATTTATTCAAATTGGAACACGTGGCTAGATCGGACGATCTTTATAGCTCGGGTCGTGGTTCGGGTCATGGGTGCTCCAGGAATGGAGCGCGGATCCTATTCCTGACATGGGCCGTATCTTGGTTTTGGGCCTTTATTTAATTCTTGGGTCTTTTAGTATTGAAGTAAATTTATATGCCCAAATATGGGTATATCACAACCAATGTTGTCAAAACCGGACCGACCCGGATGGTCGGACCGCTAAAAATCGGAATCGGTCATCAAACCGATCCGGTTATGCGAAAAAACCGTTCAGGAATCAGAACCGCGGTTCAACCGGCCTGAACCGGACGATTTTGAAAATGATGAAATCTAACCTTTTAAATTCTAAAAATCTGAAATTGACCCCTTTAAAATCTAAAAATATGCAATTGGCTCCCTAAAATATAGGAAATACATTTTTTTTTTCCATATTTTCACATATATATAAGAAATACATATTTTTTTCATATTTTCATATTTTATATATTAATAGTATAGTAATTATTATTTATTGCATAATTATGACGTCACTAGTTCGACCCTGGTTGACCCGACGGTTGAACAGGTGACCCATGACCCGGTCACTTCTCCGATTCTCTGTCCGGTCCAATTTTCAGAACACTAATCACAACTCGTACTCTTATAATTGAAATAGATAGATAGATATTCAATTTATCAATATAGTTAGTTTGTCTACCACATTGAAAAGTTTGAGTTCGTTGCATTGCAAAGTTAGCAAATTATCAAGGAATTAAAGTCCACTCGTCACTTTTAGGGTTCATGGAATTATAGGGTCCGATTACAATAATTCATGTAATGTGATATGTGTGATCGATTGAATAAATATAATTATACCAGTATTTGAAGTCAGGAAATCCTATAAAATCGCTAGGAGCATATATAAATGTGGCAATCGAACATCTCCAGAACTAGATTAATTAATTTAAAAGCATAAAAAGAAAATGTATATTAGGGACACCTCTGAATACACAGAAAATAACGGGTGCTCATAAAGCTATCCCGTTTGTCGCATTCAAATACATATAACTATTAAAGAAAGTGTATGAAATAGACTAACAGAAAAAAGGTGGTTACTAGTATATATATGTCGTGGAGTGGAGGCAGACTGAAGCAAAAGTGAAAGCTTAAAAAGAAAAGCAAATGTAACAAACATAGAATTAACTTATTTTCACTCAATCCATGTATGTAAAGATTCATCGAAAAACCCAAAATGAAAGAAAAACAGCTGAAAAGAAAAAGAATTTCATCACCACAATACCTATCATCACTGTCACCATCATATGGGATTTTCTGCCTACCTTTCACTTCCTAATATTTTAAATACTTCCAAGTATTGCTAAATATTGATTTTCTTTTGACCAAATAGTACGGGAGTTTTACAATGTCACTTGTTGGTACCTCAGTTCACAAAATCATCTCATACGCAGGTCATAATTATGTTGGGAGTGATTAGAATATTTCCTCATTGGGTGAAATATTCCTACACAAGGGTAAAATTGGAAAAAAAGAATTATATTTTCCGTCAATTCCCAATGGAATTGCGATGACCCCAACAACTAAAAATGAGAAGATTTCGTGAGTTGAGAAACTAACAAGGTGCATTTTAGAATTGCGGGACGCCAGTGGAACAAAAATAAGATTTAAGGACCACTCTGTAAAATTTGACCTATTCTTTTTGTTCTTTTTTCCTTTTTTTTGTTCCCATTTATATATGGTAATTGAGTTTATCTCGTGAAGTCATGAACAAGGCTGGGCCTATCGGCGACGTTGAAACGCCAAGACATGAACGGAATGTTCGATTCTGAGTCACGTTGATCGACGACGTCGTCTTCCATGAATCGGTATTCATTACCGTAGGAGTAACAAGGCGTTCTCTGCGGCTGACCCCACGTGTAATTATTCATCATCATCTGTTGCGTGTCAACTCCACCGCCGCCGCCGTTGCTGGTGGCTGCTGCCGCCGTCGCTCTTCTCTCTTCCTTCTTGAAACGAATTCCACAAGCATTGCATAGCGACTGCCATAATTAATTCCACCCAAAAATTAGTCTCTTCAATTATAAACCACTTATGCATGAATTTACGGTATATATATAAATAGGGACGCAGCCAAAATTGAGATTGGTTGGGCGAAGAAAAGGAGGGGAACTTGATACTTTCATATTTTGAGAGATAAAATTTCAAATATCCAAAAATTTTAGGTTTGAATTTTTTTTTCTCAAAGTTGATGGGACGGGTGCCCCTACCACTCCCTGACTCCGTTTCCGTATGTATGAAAATAAGTAACTAAGATTACTGACCTTTGGGCCTCTTGGACCGTTCCTCCATAGGGGAGTAGAAGTGGTGTCACAATTAGCACAACGGCGAGCCAAAAGAGGGTCGCCGCCAGAAGCAGCGTTTCCGTTGCTGCTGCCACGGTGGCTCTTGGCGGAGGGCGGAGTGTGTTTTGACTGGAGAATGTTCCAGCCGAAGTTAGACATGCAAGAAGAGCGCTTCTTCTCATCATGATGATTGTTCTCATTGGTGAGACGAGTGGAAGGGGTTCCTAAAGAAAGGGTACAATCAACAGAGGAGGAAGAAGGAGACGACGTCGTAAAAGAGTACATTTCCCCTTCATCGTAGTCATTGGACATGGAGAAAAGCATTGAAATTGAATTGCTTTGGCTGTGGTACATTCTTCAACAACCTCTAACAATGGGAGGATTTTTATATATATAATAAAGAAAAATGTTGAAGGCGATGTGCAATAATAATAAAATGTTGGAAATAGCAGTCAGCAATTGTACTAATCCACGTTGTCGTCAAAGATCAGAGTAAAATTAGATAAAAATGGATACACAAAGATTACACGTTGCAGTGTGTAATGTAGTGTGTTTTGAGTGGAGAATGAGAATGAGAATGAGAATGAGGTAAGAGGTGGAGTCTGCTAGTATATATAGACTCACCCACCTATACATACACATATAGATACAGCACTTTTGTGTGGGGGGTGGGGTGGGGTGGGGTGTATAGAAGTGAAGTAATGGGGTTGGTCATTGGGCAGTCAAAAGAGGTCACGTGACTAACGGGAACAGTCTTCCATGGATCTGCCTTCTCCGATCACGAGGCAACAAAACACGCTACTTCAAACCCAATACAAAAAAAAAAAAAAAGCTAATACAAAATCAAATTATTATATATAAAAGAAAAGTTACAAAATTAATCCGATAGAATCTATTACAATTTTGGTTTTAATTATTGTTTTTAAGGTTGCAAACATAGTCCAACATAATTATCTAATTTGCAATTTTGCTATCATAAATTCAGAAAATGAATGTAATTTCACAAGAGTCATGATGCATATACTTATAAGGGGAAAATGTTTGCCTACACCGGGTCTTGAGACCCACTTGTACACCTTGTGAATGTGAATAAGACACATTATTTAATATATAATTTTGAATTCAAAAACAAGTGACGTGTCTTTTTTACATCCACAAAGTATACAGGTGGGACCCAAGACCCGATGTAGGTAAGTATTTTCTCTTATAAGGGTTTAGGATATATCGCCTAAGTACCACATGACTTTTACAATCCTAAATATTAATCAAAAAGTGAGGTTTTTGGCAAGTCTTACATAATATAGATTTTTTTTAATGAAATTTATGTAAATTATGGTCATGTACATAACACATGACCAGACTAACAATTTTCGTCCAATTTTAACAAATGAGGCTAAAAATGCAAAAGCATACATATTATGTGACTAATTCAAATGTTTGTCAAGTCAACCACCGTCCACAAATGGCGCAAAAGGGTGTCCCAAAAAACCCATGGAAGCAAAGAAGTGGTGGTTGTAAACTGGGTCTCCAAAGGGATGCCACTCCCCGACCTAGTAGTCTATGGGTGGATCGTGTCTGAATTTAGACCAAAACTAGACTCTCCTTTGTTTCAGTTGCTCCCTTGCATGCAAATCGGAAGATCTCATTTGTCCTAGACCGGAACAAGTAAGTAGAGATCTTCGTGGATCAAAGTTACAAATGACATATCCTATAGGACTAATACTGTAATTTTTTCATATATATATGTATATATATATATATGTGTGTGTGTATAAATTGATAACTAATATAAAATCAATAAAATTATAACTTATAAGGGCTTAATTGGATGGCATATCCATCTCGGAGAATTTTTTTTCATGACAAAAGTGAGAAAAAAGATTTTTAGGGATAAGAAATGTTGTGTTAGAAATGTGGTTGGATGATTTTTTTTTAGAGAAAAATATGTAATGATTATGGTTGATGTGATATGTTTTTTATTGTGAAAGTTTGTTTATATTAATATTTAAATATAAATTTTCATAAACATATCTTAGTCAAATTCATCGATTTAGTCATAAAAAAATAGGCAAAATGGATCTTATTTTGCTCGTTATGTTATTTTACATTAGAATATATAATTAATTTAATTTTCAGTGTTGAACAATAGCCGGACCAAACCCTTTTAATTGGTGAATAAACAGTCAAATCATGAATAGTAAAAATGTATTTTTTTCTTTTTTTCCAAGAATTTTTCATAGAAACTTTGAGATTTTTATTCAAAAAAATTCTCATGATATGCCAACCAAATATATTTTTGGGAGAAAAAATGTTTGAAAAATATTTTTTTGGAGATGGACTGTCCATCCAATTAAAGCCTAATTGTCTGTATCTCTGCTACTCCTCCCAAGGAAAATGGAATTTGGCCCACCAACACCGCCACCCACCACCACCACGGGAATAAACACCTACATTTTTAATTAATTAATATATATTTCTTCTTAATTACTCATAAATTAATGTGATCTAGACATGTTGGGACTATGCGTTTTGTATATGTACCACAGGAATATTTGTTTTGCGTGCTAATACTGTCTTGTCTTGTATTAAACTAATTCTCTAGATTTGCAAGTTTAATTGAAAAACAGATTTTTGCAGTTCCATACCAATTGACTACAATTAATTAATACAAACTAATTCAAAGCCGTCAGAACCAAATTACTTGAATAAATTATTAATATTACCAGTTGTCAATGAATCCATGAAAGAACTCGGTTTTGTATTTGGTTTGAATAATTTGATTTTATTTTGGAGTTACGGTTACAAAAAAAGTCCAATATAATGTTGGATTCTACGTAGTGTATGGTTGAAAAAGTAGTTTAAAGTGAAAGTTAAATGATTTGAAGTTCATAACTTAGAATTATTCAAACAGATTAAATAAATTTATTAATATGGATTTGAAACTCTTAATTCCCAAATTCATGGAGTCGATGCAAATTCAACTACTTAGCATAAGTGCAATAATCAATGAGAGAAAAGTTTATGTAGTGGAATTCAAATCATGTTTCATCTCATATTCTATTTACTTAGAAGAATGTCAAGTATATAAATGCATATGACCTGTCTATATAAGGAAAAATTTTATACACTTGAATATACATACAAATAAATAGATCAAAAAGGGGTTGAAAAACATCTTGGAATAGAGAATCTTGCCCGAAAGAAACCAATTCAAGTTAATTGTATAATTAGTGAATTTACATGTATTACGATCATAATTGATATAGATGTATATCAATCTTCTTATAAGCTTTGATGAAAAATCTAACTTATGAGCATAAGATCGTATTTAAAAGATTTGGGGGAGTTGATGTGACATATAACATCGTATTGTATAATGAGTGAGTATGAATAATGTGACTATAATCATAAATCTTCCCTATAAATTTTGATAAAGTGATATGATATGTCAGTGAAATTTGAAGATTTTGATTCAAATTGGGGAAAATTCAAAGGGCAACAACGGGCAATTCTATACCAGACTCATCCTAATGGTTCTAGCCCCTTTAACACTACATATTTTTATTGAGGTGAGTGGTTTTTACATAGGTGGTTGGTGATAAAAACCACACACCCCAATACAAATATGTAATGTTAAATAGGTTAGGACAATTAGGATGTGACTAACTTAGAATTTTCCGGGCAACAACCACTTCAAGCACTTGTTTGGTTGTTATAGACAGTCTAATCCTTCTTCCAATGCAGACGAGAATATGTATAGGTTGATAGAGAGACATCTACAAAACAAGCAGTCTCAGTCTCATATTACAAAATCAGTAGCCGTACCCGTGCCTTGAATCACGTGAATAAACCAATTTTGATTGAATTGGTCATTACCTCAATCATACCAACTTCATGTTCCAAATCCACAATCTCAATCTACACCCTAATTTTTATCATGAGCTCGTACGACTAGCAGCTCCGGTAATGATTCATGTAAGGAATCCCGTACGTTTTGTTTGGTTCAAGAATTTTGGTAAAAAAAAGAAAAAGAAAAAAATTTTGTTTTCCACCATTTTCCTCATCAAGCGATGAGGAAAAGGAATTGGTACAAATTAATATTAAATTTTTTCTCTCATTTTCTTTTTCTTTTCTTTTTCTCTAATAACCAAACAAATAAAATTGATTTTCCTTCCATTTCCTTTTCCTTTTCCTTTTCTTGTCAAATTCCTTAAACCAAACAAACTGTAAATGTATCAAAAATTAAAAATTGTGAGGCTCCGTTAAAATATTATTTCCCTCCATTCCCTAAATATGTTCTATATATGTTCGGGGTGATTTATCAAATATTAAGTCCATTATCAACTATAATTGAATTGTAAGGTTTGGATACTTTTCTACTTGTTCACTAGTCACTACAATACGATGATATTGTTAGGCTGAAAGTGTTATACATAATGCATTCAAAACTTATATATGCATCTCTAGTCATGTTTGTTATTATATAATGCTGATACATATATTTTTTAAATGATGCTAAGTAATTTCATCTATAAAGAGATACTAACCGAACTTCCATTTTTCATTTTTGATTTGATTATGTTTTCTAATACCTCTGCCATAAAATATATCATCATATATTATGACTTACAAAATACTATTGTGACTATTATCTCTTGAAGTATAAATATAAACACATCAAATTATTTTACTTTCAACTTTCCACTTTCATTTGAAATACCTACTCCATGAATTAGGAAAGCATTATGGAACCAACTTTTCAAGTTTGATCCAACCAATACAAAAACGATAAATTATTTAATAAATTAATCTACACAGTTGTGTATATATATATATATATATTAATTAGAGAGCAAATATGTATATTAATTAGATAGTTGCTCTCTTCGTACTCAATCCAAGCCTGATTCATTCGGTACCACTTTTAAAAAGTTTTCTTAAGTCTAGTTTTAGTTGTGTAATTAGAAGATCTTTAGATTCCGTTGATGATAAAGAGAGAGAAAGAGAAAGAGGACACTGGGGAAGTGGAAAAAGTGAAAGAGATACTCTCAGCAATCATCAAAGTAACACAATGTTCCTCTGCTCTTACACAAATCTTTGACCCAAAGATGGAAACTCGGAAAAAGCACACCTACTACCACACTTTCATTTTTGGAAATCAAAATCAACAAAAATTATCATATTACAAACGTTACAAAATTCTAATCCTCATCCAAATCAATTAAAAATAATTAAATAAAATTACACATTACTTGTAAGATAAATATAGTTACACTTATTTGTATGTTAAACTCGATCTAACTACGAAGGTGTATAGGATGAGCTTACACACTTCTTAAAATATATTCTAAACAATTTATGAAAACTTATAAGATGTTTGAGAAACTTTGACAAATGTTTTGGAAAGAATGCATAAACTGTGTTCATCAGATTTATTTTTGTTTAATATATAATCGTTTTTTCTTTGACAAAGAATAGATTAAATATTACCTCATATGCTGATGAAGTTTAGTTCTTCTACCGAAGTTGAGGCTCCAAAAAAGTAGAAGTCTTAAGTTCTACTCCCTTCCTATGAGTACATCTCTCTCTCCTCTTTTAATTATACTAGTTATGTTAACTAATTGTAATAATTGTTAGTTTGCTATAAATTATTAGAATTTGATATTCATGCACGATGTGTATTTGATATATGGGTATGAAATACCTATGAGTGAGCCCTATATTCCATCCAATCTGAAAATATATAATATCATCCCAAATTATATTTCAGAACAAATTTCTCTTAATTAGACCACATGAATTACAATTTTAAAACTATACTATCTGTTTTCCAACTATATCCACAAATTCAAAAGACTTGTTTAAAGAAAAATCCAACTCCACTAAAAATGTACTTCAATCAAGTTATTTATGCTTACTACTACTTGCTTGGATATTGTGGGGGACAAAAAGGAAGTAGGAAAAGTGACCCCACAATGATGATGGGGCCAAACAGGAACAAACAAACTTCTCTGGAATATCGATCGATTCGATCAAAGATTCACAAAAATATAAATAAGAAAAAACAGCAGTACAAAACGAGAGAGAGAGAGAGAGAGAATCGGATTGTCTTGAGATTGGAGAAGTGAGCAGTTCGACAAACGGGAAAACCACCGCTTTCCAAAAGATGCTCTCTCTACTGTCCTTGTAAGATAAAATTGCGACTTACCCAATGTTATTACAATTTTCAATTCTTAACTTAACTTCCCACATGCATTTAAGTATGTGAAACTTGTACACATTTTGATTGTGGAAAATTTATAATCTTGAATTAGTTACGATAAAAGCTAGAATTTTTAAATTTGTCAAATTCTCAAAGCAGAGGAGCCGACTCAGAGTTATACAAAAAAGGGACGAACACTAATCAAAATCATTTCTGCAGTTCAAGTGCGGATTTTTGTTACTCAACTGTGGGGCCAAACAGAGTCTTGATACATATTATTTAAGATGTTCATCGTCTCTCGGATCTATATTTTTAATTTTCTTTCAATATTTGACAGTTAAACAATTCTTAATATAATCAAATATTAGGGTTATGTTTGGTTATGTTTTGGGATGGTATTTTGGTGAGAATTATTGGTGAGAAATTTATGGGGACACGTGTGTGTTTGATGAAATTATGTTTGGTTTTATTTTGGGAGTTGGTATTTGGGTGTGTTTTTTTGGTGAGATAATGTTTGGTTTTGTTTCAAAGGGAACAAAAGTTACTGTAGCGATCAAATCATAAAGTTTTTGCCTGTTAGAGAGGAGAGATGAGAGAGAAGAGAGAGAGCACATAGAGAGGAGTGTAGGGACAAAGTAGGTGTAAAAAGATGAAAAATAATTATTATGTTTTTTTTTTTTACAAAAAAAGTAGTGTATTTTTGACCAAATATTTTGTGAACCAAACATGATTTGGTGAGAATTTTGGACCAAATATGGTATGAAAACATAACCAAACATTGCTAGGGTTTTGGTGTCACCTGGTTTTTGATGTCATTTTTTTTTCAATTTAAAAGAAAATTCCACAAGTTCATTATTTCTCCCTCAAATTTCAACATATATGTCTGTTCTCTCTCCAAATAGAATTCTCTATTCTATATAGGATTAATTGCAATTACCCCTGTGAAGCGCCTAAAGAGCAAATAAAAAGGCCTTGTGAAAAACAAAGGGCTGTTTACTTCTGTTAAAATTGAAAAATGAAGCAATTTAGCCCCACACATGCCACTCGCATGCTTTGCGAGTAATTATGCTATTTTTGCCTTTCTATGACAATTTTGGCCATATTCTATTTATTATTGGATCAAATAGGTCAAAGATTGACGGTCACTATTAAATCCTACAAATTTTAATAACCATAGATCTTGATAAAGATCAGTGTCTCATAATTATTGTCATATTATACATATTATTAATTATAAATTAATAATCTATTAATATATATTTATATAATTATTAATACAAATGATATATATGTAGGATTAGAATGTTGTTGGCGACGGCGACGGTTGGCTGGTGTGAGATCTGGTAAGGAGTGGTCGTGGCTGGGCGAGTTACAGTGGCATTGGGGGTGGACTAGGTGAATAGTGATAAAACTAGGTAGTTGTGGTGGCTGTTGTGGCGACTCAAACGAGAATTGGGTGTGGCGGCAAGGGGTGACGCCGAGCTTGACAAAACATGGGAGCAATTGGGGTGGGTAGAAGGGCGACAAACGATGCAAATGGCGGTTGTGCGAAGGCTAAAAGGAGATGCCAGATTGGCTAAGTTTGAGGGCAACGACGATGGTAGATCTGCAATAGTAGATGTGATAGTTGGCGAAGACGGTAGATTCAATACAGGCAGTGCCAAAAGCAACTTGTAAGGGAGAGTATATGTAGGGTCCGGACAGTGGATGGGTGTGGCCGACGAGGGTAGGGAAGTTTCGGTGGCGGTGGTGGCGTGGACGATTGATGGAGTAGAAGGAGATGGTAGCTGTTGGGGAGAAAAAACCAAACGCAGTGGAAACGGAATTTTAAAATTTTATTTGGTTTTTCCCATAAAAGGATCAATTCCGGGATTCTATCAGACGTATGTAAGATAGAGTAAACGAAACTTTACCCATTGTAGTGAAGTGGTTGGAGAATCTCACGAACTTGAATCCTTCAACTTCTTCGCGAATAACTACGGCTGAAATTTTGACGATCTGAGTAGTCCAAAAGTCCTGCCTCTAAATTGTCTCGCTGGAAAAACTTGATCAGAAAAATTCTCCTTCTTCTTCTTGGTGGAGGCCGACGGCTAGGAGAGAGAAAGAGGGAGAGGAATTCTTTCTTGTGGCTCAAGAGTTAATTGTAACTTATGACCTAGGTATTAACTAATGTGATATATTTATATCACTTAAGTTAATACCTTGAGCTTAATTAGCCCATCATTGGACACATATTTGGTCGTCCATTATGGCCTTGGTGTGCCACTTGGTGCACCAATTTGAGCTTAGTCCAATCCACTATTTAATTAATTAATTCAATCAAATTAATCAATCTAATTAAATAATAGATAGGATATTTAATTAATTTTATTTCTCCAAAAAAGTAACATATTAATTAAATTATATATGAGCTAACTTATTTCTTCAAATAATTAATTTCATTTAATAAATTTTAAATATCCAATACTTAAAATATTGCCACAAGAAATATTTTATATTTTCCATTGATTTTTCCTTTTTAAGCATGACTCTTTAGGTTCATCTATATTTGGCAATGAGAGGATTTCATTGAATATGGGTCCCACCTAGCCAATCAAGTGGTCCAAATTTAACCCAAATAAGATGAAATGATTGGATCAATTTTACCTTTCCTATTATAAATATCGTGTGAATATAAACTCTTCGTTTCCTTATTTTGATCAAGTGAGAGTCATGATTTCTGGTCAAACTCACTAATTTGACACTATGCTATATTTATAATAAGTTCAGATCAGTTAATGCTTTGGTCAAAGACTTTAAGATCTAACTTACTTATAAATGTATAGGATAATTCTTCATTCACCTTCGAGGGAACGAATCCCATCTTGGATATCAGTCAGGACTACTACTTGCCCATTAGGTCACAGTTTGAGGTTGACCCCGCCAAAGGGTGAATTGGGTTTAACTACTCTAATGACAAACCTAATGTCACAAGTATAGCTTCAGCTCGATTCCTCAAGTCTAAAGTTCAGACACACCTATTACAATTTAATCAATTATGTTATTGACTGTCAAAAAGTAAAAACCCATATGACAGAATCGATGTGAGTCATGTTTGAGTGCCACTATCTCCATCAGTGCACCTTTGATGTGAGTTCTTCACTACTTCCTAGTGATTGACAGACATCTTTCTTGTCAAAACTCATATCATACAAGTTTTCATGATTTTCAATGCTCAATTGAAAATTATTGACTTGTAAACTATTTTAGTACACAAGTATCAAACTTCTCTAGTGTCTTAGAGAGTTAACTCTTGTGTTTATGCACTTATAGATGATTACAATATATAAATGTCAATATAATAGTGAACAACTAATTGCCTTTTATTGATAGAATGTGAAACAATTACAAATTGATAATGTCCTAATATTCTCTAGTCCTCTAGTGGCATTTGAGGACATTAACCTAACAGTAGCCTAAGTTTGGATACATGGTGCTGAGGAAGAAATGTAAAATTATTAACAATAATTAAAAAAAATTAGTCCTCTAGTGGCATTTGAGGACATTAACCTAACAGTAGCCTAAGTTTGGATACATGGTGTTGAGGAAGAAATGTAAAATTATTAACAATAATTAAATAAAATTAGAATTTTTTTTTGATAATAAGGGTATTTTAGTCTTTATATTAATGAATATATGTCAAGTATATATAGGAAGCGGTGTGCTTCATTTTTTTATTTACAGAGAGGTAAATTGTTTTTTTTTTTTTCAAATACTCTTTTTATCTTTAAGTGTTACACATGGAGGGAAATTGCAATTACCTCAAATTTTATACGTATGTTCATTTTTCTCTTCCTTACCTTTTCATCTCACCATTCCAACATTTAGATTGATTTACTCATAACTAAACATAGAAAATTAATCACTTCAGTAATGAAAATTCCAAATACAATATAAAATTGACGTTAGAAAAAATAGTAATGATCGAACTTTGATTATACAAACATTACAAGTGTGCCACACACTCTAATACACAGAAATGTGGAAATAACCGAATGCTTATTGAATAGAAAAATCATATTCATACACCATGTTGGTATGTTGCTTCATTTCTTTGAATTTATCATTTTCCTTTGATAAATTGGAATATGAATGAATTTTATTAGAATATCATACCACTATACACACACACTACAAGCAATATTGTAGGCTTATAATTGGCTGTAAATCCCATGAGATTTGGGATGTGAAATAAAGCTAAAACTTAATTACATATTAATTACATAAAGGAAAAAATAACAGTAAGTTACACGGATGGTAATCTGCAGCAAGAATGGTGGGAGCCAATTATGTTGATGGAATTTGTTTAATAAGGAAATGCTAGAATGGTGGAAGCGTGGGAAATGATTCTAATACTCCCCCTCAAGTTGGACTGTGGAGATTAAGAACACCCAACTTGCCAATTAAGGCTTGAAATTGCTCAGAGCCTAATGATTTTGTGAAAATATCGGCAACTTGGTTTAAAGTGGATACGTAAGATGTCTTTATTAGTCCACATTGAATCTTGCCACGGACGACATGACAATCAATTTCGATATGTTTGGTTTGCTCATGGAAGACAGGATTTGCAGCTGTGTAAAGCTGCTTGATTATCACAAATTAGAGGTATCGGCGTTTGATGACGAATGTCGATATCCTGAAGTAACGAGTTAAGCCATGTAATTTCTCATGTGGCCATTGTCATAACTCTATATTCCGCTTCAGCGGATGATCGTGAAACTGTTGTTTGTTTTTTTATTTTCCATGAAATCGGGCAAGAGCCCATGAATATGTAATATCCTGTTGTGGACCTTCGAGTCATTGGGCAACTTGCCCAATCTGAATCACAATAAGCTCGCAATTGGAGAGAGCTATTAGAAGATAGAAGTATGCCCTGTCCTGGTGAACCTTTTAAATACCTAAGGAGACGGTTTGCAGCATTCATATGTGGAATTTGAGGCTAATGCATAAATTGGCTTAAAATATTAATTGTATACACAATGTTGAGGCGAGTGATGGTGAGATAGATTAGGAGACCAACGAGTTGCCAATATGAGGAAGGATCAGGCAAGAGTTCACCATCATTATTTGTTAATTTGAGGTGTTGTTCCTTAGGAAAAGACGAAGGTCGAGTTGCTATTAGACCCGCATCCTTTAGGATATCCACAGTGTATTTTTGTTGGCTTAAAAAAATACCTTTACGTGATTGAGCAACCTCAAGGCCAAGAAAATATTTTAGTTGACCAAGGTCTTTGATTTGAAAACGATTTTGGAGGAAATATTTCAAAGTAGATATTTCCATAGGATTAGTCCCTGTAATAACAATATTGTCTACATATACCAAGACAAAAGGAGAAGAATTGTCTCTATGACGACTAAAGAGAGAATAAGCTGATTTCGGTTGTTTGAATCCGGCATCAAGAAGAGCACCTGAGAATTTAGATAACTAATTACAAGATGCTTGTTTAAGCCCATATAATGATTTATTCAATTTACAAATCATATTCTCCCCCTTAACCAAATATCCAGGTGGTGGAGTCATGTATACTTCTTCATGTAAATCGCCATGTAAAAAAGCGTTATTCACATCGAGTTGATGTAAAGGCCAATCTTTAATAGCAGCAATAGCAAGAAAAACACGTACACTAACAAGTTTAGCAACAGGAGCAAAAGTCTCATGAAAATCGATTCCTTCGCTTTGAGTGTATCCCTTAGCAACAAGACGGGCTTTATATCTTTCAATGCTACCGTCAAATTTTTGCTTGACTTTGTAAACCCATTACATCCAATTGCCTTTTTGTCTTTAGGGAGGGAAACTAATGTCCAAGTATTATTCTTTTCACGTGCCTGGAGTTCGGATTCCATAGCTAAACGCCAATGTGGGACTTGAATAGCACTTTTAAAATTTTTAGGCTCTTCAATAGTAGATAGAGAGACTAAGAAAGAATTATGAGGATTTGAAAATTTATCAAAAGAGAGATGTTTAGATAAAGGAAAAGGAATATCTTTTGATCCTGTTGGTGGAGAATGATATTGAACTTGAGAACTAGAACATACAAAATCACAAAGATGTGATGGTCACTGGATATTTCGCTGAGACCTTCGAGGTGGAGGATTGTTTGTATGATTCGAAGTATGAGAATTTGTAGAAACGTATTGTGTATTGGATTCGTCCGAATTCGACTCGATGCATTTATTATGACAAGGTGAATGAACTTCCATTTCTAAATCTTGAATAGGTAAAGGCAACACTGGTTCTTTAAAATTAGCTAATTTGTGATCTTTAAAAGGAATAATATTTTCAGAGAAAGAAACATCTCTACTAGGAAATATTTTTTTAGTCACCAAATCTTAAACTTTGTAAACTTTTTGTACATGAGGGTATCCAAGAAATAGACAAGGGGATGCTCGTTGATCAAATTTATGTTTAGGCATATGGTTGTGAGCAAAACACAAACATCCAAAAACTCTTAAATGATGATATGGAGGAGTTTTGTCAAAAAGGATTTCATATGGAGTTTTGCCTTTCAAAACTTTGGTCGGCAATCGGTTAATTAAATAAGTGGCAGTGAGTATGCACTCACCCCAAAACTTAAGGGGTAGGTTGTCTTGAAAACGAAGAGCGCAGGCTATGTTGAGAAGATGTCTATGTTTGCGCTCAACAACACCATGTTTTTTGTGGTGTGTAAACCAGACTACTTTGATGAATAGTACCTTGATTGTTTAAGAATGTTGTAATTTCATTACTAAAAAACTCTTTACCGTTATCACTTCGAATTTTTTTAATATTGAGATGAAATTGAGTTTTGACCATAGCAAAGAAATTTCGTAAGTGAAGATATGTTTTTGATTTGAATTGCATAAGATATACCCAAGTGCTTCGGGAATGATCATCAACAATTGTTAAAAAATACTTTGCACCAGAAATAGATGAAATATGATATGGACCCCAAATATCACAATGGATTAAATCAAAATAACCATTTGTAATAGTAGTGCTAGACTGAAATGACAATCGACAATTTTTTGCCATTGGACAAATCATACAATGACATTTATTTGAAAAAGAAATTTTAGAATCTAAATTTGATAAACTTGATAAAGTAGAGGACGACGGATGCCCAAGTCACCAATGCCAAAGGTCAAAATCAGCTACATGTGTAGTCATGGAAGCAATAAAATTTGTGCCTGATTGTAAATGATATCAAGTCCAATCCTCTTCCCCGTTTGTAGGTCCTGAAAGGTACAATAAGAGGGGTAAAATGTCACTGAACAATTAGACGATCTCGTTAACTAACTAACTGAAAGTAAGTTAAAATTAAGGAAGGGACAATAAAAACATTTTTTAAATGAATTTTTAAAGTGGGGGTAACATCCCCAATTTTGGTAACCGCAGCCGTTTGACCAGTAGGCAATTGGGTACGAGATGATTTTATGTGATGAGATTGAGTTAGAAAATTTGATTTAAAAACCATACGATTTGTTGCACCAGTGTCAATAATCCATGAAGTAGGGGCAAATGAGTAGAAAGAACAGTATTTGCTAATGGAGTTGCATTACCGGAAGGAATTAGAGCAAGCAATTGACTGTATTGTTCGGGATTAAACATAGGTGTGTTCGATTTGTCAACTGCAGTAGCAACAAAACAAGACTCAAGAGTTTGACCTTGAGGGTGATGGTCACGAGAATTGGATTTGGAAATTTTTCGAGGAGGATAGTCATGTTTCTTAAACCAGCGAGACTCGCTATGACCTTTTGTGTCACAAAAATCACAGTAATAATTAGGTTTCTTCCCACTTGATTTTGTGTTTGAAGGGAAGAACTTTGGTTGTTGTTTTCTATTTGCAGCCATCGCAGAGTGCTCAACAATAGAAGTAGGCACATCATGAATAGATTGGTTTCGTTCTTCTTGCAAACGAAGAGAATAAGCCCGATTAATTGATGGTAAAGGTTCCATCAAAAGAATTTGACTCCTAATTGAACTATAAGAGTTATTCAAGCCCAAGAGATGATCAGTTTGTTGAAGCTCCAAAAAAGATTTAAGTCCACCACATGTACAAGATTGATGAGAAATGTATGAGGATAATTCATCCCATAAGCCTTTGAGAATAGTATAGTAGACAGCAACAGATGTGTTTTTTTGAGTGTGTAAGGAAATTGCTCGACGTATTTCAAATATACGAGGAGCGCTTTTTTGGGAAAACGATCACGAAGATCGATCCAAACTTCGGCCGCAAAAGAAGTGTAAATCACACTATTAGCAATTTCTCGCGAGAGTGAATTGAGAAGCCAAGAGAGAACCATACTATTGCAACAAATCCATTGTAGGCGAGTAGCGAAAGACTCTTCGGGTTGAGAAATAGAGCCATCGATAAAGCCAAGTTCATGTTTTGCTTCCAGAGCCATTCGCACAGCTCTACTCCAAGTGGGATAGTTATCACCTTGAAGAGGTTGTGAAACGAGAATAGAACCCGGTTTATCCGAGTGATGTAGAAAAAATGGGGACGAGACATCATATTCTGAAGCAGGGCTATTGACTGGTGAAAGAACAGTAGGATTTGTGGGGTTAGTTTTAGCCATAGCTTTGAAAGAAGCAAGAAATGAGTAAGAAAATAAAATAAGGGCCTGGATCGTTTTTTTTCTTTAGGCTGATACCATATAAATTGGAATATAAGTGAATTTTATTAGTATATCATACCACTATATATACACACTACAAGCAATATTGTAGCCTTATAATTGGCTGTAAATCCCATGAGATTTGGGATGTGAAATAAAGCTAAAGCTTAATTACATACTAATTACATAAAGGAAAAAATAACAGTAAGTTACATGGATGGAAATCTGCAGCAAGAATGGTGGGAGCCAATTATGTTGATGGGAATTTTTGTAATAAGGAAATGCTAGAATGGTGGAAACGTGGGAAATGATTCTAATACCTTTTCTTTAAGAATCCCCCTTACCGTCAACTGCTATTTTCTAAGATAAACCATATAAATTCACGTAAATCTTGCAATTTTTAAACTTATGAAAGAGAACAAAAGACCATTTATGTTAAGAACGCCTGGAAAGATGCAAATTCATACGCAAGTGAAATGGTTATGTGGCAAATCCTCCACGACATACGTGTGGTTGTACCACTGCGAGCAGTACAGTGCTAAATAACCATGAACACCACATATCTGATAAGAGAATCCAGATGAAGGTGTCAGAAGTAGACCAGGACCACCAGAATAAGTAAACCTGGGGAGCACCAGTTGCCCTAGAATAACCAGTAGAACTCCAAGAACTATAAGCATAAGGTGGATGAGATTGCAATGAGACAGCTTGAAAACTAGTCTGAAAAGACTGATGAGAGTGTGGATGAGACTAAGAGTTGCCACAACCACAACCATATCCGGAACCACAATCACAACCATGATTGTTTCGACCATGATGAGAGGACTTTTAGGAGGTGTGAAGGTTGACAACAAAGGCTAAAAAGACAGGTGTAGGGGGCTGAAGTGGGAGGTGTCGTTTCTCCAATTGTAGAAGTTTGGCACGGAGGTTATCAAAGCTAACACAATGAGACTGCATAGAGATAAATGTGACAAAGGATTCATATATTCCTTGGGTAACCAAATCAATGGAGGAGATGGTATTAACTGTAGCAAGATTATCAACATGTGTTTTGAGTTTATGAAGGTAGGATTCACCAGAGAGATCGCCTTTCTTGATGCTGCTCAATTCAATTTATACTGGAGTTGTTCCTTCGTGGATTGTTGAAGGAATTGGCTTTCAAGAACAAACCACATATCCCGAGAAATAGAAATATGATGAATATCTTGATATATTTCTTGAGAGATAACCACCATAAGCCAGGCTTTGATACTTTTGTCAGTGCGAACCCAATGAGAATATGATAGGTTCAATATAGACTGACCATTGCCATTAATAAAGTAATAAGACAAACACGGTGTAGAGCCGTCAACATAACCATAGAGATCACAACTCAAAAGTACATACTAAAATTGAGATTTCCAAAAAAGATAATTGTCAGCATCAAGTTTGATTGACATAAGGTGTGTGAGATTTGGAATAGAAATATGAAATTCATGGGATGCCATAGACAGTGGGACTAGAGAGGGCAAGGAGAATGGAGATTTTGGAATGAACTGAGATAAATGGTCGTGGTAGGTGGTGGTGTAGCAATTCTACAGTAAACAACGGCACGACCATAGAAGACAAAATGGCAACGATTCTATATGGGTAAAATGATTGGGTGGAAGCGGCGCTATGTGAGTAAAAGGGGTGGGTGGCTGCAAAATTAGGAGAGTAAAAGGGATAGGTGGTGGCAAATGATGGATGAAAATTAAGGTTAAGGTTTGGATGGGTGGTGTTTGATGGTAGAGAAAAATTAAGGTTTGGGTGGGTGGCGGTTGGTGGTAAAGGAAAATTAGGGTTAGAGTTTTATGGTAACATTCCATTTTTGAAATTAGGTTTAAGGGTAGTCATCATGAAAATATAAAGTATTGCAAGAAGGAGATAGGGTTTGAGAGAAGTCCAAGAGGGGCGGCGACGATTGATGTAAAGATGGGGTATATGGGATGTGGTGGTGCCTATAGGAAGGTGCTAGGAGTGGTGGCCGAAGGGAAGAGCTCAGCCGCAATTGGTGGCAGCGTCAATCAAAGGCTGGCCAGAGTTTGTAAGGATGAACCGACGTCTTTTGGAGAGAAGGAGAGCCGTGGTGACATGAGGTTGTGGAGAAGTTGAAGAAATTTGTGGATGTCACGTTAAGGCAGCGACGAAAGTGGTGGTCCTAGAGAGAAGGTGGCAAAACCAAGGCAAGAGAAGGAAAAAGCGACGACCAGGTGGGAGTAGGGGTGTTCACAGTGTTAGGAATCCGATCAGATGCGCGGAAGATAAACATTCATGGATTCCTAATGCCGGATCACTTTATGGCGTTTAATAATTTTATATACACAGAAACAAGAAAACAACGATTTACTATTATCAAAGCGTGATTCGTTTCTTGATCTACCGTCTACACAGCAACAATCCCCGAGACTCCTGCCTTTAGATATCACGCGGAGCAAGCATGGAAATTCTCCAGTTTTCTTTTTCTCGTCCAAGGCGACTAGTGAGAAGTGGGGAGAAGGTTCTCTGTATTGTTACGTGTTAGGCGGAACAAAATGATTCTTTTTGTAGGAGTTTGAGGATTAAATAAATCCTTCAACTCCAAGCACATCAGTAGTAGGCGCCACTTTGGCCCTTATGGATGATCAACGTGGGCTAAGTTAGCCTAGTCAATTTAGTCCACTTTTAATTAGTTAACTTATATTTTTTAATCCATTTAAATATATAAATAATCAATTAATCTCAAACGATTTATCAGTCCAATTAATTAACTATTTGAGAATAATTTGATTTAATATTATTTAATCTAGTTAAATAAATAATTAAATCAATTCATCCATTTGTTTAATTTATCCATCTAATGATAAATTATTAATTTTCCTTACAACGTAACAAATAGATATCCCGCTTACTCCTTGTAGCACGACTCTCTAGATTCGCCTTATTTGGCAATGGGATGATACCAAAGGATGTGGGTGTCACTTAGCCAGTCTCATGAACCCACATCGAAACCTTATTAAGATCGAAAAGATTTGATAATAACGAACCCCTAGATCATCAATGTCGTATGAGTTTAGGCCCTTCACTAACGTATACCGATCGAGTGAGAGTCATGAAATATGTCAAACTCACAGGACTCGATGTTGTGCAATGGATCATAGTAAGATAAAATTACCAAACTACCCTTCATGTTCCACACGAGTTCGTTTATATGTTTTGGCTAAAGACTTAAAATTTCATTTACCTATGATCGCACAGGATATTCTGGTTTACTGTCGAGATAGTGAATCCCTTCTTGACAATCACCTCACAACTGCTACTTGCTCATTGAGATCGCACTTCGAGGTTGGTCCCACCTACGGGTGAATTGGGCCTAACTACTCTAAATTACAGATTCAATGTCACAAGCACATTGATCATGATCCGTCAAGTTTAAGGCTCAGGCATACTATTATGATCAGTAACCCTATCATTGACCGTCAGTAAATACCCTTGGGACCGGATTATTACGAGTTGTGTTCGAATATATCAATTCCATTGATATATCTATGGCACAAGCTCCCACTATTCCTTAGTGACCGACTGATACTCCTTGTCAGAGCTTGCATCATACAAGTCCAGTCATAATGCCCAATTAAGACTCTTCGACTTGCGAACCCATTTTAAGTAATCAAGAAATTAGCGCTTCTAGTGTCGGGTAATTCTATGGTGGACTGAGAGTGTTGCTCCTGGTCCATTTTGCACCACACAAACACTTGGGGTGGGTGGTTTACACAGGGTAGGAGGGTGTGAAAACCACCACACTCATTTTGAATGTGTGGTGTAAAATGGACCGGGAGTAACACTCCCAGTCCACCTTAGAATTTTCCTTCTAGTGTCCCTCTATTAATCCTTAAGGAGTAGAAGGTCTCTCTTGATTACTCTGGACTTATTTGTTTAATACTTATCGATTCCATTAAGATTTACATGAACGAATGAATAATGCCTTTCTTTAAGTTTGTATTAGTGTCCTATATGTTCTATCTCCTTGTTGGTATCGAGGGCACATACTAACACACGGTTCGGTTATCCATCCAAACCGAAAAGAAAATCGAAAACCAAAAACCAAAAATTCGGTTCGATTTTTGGTTTTAGATTCGACTTCAATTTTGAGGTTCAATAACCAAAAAGAGAATTTATTTATTTTATTTATTATTTTATATAGTATAATATAGACCAAAGACTATAAAAAAAAGTGTGTTTCCCAGTGACAACCTATAGAAAAAGAAAAAAAAGAATTAAAATTATCCCTAATTAAAATCCAATTATTTCTATCTACTTTTCACTTTTTGGTGGAAGTTTAAGAAACCCACTTGAATTGCATGCTCCTATAATTGATTAATTGTCTCGGTCACGTCATAATTTATATTAATCTTTCCAACCTTATACAAAAAAGGTGAGAGTCCAAATTCAAATTTGGCCAAATTTTTTTTCTGAAAATTCGGTTTGATCGAAAATCAAATTGAACTTTTTCGGTTTGATTTTCGATCCGAAATTTTAGTTCAGTTTCGGCCTGAATGGAATGATGAACACTTCTAGGTGGGAGGGGCAGCCATAGTGTTTGTAGAAGAAAAAGAAGAAGAAAGAGAGGAGGGAATTATGGTCGAATAATCAGCTGCGGCAACGGCAGTGGCGGAGGTGGGCGGCGCAGTGAAGTCGTCGGCAGCGAGTGGTGGCATAGGGGACTCGGACCTAGTGATACCATGATAGAATTTAGAGAGGAAACAATATGTATATCATATGTATTTGTGTATTATTGATGTTTTAAATACAATGTATATCTATATATATATGAAATACAAGACAAGGCCCAAGGCTATACAAATTGTGCCATAAATATATACTAACACGGTGATTTGATAAAGCAATTTCAAATAGTCGTAGGTTTTTATTTGAAAGGAGCTATGAGAGGGGCCACCAATATATGATACACTCAAAACTTTTGAGGAAAATCCAACCTCACTTCGCTATTGCTCAATGAGACCACTGTTCGTTGCAAAATTCCATTGTTTTTGCCCTTGTTCGGAGGATCTTCTTTATTTTCTATTTTAATTATCTTTTAGTATTTACTGTAATTGACTTTTGGGCTTAATATTTTAACAAATGTTTTTTCGTGTGAAGAAGTATTTGTGGGTAAGTTTAGTAATTTTCAGAGTCAAGCTATTTTTAGTTTAATTTGGAACATTGTTGACCAAGATTAAGAGTCCTTGTTGGCCCAAGATATTATTCTAGGTTTTTTTCTTTTTAACGTAGATTCCTCCAGCATATATATGACATGTTTTGCACTTTGCATCCTATTCTATAAAGACACGAATATTTAATCGGAAGTGGTGTTTTGCAACAAAAATCAGGAGAATTGATAAAGACACTTCACATTTTGTTAGAAGCACTCCCACTTTTATTTATATTTTAGTACATAGACAAAAATGCCCTTTAGTCTATTAAATTAATTCTTATCATTTTATTTGACAATATTGTTTTATACCACTTTTCTATCTAAATGTAGAATAAGTATTCAAAATTTAATAGTTCATAATTTTAAAATTTAAACTTAGCGGATAACTACTGTAAATAATAACTAAAAAAAAAGTTCGTAGATATGACTAAAACTTTTACATATTTATTTAGAACCAAATTAGGAATGTTATTTTATTTTGGATCAAATTGACAATGATTTTTTATTAAATTTAATAAAAAATAAAATTAGCTATTATTTGAGGTGGACATGTTGAGTTCACCAATATTAACTTAGTGTAATATGATCTGGCTATTATTTTTACTTTTTTGGTAGTTTTAGGCGTTTGATGTTATATTAATTTCCAATATTCAAAAAAGAAATTATGTACTATGGACCAAATAAGCAACACATATCATTTAATAAGTTCGATAAAATTATATCGGGGTTGAATATCCAGGGAAAGATGATTAGTTTTATTGCACTGATGAAAAATATATTTTTTTATTTTCAAAAGACGTTTGAGAAAAAACGCAATTTTATTTGGTATTATTTTCATAAAAAAGAATTAAAAAACATTTTTCAAAGTTTATTTAGAAGTATTATTCAATTCACATTTTAATTTTAATAAGAATTATATATAATATATTGAGGGACATTATAATCAACTTAGCTAATTTAAAAAAGATATGGAGTGCTTTAACAAAATGTGAAGTGCCTTTATCAACTCTCAAAATCAAAGGTTGAGGGGCAAAGTGCAAAATGCTATATAGGTTGGGGAGAAAATAGTGTTGTAGAGAAATAAGAACTAGCTAGGTAATTAAATGGCGATCTGTTTTATACCCTAATTAAATGAAATTCTCGATTTGCTTAATCATACAACCCCACGAACACCATTAATTCTCACAGCCTTTGAGGGACATAAAAATCTATGCACACCCAACCCAACGCATCGGACAATATGCAACAATTATGATGTCTTGTGGCTCGTTGGATTTTGTGGGACCCACCTCCCAAGTGGACCAATTTTCCAAATATTTGCAATTGATCATAATACCATATCAGATCTTGGCTTTGTTAACATTTACCCAAGAAAGTCCTAATCATTGCCATGAATCCACGTGCCACGTGGCCCTCAAACTATTCACCCCCTGCATGCATGCATGCAAGCAAATGCGTCACACAATTAAAGCATTATTATAGAGACGATAACTTTAAATTATTGGTACTACGTAATACTACTACTACAACTCACGAACAAAACAGCGTTCAACTTCCAAAAACAGCATTCCTCAAAAGCAACGACATACAACTGGAATAAGTGAATTCCCACTTCTCTTTCTCTTCTCAATTTTCTCTATCTATACATACATTGTTTATATGTATATATTGTATATATAGAAAGTGTGAGAGAGATTAGATGTTGGTCTGTAGATATAGTAATGTCGTTTTTCAGAGGATCTACTTTTGCCAGGTAATCTTAAAGAATTGATGTCTTTGAGTGGGGGTGGGCCGAGTTTGAGTGAGGCAAAAGAAAGTCATCAAGAGATATATAAACACATTGGTTCAATCCTAAATAATTGGATATATTACATATTCCGTCTCATATATTTCTCTGATTTTTTATTTAGTTTCACTCGCTACAAGATTTTTGCATGTGATTAATTTCATAACTTTTAAAATGTTATATATTTAGTCTTAACTAAAATTTTCATTCAAAATTTAACAGTCAAACCTCTATACTCAGTTAGTCAATATTTTTTGTCATTTTTTTTGAGAAGATTCTACGTAAGTGACACGTGATATTGAATAGAGTTCGTGTGTAAGTGTCGTTCAGGCATAAATGCTCTGGAAAAAAAAAAAGGTCAAAATATTGACAAACAGACCAAAAGGGTTTAGATGAAAATTTTGGTTAAGACTAAATTTGAGACATTTAGAAAGTTATGAGACTAAATGTGATAATCTCTTAGAGAATGGTGTCTAAATCGAAAACCGGGAAAGATATTGGACAAAAAAAATGCAATTTATCCTAAATAATTCGTCTAATTTATGCTCTTCTACTTCAGTACCAAGCTGTGGATTGTTAGTGAGTTGAAAAGATTTTATTTTAATAAATGAAATATTATTTGGAGGCATGCATCACAAATCATAATCAAAGGAAAAAAAACAGATTTAAAAGATATAAAATATAAGTTAGGCGGAGCAAATATATATATATAGTGATAATTATGAATAAGGCGTGGCAGTGGAAAGATTAGTCTCAGTCAAATATGAAATGATGACATCTAAAGTTAAAACTATAACTTCGAATTGTCTCCTACAAGGAGGTCTAGTCTTCTGGCCAAAGGTAACTCCTCCCGCCTTTTTCTACTTCCCTTTTACTTTTCTCGATGCCGTATTGTCCTTCACCAGTATAATTGTTTTTCTTTATTTTAATTCATTAGCGTGCCACTGTGTTGTAGAATGAGCTTGCTTTAGGAACCTACTATTGAGAATTTAGGTGTTCAATTTTATTCAAAATAAAGGGTATTCATAGAGTTAGTCTTTTTATTTTTATTTTTTGTTTTTTTGATGATTAAGTTTGCAATAAAATAACGAAAGGAGAATTACAATCAAAAGGAGGGGAACCCTCTTCTTCCGCAGCAATGTCCACAGGAAAAACGCAAAAAGGTACAGCAAAAAAAAATAAAAAATAAAAAATAAAATAAAAAAGGAATTATAAGCCTCAGCTCACTTAGCAAGTTCTCGGATAATAGAATTGCAATTTCTTATGATTCTTATAATCTTTTCACGTAGGCCATTGATAAACCACATACACAATTACACTAAGTCAGTCATGCACAACCCAACTCCAATACCCCTGTTAGGATCTTAGGACTCACGATGCGCTCGTAATGAATAAAAATTCATTACATGTCGTGTCTCAAGATAGGTCGCGACTTTGCATGGAAACTCAAATAAGTGTGAGAGATACATTGATTTAATTTTCAATTATACCTAACGATTGAGTATTGCAACTCAATCGAATCCCAATAATCACCTTATGCGATTCTTACTCTGTGACTCGTTTGGTACATGTCTCAATCCACAAAGTGCTTCAAGCACGCACCTCCAAGCGTGTACCTGCTCCTTCAGCATATCCCCTCGCGTAAAATCACTGTTCTTCGAGTAGTTGCTTCACGTATCGGCGAGAGACTTATGTTGAAAGGTTGTGGAGTATTTGAATCATATGGAAGAACATTGTACTAGAAAATATTTGAATTAATTGGACGAGGGACGAATATCTCTTCTTTTCCAATACTTACTTTGGTTGTGCATCCTATCCCGGTTGTGAGATGAATCTCGAGTCTTGTATGCTAACCCAATTAGGATTTAAGACTCTAAACCAAACCTAATTAGGATATCGGACTTTAATCCTAACCCACTTAATATTTAAGTCTTCTGATCCTATTCTTCCACCTTGGAAGAGTTTCATCAATCCTCACCGATTAATTCCTTCTCAACTCAAAATTACTCTATTTCAACCCAACTAATACTATTTAATTTATTAATTAGACTTTTAATCAATAAATCTCTTGGACTTAAGTCCATTAATCAATTAATCCCATAAATTAATTAAGATAGTCTTAATTAATTTGGTCAAACTCAATTAATTAATCTATTCCACCAAGAATTAATTAATGCAATTAATTGATTGGCCTTAATCTTTCTAAAACATCAATTAATTCACATAGCCGGGATACTTATCTAAGTAATGTACGTGGCTCCCTGGGTTCACTCAAGAGCTAGCAGTGGAACCCCTCCAAGTGGCTCAACAATCCAAAATTGCCTAAACTAATTATTATGCCGATAATTAATTAAGTTATAAATTAACCACCAAATTACTTCACATCTTCCAACTATTGTGTTTGATATCTAATAAAGTTGACTCAACACCTAGACTTGAATGATTCAAGCCAACATTTAGTGATAACGGTTGTTGTGTAAATCACATCCTTCCGTCTGACCTCTCAATCGAATCAAGGTTTTGGTTAACAGTAAAAACCCTATGGATTCAATCATATAACAATGTCTGAGAAATATTTACTTGTGTCAATTGCGCTAGAATCAAGACCTTCTCATCGACCGAGTTTGGCCATAGATTCCTAAGGTAATTATTTCCAGGACAACATATAAGATTTTCTGATACACGGATCGATGACGAATCTCATCTTGGAATCACCAGACAAGTCATACAACCTAACTACACCAAAACACACCACTCTGTGATTCTTAAGGAATGATGCAAACAATCAAATTGAACTGGGTTGTACACTTGCTCAACTGTGATTCATCAAGTTGATCATGAGGATCATCCTACATCTACGTGACCATGTAATTTTATATTCGACACAGAAACCAATATAAAATTCAAGTGAGGTAGTTCAGTCCAGTCATCATCAGATGCTGACCTTCGAACGTGCACTGGTCTTAGACCAATACTCGTAAAATGAGGTACACAATCTACATGGAATGCTACACATAAGTAAGTATTGATGAATAATTGATTTTTCAATTCCAATGATTCTATGACTTGGAACAATATTTTAGGATCACAACCGTCGAAACATACTTCATGGTCACCATATTGTGTGTGTGATCATTTCACATAGCCATGTGTGATCCAAAGGACTTGTTCATACATCATAGACAAAATATAAGATAAAAATGCCTTTTATTGATAATAGAAGACAATGTTGTATATGGTGTTACAAAATTTGGCAGCCAATTCGCTTGCTGGACACCTAACATAGGCAAACTGCACAAAATAAGGTATATAGATTCCACACTCGGAAAAGTTGCATTGATCATACATTAATTTGGCATGTTCGACATTTTGGTATTTTAATATGGGGGGTGGCAATTTAGGTATAGGAATGATACAAAAATTGCACAAAGAGTATTTTTTGCCTGAAATTGCTGACCTGACCTGACCCTGCAAAATGACGGGAATTGCCGATATGGCTGCCGAAAAATGTCAAAGCAAGGATTTAAAAAATTAGGGGAAAAATTGATGATGTGGCGCCAAGTGGATAATGAAGTGCTGACATGGCGAAAAAATGGACTAAAATTGAGAAAAATTGCTACATAGGGGATTTGAACCCATGATCTTGGAGCTGAAATTTAACAATTCCACCACTCCACCACAATATTCAAGTTGTTATAATTAGCTTCTGTTTAGTTATTTATATTCATTTCGATATCTGACATAGCAACATGTGACTATCAATATTCAAGTATTTAAAATCTATTATTTTATAGCACTATCAATTTGTCAGTATATATATATATATATATATATATATTAATGCCGGTAAGTAATTATATATGTCAAATATAAATTTATTTATAATTTATTATAAAATATGCAATTATTTTATTATAATGTATGTGAGCAATTATATATTTTGTACATATATTTGCTCTTATAAATTTCTAATATATATCAAATATTTTTAATAAGTATCGATATATAAAAATATTTAAATAGTTACATATGTTTGTCGTATTTATGAAGAAATTATTTATAAGAATATATCTACCTCTAAATAAATAAAAAATTATGTTGGATATAATAATTTTCTGAAAATAATATTGTTCTGGGAAAATAATACTAATTAGTTATATATTAGAACATTCAATTATATTAAAATTTATCAACTAAAATATATGATTATTATTAATAATTAACGTATATAAATATTGATTTTTTAAAAACTAGTTAAATACTTCAAATTTATTTGTTTTTAAATGTTTATATGTATTTGTAACTTTAATATATTTATTACAATATTACTTAAGCTAGATTATTATGTTCGAAGGAAACACCCTTCTCTACTACATTAAAACACATCAAACACCCCTGAACATATTGATGGACATAAATACCATTGATTTATGTAACATATTAATTTATTTTTCCACCCATCTATTATAATCTATAGTACTTTGTCCCCTTACAATTACATCTCAATTTAATCTGACTCCAAGATTGATTTAATGCTAAATTTATTAAATAATTAATCTTCAAAGTATGAAATAAATAGTAAAATATGATTGTAGTATTATGAATAAGACATATTAAACTTAAAAAAAATCTCACATAAATGTTTATGATCACTATTAATATATAATTTTCTTTTATATATGCTAATACTTTAATTTTATTTTAAACAAGTATTGATAATCCATGTTATTCATTGTTAGTTTTTAATAAAACTAATCATTTATCTTTTAAGTATTATATTACTTATTTAGATAAAGTGATAAACATATTCCTAGCATCTTTTATTATATAACATGTACACACTTATTTATAAGCACAATATTTTTTACGTTAATTAATGATAAATGCTTCTCTTTTTAAATTTTTCTTTAATTAGTATAATTAATACTACTATGTGAATAAGAAGTGCATACATAGTTTAAGATATATTAAATCAAATATTACAATATTAAATTTTTTTTTTATGAAAATGCAACTAAAATTAGAAAGCACAAAATAACAAGAATATTTTCTAATATCTATAAATGCAACTAAGTTATAGAAAAAAGAGAGTAAATTTATTACATTCTTTTTTAAAGAAAAAATGTATAATAAATTAGTTATATAAATTTAAAACTTATATTTTATTCTTTATATATTATAGAAACCATTGTTAGGTATATGACCTAGATGCCAATGAGGACAAATAGATTGTATAGGGTATCTGATTATGTTGTATGAACTTATCATTAATAAAGGCAATTATTCTTTTGTTCATATAAAGCTTCATGGAATTAACAAGTATTGAATAAGCAGTCCATGTGAATCAAGATTGACTCTTCGCCCTTTATGGAATAAAGAAATGGCACGGGGAGAGTCTGACACTTGATCACTTAAAGGGGGTTCGCAAGTCAAGGAATCTTAATTGGGCGTTAAGATTCGACTTGTATGACACATGCTCTGACAAAGAGCGTCAGTCGAAAACTATTGGATGGTGAGAGCACATGTCATAGATATACCAATGGAATTGATATATTCAAACATGGCTCGTAGTAATCCGATCACATGGGTATTTACTCAGTGATTGTCAATGATCGGATTACTGATCGTAATAGTATACGTGAGCCTTAGACCCGAGGGGTCACGATTAATGTACTTGTACTTTTGAATCTGTTACCAGACTAGTTGGGCCCAAATCACCATTAGGTGGGGCCAACCTCGAAGTGCGATCTGAATGAGTCAAGTAGCACTTGTGAAGTGATGGCCAAGATGGGATTCGCTATCTCGATAGTAAACGAGAAAGTATCCTGTGCGATCATAGGCAAATGAAATTATAAGTCTTTGGCCAAAGCAATGAAACTAACTCGTGTAAGACACGGAGAGTAGTTTGGTAATTTCATCATGCTATGATCTGATGCACAGTATCAAGTATTGTGAGTTTGACATAAACCATGATTCTCACTTGATCGGAACACGTCAGTGAAGGGCTTATACTCATACAGTATTTATGATCCAGAGGTTCGTAAATGATGCAATCATTTCGTACTCGATTGGGTTACGAATTGAGTCCACGGGACTGGTTAGGTGACACTCGCATCCTGTTGGGAATCTTGTCGGCATGCGTAGCGAAAATGAAAACCAGATCCGGATTCCCAAACCAAGAGAAATTTGTGGCTTTCGTTGATTTAAACAAGAAAAAGATAAATACAAAAAACTTATCTTTTCGAGTATTCAATCTTTAATCTTGGCGAATCTTCAATCTTCTCCAATGGTTCAATTGTACTGTCTCTAGATCCTCACGTGGCGGAATTGACTACGGAAATCTCCATATCTTTCTCCAAAGTGGAGGTTAGAATGAGAGAAAGTGGAAGAGAGCTTTTTTCTGTATTGTATTTCAGGTGGAGAAATTTCACATAATGTGAATTGTTGTTTAACTATGTCTTGTGTTGGAGGATTAAATTAATCCTCCAACTTAAAGCCTAGCAGTACACGCCCCATAGGGCTATTGGATAATTAATTGGGCTATGTTGACCCAGTCAACTTAGTCCAATTAATTTAATCAATTAATATTTAATCCAATTAAATATATATTGATTAAATCAACATTAATTAATTATTATTCTAGTCTAAATGTTTAATTAACCTAGTCAATTAAATATTCAAACTAATTAATTTAATTTACCATTGTTTAATCCAATTAAACAACCAATTAAATTAATTTATCCAGTTAATTAATTCATCCTTCCAAAGGACAAATTACCAAAACACCCTCCAATTACAAGATTTGATCATCCCATCTATTCCTTTATAGCGCGACTCTCTATATTCGTCTCGATTGACAATGGGAGGATACCAAAGGATGTGGGTGATACCTAGCCAGCACTGTGGCCCCACATCGTAGCCCAATCGAGTATGAAATGACTATGTCATTACGAACTTCTAGATTATGAATACCGTATGAGTATAAGCCCTTCATTGACGTATCCCGATCGAGTGAGAGTCATGGAATATGTCAAAATCACAGGACTCGATGTTATGCTAAGAATCATAGTAATATGAAATTACTAAATACGAGTTAGTTCATCAGCTCTGGCCAGAGACTTTCAATTTCATTTACCTATGTTTGCATAGGATACTTCTCGTTTATTTTTGAGACAGTGAATTCCCTCTTGGTAATCACCTCACATGCTACTTGCCCATTGGAACGCACTTCGAGGTCAACCCCAACAACGGGCTGGGTGAATTGGGCCTAACTACTCTAATGACAGAATCCAACGTCACAAGCACACTGTGATCGTGACTCCTCAGGTCTCACGCATACCTTCATAATCAGTAATCCAATCATTGACAGTCACTGAGTAAAAACCCATGTGATTGGATTACTACAAGCCGTGTTCGAATACACTAATCCCATCAATGTATCAATGACACAAACTCCCACTATCCTTTAGTGTTCGACTGACACTCCTTTGTCAGAGCATGTGTCATACAAGTCCATACAAATCTCAATGCCCAATTGAGGTTCTTCGATGTGCGAACCATTTAAGTGATCAAGTATTAAACTCTTCCAGTGCCCATCTCCTTAACTACTATAAGGAGTGAGAAAGTTTTTCTTGACACACATGGACTAGTTTTTCATTTAAGACTTTATACATGCCATCAAGAATTATACGAACAACATACTATTTGTTAGAGTTTATGACCGGCGCACCAATTTTGGGCACTATTCTATGTAATAATAACTCTAGCTAAACAATTTTTTTTATATAAATAAAGTTAATCTTTCGGCATTCTTTATTCGTGTATATAGCTTTGTCTTAACTTAGAATAAAGTCCCAAAGGATCACACATAGCTATGGGACATCATTGCGCATCGGGAATGGCAATGATGGAATATGTCTCCAAGGCTGTGATCCTTAAACATATGTTCCAAGTCGTGAATGGGCTCGTCGAGATGAAGTGTTAGGGATTTCATGTTAGATGTTTTGATGATGACAAGATAGGACTTTATGTTATACCCCAAAAGAATGTAAGTTTATACTTTCATAGAATATATGTATAAGTGTTTGAAAGTTTATTAGTTTGTTAGGCTTGTAATTTTTATCTTTGTAGATTTTAGACTAAGTATTAGATACCGAGTTGCTAATAGTATTCTAGGTGAGTCTATTAGAGATGAAGTTGAAGATCAGCGTTTGAAGTCAAGTGAAGATGAAGATTTGTCTTAAGCGTCTGTCAAACACTTAAAGACTATTTCAGGAATTATGAATCAAGCGTTCAAGAGAATGTTCTCAGCGCCTAGCTAACGCTAAAGGACTGTTCAAGGAGTGTTGATCTAAGCGCTCATTCACTCAAGCGATTCACCTGAAATACATCCTCAAGTCATCCAATCATCAACAGTCATTTATTTCCAACGAAAATAAATTCAAAACGCATTAAAGGCTCGATACGTGCATTAAATGTGACAAGACAATATGACTTGTGGATAAGCCACATTTTGACTAGACTGTTAGCTTTTCAAAGTTTAAACCTGCTCCTGTCCAATCGGAATCAGCAGAAATTAAGGAATGTCAGAAAAAGGAGTATTTGAAGCTCTGCGTGAGGTACACGCGCCTGACTTGTGTCCAATGGACAAATCCCGAGATTTTCTATAAATAGTACCCTTCAGCTATCTCTGTGTGTGCACATGTGAAAGACGAAAATGTGAAAGAGAGCTGAGAAATAATTTGAGAGAAAAGCTTGCAAACCCCATAGCCAAAATCCTTCAAGCTTCTCAAATACATTCTAGACAGTCACCCGATATCTCAAACATCTTCCAAGAAGAACCCTACACTATTATTGAGATATCCCAAGTTGTTTGAACTTCCCAACATCAAACAAACCTGTTACAATAAACCCTCAACACCTTTCATCTGAGTGAGAAAGATCGTTGACTTCCACAAGTAGTATTTTTTAGTAAGAGAAGCTTGTTGAAGAAAGGTCTTTCTTGGAGCTGAAGTCTGTGTGATCAAGGAGCTCAAGACCATCTTGGAGAAGATCTTTATTGGAGTTGAAATCTGTGTGATCAAGGAGCTCAAGATCGTCTTTCCAGAAGCAGAGGATTGAAGTGGCTTGTAGCATAAATCTGTGTGACCAAGGAGCTCAAGTCATCCACATCCATATCTTCCATTGTTCCCTATTTTGTAGAAGTTTTTGTGTGACTCTTCGAGAATCAATCTAGTGGATTGCCTCCGAGTGCAAAGGAGAAGAAGGACGTAGTTGGGATTACACCACCCAGTGAACCTTACAATATTTTGTGTCACTTACTGCTTTATCACTTTACTTTATATTGGCATATCATATCATTAAAAAGGCATTAAAATAGTTAAGCGACTATTTCCAAAAGAGAACGCTAAGCTTTCAAATCAGTCTTAAGCGCTTGATTAAGCGCTAAGCACTCTAAGCGTTCAAAACGTTTTAAAGAAAAGCAACTAAGGAAAACTTTGTGACGCTAAAACCTTTCAAAGAGAAGACCTGTAAAATCATTCCGCTGTGCTAACCCTGATCAAAGGATTGAACGCTTAAACCTAAGTGGTTATAGTACTCAAATCTTGAGTCTAAGTTAACTTTATCAAAAGAGTCTTCTAGTAAACGCTTAGCCAAGCGTTTACATTTTCAAGCGTCCAAACTATTTCAGTACGAAACTTTGTGAAGTCGAAAAAGACTTCAGGGTCTATTCAACCCCTCCCCCTTTTAGACCCTTTCGTATGCCTCTTGGGACCAACATGAAGGGATATCGATGAGACCCAAAAGACTTGCTTATATGATGCATACTCTTGATAGAGTGTATCTCGTTCCATAGATATTGGCACGATGAAAGCTTATGCATGTATGAGGGTTCCTATTGTGGGAATAGGTATACTGAACAACCCCAAGGAAGTTCCATTAAATGGAATCCCAGTCGAATCTGGAACTTCCAGTGGTCTTGTAGTATAAGAGTGATCCTTAGAACTTGAGGTTCCATTGGATGTCTTATACACAGTCGAACATGTCTTAATTTGTTACATGATTACTTAGATGATCACAAATGGGCAAAATCAGACATGGGCTGATTGTGTATGAAGGTACGTGAGAATCAACATGGGATCTATCTCTGACATTAGTCTTGTCAGTGAATCTCCTATGTTTACATAGTGAATCGACTTTTGGAATCTTTGGCCGAAGTATGACATTTAAAGAGGCCCAGGGTTTCCTCTTTTAGATAGTCAAAAGTCGATCTCACCGTATTCAGGAAACATATTTATTGAGAGCTTCGACCTTAGCCACTACTCTAGATTCAATCAGGAGGTTAGATGGAGGGATCTTACTTATCCAGGGATCAAGATCACGAAAGGCGTATCTTTATCTTTGTCTTTGTCTAGGTCTTCGTGGCCCGTTGCTAGACAGTAACCACGATTTGTAAGTGCCGAGAATTAATATGGTGATTAATTCAAGACTTGATTAAATCAAAGGAATGATGTAATCTAGTGCTTTCTATTTTAGGAAAGCACACTAGCACTTTGGCAAAGTGTACTTACTACTAGATAGTAGACGAACCTAAGGGGTCACACACTTAACTCGTGAGAGTTATTGCTTATATGATGTGATTAATCAATTTGAGGAAGTTTGGAAAGTCTAGTCCTTTCCTAATATGGAATATGAATTAATTGAGGGGATTCAATTAATTCGACTATTTTAATTAATCTTGTAGAATTAATTAAATTAATGGACCTAGTAGAGTCCAAGTATTTTATTTAGTTGGGCTTGGTCCAAGTTAAATAAATAAGTCAATTGGAATAAGTGAATATAATTAAATGGGTTTTAATTTTATGGGAATATTTAATTGATGGGTTTAGCCCATAATTAAATATGGAGTCAAGAATTAATTCTTGGACTCCAATTAAGGGTGATGGCCGATTTTTAGGGCCTTGGCAGCTAGATTTCAAAATCTAGGTGAAGAAGGCAAGGGTCTTCTTTTTCTCCAAATCTTGCAGTTGAATAAGGACTCTAGGGTTCCTATTCTATATATATGTGAGTGCAAGACTAAAACCAAAAAGATTTTTAGGAGTGCAAAATTCGAACCCCTAGCTGGAAAATTAAGAGAGAAATTTCTTTGTCATCCTTAAGCCAAAAATCGCCCCCTTCCCTTGTTCCAACAAGACATCATTTTGTTCATGTGTTGAACTTAACGATTCACATATTCCATTCCTTCACATAATCAAGCCTAGGTTTTAGACTTAGATCTATTTCGTTGGCTAGCACCAATAACGAAGTAGGTGGTGACTTGAACAAAGTGTGGACACATCTTAGAGGTGCGACATTTGGAGCACTAAAACCAGAGATACAATTGATTGGCGATTTCCTGCAAGAAATCGCGTGAAATTGCACCACAGGGTTGAAAAGATCCAAGATTGTTGCTGCGAGAATTTAATCAAAGAGGTAAAAATTCTCGCAACCTTCTCTATAGTATAATCGAGCACACCATTATTCCTGTTTCGGGTGGTTGTATATTTAAATTTTAAATTCCGCTGCCACGAGCCACCCGGGGAATAGAACCTAACCCAATAGTGGTATCAGAGCCATGGTTGGCTCGATTAAGATTTATAATGTGATAGCATGATTTATTTATGCGTATGTAAATTGGTGCATGTTAAAAATATGTTCGTCGTTTAGAATAATTGATTTTTCGATTGTAATATAATTGATAGTTTTGTGAAAACATTTTTGGTTTTGGAAATTCAATTGGAAAAGATGAATGTTGGGTGTGTGTGGATTTATTTGGATGATGAAGGATGATTTTGGAATCACCGGTGGCAGGACGTCATGAGATAATCAGGCAGAAGGCTCAATTGTCGAGTGATTACACCTGACCCGAGGTGGGATCGAATTCGTCCATCATTAACTGAATGAATTACGCATGGATGAAAAAGGGAGGAATCCCGTACAGCAACAGGTGTTGTCGCCCGCTCCCAGGCACGGGGTGACTGGCGCCCAGGCACCGACAGGCGAAACCTGGTGGTCTCGCCTCTGTCGGTGGTGCCTGAACGCGGCCATGTTGGCGCCTGGGCATGGTTTCGCCGGCACCCGGGCGTGGTCAGCAGAATCGGATCAAATTTTTTTTTCTCGTTTTTGATGCTGAAAGGTCGGGTAACCCAAGAACCTGACCCCAGATAATTGTTTAAAAACCTATAATTTCTGAAAAGGGTTTTGGAAATTGAGAATCGATATTATCTCGATGAATTTTGCAATTTTGTTTAGACGACAGATGGGTAAATTTTGGATATCGCATCGCATATATATATATATATATATATATATTTATATATGTTTGTTGCTTGGCATGCTTATGTGATGGGGATGAACCACGAGCGTAGTCTACGTTGTATGGTTTTCATTGTATGTAATATTCTAGAGTTGTAAAAATATCCGGTTTGACATTTACTTTTCTGTCAAGTAGATTAGTAGTAGATGATAGACTATGTAATCGAAGACGGAGCGAGAAGACGAAGCCGAGACTCGAAGACTTGTATGCTGTGGTGGAACCCTTTGTAACATTCTAGTTGTTTTTATTTTCTAGAGTGTCCTGGCCCACTTTGGCTCAGTGGGTTAGTAGGTTAGGGTTTGAGGTGGTTCATCCTCAATTTACCGCTTTATGGGATGTTTATTTATCTCTCCAATACGATATGTGATGTGTTGTGAAATGCATGCATAGGATAGATAACTAAACAAGATAATTGTAAAACTGATGAGACCTGCATATATGCAATGTAATACCCTTCTTGAAACATATTAGGCTAATGTGGGGATCGAATTGAAGTTCTGTTTCCATTCCTTCCATCATAAGTAATTGTCATGTGATATGCCGCTGAAGTTCAAATCCATTTGCTCAGAAAATGGGGTGGGTTGAACCTAAGAAAGGCTGTGAGCATTACTAAGCCTTTGATGCCCTATGGGATCATTGGTTTCATTACTTAGCTCAGAAAATGGGGGGTAATGGAATTGATGATTGACCACGAGATATTTGATGGGTTGAGCCTAACATCGACTACCATGTGTAAGCTCAAAAAATGGGGTACATGCGAAAGATGAGGAAAACGATCTTGAGAACTATCAAGGAAGATAGAAGGCCCGGTATGGCTACTATTCGAATTAGTTATATGTTAGCTCAGAAAATGGGGCATATGATGACGTTTGGATAAATCTCAAACCCACTAAAGAATTAACTATTCTTCGAATCACACTAAGAGGGTGGTGGGATTTGGAAAAATAGTGAGAGACTTGTACAATTAAAGATCAAATTGTATAAGAATTTTATTTGAAAATACGTTACTTATCGTCTGCCTCGTACATTTTGTAGATAACACGAAATGGCTAAAAATCCACTTTATACAACTCTCGAAACAAACAAACTGACCGGTCCCAACTTTCCCGATTGGGTAAGAAACCTTAAGATTGTTCTACAATATGAAAAGAAGGACTACATTCTGAGAGCGAAACAGCCGGGAATAACTCCTGAAAGCACTGATGAGGATAGAGAGTACGTTAAGCTTTGGTCGGATGACAATATCCAAGCGAGATGCCTTATCATGACTACAATGTCAAATGAGTTGCAAAAGCAACAAGAGAATACGATATTGGCAAAGGATATTGTTAATCGCCTTGAAGAGTTGTATGGTACTAGAACAAGGAAAGAGAGGTATGTTATCTCGAAGCAACTGTTTGGAGCAAGGATGAGCGAAGATGCGTCTGTCAGTGATCACGTCCTTAAGATGATTCAATTGATTCAAAAGATGAACGATTTGGACGTGGTACTTGATGGAGACCTTTGTGTCGACCTAGTCCTTCAGTCTCTCCCAAGGTCATATGACCAATTCGTCATCAAATTCAACATGAACAACCTAGATGCCTCACTAAATGAGTTGTTGAACATGTTGACAAGTGCTGAGAGCACCATCAAAAAGGACAAGCCGGTGCTTCTTATGAATTCATCTTCTAAACCTAAGAAGGGTAACAAGAAGAAGAACAAGACTAAGAAGCTAAATGGTACAGATGGTGTCAAGAAGGTGAAAAAAGCCAAATCGGATAAGTGCTTCAAATGTGGGAAGACTGGGCGCTGGCAAAGGAACTGCAAAGAGCCATCGACTCAAGGTACGTTCTTTGTTGAAGTTAACTTTTCGGTTAACGATTCTTCTTGGATTCTAGACACTGGATGTGGAGTTTATATCTACAATAACTTGCAGGAGATGACAAGAATCAAGGACCTAAGTAGAGGAGACATGACTCTGCGGATGGGAAATGGAGCGCGGGTTGCTACCAAAGTCGTGGGGACGATCTACTTAGGGATATGAGATAGAAATTTAGTATTAAATTCTGTTTATTTTGTTCCTAAAATAATAAGAAACATTATCTCAATTCTGGTTTTGGATAGAGAGGGTTATTGTTTTGAGATTCGTAATAAAACTTTGTTTTTATCTTATGAATCGTCTCTTATTATGGAATCAAAATTGCAAGATGGAGTTTATACTGTTTTCCCAACAATTTCTAATCTCAATATTCAACAAAGAAATAAACGTAAATGAGATAATCAAACAGACGCACTAATGTGGCACGAGAGACTAGGTCATATCTCCAAAGAAAGAATTTGAAGCTTGGCAACTCATTTAGGTCTCCACAACTTAGATGAATTGATAACTTGCGAATCGTGTCTCAAAGGGAAAATGTCCAAGTTGCCATTTTCGGGTAAAGCGGAACGAGCCACAAGTCCATTGGATTTGATCCATACGGATGTGTGCGGCCCTATGAGCATAAATGCTCTAGGAGGGTTTAGTTACTTCATAACCTTCACCGACGATCATTCTTGGTATGGTTAAATATATCTGATGAGATATAAATCTGAATCCTTTGAGAAATTTAAGGAGTTTAGATATGAGGTAGAGAAGCAACTTGGAAAAAGTATCAAAGCTCTTCAATCTGATCGGGGAGGAGAATACTTATCTTTCGAGTTCATTGCTTATCTTAAAGAGAATGGGATTCTCTCACAGTGGACTCCGCCAGGCACGTCTCAACATAACGGGGTAGCTGAGAGAAGGAATCGAACATTGTTGGATATGGTTCGATCCATGATGATTTTCACTGAAGTTCCTAAGTCCATGTGGGGCTATGCGCTTGAAACGGAAACCTATCTGTTTAATAGGGCGCCATCCAAGGCTGTGCCCAAGACCCCATATTAAACTTGGTGTGGAAAGTCACCCTCGTATGCTCACTTGAGAATATGGGGGTGCCCCGCTTATGTAAAGCATTGAGTGGGAGATAAATTGGATCCCAAATCCTCTTTATGTTATTTTGTAGGGTATCCAAAGGAAACTATTGGATACTACTTCTACAACCCCGTGGAAGAAAAAGTGATTGTTTCAAGAAATGTCAATTTCCTAGAAAAAGGATTCCTTTTGGATAGGAAAGGCGAGGCTGTAGAGCTTAATGAGATGAAACAATGTGATTCGAATCAAGGAGTGCAAAATAACCCACCTGACACTAATGAAGCTAATTTCGATATACCTAATAAGAACACACAACCCTTGAGGAGATCTGAAAGAGTTCCAAAGGCACCTGAAAGATGGCTTGGCCAGTTGGAAGAAAAGAACTCAAAAGATCTTTCCTTAGACTCTGATCCAAAGAGTTATAAGGAAGCAATGTCTGACATTGATTCGGGGAAATGGCTTGAAGCCATGAAGTCTGAAATGGACTCCATAGACTCCAACAAGGTATGGACCTTGGTGGACGCACCAAAAGGCGTGAAACCCATTGGCTGTAAGTGGGTCTATAAGCAGAAGCTTGGAGTCGATGGACAGGTGGCAACCTATAAGGCACGCCTCATGGCAAAAGGATTCACTCACAGACAAGGGATTGACTATGAGGAAACCTTTTCGCCAATGGAGATGCTGAAATCCATTAGGATTCTGCTTGTTATATCTGCATTTCTCGATTTCGAGATCTGGCAGATGGATGTAAAGACTACATTCCTCAATGGAGAGATTGAGGAAGAGATATACATGCAACAACCAGAGAGCTTTACATCCGAAATGAGCGAACACAAAGTGTGTAAGCTCCAAAGGTCTATTTATGGGTTAAAACAGGCTTCCCAAAGCTGGAATAAACGGTTTGACACTGTCATACATGAGTATGGATATGTGCAAAACGTTGAAGAGGCTTGTGTGTACAAGAAGGTTAATGGGAGTGTGGTTACATTTCTCATACTTTATGTTGATGATATTCTTTTGATCGGAAACGATATTGGGATGATGCAGTCAACTAAAGTATGGCTCTCTAAACAATTTTCCATGAAGGATATGGGAGAGGCATCCTACGTACTTGGTATGAAGATATATTGAGAGAGATCGAGTAGGCTGCTGGGACTCTCCCAATTCGCATATATCGATCGCGTAATTAAGAGATTTAAGATGGAATAATCCAAGAGAGGATTCTTGCCAATGGGACATGGGATTACACTTTCCAAGTCGATGTCTCCTAAGACTCGAGAAGAAAGAGTAAGAATGTCCTAAATCCCTTATGCCTCGGCTATAGGTAGCATAATATACGCGATGATATGCACAAGACCCGATGTGGCATACACATTGAGTGTGTGCAGCTGTTATCAAGCTGATCCCGGCGAGAAGCACGGAATGCAATAAAAGCGATCCTTAAGTACCTTAACAGGACTAAGGACATGTTTTTGATATACGGATGTGGAAAATTGGAGTTAGAGGGATACACCGATTCGAGTTTCCAAACAGATGTGGACGACTCGAAGTCGGTCTTGATATTTGTCTATTTGCTCAATGTAAGAGCCGTCAACTGGAAAAGTTCCAAGCAAGCAACTGTGGCGGACTCCACCACTAAAGCATAATATATCGCAGCTTCAGAGGCCGCGAAGGAAGGTGTTTGGATAAGGAACTTCATCCAAGAATTGGGTGTAGTTCCATCCATTGTAGACGCAGTACCTTTGTACTGTGATAACAATGGGGCTATTGCGCAAGCAAAGGAGCCAAGGTCTCATTATAAATTCAAGCACATACAGAGATGATACCACTTGATCAGGGAGATCACTGGGAGAGGCGACGTTCGAGTGGAACATGTGGACTTGGCAGACAATTTGGCGGACAAGCTCAACAAACCCTGAAGCCAAAAAGTATTTGAAGGACATCTAGGGAGAATGAGCCTCATGTACATGGGCAATTGGCACTAAGGCAACTGGGAGATTATTAGAGTTTATGCCCAGCGCACCAATTTTGGGCGCCATTCTATGTAATAATAACTCTAGCTAAACAATCTTTTTCATATAAATAAAGTTAATCTTGTGGCATTCTTTATTTGTGTATATAGCTTGGTCTTAACTTAGAATAAAGTCCCGAAGGATCACACATAACTATGGGACATCATTGCGCATTGGAAATGGTAATGATGGAATATGTCTCCAAGGCTGTGATCCTTAAACATATGTTCCAAGTCGTGAATGGGCTCGTCGAGATGAAGGTTTTAGGTATATGCCCTAGATGCCAATGAGGACAAATAGTTAGATTAGGGTATCTTATTATGTTGTACAAACTATTAGAACGATATTAGTTAAGGCATCTACATTTTGTTCATATAAATCTTTATGACACCTAAATAAGTATTGAACATATAGTCCGTGTGAATAAAGGTTTGACTCTTTGCCCTTAATGGAATAAAGACGTGGCATGGGAAGAGTCTTACACCTTATCACTTAAAAGGATTCGCAAGTGAAAGAATCTTAATTGGGCATTAAGATTCGACTTGTATGACACATGCTCTGACGATGAGTGCCAGTCGAACGCTATAGGGATAGTGGGAGCAAGTATCATAGATATGTCAATGGAATTGACATATTCGAACACGGCTCGTAGTAATCCGATCACATGGGTATTTACTCAATGACTGTCAATGATTGGATTAGTGATCGTAATAGTATGCGTGAGCCTTAGACCTGAGGATTCATGATCAATGTGCTTGTATTATTGGATCTGTTACCAGAGTAGTTAGGCCCATATCACCCATCGGTGGGGTCGACCTCGAAGTGCGATATCAATGAGACAAGTAGCAGTTGATCAGTGATCGCCAAGATGGGATTCACTGTCTCGATAGTAAACGAGAAAGTATCCTGTGCGATTATAGGCTAATGAAATTATAAGTCTTTGGCCTAAGCATAACAACTAACTCATGTGGGACATTAAGGGTAGTTTAGTAATTTTATTATTCTATAATCTAATGCACAACATCAAGTTTAGTGAGTTTGACATTTTCCATGACTCTCACTTGATCGGGATACGTCAGTGAAGGGCTTATACTCATACGACATTTATGATCAAGAGGTTCGTAAAATGATTCGTTCATTTCGTACTCAATTGGGTTATGATGTGAGTCCATGGGACTGGCTAGGTGACACTTACATCCTTAGGTAATTTCTCCCTTTGCCAATTGAGACGAACCTAAAGAGTCGCGCTATAAGAAACTAGCGGGATGTATCTTTTTATGTAAATCTTTTAGAAAGAATTAAATGGACTGATTGATTTAATTAGATTAAATCAATTAATTAAACATTTAATTTAATTGGATTAAATTAAATTATTTGATTAGTACATTAATTAATTGGAATTAATTAATAGTATATATTATGTTTAAATTGGATTTAAATTTAAATATATACAGATAGGCTAGAAATTAGACAAGCAAATTAAAAGCCCACACAGTCCAAGGCAAACCCTAGGAGGGGCGGCCACTTAGGGCTTTTTGGAGTAGCCTCCAACTTGTTCCACAAGTTAGTTGAGTTTAAAAGGACTCCTATAGTGGAACAAACCCTAAGGAACATGATAACATTACACAACACAAAAAGAAAAGAATTCTCTCCCCTCTCTCCTCTCTAGCCATCCACTACTATAAAGAAAGAGGAGTCTCGGGATCTTTGGAAGGCTCGTTTCGCGTGAAGCTTTAGAGACAGGAGCCTTTGGAGGATTGCTGTTCTGCAGAATCAATAAACGAATCAAAAAGGTATGTTTATTCGTTCTAAATTTTGCAAAATCCATGAAAAATCATCAGATTTATTTTTGTGATCTACCGGTAGGAATCCTCTAATCTTCCGCTGCAATTCCCTGTTTTCCTTACGAGATTCCTAACTGAAGGGATATCAATGAGACACAAAAGACTTTCTTATATGATGCATACTCTTGATAGAGTGTATCTCGTTCCATAGATATTAGCACGGTGAAAGCCTATGCATGTATGAGGGTTCCTATTGTGGGAATAGGTATACTGAACAACCCCATGGAAGTTCCATTAAATGGAATCCCAGTCGAATCTGGAACTTCCAGTGGTCTTGTAGTATAAGAGTAATCCTTAGAACCTGATGTTCCATTGGATGTCTTATACACAATCAAACATGTCTTGATTTGTTACATGATTACTTAGATGAACACAAATGGGAAAAATCAGACATGGGTTGATTGTGTATGAAGGCACGTGAGAATCAAGATGGGATCTATCTCTGACATTAGTCTTGTCAGTGAATCTCCTATGTTTACATAGTGAATTGACTTTAGGAATCTTCGGCTGAAGTATGATATCTAAAGAGGCGCAGGGTTTCCTCGTTTAGATAGTCGAAAGTCGATCTCACCGTATTTGGAAAACATAGTTATTGAATTAATAGAGCTTCGACCATGGCCACTGCTCTAGATTGAATTGGGAGGTTAGATGGAGGGATCTTACATGTTTATGCTTAGAAAATGCCCATCACATAATTACTCTCTATGCGATCTTGTGCAATATTTTTATGATGGGGTTCGATAGAGGGTTAGGCATCGACTCAATGCTGGAGCCGGTGGTGATTTATTGGGACTAGATGATCGGACTGCATAGAGAACACTTAAGCAATTGGCCCAAGAGGATGAGTGGTACCCTGAGGATGATGATGAAGAAATTTTCCCCAAAAAGGTTACGAGTGTTAAAGCAGTTGAGGAAATTGGCAATTTTGAGGAAAACCCGAAGGGGCAAGGAAATTATCAACAAGACCAAGTGAGAATTCCTACTCTGGAGGAACAACTTGATAACACCATTGGAGAGCTCCGCCTTACGATAAAGGACGTATGTCGGTAAATAAAGGAGATGAGTCATCAACTCAAGCAACTATCGAGCGACATGGCTGAGAAAGCACTGGGGGCACTGCCGAGTGACACTGAAGAGAATTTGAAAGAGGAATGCAACAATGTGATGTTGATTGAAGGAAAGCTGAAAAATTCAAAAGTTTATCTTCTGCATAGCACATTCGAAAGTGCAGGCCATGACATTCAAACATCCGCAGCAGACCCCTCCATCAATGAGTATTCGACTCCTATCCTTTCTGAGGCTGTTGACATTCCTTTGCCTTCCTCCCTAGCCACAGGTAAATCAGTACTTAATGCCAATGATGGTAAGTTGTCAATGAATATAGAAAATGATATGTTTAATTTCGATAACTATGAGGTTTTTGAGCATCCACTTGATTTTGATTTGAATTTTCACGTTGATGTTTTTGATCCTTTTGGTGTTGAGCACTTTTAGAAAAAATGAGCCAATAATCTTCTACATCCATACATCATGCACCTGAAATACATCAAGGTGATTGGTGAAGAAAAACAATATATTATCTCTAGCTTGGAGAAAAGTTCACACTATCACCCGAAGCGTGGGGAAGATAGGGTAATTGAAGTGTTGAGGGACTATACAAAAATTCACGAGTGGATGATTGCTTGGTCTCAACTCAGGGTATTTCTAAAAAATGATGGGCCAATTTTCACTATCAAGGGCCAAAGAGTGAACCGAAACTTGAGAATGGATTGGAGAACAAATAAAGCATTCATACATCATCCTCCTTAAACCGAACCCGATAATGTCAGGCTAATGACTTTAAAAGAGCGCTTCTTGGGAGGCAACCCAAGTTTGTAAGTTTTCTTTTCTTTTTGCTTTCGTTTTTGTTTTGTTTAGTTTGATTCTTTATGTTGTGTTCAAGCATGAACTTTTGGCATGTATGTTTTCTTATGCTTGATGGTTTGAAGAGTTGAAGTGTTAGTTATGATGCACATTTGGACCCCATGTTTAAGAGATGCTTATTTTACTCGAGAGGAGGAGAAGCTATAGGATTATGTATTGGAAGTTTAAGGATGTATTTCAACATCCTTGGTTGTAAGTGTTCTTTTACCGTTGTGTATGTTTGTTGTAACAACACTGAGGACAATGTTGGATTTGAGTTTGGGGGTAGAAGAGTACTTTTTTTGAACTTTGATGATGCAATCCTAATTTTTAGCTTGAGTTTGGGGGAAAGTTTGTTTGTTATCATATTTATATGTTTCTTTGTTGAGAAAATCAAGTATAAATTTTTTTTTAGTCCTTCCAATTGATGCATTGAAATTGATTAACTTGGAAAAATGGCACGATTTCTTGAAATAATTTGAATTTAATGGAACATATATATCTTTGAAGTTGCTGGTGGAGACCCTAGACTCGGATTGATTTCTTAGATGATTCACATTGCACATTAAATCGAGGGTAGAGGAGTTGAGAGGATAACCATTTTGAGACGCTTAAGGAATTTTTCCCGGAAATATTAACTTAGATTTCTCATAAGGTTATAAGTTGACTAGTTAATTTTATATGCTAAACAATGAATTCAAAAGGTTGAATTTTGGTATGACCAAAAAGTGGTCAGGCTAATATGTACTGGAGGTGAAAAGTTCCATGCCTATATACTGTACTATTATGCTAATTTGAGCTTTGCTCAAGACAAAAAGAAGTGAATTGGTTAAAAGATCTAGTTTTATTTCGTGGCCTTTGACACTTTAGTGATTAAATCCTTAAGAGGAGTGTCTCTACACTTAATGCCCCAAAACTATCTAGTTTGGGAGTCATTGATCTAAAACTTGTTACATGGGTGCCATAGAAAGCCTAATGGAATAAAACATTGGACATGATCTAGCCTTAATGAGGTTAATTGGAAAGTTTCATATGAATCGAAAGTTTGAATGTTTGAGATAATGAAATTTAAATGGCTATGAGATTTTCGATGATTCTTGTGCCTTATATTTGATCAAAAGTTGATAGATATGGGATTAATGTCCAAAAATTGGTAAGGATGCCTCTTGACTATAATGCTTTAGATTTATTTTCACTACACCCTAGGGAGTCTTTTCGAGTATTGGTGTCACATGAGCAAGAGTATTTGATATGTACATATATATACTTGTGAGCTTTAAAAGGATGATTTTATGTCATTTATTCTTGTTAATTATGTTGAGATGTATTCATTTGGTTGGGATTGAAAATTTGTTAGATTTTGTGGGTATATTGTATGCAAACACTCACGAGACTATAACTCGTCCTTTGAGGTAACTCAAAGATTTAAAGGCTTGTTGCACCCGCTAAGAGTAATCGTTTACTCCACGAAAGTGAGTTAGTTAGTTGTTTTTGTTTTCTCCCATTGGTTGATGATGTTTTTCGTGCCCTATTGCTCTTATTGCTCGAGGTCGAGCAATTGATAAGTGTGGGGGTGTTGATAAGAGGCATTTTTATGTGTTTTTAAGCCTCTTGTGTTTATGTTTTAGGTTCATTTATCGCTTGATTCTTGCCACATGTGCGTTTAATCCGTGCATTAAGTGATTTCGGGCCTTAAGTGGATACATTCGAAGAACGAGTGGAAAAACGACGTATATAACAAGTTTAGGTCAAGATGCTTTGCATCTCCACGCCCAAGCGCCCCTAAGACCACGACCAGGCACCGATGACATCCAATTCTGAAGATTTGCTTCTGACGTCCACGCCCAAGTGCCATTTCCCCACGCCTGGGCGCCGTTTCTGCATAACTTTCCATGGTTGAGCGCTATTTATGTATATTTAGAGACAGAATTGGATGAAGTGCCCTTCTACAAAGTTGTAGATATATGTCTTAGCTTCACATGAAAACTTGAACCATCCAAATCGGAGTTCTGTGGAGAGAGTTATTAAGGAAATATGATTTCTGCGCCGGACAAGATGCATTTAATTTCAGCACTGCCGGCAACGCCTAGGCACCGTCATGTCCACGCCTGGGCGCCGATGTACGCATTTTTCAAGGTATAAAGGCTAAATTTCAGGATTGGAGAGGGGGGTTCGGTTTTTAGGCCCTTTTGGGGCTAAAACTAGCCATATACATCATATTTTGGAGGATAAGGAGGAAGGGCAAGGAATTGAAGCTTCAAACTTGATTTCATCATCAACCAAGTGTATTAGGGAGTTTTCCATTGCTTTCATTATATATTTGTCTATGAATATTTACATGTTTGCTTTAGATTTTCTTGTACCATTGATTATGGACTAGATCTATAAGACTAAGGCCATGTGAAGGCCTATTTGAGAAGTATCTATATAATATTTGTTTGTTTGAATCAATTCATGTGTTGGTATGTGTTGTGAATTTGTATTTGTTCTATGTACATGTGTTTGATCACCATGTGTTTGATAAATTGCCTAGGTGAATGTTTCGAGAGAAAATTGATCTAGGGTGCAAGAAATTCACAACATCAACGACCAAATAGGGACTGCCCTAGACATAGGTAAAGATTCCTGGATGAAGTTGTTCGATTTGTATCGAGTAAGCTCTATCTTGTTAATGCATGCTTCATGGTTAGATTTCCGGGTAGACATACTTAGGAAACCATGATTTAAGTATAGGAGTCTATCACGAGACATCGGTTAGTCTCCACTTTAGGAGCTTTTACCGTAGCAACATAGGTCTAATGATTCAATAAGATTATTTATTAGGATACGGATCAAATTGAGCCTCGCATTCGCCTTAGTCGCTTTTCATATTTGGATTTCAATCATTTGCTTGTCTTTGTTCTTGTTCTTTGCACTTTTATTTGAATTTACTCTTGCTTTAATTGTTTATTTCATTACGAATCTTAAACTAAAATTCAAGTCTCCGTGGTTCGACAACCCGGACTTCTTTTTGTCCACTTTTATTACTACACACGACTAGTGCACTTGCTACCAATCACGTTAGAAGCTAACGTGCTTGAATAGTAAGTGCACTAGTCGTGATAGTAATAAAAGTGGACTAAAAGTCCGGGTTGTCGAACCACAAGAACTAGGTATTTTAGTTTATGATTAATAAAAATGGACAAAAGTAAATTGCAATAAACGAGTATGCAAGCGAAGAACAAAAGAGAAACGGACTATAGATTAAATCTCAAGAGTGATAAAACGACTAAGGCACATGCTATAACCAATCTACTCATCAATATACGTGTGCTACTCTTCGAATTATTAGACTCCTATTGCTTTGGTGGAAAATCCTTAATTAACTATTACCCGATGTCTCGGCTCATAATAATCCTATGATTAATTGACGGTTCTCTAAATATGTCTATCTGAGAATCTAATCAATAACCACACATTAACGTTCTAGAGTTTTCCCGGATAAATCCGGCTAACAGCACCCGAAAATCTTTACTTATTTCTAAGGGCAATTCTACATTAGTTTCGGATGATGCGTTGATCCTTGTTGCACCCTAACCTGTGTTTTTTCGAATGGATAGAATAGGCACAATAGCAAGCATATGATGATCAAGCATATGATTGTGATAAAAGCACAAAATCAACACACAAAGCAATAGGAGAATTAATACAAAAATTTACTTCACATATATTGATTTGTAAAGTAAGCCTTCACATGGCCTTAGTACTACAATTTAGCCTCTCATCACGGCTTTCAGAAAATCTAATACAAACATATACATACTCATGGAAATAAACATGTAAATGCAAGCTATTAAAACTCCCTCAATTGCTTGATGATGAATCCTAGCTTGAAACTTCAATCTCTAGCTTAATCCCCCTTCTTCTCCTTCAAAGATTGATGAATTTATGGCTCAAAATCCCAGAATATTGCCTTCAATCCCCAAATTTTTGAACCCCTCTTCATTGCTGAAATCTGGCTTTTATACACTTGGAAAATGGTTACGCCGGCATCTAGGAGCTGGCTGTAATGCGCGGCCTACGTGGGGTATCTTTCTTGGGGGAAATGTCCGGCGGCGCCCAGGCGTCGCAACAACGGCGCTTGGGCGCGGAAAGGACGGCGCCTAGGCGTGGGACAGGTGGCGCCTAGGTGCGGTATCCAGAATGGTGAAGTTGCCTGCTTCTTGTCCGGCGCCTAAGCGTGGTAATACTAGCGCCTAGGCGTGGTCAACAGGCTTGAACTTGTGTCATACATCATTTTTCGCCCTTTTCTTCGTGAGCTCTCGTTTATCACCTGAAATGACTTAACACCCCAATTAAACGCAAATGTGGCTTGATTTAGGCAATAAATAAATCCAAAAACTTCAGATCACGGGTTTAAAAACACGTAAGATTGCCTCTTATCAATATGTTATGGTGGATGCATCCCATGGACTTAGGGTTTTACCGCTTTGTATTATCTGGGTTGTAATGGCCGATTTATGCCCCCAATTTTTATTGTACTTTCGGTAGAATCATGTATAGGGTGCTTCTAAATATGTAATTAGGAGTAGGACCTTCTAGAGCTTGGAGCCCGAAGCTTACCAAGATTAGATTTGATATAGGCCCCTATCCCCTGATTAGTATATTGACTTAGACCAATGTAGAATGTTCATGGAATGCATGATGATAGAATTACTAGTTTTTTTCTATAATTGTATGGTTCAATTCACTTTATTCCACATATGCGCGGAATAAATTAATGTGCAAAGTGAGGCCTTATGAAACTAATAAATTCTCCCAAATTTAAGATACTAAGTAAGAAAGGGATATAGGATATCCTAGCTCTCCATCAAACTTTGAGAGATGGAATAATGAATTATGTATGGCATTGTCCTGACTAATAGGGGTCATACACTAATTTCACAATTCAAATCTCTCTAAGTGCGTTTGATAACATCGGTCGAAACAAATCTCATCCCATATACCGTTGCTGGTTGCAAGATGAGTTCAATTGTTAGATCGATAGGAGTTGATGGGAAAGTACTTAGATGGATCGCCAGCGATATTCTATTACAGACTGAGGTTAAGTGATCCATGAGCCAAAAGTAAGATTGAACCATCAGTTGGACTAATAGGCGTGGAACGCCACTTTAAAGATTCCAATGAGCCATATATCGAAATATATAGATTGCAACTCATTGAAATTTTTTGATGAACTCAATCACTCACTACGAAATATATTCAATGAGATTTCCGTTCATTGCAGTGGGAGTGCAATGGTTCGAAAAGTGTAGTGGGAGCCAAATCGAAATTAAAGTCCTAATTTTACTTGGGTAAAACATAATCGTCTAATAAAATCTTGGTTTATTTTTTCCAGTTAAATATATCTCTCTCAAAATGGTTAATAACCCACTATTAGTTCTGCTTGAAAAGAATGTCCTTACTGGACCAAACTTTGCTGGCTGGCTCAGAAACTTAAGAATTGTACTTAGTTTAGAGTAACTAGGCAATGTACTCGAGGTCAACCATCCTCATGTCCCTAGGGATAATGACGATGAGGACGCGCATAATAACTATAACACATGGATCAAGGATGACACCCGTGTCAAAGGTTACATGCTCGGCTCCATGAACAATGATTTGCAGCGATCCCATGAAAATATGGAAGATGCTAAGTCAATATTGCTGCATCACAAGGAGTTATGTGGAGAGCACAGTAGAACTTCTCGATATGACATATTGGGAGAGCTCTTTGGAGCAAGAATGGGCGAAGGAGAAGATGTGGGAACCCACGTCTTAAAAATGATTTCCATGATCGAGAGATTGGAATCTCTTGACTCCACCATGGATTTCAACCTCCAGACGGGCCTCATTCTTCAGTCACTCCCCAAATCCTTTTTGCAATTTATTGTGAACTTCAATATGAATGACATTGAGTGCACATTGGCTAGGCTGATGAACAAGCTTTCAACTGCTCAAGGACAGATGCAGCCCAAGGGGAAGGAAGTTGTTGTATCCATAACCAAGGGGGCATCCAAGTCCTTTAGAAAAAGGAAAGGTAAAGGCAAAAAGTAAATGGGAGTGTCAAAGTCCTCGAGTGACATAGGAAAAGGCAAGGGAAAAGGGTTCAAAGGGAGAGGTGCAAAGAAGATAGACATATGTCTTCACTACTGTGAGATGGAACATTGGAAGCGTGACTCCCCCAAGCTGAAATCGGAGATTGCTTCAGGTATAGAACTTAATATTTTAGAAATAAATTGTTCTATTACTATTTTTTCTACTTCCTGGATTCTAGACTCTGGAGCTAGTGCTCACATATGTGTTTTGAATTAGGAGCTGGAAAGAAATAGGAAGTTGGAGGACAAAGAAATGATGATTAATGATCACAGCGGGCATAGTGTAGCAGCCACACACATTGGGACCACTTCTATTAAATTATTGTCTGGACATTGTTTACATTTAGATGGTTTCAATTCCTGTTTTGGTCAGAAAAGGTTGTTTATTTTCCTTTATGAACAATTCTTGTGACATTTATTTTAGAAATAAATGCGTTGGCAGTGCATCTTTGATAAATGGTTTATATTATGTTAATGTCCAAAATAATTGCAACATTAATGCTGTAACAAGAAAACACAATTTGTATGATACGAACCTAAGACAACTATGGCACTTAAGATTAGGTTATGTCAGGGAACATAAACTGCACGAGTTAGAGAAGGATGGAGTCATAGACTCATTGGGATCGGATGCCTATCCCACTTGTGAGTCTTGTATTCAAGGCAAGATAACCAAATCCCCCTTCACTTGGAATTTTGAAAGAGCCTCTGAGGTCTTAGGATTAATTCATAAAGATGTGTGTGACCCTTTTGGAAATGTGGCCCACGGTGGTTTTCAGTACTTCATAACATTTATTGATGAACATTGTAGGTGTGGCTATGTGTATTTAATGCAGTACAAGTTTGAATCACTTGAAAAATTCATTGAATCCAAGACTTTAGTCGAAAACCAAACTGGGAATCGTATCAAAACACTTTGGTCTGACCGTGGTGCTGAGTATATGAGTGTCGAATTTGACTTGTTCTTACGAGAACATGGCATATTGTTACAACTTACTCCTCTAGCCACTCCATAATTAAATGGCGTAGCAGAGCGAAGGAACCGAACATTGTTGGACATGTTTCAATCCATGCTCAGCTACACCGATTTTCCCATTTCATTGTGGGGTGTTGGTCCCAAGTGGTATACCAAAGGGTCTAGAAGGGGGGGTTGAATAGACCCTGAAGTCTTTTTTTTTGACTTCTTAAAAATTCGTATCACTTTGAAGTATTTGAACGCTTGACAGGTTTAAGCGCTGGATGTGACGCTTGAGAAACGTTAACTTAGACTCAGTGATTTCAACGCTTACCAAAGTAAGGCAGAGTTTAGTCACTAAATCAGAGTTAGCACACTGGAAGTATTTTATAGCTTAGCATTCAGTTAATTATTCGAAAGTAGTCGCTTAGTTGTTTTAAGACTTTATCAGAATGTATGCAGTAGGAATAGTAAAGCAGTAACACAATGAATGCTTAAAGAGGTAAATGACTCAAGATATTTGTAAGGTTTACTGGGTGATGTAATCCCAGCTACGTCCTTCTTCTCCTTTTATCAGGGAGGTTTTTCACTATGATGATTATCGAAGAGTCACACAGAGACTTCTACAAGATAGAGGGAGATTGGATATGATCTTGGAACTCCTTGGTCACACAGATTTCAGCTCCACTAAAGATCTTCTATCCCCTTGCTTCTTTCACTCAGAAATGGTGCAAGTTACTCTTGATCTCGGAACTCCTTGGTCACACAGATTTCAGCTCCAATAGAGATCAACTTCAACAAGCTTCTTTTACACAAAAATATTGCTTGCAAGTCAACCAGCTTTCTCACTCAGATGAAAGGTGTTGATGGTTTTGGTCACGGGTTTGTTTGTTTTTGGAAAGTTCAAACAACTTGGGGATATCTCAATGGTAGTATAGGTTCTTCTTAAAAAGAGATTTGAGATATGGGTGACTGTCTCTGGAATATTTGTGAAAAGCTTATATGGATATTTGGCTATGATTTTTAGTAAGCTTTTCTTTCAACAAGGTAGGTATTTTTTGTGTGTGTCACTTTTGCATCGGTTTACTTGTTTGTTGAAAGAGCTATTTATAAGGTATTGGTGGTTTTTGTCCGTTTGACTCGGTTGGAGTCTCGTTTCCCCAAACATTCCTTGAGTTCAGACATTTCTAACTTTGGGTATATTTAATTGGTTAGGCATGGTCTTGGTTTATAAATCTGACAGTCTAGGTCAAAGATATGGCTTGCCCATAAGTTATAGTGCTTATATTTTAATAGCATTTATCCGACTTTTAATGCATCTTGTCTTATTTCCTTTGGAAATAATTCGTCCGTTTGATTCATGCATTTTTTAAGTCTTTGGATGGTTTTGGGTATGAATTCTTTTTCAGGTTACGTTCTTTGTAGGTTGTGTTGGTTTAACCTTTTTGGACGCTTGCTGAAGAGAATAGTTATTCTCGTGTATTGGACAGACGCTTGGACTGATCCTGATTTTCTTTTCTTTATTTCAGACGCTTACTCTTCAATCTTGTCTTGATGGTCTCACTGAGAATTCCGTCATTTCACTTGATGTTGAGTATTCGGCCTGAGTTATCCATTCGTAGTTTGAGCACTGGGATAATCCCTAAAGCGTTTGACGGACGCTTCAAGATATCTTTATCCATTGTAGCTTTAGACGCTTGATCTTCACCTTCATCACTTGGTAGACTCACCCAGAATTTTCCTAAGTGTTTTAGTGTCACATACTTAGTCTAAGGAATTCTACAAAGATAAATACTATAAGCCTAAGATAAATAAGCTTTCAGGTACTTATACATAACATTCTATGAAAGCTTTTACACTTTTCGGAGTCTAACAGAAAGTCCTATTTGTCATCATCAAAACATCTAATATGAAATTCCTAACAATATCCCCCTTTTTGATGATGGCAATACTTATTTAGTTCAAGCGTTAGATACCTGAAGGTTAGCGTAAGTTAGTAAGTTAGTTTGAGCTTTAACGAGATGTTTTAGCTGTAAAATGCATTTTATATATATATTTCACAGTACAGGCATTTTACAACTAAAAAGAGAGAGGCACAAGTAAAAGTTAAGATCGTGGCTTGATCTTGTATCTCTTAGTCATTTCAGCACGGATTGCTTCAGTTATCTGATCTTCTAACGTCATCATTGCAGCATGATCTTTACTGATTATGTGCTTGTTTTCTTGAACTTGGCGTGCCTTAAAGGCAATGAAGTGTTTATCCCATTCCTCTGGACTGATGCCTATGTATCGTAGGCAAATTCTGAAGGTTTGGTCGAAGTCAGACATTTTTCTTTCTAAGGCTAATACTGCTGGATCAGTTGGTTCTGGAATTGATGCTCTGAGAAGAGGAATGTCAAACTGTTCAAGCAGTGCTCTTGAAGGCAATGGAAGAGTTGGATAGAGCACTCTGGGAGTTTCTTTCTTATTGGACGCTTCAACCGATGTGGTTGCCCAAGAGGGATAGGGATACCTTGGTTCTGCACTCAGTGCGAGAGAAGTATCAATGTGTTGACGCTTGGATGGTGGAGGAGGAACTTGATCTTTAGATGTTGACGATTTCCTCTTTTCTCCCTTCTTTTCCCCCTTATTGCCATCATCAGTCTGTATGAAATGCTGAGTAAGAAGACTGACTTGAGCAGCAATCTGAGCGACAGAGGCCTCAAGAGTGGTTAGACGCTGGTCGAAATGTTCTTTCATGACCAGGAGTTGAGCTTGATTAGCGTCTGTGAGAGAGGTCTCGAGAGACGTGAACCGGTCGTGTAGATCATTGGTTAAAGCCACATGACTTGCCTGAGTAGCTGTAGATAGTTGTTGTATTTGAGTGAGGCATTCAGTCATGGACGGTTGAGCGTGGGGAAGTGCAGGGCGGACTTGAGGCTTAAAACGAGATGTGTGTTTGAGAGATTCAATAGGTACTCGATTAGTAGGATCAAATACTGTTCCTCGAAGCTCTGGAGCAGTGTTGGACTCGGTGGATGCAGTAGAGTCGGATTCAGTTGGACTGGGAGAATGAGGCGCTTGAGGTAACTCTAATAAGCGCTCAGGAGCAGGTAACAGTTCAGCTGGTGCTGCAGGAAATTCTGATTCTATTCGGCTAAAGTCCGTAAACTGAAAGTCCAAGCTGGCAAACGGTTCATCTGCATATGGATACGTAGCAGTCTGCAGGAGTTCATTCAAATGTAGAGTGGGGAGATAAGTACCTTGAATGAACGTTCTGATAGGACTATCCAGTGCCCTGATATACAGTGGCCCGTGGATATCCAGCACATGAGTGGGAAAGAGTTTGGAGGGCGCTTTGCAGATGGAGAATAAGGCATCTGGGCAATAGTGTTGTGAGAAGCCAATTAGCCGATCTGTTGGGAGAGTCTTCGGTTTTCGAGAGTCGGGAACGCGGAGCCGGTAATACTCTTCCAAGTATGGGTAGATGGCTGAAGCAAGCGCTTGAGATCTTTCTAGCAGCGATAAACCAAAATCATAGTGACTGGAGACTTCTTGTCGAATAGACGGAAGAAGTGGATATCCTCTGAAAGAATTGATCCGAGAGCCATCCCATTGTCGCAGATTGTCTGTGAAGATTTTGTCGAATAGAGAGACTGGAGGCATAATTGCCATCATGAGAGAAAAGTTGTCTTCACAGTGGCTAGGGGTGCAGTTCAGACAGGACATGGGAGAAGAGCCGCTGGTGGACGCTTGATCATCAAAGCGTAGAGAAGAGTTGGCCAGTTTGTGCAACGCTTGTCTTAAGTGGTGTTCAGGTTGATGGCGGATCAGAGGCAGCTTCAGAACGGGTCCAAGTCTATGCTGGTGCTGCGTCAGCATGTAGCGTGCAAATTTGGTCTTTTTATCATGAATCCCTATTCTGAATAGATGGGGAGCACTAACCAAGTCTTCAAATTTATACGTGTCACCCATGTAAGCTTCAGCCCATCTTATCTCAGTCATACAATACTCAGTGCCTGCATTAAGTATAGCACGAAACCCTTGGTGATGAATATCACAGATGGATTCAAAACGATACCTGTCGGGTTGGTAGTTAGCGTTCCAGACGCAGTCAAAATATGCATCGGTTTCAAGTTGAATCATCTCGGTCAGGGATGCTGGACGCTCACCGGCATGTACTCCTTTATTTTTCCACGGGAGGAGAGGATTAGCTGAGCGCTTGTTTTCCTCGCTTTTGACCAGTGTTAGAGAGTGAGAATAGCCTTCTCTGTTTAGTAGCTCTTCCGTTGGGTTCAGAAGCTGATCCTGACGCTCATAGACTCTGATGTTGTAGTCGCGGAGAGCGAAGCCAGTGGGTTTGCTTGTCCCACAATCCAGATAATAAGCTAAGTCAACATCAGCTCTAGGAGTCGTGCCTCCTTGCCGCTGTGCTTGGAGAGTGACGGAAGCCGGGATGTGTGTGGGAGTCTTCCCGAGTTCAAGCGCTGTGTAGTAAGCTTCATCAGCTGGGGTGGAGGCTGTATTAAAGAGAGTGTTGCGTACAGCCAGATCAAACTTTATGAGCTTGGCGATATCATTTTCGGCATTGATAAGACTTTCTTCATTGTAACCTGCAGGTATGAAGTTCTCTGCGGGCGCTGGAGGCAAATAATCGACTGAGTGATCGATAGTCTTTGAGGGATCCAGCTTGAAGAAATGTCGATGGATCACAACGTCGTTAGCATCGTTCTGACCTTCTGAGCGTGCCTCTGTTGTACTAGGTAATGCAAGCAATGGTTGAGCCCTTGGGATTTCAGGTTCATCCGGCTCGAGATTTGTAGATTCGATGGCAGCTTCATGTGCGATGGCCACAATTTGGGTCATATCAACATCCAGATGGACATCAACTGGTGTTTCGAAGGATGATATCGGGACAGCAGCTATGGCTTGATCTCTTTGTGTAGTCTCAGAAGAGATGGCAGCAGTTGGACGCTTACGCCTCTTGAAGATACGCTTCACATTTATACCTTCGGCAGGGAACGCTTAAGTCTGTGGAACTGCAGGTTCTTCAAAGTCAATATTTTTGAGAACCTTTTCCAGATCTTTCCGACTAAAGAGGGGTATAGAATCCTCGTCATCTTCATCGCTTTTGATAGGTTGAGCCTTGGGCTTTCGAGGAGCCCGTTTCTTTGTGACAGTGGGACGCTTCACATTATGTTTGGCTTTTGCCTGATCTGGACGCTCAGCCTCCTCATCTGACGCTGCTCGGACAATTTGGCGCTCAGAGAGAGGCTTAGCAGCACCTCCAACTTTGGGTGGATTGAAAAGATTATTGATGATTCTTGGCCCATAGAACTTATGCTTGGCCACGGTGACTCCTGCTGAAGAGGTGCATTCTGCTCGGAAAAGTAGATCACTTAAAACTAGACCATAAGGTCTGTTTGAAGTGCGTAGACTGTCTCTGAACCTGCTGAATATATAGGCGCTCCAGTTGATTTTTATCTTGAGTAGGATGGCAGTCATCATCTGGAACTGGGTTGGGTTGATTTTGTCGAAGGTTCCCACTCTGCATTCTATGTTTTTACTGCAGAAATCAGCCAAGACTCGATACCTGTTCACTATATCTTTCTTCTCAAAGTACGGTTTGTATGGAACATCATCGTAAGCGCTAATCTGAGTCCAGACTTCTTGAATTTGTTCTTCAGTGATAGTGTCTAAAGTGGCTCCAGCATTAGGTAGAGAGAAATTCTGGGCAATAGAGGCCGCAGAGAGAGTGAACGTCTTTGATTCCTTCTTGGAGACAGGAAACAAACAAGTGATGGAAGTCTCATCGTCAGACAGTCGAGCATTTCTCCAGAAAAATTCTAGTTCTTCAGGAAACATATACGAGTATTTCGTGAGAAATTTCTGAAGCCCAGCCTCTGCTACAGAATCCATTATTTCCGTTAAATCAATTTGGGGATTTTCATAGAGAAACTTCCAATCAACTATAAGGCCTTCAGTGATCTTATCAATAACTTCAGAGGTTCCAGCAGTAGCTTTCTTGGGTGCCATTAGTGAGCAGTAGACAGAGATTACGAAGGAAAATTTTTCGTTTTTGAAAAAGAGAGAGACTTGTTTTTGCACGAATGTAATAGAGTATAAGAGTGTTTGTATTCTGCAGAAACTTCAATTTGAATGTGCGGTGTGTTTGAAGTTTGAGATGTTGACACGTGGAGGAATATAAATCTCAGCCATTAAAATATAACTGTGGACGTGAATTTAGATTAAATAGGCACGGTTTCTTTTAGTAACTGCCACATATACTATTTTGAAGTCCGATTAAAAGTTTGAAACAGAGACTGAGAGTGATACGTGTGCCCATGAAAAGCGGATACGTTCTTTATAAAAAACTGTTCGGGAATCATAATTTTGAACACTATTCAAATGCCCGCCAAAAATTTGTTAAAGCGTCCGGACCTATTCAGAATGACGCTTGAAACAATTTAGTGTTATGTGGACGCTTGAAAATCTTGAGAGTCTCTTTCAAGTAACATGTTGTGCTTTAGCGGTCATTGTAACATATAGAATTATTCCTTTCAGGGTGTATATGAGGACACAGTTTCCCAGTACTTATCATTAGGTCTTGGTAGTAGTGTTTTACTTTTGGTTTAAAATATTCAGCGTTGGTTGTATTCGTCTAAGATACATGGTAATTGTACTGACGCGTGTACATGTGCTGAACCATCTTTGAAAAACGTGATGAGTACCCATGGGTTTTCTTGAGCGAAGGGTGAGGAATGTCAAGTCAGCATTAATTGCATTGATTGACTAATCCACTTTCTCGTTTTAGCGTAGGGTAATGTACGCTTGCTTTTAAAAGGGTCTTTTTACTAACTGCTTTAACCGGGAATAAAGCTAAGCGTTTAGTTTATTTTGAAAGAAGTGCAGACGCTAAGACAGATTTGTGTAATAAGCGTCAAAAAGGTTTTAAGTGTATGGTGCTAAGTGCGTATGACCGATGCAAGGGAAAACATTTTTGGTCATATTCACTTAGGTATAGTTAGCTCTTTTAAGGTTCCCCCTATGTAGGTTCCCCATAAATTTCATAACATACAGTGAATTCCCCCTAAATTTCATGCCTAACAAAAGTATGATGTTTCGAATGATTAAGCATTTAGATCAATCATACCTAGTTCACTTCTTAAAGTGAGAAACCGTTGTTCGTTAAGCGCTTTGGTGAAGATATCTGCCAGTTGCTTTTCTGTACCAATGAAGTGCATGGAGATATCTTTCTTTTGAACGTGGTCACGTAGAAAGTGATAGCGAATGTCAATGTGTTTGGTTCTAGAGTGAAGAACTGGATTTTGAGTCATTGCTAAGGCGCTTTGATTGTCACAATGGATAGGAGTTGGATCTAGGATTATTCCATAATCTCTAAGTTGTTGCCTCATCCAAAGGATCTGTGCACAACAGCTTCCAGCGGCTACATACTCAGCCTCAGCGGTGGAAGTAGCGATGGACTGTTGCTTCTTACCATGCCATGAAATTAGTCTATCACCTAGAAATTGACATGTTCCACTAGTACTTTTCTATCTATTTTGCATCCTGCAAAATCTGCATCTGAATAACCAATTAGTTCAAAAGGAGAATCCCTAGGATACCATAAGCCCACATTTTGTGTGCCTTTTAGGTACTTAAGGATTCTTTTAGCAGCAATTAAGTGTGATTCTCTAGGATCAGCTTGAAATCGTGCACACATGCATACTGAGAACATAATATCAGGTCTACTAGCTGTAAGATAAAGAAGTGATCCAATAATACCTCTATAGTTAGTGATATCAATTTTCTTTCCATTATCGTCTCTATCTAGCTTAAGCGTTTGGCTCATTGGAATTTTTGAAAGTGATGCATTTTCCATACCAAATTTCTTGATCATATCTCTAGTATATTTAGTTTGATTTATGAATATGCCATTAGGGAGTTGTTTAACTTGTAATCCTAGGAAGAAAGTTAATTCACCCATCATGCTCATTTCAAATTGATCTTGCATCATTTTCGAAAATTTCTCACATAGACGCTTATTGGTAGATCCAAATATAATATCATCAACATAAATTTGAACTAGGAGAATATCTTCATTATGGGTAATTTTGAATAACGTTGTGTCAACGCTGCCTTTTGAAAAGCCTTTACCTATAAGGAAGATAGAGAGAGTGTCATACCATGCTCGTGGTGCTTGTTTAAGACCATAGAGTGCCTTGTCCAATTTGTAAACCATGCTTTTCCCATGGTTGTTGATGAATCCTGGTGGTTGCTCCACATATACTTCTTCTTGGAGTTTACCATTCAGAAATGCACTTTTACGTCCATTTGATACACTGTAAATTTGTTAAATGCTGCAAACGCTAGAAACATGCGGATTGCTTCAAGTCGGGCAACTGGAGCGTATGTTTCATCAAAGTCGATGCCCTCTTCTTGACAGTATCCCTGAGCTACGAGTCTGGCTTTGTTTCTAATCACAATCCCATTCTCATCCATTTTGTTTCTATAGACCCATCTAGTTCCAATGACCCCTTGGTGGGTTGGTCTTGGTACTAGCGTCCATACCTTATTTCTTTCAAATTGGTTTAGCTCTTCTTGCATGGCTTCTATCCAACTTGGATCGTTAAGCGCTTCATCCACTTTCTTTGGTCCCATTTGAGATAGGAAGCTTGCAAACATGGCCTCATTTATTGTAGCGGCTCTTGTTCTAACGGGTGCTCCAATATCTCCAATAATTAGTTCTGGTGGATGGTCTCTGAGCCATTTTCTGTCTGGTTGGAACGAGTTAAGAGATTGATCTAACGTTTGATTAAACTGTGTAGGTGCTTGACCAATTCCTTGCGTAGGCGCTTCAGTGTTTATAGTTTGAATTTGCTCTTGATGAACATTTCCTTCATGATCATCAGCGTTTCTTGCAATGTCATCGTTGATGTCTTTACGAGTAGTCTTAGGGTTAGGTACAATGATTTCATTATCTTCATCAATATCACTATCATCACACAGATTGATTTGTGACGCTTGTTGAGATAAATCTTCAATTCCTGCATCATTAATATTAACCTTACTCGGTTCTTGGTTAGCATCATCAAACACAACATGAATGGATTCTTCAACCTTCGATTTGATCTTATTTAAGATGCGAAAGCTCTTTCCATTTTTAGCGTAACCTAGAAAGATTCCTTCATCTGCTTTAGGATCAAATGTCTTTAGGCTTTGGGAACCATTGTTATGAATGAAACATTTTGAACCAAATACATGAAAGTATGAAACATTCGGCTTACGTCCCTTCCATAACTCATATGGAGTCTTTTCATGTTGCTTGTTGATCATACACCGGTTCTGAGTGTAGCAAGCAGTGTTGATAGCTTCGGCCCACAACCTTTGAGGCAGCTTAGACTCGGCTAACATAGTCCTAGCGGCTTCTTTAAGCGTTCTGTTCCGTCGTTCAGCAACTCCATTTTGTTGAGGTGTTCTAGGTGCTGAATACTCATGAAGTATTCCAAAGTCTTTAAAAAATTTCTCAACAATATGGTTAGTAAATTCAGTTCCTCTATCACTCCTAATTCTTGTTACTTTTAGATCTTTTGAGTTTTGTAGTTGACGAATTAGAGAGGTGAGCTTGGCACTAGTTTCATCTTTAGATGCTAGAAATTCTACCCATGTATAGCGTGAAAAATCATCAACTATTACTAGTGAATACTTTTTACCACTAACGTTCATGATTTGAATAGGACCAAACAAATCTAAATGTAGTAATTCAAGTATTCGAGAGGTCGATAGATGAAGCTTCTTCTTAAAGGATGATTTAACTTGTTTACCCATTTGACAGGCATCACATAAGCGATCTTTATTAAAGGAACCTTTAGGTAATCCCTCTACGAGATTTAGAGATATTAATTGAGAGATTGTTTTGAAATTGAGGTGATTCATTTTTCTGTGCCATAACCAACCTAATTCATTTTGATTCTTAGCTACGAAACATGTAGGGTTGTTATCTAATGTTGAATCCCAATCTACTAAGTATACATTGTTTGTTCTTCTTCCTTTTAATTTAGTAGATCCTGTCTTAACATCGATTATCTCGCACAAGTCACTAGAAAATTTAATTTCAAAGCCTTTATCACAGAATTGACTTATGCTTAGGAGATTATGTTTAAGACCCTCGACATAGTATACATCATTGATCATGATGTTCCCCCTATGCATGATACCTATACCTTTAGTTTTACCTTTAGAATTATCACCGAATATAACTTGAGGACCATTGGTTGCACGATAGTTGATCAAGAGATCCTTTGATCCAGTCATGTGTCTCGATGATCCACTATCTATGTACCATACTGAAGCGTCGGTGTTGGCTCTAGGTACCTGCATTCAAAAGGGCAGATCTAATTTCCTTTAGGTACCCATTTTGTTTTGGGTCCTTCTTTGTTAGTGACGTGAATTAGATTTTTCGGAACCCATATTTGCCTTATCTTCACTATGGGAGAAAGATTGGCCTTCTTGGGTTTCGTTTTGAGTTGCATACCTTTTCTAGATGTATAGAAATATCCTTGATTATAGTGATAATCATAATCGTATTCACAATTATCATAGTGTTGATATATGAACTGGATTGTTTTGGATATGGACGTTTGATTCTGTTTGGTACTGGCTTAGGATGCACTTTTGGTGCGGGACGCTTAACGTTTGATTCACTGGCAGAAAATATCTCCTTAGCTTTTTGAGCGTTTGGATATATTTTCTTTTGTGAGACATTCACTTTGGTCTTTCCTTTGCCTGAGTCAATGTTGACTTTATCATTAGCTTTTGTACCAGTATTTGTTGATTCATTCAGCGTTTGTCTGATTGAACTTTCTTCAACAAAGATTACACCTTTTCCTTTGTTGATTGTTGTAACATTGGACGCTTTGGCTTTATAACTGAATTTATCAAAACCTAGACCGGTCTTTTCACCAAATGCCCTGGTTATTTTAGTCACATTATCTAGCGTTCTAGACGCTTTTGATAATGAAGAGATAAGCTGCTCTGATTTGGCAAGTTTAGCGACCATTTCAGCTTCTCTTTTGACTATTATATCAAGATCACCTTTTAGCTGAGTAATTTCACTTTCGAGTGATTGGTTTTTCTCAATGCACTGTTGCTAATTTGCAACTCTGCTTTGAGCGTTAGGTTATCACTTCTGAGTGCTGAAATAATACGATGGTGATTTTGGAATAATTGGGTGGCATCTTGACAATCTGTATAATATTCCTTTACTTTGTCAAGTAATTCATCATAAGAGAGAGGATGATACAGATCAGTGGTTACCTCAGATGGTACGTCGTTAGATGCTTCATTTTCTCTTGCCATGAGACAAATGAATGCTGAGTCCTTTGATGGTTCATCATCGCTGCTTTCATCTGATGATTCCAAGTCCTCTTCAGGCGTATAGAGAGGTTCTTGTTCTGCTAGCAAGCCTTGTTGTCTCAGGTTGCTCCTGAATTGGTTTCTATCCGTGTGATCTTGCTTTGTAGGTTTAGACACATTTGGATATGGGCAATTAACTTGGAAATGCCCTGGTCTCCTGCAGTTGTAACAAAGATTGGTCTTCATCTTTTGTTCGTTTGTTAATCTTGTGGATCGTTGGTTTAACGCTGCAGGCGCTGAGAGATCTTGCTGAGAAGGAGTTTGATATTGAATTGGCGCTAGGGAGGAGGACGCAGGATAGTGAGGCGCTTGATATTGTGGTTGTATTTGAGGAAGCACTTGATATGAACTTTGTCCTGGGTGCTTAGGACTGTTTCCCTTCTTTTCATATTTCAGGAATTTCCTGAATCTATTTAGAAGCGCCAGTTCTTCTTCCTCACTTATATCCGAACCTTTTTCTTTGATAGGTTTTCCTTTGATTGATGCCATTAGCGCTCCAGATTCGATCACTGGATTACTTACTGCATCACTGGCCGAATTCAGCTCAAACTCAAATGCTTTGAGTTCTGAAAAAGCATCTTCTGGAGTTAGGCTGTCCAGATTGTTTGATTCTCTCATTGCAGTTGTTTTCATCAGGAATCTGCTTGGAAGACTTCTAAAGATTTTGACCACTGTTTCTCGATTTTGTAGCTCCATACCCAGAGATGTTAGTTCAGTGACAAGGGCTGTAAACCTCATGTCTAATTGCTCTAGCGTCTCATTAGGTAGCATCTTGAAGCCGTTGAATTTTTCTTTGGCAATTGATAATTTGTTTTCCTTTATTTGTGCTGAGCCATCACAAATAGTAGCCAACTTATTCCAAATTTCTTTAGTTGTATTGCATGATTTGACTTTGTTGAATAAGTTGTCATTGTCACCAATGGCTGTGTATAATGCATTCCGACCGACATTGTCTAGATTGGCTCGTCGACGCTCATCGGCGGACCATTCTTGTTTGGGCTTCTCCACATAACCGTCAGGTGTTTCTCCTGTGGCTTCGGGCGCTCTGGTGATAACTTTATATATTTTGATTGGCCCATCTGAAATGATATCACACATTTCATCATCACATGAACACAAATAAGTAAAGGCTTTGACCTTCCAAGAGTCATAATTTGACTCGGTCAACTTGGGAACTTTAGAAAATGCCATGAAGAATTTAAAGTAATTTTGAAGCGACTATATAAAAAAAATGGATCTGAACAAGCAGTTACGCTTGGAAACGCTTAGGTTTCAACTTCAACCGCTCTGATACCACTTATTGGTCCCAAGTGGTATACGAAAGGGTCTAGAAGGGGGGGTTGAATAGACCCTAAAGTCTTTTTTTTTGACTTCTTAAAAATTCGTATCACTTTGAAGTATTTGAACGCTTGACAGGTTTAAGCGCTGGATGTGACGCTTGAGAAACGTTAACTTAGACTCGGTGATTTCAACGCTTACCAAAGTAAGGCAGAGTTTAGTCACTAAATCAGAGTTAGCAGAGCGGAAGTATTTTATAGCTTAGCGTTCAGTTAATTATTCGAAAGTAGTCGCTTAGTTTTTTTAAGACTTTATCAGAATGTATGCAGTAGGAATAGTAAAGCATTAACACAATGAATGCTTAAAGAGGTAAATGACACAAGATATTTGTAAGGTTCACTGGGTGATGTAATCCCAGCTACGTCCTTCTTCTCCTTTTATTAGGGAGGTTTTTCACTATGATGATTATCGAAGAGTCACACAGAGACTTCTACAAGATAGAGGGAGATTGGATATGATCTTGGAACTCCTTGGTCACACAGATTTCAGCTCCACTAAAGATCTTCTATCCCCTTGCTTCTTTCACTCAGAAATGGTGCAAGTTACTCTTGATCTCGGAACTCCTTGGTCACACAGATTTCAGCTCCAATAGAGATCAACTTCAACAAGCTTCTTTTACACAAAAATATTGCTTGCAAGTCAACCAGCTTTCTCACTCAGATGAAAGGTGTTGATGGTTTTCGTCACGGGTTTGTTTGTTTTTGGAAAGTTCAAACAACTTGGGGATATCTCAATGGTAGTATAGGTTCTTCTTAAAAAGAGATTTGAGATATGGGTGACTGTCTCTGGAATATTTGTGAAAAGCTTATATGGATATTTGGCTATGATTTTTAGTAAGCTTTTCTTTCAACAAGGTAGGTATTTTTTGTGTGTGTCACTTTTGCATCGGTTTACTTGTTTGTTGAAAGAGCTATTTATAAGGTATTGGTGGTTTTTGTCCGTTTGACTCGGTTGGAGTCTCGTTTCCCCAAACATTCCTTGAGTTCAGACATTTCTAACTTTGGGTATATTTAATTGGTTAGGCATGGTCTTGGTTTCATAAATCTGACAGTCTAGGTCAAAGATATGGCTTGCCCATAAGTTATAGTGCTTATATTTTAATAGCATTTATCCGACTTTTAATGCATCTTGTCTTATTTCCGTTGGAAATAATTCGTCCGTTTGATTCATGCATTTTTTAAGTCTTTGGATGGTTTTGGGTCTGAATTCTTTTTCAGGTTACGTTCTTTGTAGGTTGTGTTGGTTTAACCTTTTTGGACGCTTGCTGAAGAGAATAGTTATTCTCGTGTATTGGACAGACGCTTGGACTGATCCTGACTTTCTTTTCTTTATTTCAGACGCTTACTCTTCAATCTTGTCTTGATGGTCTCACTGAGAATTCCGTCATTTCACTTGATGTTGAGTATTCGGCCTGAGTTATCCATTCGTAGTTTGAGCACTGGGATAATCCCTAAAGCGTTTGACGGACGCTTCAAGATATCTTTATCCATTGTAGCTTTAGACGCTTGATCTTCACCTTCATCACTTGGTAGACTCACCCAGAATTTTCCTAAGTGTTTTAGTGTCACATACTTAGTCTAAGGAATTCTACAAAGATAAATACTATAAGCCTAAGATAAATAAGCTTTCAGGTACTTATACATAACATTCTATGAAAGCTTTTACACTTTTCGGAGTCTAACAGAAAGTTCTATTTGTCATCATCAAAACATCTAATATGAAATTCCTAACATGGGGGCATGTGTTGCTCACAACTGCTTACATTTTGAATAGATGTCCATCCAAATCTATTCCTAAAACACCGTATCAGGTATGGCGTGGAAGGAAGCCTAATCTGAAACACATAAAAATATGGGGTTGCCCAACTTATGTGAAAAAGATGAAGGCAGAGAAATTGGAGGCTAGGTCCTTGAAAGGACGATTTGTTGGTTATCCCGAAGATTCCATGGGATACCTATTCTACCTTCATAATGATCAAAGGATCATCGTAGCTTTACAGGCTATCTTTCTCGAAGAAGAATTTATTCGAGAAGGTGTAGTTGGTAGAAAATTGTTCTAGAAGAACAAAATGAATCTCCTTTGGAAGACATTGTTTAAGAGACCCAACCCGAACCAGCAATGACACAGCCGTCCATGCGAAGGTCTACTAGAGTATCTCAACCACCTGAAAGATATGGTTATCTGCTACAAGGAGAGCATAATCTGTATGCAGTAGCGGAAGGAAACCATGGAGAAGATCCCTCTAACTATGACCAAGCAATGATGGACATGGATTCTGCAAAGTGGCATGAAGCTATGAAAGTAGAAATGGATTCAATGTACTCGAACCAAGTCTGGACTCTAACATATAGACCCAAAGGTATTGTACTCATTGGATGCAAATGGATCTATAAGAGAAAGATTGGTCCGGATGGCAAGGTAGACACCCTTAAGGCCAGGCTAGTGGTGAAAGGGTGTAGTCAAAAGGAGAGCATTGACTATGAGGAAACCTTTTCGCCTGTAGCTATGATCAAATCCACTAGAATTCTACTTGCCAAAGCTGCATACCAAGATTATGAAATCTGGAAAATGGATGTGAAAACCACGTTCTTAATTGGGTTCCTCGAGGAAGAAATCTATATGGAACAGCCTAAGGGTTTCATATCAGATACGGATTCTCATAAGGTCTGTAAAGCCTCTCATAGTTGGAACCTTCGTTTTGATGAAAAAGTACAAAGCTATGGCTTCATAAAAAACGAGGATGAACCATGTGTCTACAAAAAAGTTAGTGGGAGCAAGATTTCATTCTTGGTGCTATATGTAGATGATATTCTACTCATAGGGAATGAGGTAGGTCTACTGACTTTGATTAAGACATGGCTTTCAAGCACATTCTCCATGAAAGACTTGGGAGAAGCTATCTACATCCTAGGAATTCGCATCAACAGGGATAGATCGAACAAGATGATAGGTCTTTCCCAAGCTCTCTACTTAGAGAAAGTCCTGAAAAGATTTGGGATGGAGAACTCTAAAAGAGGTCTTTTGCCCATGAGACCTCAAAGTGAGGAAGATCGAAAAGAGATGAGCATAGTTCCCTATGCCTCAGCAGTGGGAAGTCTCATGTACGCAATGTTATGCACAAGAGCAGATCTTGCTTATGCTATGAGCGTGGTGAGTAGGTTTCAAGCTAACCAGACAAAGAACATTGGATTGCCATGAAGTCTATCTTAAAGTACTTGAGAAGAACAAAAGGTATGATTTTCGTATATGCCAATGGAGAAATGAAATTGAACGGTTACACTAATTCAGATTTTCAATCTGACATCGATGACCGAAAATCCACATCTGGGTTCATATTCACTCTCAACAGTGGAGCAGGTCCTGGAAAAGTTCCAAAAAAAGCACAATTGCTGATTCCACTACTGAAGCTGAATACGTGGCAGCCTCAGAGGCAGCCAAAGAAGCTGTTTGGATTAAGAAGGTCATGGCAGAACTTCAAGTTGTTCCTAGTGTGGAGTTGTCGTTGCCACTTTGGTGTGACAATAATGGAGCCATCGCGCAAGCTAGAGAACCAAGGTCTCACAATAAATCCAAACACATAGAGAAGAGATATCATATTATTCGAGAAATCATTGGTAGAGGCGACATTGCCGTGCAGAAAATAGCCTCAGCGGACAACGTGGCTGACACACACACTAAGCCATGGGCTCAGGCGGTGCTAGAGAAACATCTTAATAAGATGGGTATTAGATACCATAGCAATTGACATTGAGTGCAAGTGGGAGATTTTTAGGTATATGTCCTAGATGCCAGGACAATTAGATTGTATAGGGTATCTAATTATGTTTTATGAACTTATCATTAATAAAGGCATTTATTCTTTTGTTCATATAAAACTTCATGGAATTAACAAGTATTGAACAAGCAGTCCATGTGAATCAAGGTTGACTCTTCGCTCTTTACGGAATAAAGAAGTAGCACTAGGAGAGTTTTGACACCTGATCACTTAAAAGGGGTTCGCAAGTCAAGGAATCTTAATTGGGCGTTAATATCGGCTTGTATGACACATGCTCTGAAAAAGAGTGTCAGTCGAACACTATTGGATGGTGAGAGAACATGTCATAGATATACCAATGAAATTGATATATTCGAACACGGCTTGTAGTAATTCGATCACATGGGTATTTACTCGGTGACTATCAATGATTGGATTACTGATCATAATAGTATGCATGAGCCTTAGACCTAAGGGGTCACGATCAATGTACTTGTACTTTGGAATCTGTTACTAGAGTAGTTAGGCCAAACCACCCTTTGGTGGGGCCAACCTCGAGGTGCGATCTTAATAAGTCAAGTAGCACTTGTGAAATGATCGCCAAGATGGGATTCACTGTCTCGATAGTAAACGAGAAAGTATCCTGTGCGATCATAGGCAAATGAAATTATAAATCTTTGGCCAAAGCAATGAAACTAACTCGTGTAAGACATGGAGTGTAGTTTGGTAATTTCATCATGCTATGATCTGATGCACAGTATCAAGTATTGTGAGTTTGACATAAACTATGACTCTCACGTGATCAGGATCCGTCAGTGAAGGGCTTATGCTCACACGGTATTTATGACCCAGAGGTTCGTAAATGATACAATCATTTTGTACTTGATTGGATTACACTGTGAGTCCACAGGAGTGGCTAGGTGACACCCACATCCTTGGTATCCTCCCATTGCCAATCGAAATGAACATAAAGAGTCGCGCTATAAGAAATAAGCAGGATATCTATTTGTGTAAATAATTTATCTTTTGGAAAGACAAATCAAATAGGACGAATTGATTTAATTGGTAAATCAATAATTCAAATATTTAATTAGATTAAATTATTTGAATTTAATTAATTAATTGGAATTAATTAATTTATGTATATATATTTATTTGGATTGAATTTGAATTAAATATATATATATATATATATATATATAAATTAAAAGATGGACTAAGTTGACTGGGCCAACTTAACCCATCATGGACGTCCACCAAGGGCCTGGGAGGCGCTCCACTTAGGCTTAGGGTTTGAGGATTATTTAATCCTCAAACTATCAAGCTAAACCTAACCCAAATACACAATACACAAAAAGAAAAGGAAAATCCTCCCCCCTCCCCCACTCTTGCTAGCCGTCCACCATCATCGAAGGAGAGTCTCGGGGAGCTTTTTGAAGGCTTGTTTCGCGTGAGGCTTTAGAGACAGGAATTCATCAGAGTTACTGTTACGCGAATTGCATATAAACAAATCAATAAGGTATTTGATTGTGTTTATATTTTCATAAATTATTAAAAAATCATTAAACTCACGTTAAAGTGATTTGACTCTAGGAATCCTTTTTATTTCCGCTGTGTTTTCGTTCATAGGATTCCTAACAATCATATCTTTTTATTTTTTGAATTTATAGTTATTTCGAGAGTTGTGTATTTAATTAAATTATTCTTAAATAAAATTTGGGACCAAAGTAATAAGAATTTAATCATAAAGAGGGCAAAGTGCTAGATAGATTGTATTAGATGGGTTCTAAGTGATTTTATCATTTTAAGTCAAGGGTATATATGTCCATAGAGTAGATGTATTTTAATGTAGTAGAGGGGGGTGTTTGAAGGTTTTAGGAGTAGAGAGAAGTATTTGACTGGGTGTCTATAGTTGAGGGGAGCAAAGTGAATTTTACATTGATTTATAAATTTTAAAAATAAATTTTAAATTTTGTGTCCTAATAAACTTAATTTCTAATGGTAAAAAATAAATTACTTAAATAGTATATTACTTAAAAATGAAATAAATTTCCCAAAATAAAAAGAAACATAGGAAAATATAGTGGAATTAATGTATAAATTATATTTTATAAAATTTGAATTTTCAATATTATTATAGTCTTTTTTTATTTGATTTATTTACAATTTTCATTTCCTAGAAATAAATATATAAAATATTCCTTAAATAAAACAAATCAAAAAAGAAAAGAAAAAGAAGGGGTGAACAGTGTCTTCCCTATTTGCTTCCCAAGTCAACCCCGCCGCCTTCAACTTTCAACGCTGGCAAACCCGGCGCCTTGCCCCAACTCAACCACCTCCGTAACACATCTCCCCTCCCCCAGACCCGTCGAACGTCCCCCTTTGATGCCCCCCACAAGACCCTTACCCAAACTACCAAACACCATCATCACACCACCAGTCCACACTGTTAGGATTATGCCCTCCATGCCAGAGAGAAATTAGATTAATTAGGGCATTTACCTTTATGTTGTACAAACTCTTATTTATTTAATAAAGGCATTGTTTTTGTTCATATCAATCTTGATGACATTAATATAAGTATTGAACAAATAAGTCCCGAGTAATCAAAAGGGAGCTCCTATTCCTCAATGGTTAAGAGTAGAAGAACACTAGAATTATTGGTTCTTTGTTTACTTAAACTGGAGTTTACAAGTCGAAGAGTCTTAATTGGGCATTAAGACCAGACTTGTATGACACAAGTTTTGACAAGGAGTATCAGTCGGTCACTTTGGATGGTGGGAGCTTGGTCATAGCTATATCAATGGAATTGATATATTCGAACACGGCTCGCCGTAATTCAATCACATGGGTAATTACTCTTTGACCGTCGATGATTGAATTCCTGGTCACCATAGTTTGTGTAAGCCTTAGACCTGAGGATTTACGAAGGTTGGACTTATGACACTGAATGGATTATTAGAGTAGTTAGATCTAATTTACCCTTAGGTGGGATCAACCTCGAAGTGCAGTTCAAAAGGACAATTGACAATTGTTCGGTGATTACCAATAATGGGATTCACTGTCTCGGGTAGTAAAGAGTAAACGTCCTGTGCGATCGTAGGTAAATGAAATTATAAGTCTTTGGCCAAAGTAGGAGAACTAACTTGTGTATAGTACATAAGGGTAGTTCAGTAATTTCAATTTACTATGATTCATAAAGCATAACATCGAGTCCTGTGAGTTTGACATAAACCATGACTCTCACTCGATCAGGATGTTACAGTGAAGGGCTTATACTCACAAAGTGTTTGTGACCTAAAGGTTCGTATTGATCTATTCATATCAATTGCGTTTCGATGTGAGTCCACGAGACTGGCTAAGTGACACTAACATCCTTGGTTTTCTCTCAATGCCAATTGAGACGAACCAGAAGAGTCGCACTTCAAAGGAATTTAGCGAAAAAAATTATTTCGTTGTCAAATATATAAAATAGGCAATTTGTTGTTTGATGAGCGAATTAATTTATTTGATTAATTGGATTAATTGAAATAAACTAATAATAAATAATTAGATGTATTTATTATGAACACATTAATTTTTTTGATTAATTAGATCATTGAAAATAAATAAATTATAATAAATATATAGACTTATTTATTATACTCTTCCTATTATTAAATAATTGGATTATTTAATTTAGCTGATTGATAATTAGTACCATATTTTAATTAGATTAAAATATGTGGGACCTAATTAATAATTGGACTAACTTGATAGTCAACTTAGCCCAATATGAATGAAAAGGGCGTGTGTGAGGCATGTATGTGTGAGTTAGATGGGCTCAAGAAATTAGTTAATTTCAAGCCCATCACTTCTTATATATATATATATATATATATATATATAACTGCCTGGTTCAGAAAATCCTAACTCTCAAAAACAACTTGACAACAAAGAAAGAAGAAGAGAAAAATCTCTCTCCCCCCCCTTAGTGTAGCCATCGGCCTGAGAGGTATCAAAGGTGATGGATTTTTCTTCAAGCTTATTCTAGTTTGATATCTAGAAGCAAGAGTTTATCAATTGCTGCTATCCGGAAGATCAAGTTTTTGAATCAAATCAAAAGATTAGTGAAAAGATGAAATTTGATTCATCTTATTATTAAATTTTCAATTTTATGAAAATCATTAAAATCCAAAAGTGATTCGATTGTGAATCCGGATATGTATTTACGTTTCCACTGCGCATGAATCAGGATTCACAACAATGGTATCAGAGCCAACTTATGGCTTTTCATTATTTTATGATATAAATATGTTGAATTTTATGTTTATGATTAAAAAATATGATTAGATTATGATTTTTCATGGGCAAATTTATTTTTTGAAAGTTAAATCTGAACCATAATTTAATTGCATGATTTATGTTTGGAATAAAATCAGATTGTTTGTATTGGATATGAATTTATGCATGAACATGAATATGTGGTTTGAAAGTTTCTGATTTTTTGCTCGAAAAAGTCGAGACAGCGCAGCCTAAAGTTCACACGCGCCACCCAACGACAAGATGACACAGCGACCTACTGGGCAAGCCGCCTTGTGGCCCTTTATGGCCACACAACACCTACACAGCAGGCGCTGTGCGCAAACAGTCGGGTCGCAGTATATTTATTTAATTTTTAATAATTGAACCGGGTTTAACCTGGCGGATCAAACCACGATTTCAACCCATGGGTTTTACCCACAGGTCAACCCATGGCTAGACAAATGGGTCAACCCAATTTTTTAAATTAAATTAAATATTTATTTTTAAATGATTTTAAAATTAATTGAAGGATAAAATAATTTTTGAAATTAGTTTTATGCCTAATTTTAAATTGGATTTAAAATTGAAATTAATCCTAGAACAAAGAAATTTATTTTGAATTAGTTCTTTGTCGAATCAATTGAAAATTGATTCTTTGAGATTAAATTGGATTTATTATCAAATAGGATTAAAATCGAATCAATTTATAAATTGGATTTAAATTAATTTGATTATTTTTCAAGCCACACTTAAATAAAATTGGATTTTAATTTATTTCTTTTCAAAAGAACTCCTACATGATATTGTGGACTGCCTTCCATAGACTAGATTTATTTATGGATTTTGTTTTCTGGCTTGTATCGGGTCTTTAGTACCCCCCCCGGTTTGTATTTTAATTTTTGTAAATTTATGTATAGGATGCATTTTTATCTATGTAATTAGAATAGGACCTTTTTGGAAGTAGATCAGCTCGGAGCTGGAAGACCTGAAAGTTAGATAGGTTAGATCATATAGGTCTCCTAACCCTCGATTGAGCCATTGGCTTGACTCAATCTAGATAAGTCCATGGAAAGCATGTGTGATAGAATTGCTAGGCGTTTTCTATTTTTGTAATGCATGTATGCATGCTATAAGTGAATAGTGTGCAAAATGAGCCAAATTAAACGCAAAATTCTCCCATTGGATTAAATACTGAATTTAGAATAAAAGGGAATAGGATATCCCGGCTCTCCATCAAACTTAGGAGAAATTGAATTAATGTCAATATGCATTATCTTCCCAGTAAGTGGGGGTTATGCATTGCGATATTTATTTAAATTCGTGCATTAGATGCTATCAATTGAAACAAATTCCACCCCATATATCAACAGAGGATTGCAAGGTGGAATTTACTTATTAGATTGATTGGAAGTTGATGGGCCCAAGTTCAAATAAATCACAACTTATATATCGCTAAAGGGTTGTGGTCACGTGATCTACGAGCTGAATTAAAGATTGAATCGCATGTTAGACGATGCTGGCAAGGATTGCCACTTTAATAAAATTATATCGTTAAAGGGTTGCAACTCACCGAATTTATTAAAGAACTCAATCACTCACTACGAAGTCTTTCCAATGAGATTTTTTCATATTGCAGTGGGAGTGCAATGATTCGAAAAATGTAGTGAGAGCCAAGTGAAAATTCAAAGTCCTGTCTAATTTTACTTGGTGTACAACATAATAACCTAGTTGAATCTTTCTTTATTCTCTGCAATTATTTTATTTTCTCTCTCAAAATGGTTAACAACCCTCTACAAGAAATGTTTGAGAAACGTATTCTCACTGGACCAAACTATACTGATTAGATCAGGAAATTGAGAATTGTTCTTAATGATGAATCTTTGAAATATGTGTTGATAACAAATCGTCCTTCTAAGCCGGGTCCTAATGAGGATAATAAAGTATGTTTTGCCTACATGGATTGGATCTCTGAAAATTATAAGGTCAGCGGATATATGTTGAGCTCAATGATCAGCAAGCTGTAAAGCTACTATGAGAAGTGTTAGGAATCCTTGATCGAAACGCAACGGAAATTAAAACATGTCAGATTCCTAAGTTGAATCACTTTATGGTTTTTGATGATTTTTCATATTTCAAGAACATTAATCATACAATCGAATTACCTTGCTTGAAGCGTGATTCGATTCTTGATCTACAATCTACAACAGCAATCCTCGGGACTCCTGTCTCTAGAGCTTCATGTGAAGTAAGCTTGAATTCTTCGGATTCTTATCTCCTTGTGAAAAATGGCTAGGCAGAGAAGAGGATGAGGGGTTTTATTTTCTGTACATGTTAGGTGGATAATTGAATTCTCTCTTTTACCTAGGAGTTTGAGGATTAAATAAATCCTCAAATCCTAAGGCCCATAGTGGGCGCCTCTTAGGGCCCTAGTGGACGACCCAGATGGGCTAAGTTGGCCCAGTCAACTTAGTCCATCTTTTAATTAATTAATCTAGTTTAAATTCAATTAAACACTTAATTAATTAATTAATCAATTCTTTTAAATTCAAATAATTAATTAATCTAATTAATTTAATACTTGAATTATTGATTTAATTAATTATTATTTAATCTGATTAAACAATTATTTAAATCAATTCGTCCTTTTATTTAATTCGTCCATCCAATGACAAATTACCAAAATGCCCTTACAACGAATACATAAAGATATCCCGCTTACTTCTTATCACGCGACTCTCTAGGTTCGTCTCGACTGGCAATGAGAGGATACCAAGGGATGTGGGTGTCACCTAGTCAGTCTCATGGACCCACATCGTAGCCCAATCGAGTATAAAAATGATTGTGTCATTACGAACCTCTAGATCATAAATACCATATAAGTATATGCCCTTCACTGACATATCTCGATCAAGTGAGAGTCATGGAATATGTTAAACTCACAAGACTCGATACTGTGCAATAGATCATAGTAAGATGAAATTACCAAACTACCCTCCGTGTTCCACACGAGTTAGTTTATTTGCTTTGGCTAAAGACTTGTCATTTCATTTACCTATGATCGCACAGAATACATTTTCGTTTACTATCGAGACAGTGAATCCCATCTTGGCAATCACCTCACAACTACTACTTGTCACAATGAGATTGCACTTCGAGGTCGATCCCACGTTGGCTTAGTGAGGTTGTTGCCCCATCTTGTCAAGATGTCGACTAGCACCGCTTGCTATGATGGCTTAGTGAGTGGGTCAGCCATGTTGTCCGCTGAGACTATTTTCTGCATGGCAATGTCGCCTCTTCCAACGATCTCTCGAATGATGTGATATCTTCTCTCTATGTGTTTGGATTTATTGTGGGACCTTAGTTCTCTAGCTTGCGCAATGGCTCCATTGTTGTCACACCATAGTGGTGACGGTAGCTCCACGCTAGGAACCACATGAAGTTCTACCATGAACTTCTTGATCCAAACAGCTTCCTTGGCAGCCTCTGAGGCAGACACGTATTCAGCCTCGGTAGTGGAATCGGCAATTGTGCTTTGCTTGGAACTTTTCCAAGACACTGCTCCACCGTTGAGAGTGAATATAAACCCAGAAGTGGACTTTCGGTCATCGATATCAGATTGAAAATTTGAATCGGTGTAACAGTCCACTTTCATTTCTTCATTCCCATATATAAGAATCATATCCTTAGTCCTTCTCAAGTATTTCAAGATATATTTCACTGCAATCCAATGCTCTTTGCCTGGGTTAGCTTGAAATCTACTTACTACAGATACTGCGTAAGCAAGGTCCGGTCTCCTGCATAACATCTCATACATAAGACTTCCTACCGCTGAGGCATAGGGTACGATGCTCATCTCATTTCGATCCTCCTTACTTTGAGGACTCATGGACTTAGAGAGATGAATTCCATGTCTCATGGACAAAAAACCTCTCTTAGAGTTTTCCATCCCAAATCACTTTAGGACTTTCTCTAGGTAGAGGGCTTGGGAAAGTCCTATGTCCTATTTGCTCTATCCCCGTAGATGCGGATTCCAAGGATGTAGGTAGCTTTTCCCAAGTCTTTCATGGAGAATGTGCTTGAAAGCCATGTCTTGACCGTAGTTAACGAGCCTATATCATTCCTTATAAGCAGAATGCCATCCACGTATAGTACCAAGAATCATATCTTGCTCCCACTGACCATTTTATAGACACACAATTCATCTTCAGTTTGCAAATCTTATGAGAATCTGCATCGGATATGAAACCCTTGGGCTATTCCATGTAGATATCCTTCTCGAGGAATCCATTCAAGAACACGGTCTTCACATCTATCTGCCAGATTTCATAATCTAGGTGTGCAGCTATGGCAAGCAGAATCCTGATGGATTTGATCATGACAACAGGTGAAAAGGTTTCCTCATAGTCAATGCCCTCCTTTTGACTATACACTTTCGCTACTAGCCTGGCCTTATAGGTATCAACCTTGCTATCCAGACCAATCTTTCTCTTATAGATCCATTTGCAACCAATGGGTACAATACCCTTGGGGCGATCTGTTAAAGTCCATACTTGGTTCGAATACATCGAATCCATCTCTGCTTTCATAGCTTCATGTCATTTTGCAGAATCCATATCCGCCATCGCTTGATCATAGTTAGAGGGATCATCTCCATGGTTTCCTTCTGCCACAACATACAGATTATGTTCTCCTTGTAGCAGATAACCATATCTCTCAGGTGGCTGAGATACTCTAGCAGATCGACACGTTGACGGTTGTGTCATGGTTGGTTCAGTTCGGGTCTCCTGAACAATGTTCTCTGAAGGAGCTTCATTTTGTTCTTCCAGAACAATCTTTCTACCCGCTCATCCCTCTCGAATAAATTCTTCTTCGAGAAAGAATGCCTGTAAGGCTACGATGATTCTCTGATCATCATGCAGGTAAAGGAGGTATACCATGGAATCCTCAGGATAACCAATGAATCGTTCTTTTACGGACCTAGCCTCCAATTTCTCTACCTTTGTCTTCTTTACATATGCGGGGCAACCCCATATCCTAATGTATTTCAGACTAGGTTTCCTCCCACACCACATCTCATATGGTGTTTTTGGAACAGATTTGGAGGGGCATTTGTTCAGGAAGTGTGTAGCTATGAGTAGTGCATGACCCCACAGTGAGATGGGTAGATCCGCGTAACTGAGCATAGAGCGAACCATGTCCAACAATGTTCGGTTTGGACGCTCAGCTACCACATTCAGTTGTGGAGTCGCCGGAGGAGTTAGCTGTAAAACTATGTCGTGTTCTCTTAAGAACTCGTCAAATTCGGCGCCCATATACTCACCACCTCGATCTGATCAAAGTGTCTTGATATGTCACCCAGTCTGGTTTTCAACCAAAGCCTTGAATTCTTTGAACCATTCAATGGATTCAGACTTGTACTTCATTAAGTACACCAGACCATACCTTGAATGGTCGTCTGTGAATGTAATGAAGTACTGAAAACCTCCTCGGGCCATTTCCCCAAAAGGCCCACAAACGTTGGTGTGTATTAAACCTAAAAATTCAGTGGCTCTTTCAAAGTGCCCTGTGAAAGGAAAACGAGTCATCTTGCCTAAAAGGAAAGATTCACAAGTGGGATAAAGGTCTGACCCCCAATGGACCTATAAGTCCATTTTTCTCCAACTCGTGGATCTTGAATTCCCTGGCATGACCTAGTCTCAAATGCCATATTAGTTTTTGGTTTGTTTCAGACATACCATGTTTCCTTGTCATAGCATTTACAGTGCATTTATTTTGGACATTAACATAATACAAACCATTGATTAAAGAAGCAGTGCCAACACATTTATTTCTAAAATAAATATCACCAAAATTGTTCATAAAGGAAAACAAATAGCCTTTCCTGACTAAAGCATGAATTGAAACAATATTCGTAAGCCCATTGGGCAAAACGACGCAATCATCCAAAATAATTAAATGTCCAGATAATAAAGTAATGGAAGTGGATCCAATGTGAGTGGCCGCTACACTATGTCCGCTGCCAACATTGATCACCACTTCTCGATCCTCCAGCTTTTTACTTCTTTCCAGATTCTGATTCAAAACACATACGTGAGCACTAGCCCCAGAGTCTAGAATCCAGGAAGTAGAAAAAATAGTCATAGAACAATTTGTTTCTAAAACATTAAGTTCTGTACCTGAAGTACTCTCAGCTTTCAGCTCTGGACAGTCAAGCTTCCAATGTCCTGTCCTACGACAATGGAGACACGTGTTTGCCTTCTTCGGACCCTTCGTCTTAAACTTCTGAGTTTTTATAACTCTGGGTTCTCTGATTTCGCCAACCAGTTCAGTATTATTCTAATTAATAGGAAACTTGAATGCACCCCACTTTTCTTTCATTCGTTGTTGTGTAGTCATCATCTTGCTCATAAGTGTGGAGAGTGATCCTTCAATGTCATCCATGTCAAAATTGATGACAAAATCTGAGAAGGATCCAGGGAGTGACTGGAGAATGAGGTCCACCTGGAGGTGAAAATTCATGTAGAGTCCCATATACCGAAGTCTTTGTAACATAGAGATCATCTTCATAACATGATCTTTAACATCCCCATGCTCCTTCATCTTTGTGTTTAATAGCTCTTTAGAAACATAGAATCTGACGGACTTTCCGTGTTCCCCGAACAGCTCCTCCAAGTGTAGCATGATTGATCTAGGACTATCCATATTTCATGCGCACGCTGCAATTCGCTACACATGGAGCTCAACATGTAATCCCTCAGCTTACGAGCATCAGAGATCCAATCTGAGTAAGCCAGTTTAACTGAATCATCCTCGTTGACCCTAGGCCTCAATGGTCGATCTAGTTCTAGCATATATTCCAGATTTTCATCATTGAGGACCGTCCTCAATCCTCTGCTCCAATCAGAGAAGTTTGGCTGTTCAAAACATTCTTTTCAAGCAAAACTTTCAATGGGTTAACCATTTTGAGAGAGATATTATTGACTGCAGAAAATAAACCAAGATATGATAAGATGATTATGTTATACTCAAGTAAAATTAGGACTTTAATTTGACTTGGCTCCCATTACGTTTTTCGAATCATTGCACTTCCACTGCAATAATCAAAAATCTTGTTGGACAGATTTTGTAGTGAGTGATTGAGTTCTTCAATGATTCCAATGAGTTGCAACCTTTTTTAATATATGGCTCATTGGTCTCTTTGAAGTGGCGTACCAGTCCAACCGATGGTTCAATCTTACTTTGGCTCATGGATCACTTAACCACAAAATTTTTCGATATAAAAGTGGTGATCCATTTGAGTCAATACCCATCAACTTCTATCAGTCTAACAATTGAATTTCGCCTTGCAACCTTTTTCGATATATAGGGCGAAATTTGTTTCGACCGAAGGCATCCAATGCACTGAAGAAAATTGAAAATCATGTCAAAATGCATAACTCCCTTATTCCGGGACGATGCCATGCACAAGACATGACTTCATTTTCTAAAGCTTGATGGAGAGCCAGAATATTCAATATCCTTCGCCTACTCAGTATTTTAAAGTTGGGAGAATTTTAATTGTTTATGTAAGGTCTCACTTTGCACATTAATTCATTTCGTGCATATGTGGATAAAATATCAAATATAAGCATAGAAAATGCCTAGCAGTTCTATCAAAATGCATTCATGGACATTCTAGATTGGTCCAAGCCAATGAACCAATCACGGGATAGGGGCCTAAAGAGTTCTAATCTTCTTGATCAACTCCTGGCTCCAAACTCCAGAATGATTCTTCAAGAAACTCCATGGGCCTAATTCTAATAATTAGATAGATGCATCCTATACAAAATTCTATGTAAAATAAATACAAATTGAAGGGGTCAAACTCCGGCCCAATACAACCCAAATAAAAAAACAAAGCGGTAAATCCTTAGTCCATGGAATACATCCGCCAGAACATACATCAAAGCATGTAAATAAACTATTTAAGATTATGTTGGCATTTAAGAAAATTAAAATCAAATTATAATTCATTATTACTTAAATCCAATTAATTATAATAAATATAAATTCAATTTTAATTTAGATAGGAGGATTAAATCCAATTTAATCAAATTAAACTTAAGTCCAACTTAATCTTAATTGGAAATGTAATCTAATTCAATCAAAGCAAAATTAAATCTAATTTAATTTATAATACATTGTTAAATATAATTTAATTTATTGCAAAAATTAAATCTAATTCAATTTTGATGGAATAATTAAATCTAATTTAATTATTACTATTAAATCCAATTTAATTTGAAAACAAAGATTCAATTTAAAGGGGCTTTGAATTAATCCAATTGGACCATAATGTATTGGGTCAAACCCAATAGACATATGTATATATATTAAACCAACTGGGCAAGGCCCAGTAATTTGCTAGGCCTAGCCCAGCCCTATAAAATTACACGTTGGGCCCAACCCAGCATTATTCATGTGTGCTGGGTCAAGCCCAGCACACGAAAAATCCTTCGCTGGGCCTAGCGCGGCGTATTTAATATATATATATATATACGCGTTGGGCCAAGCCCAGTGAGTGGATTAATTCTATGTTGGGCAGAGCCTAACACAAAACGTAATTGTGTTGGGCTCAATCTCGCCACTAGCGCAGAATGCAGCCGCGTCGTCATCACGGCGCCTGGCGCCGGCGCCGGCGGACGCCGCGACGACAGCGGCCTTTTACGGCTCTGAACGCCTCACGGCGGCGCTGGACATTCAAAAGAAGTGCGGCTGGGCAAATCTACTTTGCACAGCCCACCGGTTTCTGCAATGGGGCACCATCGTCGCCCCTTTAGCGGCGAAAGGCGACGCAAAGCGTCCACGTCGAAGAAGAGTGGCGGCACTCTTCATTACCACGCAGCGCTGCTATGCGAACCTTTTGCACAGCAGCTGCTGCCGTCCGTACAGTAGCGTCGCTGTGTGGTGTCGTTGGAAATCGGCTTCTCCAGCCAGGCGGCACCGCGTCAGCACCACCAACCCTTTCAAATTTCTTCAATTTTTCATTTTTTAGATTTGATTCAAAAATTCCAAATTCAATTGAAGATCTGTCTAATCCAATTAACAAGATTCAAAATCATCAATATTTCTTATATGAATTCATTCATAAATTTAATTCAAAATTAAATCCGCCAACATAATCATAAACTCATAAAATCATCAAAACCATTAAAGTCGGCTCTGATACCACTGTTAGGAATCGTTGATCGAAACACAGTGAAAATTAAAACATGCCGGATTCCTAAGTTGAATCACTTTATGGTTTTTGATGATTTGTCATATTTCAAGAACATTAATCATAAAATCGAATTACTTTGCTTGAAGTGTGATTCGATTCTTGATCTACAATCTACAACAGCAATCCCCGGGACTCTTGTCTCTAGAGCTTCACGCGAAGTAAGCTTGAATTCTCCGGATTCTTCTCTCCTTGTGAAAAATGGCTAGACAGAGAAGAGGACGAGGGGTTTTCTTTTCTGTACGTGTTAGGCGGATAATTGAATTCTCTCTTTTACCTAGGAGTTTGAGGATTAAATAAATCCTCAAATCCTAAGCCCCATAGTGGGCGCCTCTTAGGGCCCTAGTGGACGACCCAGATGGGCTAAGTTGGCCCAGTCAACTTAGTCCATCTTTTAATTAATTAATCTAGTTTAAATCCAATTAAACACATAATTAATTAATTAATCAATTCTTTTAAATTCAAATAATTAATTAATCAAATTAATTTAATACTTGAATTATTGATTTAATTAATTATCATCTACTTTGATTAAACAATTAATTAAATCAATTCGTCCTTTTATTTAATTCGTCCATCTAATGAAAAATTACCAAAATGCCCTTACAACGAATACATAAAGATATCCCGCTTACTTCTTATTGCCCGACTCTCTAAGTGCGTCTTGACTGGCAATGGGAGGATACCAAGGGATGTGGCTGTCACCTAGCCAGTCCCGTGGACCCACATTGTAGCCCAATCGAGTACAAAAATGAATGTGTCATTACGAACCTCTAGATCATAAATACCATATGAGTATAAGCCCTTCACTGACGTATCCCGATCGAGTGAGAGTCATGGAATATGTCAAACTCACAAGACTCGATACTGTGCAATTGATCATAGTAAGATGAAATTACCAAACTACCCTCTGTGTTCCACACGAGTTAGTTTATTTGCTTTGGCCATAGACTTGTCATTTCATTTACCTATGATCACACAGGATACATTCTCGTTTACAATCAAGACAGTGAATCCCATCTTGGCAATCACCTCACAATTGCTATTTGTCTCATTGAGATCGCACTTCGAGGTCGACCCCACCAACGTGTGAATGGGGTATAACTACTCTAGTAATAGATCCAATGCTACAAGCACATTGATCGTGATCCCTCAGGTCTAAGACTCACACATACTATTATGATCAGTAATCCAATCATTGACAATCACCGAGTAAATACCCGTGTGGTCGAATTACTACGAGTCGTGTTCGAATATATCAATTTCATTGATATATCCATGGCACAAGCTCTCATTATCTAATTGTGTTCGATTGACACTCCTTGTCAGAGCATGTGTCATACAAGTCGAATTTTAATGCCCAATTTGTTAGGATCGGTATGCCCCCCACAAGCGATGCCGGCGAAACGGAAGAAATAAAGTATATAAAACACATATATATCGGCATCCCAAGCTAGGGGGTCAAAGTAATGCACAACAAAAACTAATACGAGTAAAAGGGTTTTAAACCGATTACAAGATTTGGGGTTTTATTAAAGTGAGGGTGTAAAACTACAACATAAGGAAAACCACACCAAAAACTTTGGCTCTCATTTTCGAATCCTCACCTCAACATGGAGGGGTTCGAATCAAACCTCCATAAGCTCCTAAAGAAAGAAGCCTCTACAAGGACACACCTCAAGTAAGTTCATACCTTAAGCAAAAGATTGGCTAGATATATGCTCTAAGGAAATGGAGTCTATGTAGTGAAAGGTGGAAGACAAGAAGAGTTACTAAAAGAAATATCTATGAAAGATAATCTTTTACAACTAATCTTCAAGAAGAAGTTCTATAGAAGAAAGTCTTCAAGAATCACAAGAGAAGCTAGAAAAATCTAGAGATGAAGAACTAAGCTCTAAACTTTTTTTTCTTTTTAAGTTTTCATCAAGTTTTAAATGAGAGCAAGAACACCTCCTTTTATAGCTAGCAATTTTCGGCCATATGGTGTTAGGTGGAGTAGAAGACTTGTTTTTCTTCACCTACCACCTCATTCTCACCTACCATTCCATTCTCAACTACCACCACATGTGTAAGAGAATATTTTTCATTTTCTTCTTCATTTAAAAAACATTACAAGTCAAACTTTGACTAGCTTTGAATTTCACTCTTGTGACTTCATTTAATTAAGTCCAACTTAATTAAAATGACTCCCAAGTCTTCCAAGACTTGTTAATTAAATAATCTTCATGATTAATTAATAGTAAAATTAGTAGCTTAAATATATTCCCGGATAATAATAATTTCCGTTAATGATTAATCTCCAAGATTAATTAATAGAAAAATTATTTTCCCAAGCCTACTAATTAAAATGTCTTCCACTTAATTAATTAATATCATTAATCAATTTCACTTTAATCCTAAACCGGATTAATATTCACATAGCAATTGAACTTTCTTGAGTAAGTGTGTAACCCCATTGTAGGTTCGTTCATGTACTAGTAGTAGAAACACAACCCCGTTGTGCCTTTGCAATTTTCATTGCTAGATTTAATTACTCCAAGTATTTTAATCCGACCAAGAATTAATTACCGATTAATTCATGGTTCCTACAAATCAAGGTTAGTACTAGCCACGCGCCAAGAAGACCTAGCCATGAACGATTATTAGGTGACCTTTCCGCATTACAATTTTCGCATAAGTAAAATACTTCCATCAAATATCCCGATCGAATCTAGGACTTGGATGTCAGTCGAAATCCTAGTAACTCGATCCTATGTATATCGATCTAAGTGACATTGACCAATTTATCAATCAAGCGAGGAAACACTGCTCCTCCTTATTGATACTACTCCGGCCGGAGGTTCCCATGGTCAATACACTGTGAAGTACATAGGATATGCGCCGATGCTAATGATCAGTCACGGATTCTTTCTTGGCACTCACGTGCCTCCGTACATAACCAGACTGGACCCAATATGCCCCACTTTATGACTCACCTGGAATTGTGTGACAAATCTAAGTACAGTGGGCGATGCACGAGACGACCAATGGTGCCTCAAGTTATGAGGACCAATCTTATGCCTACGTAACCGAGGAGATTCCAAATTCGACATTGACTCCAATATGGAATCTCGGCGGGGTTGTTCAGTTTACTCGATCCCAACGAGAACCCACATACATGCACTGATGTACACCGTATCAGTATCCATGGAATAGGATACACTCTCCAAGAGTGTGCATTGTACGTGCAAGTCTTTACGAGTCATTGATATCCCTATCTCAATGATTCTATGACTTGGAACATTTTTAAGACCACAACCTTAGAGACGTATTCCATGATTGGCATCCCCGATACCAAACACATCTCATAGCTTAAGAGTGATCTAGGGGACTTTATCTAATTTCATAGAATGATAAGATAAAGAAGAAAATGTCATTTATTAAATTACTTGACAAGATACAATATAAGACTGTTTAAAGAGTCGGCTACTACGCCCTACAAATGGCGCACCGGGCACCTAACTCTTTCACAATTAAGACTCCTCAACTTGCGAACCCCTTTAAGTGATCAAGTACTAGACTCTTCCAGTGCCATATCCTTATTCCATTAGGAGTGGAAAGTCCTCCTTGATACACATGGACTATTTGTTCAATCGTTGTTAATGCCATACAGATTTATATGAACAAAAATATAATTGCCTTTCTATAAATAGAATAAAATTGTTTGTACAACATAAAGAAGTACCCTATACAATCTATTTCCTCGTTGGCATCGAGGGCACACACCTAACAAGAAGATGGATAGTGCCAGATCTATTATGCTGCGCTTAGAGGAGTTTTTTGGAGAGCACGGTTAGATTGTTTGATATTATATCAAAAAAGATCTTCAACATGAAGATGAAAGAATGGGAAGACGTGTCTGAACACGTCCTTAAGATGATTTCCTTGTTATAGAAATTGAGATCTCTAGACTCTCACATCGATTTCCATCTTCTAGTAGATCTCATTCTTCAATCTCTTCCTAAATCCTTCTCAGCTTTTGTCATAAATTTTGATATGAATGACATAGAAGGATCATTGGCAGCACTGTTGGACAAGCTGGTTAAACACAAGAGGTCATGGGGACCATACAATGTGCGTATAACAGGACCACTAGGAGTGTGTAAATTACCTGGCTGCATCAGAAAGGAACGATTTGGCAATATTCAAAGGTTTAAGAGAAATAGAAGTAAAAAGATGGATATCTGCCTTCTCTACAATGCGTCATTGGAAACATGACTATCCAGCATTGAAAGCAATGACTTCTGCAGGTATGGAACTTTATGTTTTAGAAACTAATTGTGCTATGACTGTATTCTCCACTTCATGGATTCTAGACTTTGAAGTTAGCTCTCATGTCTGTGTTTTGAAACAAGATCTAGAAAGAAACAGGAGGCTCGAGGAGCAAGAAGTGATGATCCATGTAGGCAGCGGACACAGTGTGGCAGCTACTCACATAGGATCTACTTCTTTACTTTTATCTAGTGGACATTTACTTGTTTTAGATGATTGCCTTGTTTTGCCCAATGGGCTTAAAAATAATTGTTCTATTCCCGTATTAGTTAGACTTGGATATGATTTTCGATTTTTGAAAAATGTTAGAAATAAGTTTGTTGGCTCGACATCTTTAGTAAATGGTTTATACTACTTAAATGTCCAAATTAGATGTATTGTGAATACAATCACCAAGAAACAAGGTATGTCTGGGACAAACCAAAGACTCGTCTGGAACTTAAGACTAGGTCATGCTGGAAAATACAAGATTTGCGAACTTGAGAAAAATGGGCTGATAAAAATATTTGGGTCGGACCCACTCCTCATTTGCGAGTCATGTCCCAAAGGCAAAATGACTAGGTCACCTATCACAGGGCATTTTGAACGAGCCAATGAAGCCCTTGGTTTAATACATATTGATGATTGTGGGCCTTTCGAGGAAATAGGTCGTGGAGGTTTTCAATACTTTATTACATTTACTGATGAGCACTCTAGGTATGGTATCATCTCATATACTTAGTCAATCATAAATCTGAATCTATTGAATAGTTTAAAGAAGTCAAAGCCTTGGTTGAAAACCAAACTGGCAAACGTATCAAAAAACTACAATCTGATCGAGGTGGAGAATACATGAGTGTCGAATTTGGTGAGTTCTTAATTGAAAATAGAATTGTATTAGAATTAACTCCTCCAATAACTCCACAACTCGATGGGGTAGCTAAGTGATGAAATAGAACACTATTAGATATAGTTTGATCGATGCTCATCTACACTAACCTTCTTATATCGTTGTAGGGCCATGCATTGCTTACAGCAGCCCACATCATTAACAGGTGTCCATCTAGGTCTGTTCCTAAAACTCCTTATCAGATATGGAGTGGAAATACTCCAAGTCTGAAACACATTAGGATATGGGGTTGTCCAGCCTATGTGAAAAAGACAAAGATGGAGAAATTGGAAGATAGATCTCTAAAAGGTCGATTCGTTGGTTTCCCAGAAGATTCTATGGGATACCTCTTCTACCTGTGTGATGATCAAAGACTCATTGTGGCTCTACATGCGTGCTTTCTTGAAGATGAGTTCATTCAAGAAGGTGGTGCAGGAAGAAAGATTGTTCTGGAAGAACAAAACAAAATCCCATTAGAGACCACTATGCAAGAGACTCAAAATGAACCTAACCAAACGCAACCACCATTGCATAGATGGAGTAGAGTATCTCAGCCGCCTGAGAGATATGGTCATCTGCTACAAGAAGAGCATAATTTGTATGCGTAACAGAAGGAAACAGAGATGATCCCTTTACTTTTGAGCATGTGATGGAAGATATAGATTCTGCGAAATGGCTTGAGGCAGACAGAGATGGATTTGATGTATTCGAACGAAGTCTAAACTCTAGTGGATCTCCTTAGGGGTATTGCACCAATAGATTACAAGTGGATCTATAAGAGAAAGATTGGTCTGGATGGCAAGGTCGATACCTTTAATGCTAGGCTTGTGGTGAAAGGGAATAGTCAAAAAGAGGGTATTGACTATGAGGAAACCTTCTCTTCTGTTCCCATGATCAAATCCATCAGAATTCTGCTTGCAATAGCCTTGTACCTAGAGTATGAAATCTGGCAGATGGACATGAAGACTGCATTCTTGAATAGATCTCGAGGAGGACATCTATATGGAATAGCCCAAAGGTTTTGTGTTCAATGAAGATTCTCATAAACTGTGTATACTAAATAGATCAATCTATGGACTTAAACAAGAGTGCAGAGTTGGAATCTTCATTTTGATGAAGAGGTTCGGAACTATGGTTTTATCAAGAATGAAGATGAACCATGCATTTACAAGAAATCCAGTGGGAGTAAAATATCATTTCTAGTCCTATATGTAGACGACATTCTACTAATAGGTAATGATATAGGCCTGTTGAATTTGGTCAAAATGTAGCTCTCAAGCGCGTTCTCCATGAAAGTTTTAGGAGAAACGACCTATATCCCTGGAATTCGCATCTACAGGGATAGAGCGAATAGGAAAATGCGTCTCTCCCAAGCCCTCGATTTAGAGAAGGTTCTGAAAAGATTTAGAATGGAAGATTCTAAAAGAGGCCTCTTGCCCATAAGACATGGACCTCATCTCTCTATATCGATGAGCCCTCAAAGTGAGGATGATCGTAAGAGAATGAGTGGAGTCCACTATGCATCTGCAGTAGGGAGTCTTATGTACGCTATGTTATGCACAAAATTGGACATTACATATGCTGTGATCGTGGTAAGTAGGTTTGAAGCTAACCCAGGGAAAAAGCATCGGATTACTGTGAAGTGTATTCTTCAGGGCGATAGTTCTTGACTTGTGTCCAGATTTCCAGGCGGGAGATTGAAGTGTGCATCTGCCTACTTAAGAAGAACTAAGGATATGTGTTTGACATATAGAGGTGGAGAACTAAAGGTGGAAGGTTATACTGACGCTGATTTTCAGTCCAACGTCAATGACAGCAAGTGTGATGCCCGGGTTTTCTTAATCTTAGTATATTTACTAATTCGACGACTAGTATTATAATCTCAAGAATTACTTGAGTAAAATGTATTATCCCTTCTCTTGGTAATTATATTGGATGTATGCTAATCTTGCTCCATGTAGGGGCTGAATATTAACTCTTATGTGTGAAGGGACCATTAGATGATATACAATATGGTAAGGGCTTAGACTCAAATAGAAAAATTGCCCTTAAGCCCTCCTTACACCCTATATATATACCACTACCTATTCATTCCCTTTTTTCTCATTTTTACCCAACTATTCCATGGTCCAAACATCATTATTTTTCTCCATTTTAACTTCCTTTAAGCTCAAAAACGTTCAAGAGAACTACAACAAGACAAAGCTCAACCCACAACAACATAACAAATCTTACAAGCAAATCCCGCATGAAAATCCAGCTCTGGCAGTGGCGGTAAACTTGATAATTGAGAGATCAAATGATGTCCATTTTTGGTGTTCCTTATATCAATTTCATCCTACGAGGATAAGGAACAACACTATGGAACCGTATTTGTTGAATCGGCTACCAAAAATTTCAGAATCGCTTCAAACCTTGCACAAAACTGTCCAGATTTTTAATTTCAGAACTGTGTTCTGTTTTTGCTTGGCAAGAAATAACTCTTCCGGTTGATTGATCATGCATGCAAGACCATTTTTGGAAACCTCTATAAGTGTAGATATCATTACAGGTAATTTTCTTTGAAAATCGTTGAGGAATCATTACAGAATTACATTTAAAACATCACTGCCAGTAGGATGTTTTCAATTCCAGAATCTGTGTTCCATATTCAATTGCCCAAAAACCCCTTTTTCTATGCTTTGATTATACATGCAAAACCATATTTAGAATCCTTATTTAGTTTATATAAGTTTAATGGTAATTTTTTTTGAAAATTGATGAGAAATAGTCAAAAGAATGGCCATCAAAGGACCTATGCGAGTCTGCTGTTTTGATTTCCAGAAATTATCATTCATGTTCCTTTGCTTTAAAATACCCCTTATTTTGGTTCTATTGTAAATTCAAGATAACCAATAGACAGAACTTGGAATTTAGATGTTGTTAGTGGTAAGATTTTCGAAAATACATGGAGTAATGTGATCGTAAAGTTGATTTGTCTACAAGGTGACATGACGTGTCTAAATCTGGCAGTTTTGGGATGTTGATTTTGAAGGCCCAATTTACTCTATTTCGGTTAGGTTCTTGAGATTGAATTGAATATTAAGAAAGCTTAGTTATTTGCGAATCTATATATATATATATATTAAGTTAGATGTTTATTGAATTGTTAAAGGGATGAACAAAGGATAATGACGGAGACACGCGCCAATTGAAGGAGGCACACGGTGAAGCGATTTGGTGCAATCTTGTTCACGTATGAACAATGGAGGTTTTTAGCTTCTTTGATCGGAGTTATTCATATTCCTAAATATGGGTTACTGTTGGGTAATTGCACTTACGAGATAGATTGAGCATCACTCAAATTCTCGACTTGAGCTTGGTATTTGATTGGACGAGGTGAGTTGCCTCTTAAAATTATAGTTATATGTCTTTCAAAACTGGAAGGAAATTTATCACGTCGTATATATATATCTATATACTTTCATCATGCTTTCAATACTTCACATGAAAATGAGTTTCAACACTTTCATAAGCAAATCATGAACTCATTTGCATTCACCATTTCATGGTGCTAAATGTTAACTACATGAATAATATCAAAGGCATGTTTTCTGAAAACGATTTCAATGAAAATATTTCTTTGCCAAATATCTTGAAAACTACGTGCTTCAAGGAATGTTCTATCGTGAGTTGAAAGGCTAATGTTGCATCAATCATGATCATACATCGTGGACTCATGGGATTTCAAAAATCATTTCACTTGGTCTTGTATTGTGATCATTTGTCGTGATGATGTTCTTGTGACGTGTTGCATCTTACGTGGTTGTGTTGGGCCCAAGGTCGGGCGATGGATAGGGCAAGGTTCGGCCGGTCAAGCATGGGCTTGCAGTCTTAAACAGTTCCCGCTATCCACGTCCAGATCCACGCACCTAGGACGGAGTGCTCTGAGGGTGCATGGGTCATTTTTCGTGTGGCATATTCCGGATATGTCCAAATCGGACATCGCGAGCCTGCGTGGGGAGGTAAGGTGATGGCTTTTAAGCCGCGTGTTCAGGGGTGATAAGGAAGAAGCTATGGGACTTAAAGTGTCATGGGCGAGTCATTGGACGCAGTGATATCGCTACACTACCCCTTCGGCTTAAACGTGACGTGTGTAAATCTTATCGTGATTCACCTATACATGACTTGCGTGTTTCATTGCGTAGTAGTTACTCATTTTATAGTGTGAAAAGCGTATTTTGAAAGGGCATACACAATTACTCGTTTTATGCATATTGTATACTTGCATTGAACTGCCTGTTATTTAAACGCATGTTTTAAAACGTGAGTATCATATCACTAGTTGCTTAACCTGTTCTTCTGAACGAAAATCCAATTTTCACTCAGGCTTTCAATGATCCTTGAACAAATCTTTATCTTGCATACACGAAAGTTTTGGAGTTTTACCATTTATTGCTTAAATGGTTTAATGCGTGCAAATATCATTTTAACTCATCTTTCCGATGATCCTTTGCAAAAAAAAAAAAAAATCTATTATTGTTATCACCTTATTAATTTATCAATTTTGGGTCTAAAAATTATTTTAAGCACCTTTCACACGTACACTGGCGCTCACTAAGCCTTTGCTTACGTATTCACTCCTTCCTTCCAGTTAGAGGTGACTTGAGCAGTGGGTCTGGCTTGGAGGATCATGAGTGTAGACATGGACAATCCTAGACGTGACAAGTGCAGACTAAGACATGGATATTAAGTTTACGCTATCTGGTTGATGGTGTTAGGGTTGGAAACCTACTAGAAGTTTTGAATTTTTGTTTTGATAGACTCACGCTTTCAGATTTTGGCCCTTAGGGACTAAATTTGGGGGCGTGACAGAGTGGTATCAGAGCTTAAGCTAGTGCCTGAGCTATACCGGGATAAGATCTTTGGACTGTGGAAGAGTAATGAATTTCTAAGTTAAGCTTATGATATTGAGAGAAGAATTGTTGATAAAGATGTTGGTTCGGCTTTGTGGAATGTGGTACATTTATGCTTTGGATGCATTCAATAAGTGTTCCACTAATTCGAGATGAGTTCTTGGATTATATTGTTATTTTCAAGAAAGGCAATCTTGTACTTAGTGAGTAGAAGATAATATTTTTTTAAGATTGAAGATGATTTCGATTTTCTAGATATATAACAGAGTAAGTTTGAATGGATCGTAAGAACACCGCAATTTGAATTTTAAGTATGAATTAGAATAGCAAGTATTTTGTATGGTGGAGATAGTTGTCGCAAATATGGCGATGAGGGTGCTGAATCATTCATCTCTTTGCACTCGTGTAGTCCTCACCTTCTTGTTGTGCTCCACCTCTCTTTAGCTTCAAGTGTAAAGCGTTAGTTCCTCATTCATGAAAGCATCAGCGAGTACAATCTCTTCTGCATGGGATCACAGTTCTCCAACCAAAAGACATCCTTGTTCCTTGAATTGATTTATATTCTCTTTGGTAAGTGACTAGACATCTACATTACCAAATCGATTCTTGTCATGCAAATTAATCGATTTCATGGATTATCCCTTTACTAGTGAAGCTAAGCTAGAATTAGAGGCCTATCTAGAAGAATTTGCAGTGAGTCATAGCATTGAGGCGATGACAGTTTCGATTGCAAGAAAGAGAAGTAAGATTACTTTTGGAGGCGATTTTGCACGGTAATTAATGCCCCTTATCGAAGAATGGATGCGCAACGAGTCGTACAAGCCCACTTCAATGTTAATTTAGGAAAGGCTGACCTAGTGAATGAGGATTGCTTCATGTCGTCCTGCTACACTACTCAATCTTTCGTCTTGTAAAGATCGTGTGAAGTTAGAGGTAGATGTGTTAGGAACAAACTCAAAAGAGTGATTTCCCCTTGTTCATAAACGAAGGAGGATTCTTTGTCACTAACATAACTTTAATTTTCCCCATTGCTTTCTCATATCTCTTTTGAAACCAGCTCTTATCGATATGCATCTTTATTATGTTCGGGGATCTAGTAAACTTCATTATTAAAAATTATGTTCCTGTCATAATTGGGAAACTCTCGTATTCGGAACTCTTTATTGTTCATAATTTAATTCTTGAGAATTTTTCGCCTTCAAATTATTTTACATCCATTATTTGAAAACCTCTCAAGGTTATGTTCTATGATTCTGTTTCTGAGACTCATTACTTGTTAAATCCTTAATCTTTAAAGGCGATTCACCTTATTCTGGAATCACCACTTGAATTGAAATTTTATTCTACTTTATCTATTGAATCCTAATATCCACCTCTTAGTTCGCATCGAACTCAAATCGTCAAATTTATTTGAAAATCTCAGTTTGATTATTGTTATTGCGTTCATTTTGCTTCATCTCATGAAACCTTGAGCTTGTAACTATTCACTTTTAGTGGATCACTTTTAGTACTCTTCTCCATGAAACATTTCTTAATTGATATACATTAATAATTTCTTTGAATTCACTGATCTTCCAGCTTTCCGTGAGACTTATCTTTCGTCTTATGTCTTGAAGCTCATCCAAGTAGTTATTTATTCCTTAAATATTGAGATGACAATAATTTGCATTCGGGGTCCTTCTATGGCATATGATGAATGCATTTTCTAATAGGGTTGGGGGTTTCGTGCAGGGTTTCAAAAAACATAAGGGGCATTTCAGACTATTTTTTTAACACAAGGGGGATGTGTGCAGGTTTCGTGTTTCACAAGGGTACAATATGCAATTATCCTTATATAAAATAGGTAATTTTCTATTTGATGAGAAAATCAATTTATTTGATTAATTGGTTTAATGGAAATATGGAGGGAGAGAGAGTGTGTGAGGCGTGTATGTGTGAGTTGGATGGGCTCAAGGAATTAGTTAATTCCAAGCCCGTCGCTCCTTATATATACCTAACAGCTTGGTTCAGGAAACCTTAACTCTAAAAAATGACTTGACAGCAAAGAAAGAAGAAGAGAAAAATCTCTCTCTCTCTCCCTCCTTAGTGTTGCCGTCGGCCTTCGAGGTGTCAAAGGTAGTGGATTTTTATTCAAGCTTATTATGGCGTGATATCTAGAGGCAGGAGTTTATCAATTGATGCTATCCGGAAGATCAAGTTTTTGAATCAAATCAAAAGGTTAGTGAAAAGATGAAATATGATTTCATCTTATTATTAAATTTCGAATTTTATGAAAATCATTAAAACTCAAAAGTTATCCGATTATGAATCCGAATATGTATTTACGTTTCCACTGCGCATGAACAAGAATTCACAACGCATGCCCCTCTCGCCCTCCTTCTCCATCTTATTGGGTTCAACCACCACCACTATCACAAGGGTAACAACACCATCACACGGCCCCTATTTTTTAGACAATTCACACATACACACATATATATTCAATCATTAATATGATTTTTTATATTTAATTTTTTATTTTAAAATTGATATTAGAAGTAAATTTAGAAATGTAAAGGGGCCTCATGGTAATTCAACTTTTTTTCATTTTCTTAATGTTTTTTATTCTTCTTTTTTAAATATTTCATTAGGGCATTTATGTCATTATACATTTTTCATCCAACCTTACATCATTAAATAAAATTACAAGGTGTTAGATGTATTTTTTTTTAACTAGAGGGTGCATTTTGTAATTAGGCAATACCTCAGGGGTACCCTGTGTAATTATCCTTAGAAAGAAAATTACTTTGGAGAAGAATATTGATAAGTTAAAGATTGAAATACTCTCATAAGTAACTAAAGGAAAGCTAATCAAAACAACTTGTGGCATGTGGTACAGTGGTGGAATTGCTATAATTTAGCTAAAAGGTTATGAGTTCAAACTTTTATTACTGCCATATCACCAATTCATTGTCTAGTTGGATACCACATCATCAATTTACCCTCCATATTAGAAAAAATTCCCAAATTTTGATGTCATGTGCATAACACGTGACAATTTCTAATCAAATTTAGATCCAATCAAATTGTTTTCAATGTGCCAATTCTGTAGTATTACTGTACCTAAATTGCCATTCCCCATATTCAAGTACATATCGAACATGTCAAGTTAATGTATGAAAAATGCAATTTTGCCCTCCATATTTTTTGTAGCCACAACTACTTACATGCGTGTGTCAGTCCAACTGTTAATACATTTCCAGGAAGCCGCCATATGTATCAACAGGTGTTTCACACTAATGAGAACGAGAGTGCAATGACTATGGCAACTACACATTCAAAAATGCAAATCTAAAAAGATTATCGGATGAACGTATGAATTCCGGATCAGAAATTCAATCTCCACCATACCCTTAAAAGGTCTGAACCTAAAGCGCGGGAGCATAGAGACCATAAGGACCGATAAATTCAAAAACAAGAACAAAAAAGAAATAGGGATAGAATCTTATAATTACGCATTGAAAAGAAGACGTCGTACCAAAACAAACCTTAATAATGGACACTAAAGGTGGAGAAATTTGTTATGACATTTCTCGAGCCGAATAGATCTCACAGGAGACCATAACCATCACCAATGACTATATACATCAACCACGCCTTTGAAAAACCAGATCCTAAAGCATCAATAGCAAATACTGCATATGAAGACGCGTTATTCCATCAAGCAACACCCAGAGGAAAGCTACACCCTGGAGGAAGAGTATATGGTTTCGAGCTGAATAGAAAGAACTCAATGTGGTACTAACAATCCATTCGAACGAAGTGTGATCCACCTTAAGTATGACAACAACATCCACACTACACAGTTTGACAGTGCATTTATGCCAAACACCAATTTCCTGTGGAACAAAACAACAAACATATAATCAAACGACAAAGAAACAACTACAAATCACTAAAGAAAAAGACCATTGATTCAAAAGTCTCCCATGGGATAATGTTTTGGTCATTATAGCCATAAAACAACATACATTACTTGAAAATAGGTATTAAAAATTAAAAGGAACGAGAACAAATAAATCAAAAAATATATTAAAATTAAGAAATTCACACTTATATATATATATACATATATATATATATACTATAATACTGATACGGTGTGAAAATTGATTGAGGTCAGGGTGATCAAACCCTGACCAAATATTTTGGGAAACGAGTCAAGGGTGGACTCAGTCTGACATACGACAAGACTGGCTAGTTCTCGTATTTTTCAATAATAGTGATTAATAGAGATTATAAAGTGATTAGACAATAATCCTTCAAATTATCAAGTCTGGGCCATAGGCCTCATACTTCACTAGCCCCTTAATTGAATCGTAGGGATAATGGTCCATTTCGCATTGTTATAAATTCATAATTATTAGTCCATGTGTATATTATTATTATAAGTTTAAATTAATATATTACCCTAAATCATAATTACGGCACGTCATAATGCCCCCCACTTCCGTTTATTGTTCAAAGAATAATGCTCGAGAGTTAAATTAATTTATACGTTGGAAATTTTCCAACTCATACTTGATTTGGAAGCCTTGAATCGAGAATGACACTCCACGAGGACGCCATGCTCCATGTGCAGTAGCTCAAGCTGACTGCTTCTCGAGTAGCCTTCGTTGATCAGCTAACTCGAGCTAGTTGTTCAAGCAACTTATGCTCGAGCTCCCTGCTCGTGCAGCTTTGCTCGAGTTGGCTGCTAGAGTGGCTCGTGCTCAAGCAACTCATGCTCAAGATGGATTGATCATACTCGATGCTCGAGCAGGTTATGCTCGAGCTAGCCTCATCGTGTAGCTTACTTGTTGTTCAAGTTGGTCTGCTCGGTGCCCATTCACTCTATGTTCTAAGGGGCTTTTTCTGGAGAACCAGACCTCGTTGGCCATTTCAGGAGAATCATGCCTCGGCCGTGAACTCAAAGTTCTAGGGTTTTTTTAGAAGAATCGGACCTCACCCGTGAATTCAAAACTCCAGGGGGCTTTTTTTCAAAAGAATCAGACCTCAGCCTTGAACTCAAGGTTTTAGGGGGCCCTTTCAGGTGAATCATGCCTTGGCCGTGAACTCAAGGTTTCGGGGGGGATCTTTCAAGAGATTCCAACCTCGATCATGAACTAAAGATTCTGGGGGGCCTTTAAGGAGAATCATGAATCAGCCGTGAACTCAAAGTTCCATGGGGTATTTTCTAGTTCATTTACAAACAAAAAATTCTAATCGTAAAGATCATTTTATAACCAATGAATTTAATAAGGAATTATAAGGGGGGAAATGATACTTCGTTCACTAAAACAAGCTTTCAAAATTGAATAAAATACTAGCATATTACTTGGTATGTGTTTAACTGAAAATATGCTAAGGAAAACTCAAAACATTCGACTTTGCCCCAGAGGACTCTCTTTCCTCAGGGCCTTTGGACAGACCTTCCTCACATTTTCTGGAGTCCCTCTAGTTGGATTTCTGGATATCATTCTATTATTCCCACTATCGGTGCATTCTCGTACCCAGAGTTGGATTATCGAACACTTGTTTCGTAATCTAGAGCCAGGGGTGTTGGACTCGGGCTTTGGGCAATAAAATCTTTTAGAAGACCCCTTTGGATTAGCTGCTAAATTTCAACTTGAAGGTGATGGCACTCCTCCATGTTTTTGCCTCTATCCTTATTATATTGGAAATACTTGTTAGATTTCAACCTTGAAGGATTATCCTTCATATTTTTAGGCCACTGAACTTCTCGTTGTTCCACGATCACAACGACATGGGCTCGAGTTGTATTGAGAGAGGTGTATCGAGGAAAACCCGTGGACAGCAAAGGTTTGCGTTCATCATTCCTTTTGGCATCAGGCATCTTCCCCTTGTTGGGGTACGTGAATATAAAAATGCAGCAGAAGTATTTAAAAATCCGAAGTTGTGGTTCATCTCTGATTTTCCATATTCAAACTTAGAGGAAGAAAACTTACATGTTCTTCCTTATATGCGCATTTCAAAAATCTAACCCGAGTCTCGCGCCAGAATCCAAAGCAGAAATCCCCCTCCTTTCTTCACTGTAGTGGACGGCTAAGAGAGAGGATGAGGAGAAAGAGTTTTTTACTGAGTTCTTTCTTTTTCTCTGTGAAAAAAGAGGCTAGGGTTTTTAACTCCTTTTAAGTGGTATATAAATACACAACTTAAAAGTTACAAAACTCTTGGACACCAAGGCATAGGGCGCCCAATACATCTTAACCATGTGCTAGTCTTCGGGCTAGTGCACCACTTGGTTTCAATTTTAATTTAATTCAATTCTATTTAATTAATTTATTCAATAATTAATTAAATAAATAAATCAATTAAAATATTATTAATTTTTCCAAGAAATTAATAATATTTTAATTGATTTATCTATTTAATTAATTTAAATTTTATTAATTAGTCATATCATCAAATGACAAATTAATTAATAATAATCGATATCAAATACCGAAAAACTCTTTTTGTCAAAAACTGTTTTTCCCTTTGCAATTACTATAAGCGCGACTCTTTAGGTTCGTCTCAAAAGGCAATTGGGAGGAATCCAAAAGGATTTGAGTAACACTTAGCCAATCTCATGACTCACATCGTAAACTAATTGAGAACGACTGGTGACGATCATTCCAAACCTTTCCTATTGTGAATATCGAACGAGTATAAACCTTTTATTCTTATATCTCAGTCAAGTGAGAGTCATAATTTAGTCAAACTCAAAGTACTTGAACACTAGTATTCTCTATTGCTTTGGCCAAAGACATATGACCTCACTCGTTCATGACGGCATAGGATAATTGCTCATTCACTTATAACAGAATAAATTTTAATCTTGCAAAATCAGTTAAGACTGCTACTTGTCTATCAAGTTGCACTTCGAGGTTGACTCCATCAATTGGTGAATTGAGTCTAACTAGTCTAATGAAGAACTAGATGACACAAGTACATCTTCAACGTGATTTCTCAGGTCTAAGGTTCACGCGTACCTATCACAATTTTTCAGTTCTATCACTGACTGTCATTGAGTGAAACCTATGTGACAAAACTGGTGTGAGTCGTGTTAAAAAAAAATAATCAAACTGACATGTCTATGATATAAGCCCCACTACCTCTTAGTGTTTAACTAGCACTTCCATGTCAAAACTTATGTCATACAAGTCTTATCTGTTCTTGATGTCCAGTCAGGACTTTCTTTGACCTGCGAACTTATTTAGACAATGAGTACCAAATCCTTCTAGTGCTATTCTTCCTAACCCATATGGAGTAGAAAGATATCCTCAATGTCAAGGACTTTCAGTTGTTTATTTTATCTTACAAATGCCAAAAAGAAAACAACTCAAGCACCTTTATATAAATAATCATGTTTAATCACAATGAATATACCCTATACATTCTATCCTCTATGGCATCTGAGAGCATAACTCCAACAATCTCCCACTTGCACTCATTGCCATTCGCTATGGTATCTAAATACCTATCTTCTCCAAATGTCGATCTAGCACCGCTTGCGCCAAAGGTTTGGTCAGTGGGGTTAGCTACGTTGTCAGCTGAGGCTATTTTCTGCACTGCTATTTTTTCTACCAACGATCTTTCTAATGATGTGATATCTTCCCTCTATGTGTTTGGACTTGTTGTGAGACCTTGGTTCCTTCGCCTGCCTATTGCTCCATTATTATCACAGTAAAGTGGTAATGGGAGCTGTATGCTAGAAACCACTTGAAGTTCTCCAATAAACTTCCCAAGCCAAACAACCTCTTTGGCTCCCTCTGAAGTAGCCACGTATTCAGCCTCAGTGGTGGAATCAATAGTTGTGTTTTTCTTGGAACTTTTCCAAGACACCGCCCCACCGTTGAGGGTGAAAATGAACCCTGAGGTGGACTTTCTATCATTGACGTTAGATTGAAAATACGAGTCGGTGTATGCATCCACTCTTAGGTCACCACCTCCGTAGATGAGAATCATATCCTTTGTTCTTTTAAGATACTTAAGGATATTCTTCACAGCTATCCAGTGTTCCTTGCCTGGGTTTTCCCGAAATAGACTAACAACGCTAACTGCATAAGCTATATCGGGTCTTGTACACAATATGGCGTACATCAGACTACCCACTGCTGATGCATAGGGTACATCGCTCATTTTTTTTCTATTTCCCTCACTTTGAGGACACATAGTTTTTGAGAGATGTATCCCACGCCTCATTGGCAGGAATCCTTTCTTAGAATCCTTCATCCTAAACCTCTTTAGGACCTTATCTAAGTAACGGGCTTGGAAAAGTCCTATCATTCTGTTTGTTCGGTCCCTATAGATCCGAATTCCCAGATTATAAGTGGCTTCTCCCAAGTCTTTCATGGAGAATGTACTCGATAACCATGTCTTTACAGTGGTGAGCTTTCCTACATCATTTTCTATAAGCAATATGTTATCCACATATAGTACAAAGAATGATATCTTGCTCCCACTAACCTTCTTGTACATACGTGGTTCATCTTCGTTTTTGACAAAGTCAAATTTTTTGACTGCTTCATCAAAATGCAGATTCCAGCTACGAGATGCTTGCTTGAGTCCATAGATGGATCTTTCAAGCTTGCGTACCTTATGAATATCATTCTTGGACACAAAAACTTTTGGCTACTCCATGTAGATATCCTCTTCTATAGATCCGAATTCCCAGATTGTAAGTGGCTTCTCCCAAGTCTTTCATGGAGAATGTACTCGATAGCCATGTCTTTACAGTGGTGAGCTTTCCTACATCATTTTCTATAAGCAATATGTCATCCACATATAGTACAAGGAATGATATCTTGCTCCCACTAACCTTCTTGTACATACGTGGTTCATCTTCGTTTTTGACAAAGTCAAATTTTTTGACTGCTTCATCAAAATGCAGATTCCAGCTACGAGATGCTTGCTTGAGTCCATAGATGGATCTTTCAAGCTTGCGTACCTTATGAATATCATTCTTGGACACAAAAACTTTTGGCTACTCCATGTAGATATCCTCTTCTAGGAATCCATTTAGAAACGCCGTTTTGACATCGATTTGCCATATCTCATAATCTAGGTGGGCCGCTATCACTGACAGAATTCTTATTGATTTGATCATGGCTACTGGTGAAAAGGGTTCCTGATAGTCAATTATTTCTTTTTGACTATATCATTTCGCAACTAGCTTGGCTTTATAGGTATCAACCTTTCCATCGGCACCAAACTTTCTCTTGTAGATCCATTTACACCCAATTAGTACAATATCATCGAGTTGATCCACTAGTATGCAGACTTAGTTTGAATGCGTCGGATCTATCTCTGCTTGCATAGCTTCGCGCTATCTTGCAGTGTCCATATCCACCATTGCTTGATCATAAGTAGAGGCATCATCTCCATGGACTTCCTCTACGACAGTGTGGAGACCTAGTTCCTTCTGAAGTAGATAGCCATACCTCTCAAGGGCTTGAGTTACTCTATCAGATCTTCGCAGTTATGGTTGTGTTACAATTTGGTCGGTTTTTACTTCCTGTGCAAATGTATCCAGAGGAGTCTCGTTGTGTTCTTCAAGAACTATCTTTCTACCTGTTCCACCTTAACTAATGAATTCGAGAAAATAGGCTTGTAAGGCTATAATGATCCTTTGATCATTGTGCAAGTAGAAGAAGTACGTCATTGAATCCTCGGGGTTTCCAACAAAATGTCCCTTCAAAGATCTTGCCTCCAGTTTTTCCACTTTTGTCTTTTTAACATAAGCCAGACATCCCCAAATCTTTATATGATTGAGACTTGATTTTCTATTTCTCCATATCTCATATGGAGTCTTAGAAACTGACTTTAAGGGACATCTATTTAAAATATGTACTACTATAAGGAGCGCTTGACCCCAAAGTGAAATGCGTAAGTTAGTGTAGCTGAGCATGGATCGAACCATGTCTAACAAGGTATGATTCCTTCGTTCAGCTACTCCATTTAAATATGGCGTCGCTAGTGGTGTGAGTTGCAGTACAATGCCATTTTCTCTGAGGTATTCGTCAAACTCGGCACTCATATATTCTCCTACTCGGTTTGACCGGAGAACTTTTATATGTTGCCCAGTTTGCTTTTCCACTAAAGCCTTGAATTCTTTGAATTTTTCAATGGATTCAGGCTTATACTTCATCAGATAAACAAGACCATACCTTCAATGGTCATCAGTGAATGTGATGCAGTAGTGGAAACCTCTACGAGCCATATCACTGAATGGCCCACAAACGTCTGTATGTACCAATCCTAAAACCTATGTGGCTCTTTCAAAAGTCCCGGTGAAGGGAGATCTAGCCATCTTGCCCATGAGATAAAATTCACAAGTAGGATAGGGATCTGATCCCCTTGGGCCTATAAGCCCATCTTTCTCCATTTTGTGAATCTTACGTTCACTGGTATGACCTAGTATAAGATGCCATATTAATGTTTGGTTGGTATCTCGAACAACACACTCACTCTGGACATTATGGTAATACAATTCATTTACTAAAGTAGCAGAGCCTACTATTTTATTACCATAATAAATGCCGCACTGCTTATTAATAAAACGAAAAGTCTAACCATCATTAACCAAAAGAGGAATCAAAACAATGTTCTTAAGCCCCTTAGGCAAAACCAAAACATTATTCAAAACTAACAAACATCCAGAATTTAAAAGTAACGAGGTAGATCAAATTCCAGTAGCTGCGATGCTCTGTCCGCTGCCTACTTTGATCTGTACCACATCACAGTCCAGCTTCCTTCCTTGCTTCAGGTCCTGATCCACACAACAAATGTGAGCAGGTCATAGAACAGTTAGTTCCATACTTAGTGCACCTCGGCCCATGTTAGGATAAATCCTTCTCCAGTGGCCCAACTCACCACAGTGTAGGCATCTGTCCGTTTTCATGGGCCCTTTCTTCTTATGCTTCATAAGAGTATTCCCTTTTTTCTTATCGACATTACCCTGACCTCCAAGCCTGCCAGACTACTTCTTGGATTTCTTCTTCTTATTCTTAGCCTTTTTGGGCTATAAAGAGATAACCAAGGCAGTTTCCTTTCCCTTGGGCTTCAACTGAGATTATGCAGTTGTTATTTTGTTCATTAGCCCAGCTAAGTTGCATTCAATCTCGTTACAGTTGAAGTTCATGACAAATTGGAAAAAGGAATCAGGAAGAGACTGCAAAATGAGATCAGTTTGGAGTTGCGGGTTCATTGTAAAATCAAGAGCCTCCAATCTCTCAATCCTCGAGATCATCTTGAGGACATGATTCCCAACTTTTTCTCCTTCTCTCATCTTGGCTCCGAAGAGCTCTTTAGATATTTCATATCTAGCAGTTCGACTGTGCTCACCATAGAGCTTGACTAAGTGCACTAAGATGGACCTTGTTGTGGTCATCTTCTCATGGGATCTCTGGAGCTCATTTGTCATTAACCCCAGCATGTATCCACACACTCGGACATCGTCCTTGACCCATTTTTCATGAGTTTGGACTTCTTCCTCATTGGCATGTGTTCTAGCAGGAGGAGCTCGGATATCTGTGTCCATCATGTACCCCAGTGATTCCATATTGAGGACTATCCTCAAATTCCTTAGCCAGTCCGCATAGTTCGGTCCAGTAAGTGTATTCTTTTTTAGTAAAACAGAGAGGGGGTTGATTGTCGTTGTGAGAGAGATATAAATTAACAACTACAGAAGAATAAACTAGATTGAATTAGATTCATGTAATTAAAACTTTTCCAAGTTAAATTAAGGACTTAAATTTAAACTTGGCTCCCACTATATTTTTTGAGATCCACACTCCCACTGTGGAAATCGGAAGTGATCGTTGTTCATTACTTCGTAGTGGAAATTGATTTCTTTAATTGATTCAGTGGATGATAACCCTTTAATGAAATTTAATCCACTAATCGATTAAAGTGATGTCTAACATCAATCTAACTTTTTAGAGGTTTCAATCTTCTTTTCCATAATCCACACAACTGCAATCCTTTAACGATATATAGGTATTTGGACTATCTAAGTTTATTCCCACTAACTCCATCTAATCTAACATTTGAATTTCACCTTACAACCCTTTAACGATATATAGGTATTTGGACTATCTAAGTTTATTCCCACTAACTCCATCTAATCTAACATTTGAATTTCACCTTACAACCCTTTAACGATATGGGGTGAAATATGCTTCGATTAAGGCATCAAATACACTTTATAAAGTTTTAAATCATGTCTAATTTTATGATTCCCACTTACCGGGACGATGCCATCCATTAGACATAATTTTAAATTCTATTAAATCTAGTGGGGGGAGAGGACACTCAGTGCCCTTTACTAACTTAGTATCATTTAATTTTGGGAGAATTGTGATTTTTCATAAAATTAATTTTGGTCTCACTTTGCACATTTAACCAATTTGTAAAGCGTAGGAATATACATGATACATACAACTAATATAGCATGCTTTAGCAATTCTAAAAAGCTAATCAACACACACAACCATGGACTTCTTCTAGATAATCCAAGCCAATGGATCATCATTAAAAAATAAAAGGCGAAAGAAAAAACTAATCTAATCTTCATGGGTCTCCAAGTATCCACCATCTTCAAAAGCCCATTATATTACAAGATTTTTAAGCAACCTATACATAAAATCTAGAAAAATAAAATTGGGCTCAAAACGGCCCTTACAACCCATAAAAATAAAATACAAACCAAAAGCCTAAGTCCATGGAAGGTGTCACCATCACATAATACATGCTCGCATTAAAAAAAAAGAAGCAAATATGTTCATGATTATTTATTTTAATTTGTCCAACTAATTAATGCCTTGTTTAATTATAATATTTCATACATTCATAATTTTAATCAAGATCAAATAGCATAACTAAATGACTTAGACATATTTAAATTCCAAATTCCAAATTTAACATGTCTACCTTTGATTAAAATAATTAGTCCAACTAATTAAACATATAAAAAATTAAAATTCTCATGCAATGTCATAATTTGAAGCAAACCCATTTAGGAAGAAAAATAAAATAATATTCAAATAAATAATTAATCATAATTCTCCAAGACAAATAATTAATTAATTCAAATTTAAACAATTTTATTTCGATAAATACTATATGGGCTCGATTTCATCATACCCAAGTCACCATCCATTTGGCCCATTTAGATTTAATAAATTTAGCCCATAATCAATTTATCAAAATCCTAATTTTTAATAAAACTAGTTTAGGGTTTATTTAATTAAATTTCGGTCATCATCCATTTGACCAACCCAATTAATCAAAATAGCCCAATATTAAATATTAAAAATTAGGTCTGTTCGTTTCAACCCGTCCCATCTTTCAATGTCGGGCCGTCGTACAAAACCCGTGCCCCCAACTCACGGGGTAGCCAGCCCACCAGGCGGCTTGGCCACACGACGTGTGGCGCCTGGGTGCCCGATGCCCAGCACCGGGTCGCCTATCATGGCCAGGCCCCTTGGCCTGGCCGTGCGCGCTATTGCACGCACGACGGGTGCGCATATGCGAGCACGTCATGAGCACAGGCATGCATCGTGTCGGGGCTTTTCAGTCCCGTTTTTGTGACTTTACTCAGTTTTTCATGCAATTTCAGATTCATAAAAATACCATGTAATATTAAATCTAAAAAATATAAAATTCATGCTTCAATCATAACATTCAATTTCTCATACTTTAACATGCTATAAAATGCGAAAAACTAAAAAGCACATAAAGATCAAATCCATAGTTGAATATGGATATCAGAGATTGGCTCTGATACCACTATTGGAGTATGTGAATATAAAAACGCAGCGGAAGAACTAAAAAATCCCAAGTTGTGGTTCATCTCTGATTTTCCATATTCAAACTTAGAGGAAAAAAACTTACATGTTCTTCCTTGTAAGCGTATTCCATAAATTTGACCCGAGCAGCAAATTTGTTACTATCTCTAAAGCCTCGCAATGGAATCCAAAGCAAAAATTCTTCTCCTTCCTTCACTGTAGTGGACGGCTAAGAGAGAGGATGAGGGTAGAGAGTTTTTAACTGAGTTCTTTCCTTTTCTCTGTGAAAAAAGATGCTAGGGTTTTTAACTCCTTTTAAGTGGTATATAAATACACAACTTAAGAGTTACAAAACTCTTGGACACTAAGGCATATGGACGCCCATCATAACCATGTGCTAGCCTTTAGGCTAGTGCACCACTTGGTTCCAATTTTAATTTAATTCAATTCTATTTAATTAATTTATTCAATAATTAATTAAATAAATAAATAAATTAAAATATTATTAATTTCTCCAAGAAATTAATTTTATTGATTAATTATATCATCAAATGATTAATTAATTAATAATAATCGATATCAATTACCGAAAAACTCTTTTTGTCAAAACCGTTTTTCCCTTTGCAATTCCTTTAAGCGTGACTCTTTAGGTTCATCTCAAAAGACAATTGGGAGGAAACCATTGGGAGGAAACCAAAAGGATGTGAGTAACACTTAGCCAATCTCATGGCTCACATCATAACCCAATTGAGAACGAATGATGAGGATCATTCCAAATCGTTCTTATTGCGAATACCGTACGAGTATAAACCTTTTATTCTTATATCCCAGTCAAGTGAGAGTCATGGTTTAGTCAAACTCACAGTACTTGAATATATGCTTGAGTACATAACGAGTCGAGGTCAATAAGATTACTCTTATGTCTAACACTAGTAATCTCTATTGCCTTGGACAAATACTTTGGACCTCACCCATTCATGACGTCATAGGATAATTGCTCCTTCACTTATGAAAGAATAAATTCCAATCTTGCAAATCAGTTAAGATTGCTACTTGTCTATCAAGTTGCACTTCGAGGTTGACTCCACCAATGGGTGAATTGATTCTAACTACTCTAATGACGAACTTGATATCACAAGTACATCTTCATAGTGATTTCTCAGGTCTAAGGTTCATGCGTGCCTATCACAATTTTTCAGTTCTATCATTGACTGTCATTGAGTGAAACCCATGTGACAGAACCGATGCGAGTCATGTTCAAACAAATCAATCAAACTGACATGTCTATGATATAAGCTCTCACTACCACTTAGTGTTTGACTAGCACTTTCATGTCAAAACTTATGCCATACAAGTCTTATCTGTTCCTGATATCCAGTCAGGACTTTTTTTGACCTGCGAACTTATTTATACAATGTGTACCGAATCCTTCTAGTGCTATTCTTCTTAACCCATAAGGAGTAGAATGTTCGCCTCAATGTCATGGACTGTCAGTTGTTTATTTTATCTTACAAATGACAATAAGAAAGCAACTCAAACGCCTTGATATAAATAATGTTTAATTACAATGAATATGCCCTATACATTCCATCCTCTATGACATCTGAGGGCATAATACCAACACCCCTCCCTATGTTTTATCTTGTTAAGCCACCTCCATAGAGTTCCCGGTCCCACAATCTTCTCAATCCTAATATATTTTCCGGCCCTCATCAACAACTCATCCATGTTGTGAGGTGGTTTTCCAGCTATGGATTCCTCAAACCGTCCTCTCAAGAGGTTTTGTTGTATAATTTCAGAGAGTAACTCTTGATTGACATGGTGGACCTCTAACATTGTCTCCAAGAATCGCTTAACATATTCTCTATGGGATTCATTCTCCCTTTGCAACTCTGTAAAAATATACGATGCGGTCTTTGGATACTTCATGTTCATGGAAAAATAGTGGAAGAATATCTGAGATAATTTCTTGAAGCCCGTGATAGTGACCTTCGGCAATTGATTGAACCATGTCAAAGCTTTTCTTGATAAGGTCGTACGAAAGATCTTGCAGTACACGGCATCACTGAAGTCATGCATGTCAACTTTCACGTTGGATTTGTTAAGATGTTCCCATGGATTTCCCATTCCCTCATATTGACTTAAACTTGGGAATTTTACTCCCCCGTGTATTAACGCGGCTAAAATTGCAGTATATAAAGGGCTATGTCGTAGGGGCGCAACTGCCAGCGTTTGAAGGTGAGGGTCTTTATCCACTTCATCTCCGTGATTTGGGAGGACCAGTGTGGGGGTTGGAGCCTGGTGCAAGACTTTATCTCTTTTAGTCTTTCCCCAGGCCTAGAATTGAGGAAAGGAAGCATAGCTACTCTATCTCTCTTTTTTTCGGGCCTCTTTTCTACGCGGGCCTAAGCTCCTTGATTCTACCTCTTGGGGGCCAGGGTTCTCTGACCTCGACGACGAGATCGATAGGCATCTGCTCTCGTTTTTTTCTTCGTAGACCATGCCTCTTCGTCTTATCTTCCTGGGAACCCGGGAACGCCGACTTCAGTGAGGGGATCGAGAGTGACCAATCCTGCGTTCTCTCCTTCGATGACTATATCTCCTCGATTCAGCTTTGGAGCCAGAGAGCCTTGACTTCGGCAAGGGGATCGCGGTGGACTAGCCATAAGTGGATGTTCAGTAACATATTTAGCTAGGGAAAAATGCAAAAATTGTCCTTTAACTATACCGTTTTTCACTTTTGGTCCTCTATGTATTGTCCCTAGCAAAAATACCCTATATGTTTCAAAAATTAGCACATTTAGTCCGATTTTAAAATTTTTCGGCCAATTTGGCCGAAAATCACATGTGCCGGTCACGTGAGGGGCGAAATTGGGGATTTTCATTTTTGGAGGGAAAATTGATGACTTGGCATGCCACTTGGACAAGGATTGATGACTTGGAATGCCATTTGATAAAGGAAATTTTTTTGCTCCCATGGTGATTCGAACTTGGGTGCAAAACATGGCATATAGGCACCTTACCACCAGACCAACTATGAATTTGGTATTTTATTGGTTTTATGATTACCTTATTTGTCTAACATAATTTAAATGTATCTACTTATAAAATAAAGCAAATGATATATGCATTGCAATAGACACAGTAAATAATGTGTGTATATATATATATTAAAATTAATATTTTAAATAATATATATTTTTTTAAATTAATATTTTAAAATATAGTAATTTTAAAATTAATATTTTAAAATACAGTGATATTTTTTAATTTAAAAATTACTATATTTTAAAATATTAATTTTACAAATTATTTATTTTAAAATATTTAGTTAAAAAATTACTGTATTTTAAAACAGTTACTGTATTTCAAGGTTATACTTTTATATTCTATATTATTTACAGTAATTTTTTAAAGAATAATTTCAAAATTATTGTATTTACTATATAACATATATAATTTATTGTATATAGTGCATTAAAATTATATATAAAATAATTATTGTATTTTGAAAATATTTACTATAGATTAATTGTAAAACTATAGTATTTAATATATATATATACACACACATTATTTACTGTGTATATTTTAATGCATATACCATTTACTTTATTTTATAATATATAGTTTTATAAGTAAATACATTTAAATTATGTTAGACAAATAAGGTATATGAATATATAAAACCAATGAAGTACCAAATTCGTAGTTGGTCTAGTGGTAAGGTGTCTATATGCCATGTTTTGCATCCAAGTTCGAATCACCATGGGAGCAAAAAAATTTCCTTTATCCAAGTGACATTCCAAGTCATCAATCCTTGTCCAAGTGGCATGCCAAGTCATCAATTTTCCCTCCAAAATTGAAAATCCCCAATTTGGCCCCTTACATGACCGGCACATTGATTTTCCGGCTAAATTGGCCAAAAAATTTTAAAATCGGACTAAGTGTGCCAATTTTTGAAACATATAGGGTATTTTTGCTAGGCGCAATACATAAAGGACCAAAAGTGAAAAGTGGTATAGTTAAAGGACAATTTTTGCATTTTTACTTATTTAGCTACGACCCTTGTTGCAGCTCTTGCAGAGGCATCATTCCCCAAATCCAAGAGGGCTTCCTGATTAATGAGGATGATCATGGAAGCAGGGTAGGACTAGTGGGACTCTGCCTTGGACGACGACAAGTTCACTTCCAAGCTTATTAGCGCACTCGAATGGCTCACCAACACCGCAAACTTGAGATTTGGTCTGCATACTTAGTGTCTAGCAGTGGTTTCCCACAAATGATGCCAAATTGATGAAATGTGAAAATTGATCGGCTTTAGTGTGGTCAAATTCTGGCAAAAATATTTTGGGAAACAAGTCAAGGGTTGACTAATTCAAACCTACTAGTTGTCGTACTTTTCAAAGTGATTAGACAATTGCCTTCGACCGTGGTTCACAAAATTGAGAAACTTTGTCGGGCCTTTTTATGGAGTGGCCGAGTGACTGGGACATTTTATGCTGCAGTAAGTTGGGCTGATGTTTGTTTACCTAAGACTGAAGGGGGGTTAGGGATCATTGCTTTGGGTAATTGGAATATTGCAGCTATTTTCAAACAAATTTGGAACTTAGCAACAAAATCTGATTTACTCTGGATTAAATAGGTTAATGCATACTATTTAAAATAGGGGAGTGTTTGGACGGTTTCGGTCAAGCCAACAGATTCGTGGTTTTGGAAAAGGGTGCTTGCTATTCAGGATAAATTTCTAGATGCGGTGGATGTGGTTCAAAATAAGTGGGTAGGAGGACACTTCTCTATACACCAGGCTTATGTTCATGTTACTAAACACGTTGACCGAGTCAACTGGCGACAGATAGTATGGGGCAAAGGACCAGTGGCGAGACACAGATTTACCCTTTGGCTCATTGTGCTGAATCGGTTAAAAACCCGAGACAGACTTAGTAAATGGAGGCTGCTTGATGAAGATAAATGTTTGTTATGTGCCATGGAGTATGAGAGCCGAAACCATCTTTTTTTCGTATGTCATTATGCAAGAGCTGTTTTCCAGGGATGCTGGTCCAAATTGAAGATAGGATGCAGAGGGCTAACATGGGAGGAATCCTTGGCATGGGGTCTAAAAATAAGTAAAGGTAAAACAGTCTTGAGTTGTTAAAAACGTTGTCTTTTTGCAGCTATTGTCTATTTTTTATTGGGTGGAACGCAATAGGCGGTTGTTTTGTTTAGGTGTTAGTTTAGTTGAGGAATTAATTGCACATATATGGCGAGTGGTAAGCTGTAAATTTGAGAAATGAGGTTGCCCAAATATGCCTGGTTGTTTTGTAAGGTTTTGAGATATATATAATACACTTGCTTTTTGAAAAAAAAATAAGTGATTAGACAATAATTCTTCAAATGATCAAATGTTCCACTATTTATAGATGTGTTTAATGGATCATGAGTGTTGCACTTTATTAACCCCTTAATTGACTTGTAGACATAATGGACCATTTCTCATTGTTATTAATTTAGAATTATTAATCCATATGTATATTATTAATACACACTTAAATTACTAAATTACCCCAATTACGGGACATCAAATGCTCAATTATATCTGTATTTTATACTTATAATCCTAGAAAAGTATGATAGTGTTTTCGTTTTTCAATAGATTTGTTTTTCGTCCTCTTTCTTCCACTCTATATATGGCTTGGATAGTTAGCAAGGTAAATTATATAAATGTTTACTGAGGGATGCAAGTGGTCCTATGGTCTAGTGGTTAGGACATTGGACTCTGAATCCAGTAACCCGAGTTCAAGTCTCGGTAGGACCTTTATGTTTTGTGCATTTTTTTCTTAACTCGTACTAACATGCTCAATTGTTCCTTTATTTTTTGTATAGTTGTAGAAATGTCCAATTCCTTTTAATTAGTGGCAAGCGACCAGCTGCTTCATCTTACCAGCTTAACTTTCTTCCCAAGACATATCACTCTTATTTTGTGATTATTTTTCTTATATTTGATCCTTTCTTGCTAACCAAGTCGACCACATTATAAATAAGTACAAAAGGCATAAAATTCTCACTCAACCTCTCTTTCTTCTCCACGCAAATAAATCCGGTATTTAAACAATAAGGCCTTTTGTTTCGTAAATAACAAAAGTTGTTTTTTTTTCCTTCAACTTATTCGACTTTCTTAACTACTTATTTATTTTTTCTATTAATTGGATTTTTATGCTATAATTTTGTGTTAATTGTTGCAATTACAGGTTTGAAAGACTAGAAATATGGGCGTTGATATGAGCCAGAACGACGCCGCATCAACTCCGATTATGATCCATTCTTGTTGGAAAAAGTCATATGATGAGAATAGAAGCTTATTTGGCAATTTAAGGAATCAATTTCGTGAGTTAATTCGTACTCCAATGAAAGACCATATGGATTACTTCAACTTCACTTGGCACAAGGTAATTAAGAAAATAACTTCTTTTTGGTTCCATTCACAATCAACTCTAATATTTTTTTTTTTTGAATACAATTATAAATAGTTCAATTAAATGAGTCCAAAAGGTAATCATGCTAGATTGGGTAGATTCTATGGCAAGATCTTACAACCCAATATAGCATAATCATAGCTTGCAGGAGACTGTGGTATAATCTCAATAGTACACATGTCACATGAATAATGACATTCTGCCAAGTATAAATACCTCATGTTCATAATAAGAGGGACTATTATTTATTGCTAAACAATTCTCTCCAGTTTACAATTATTCCGTGATCGTTTAAGTCGTATAAGTCGTCTTATTTGAACCTTAACATTATAGCCGCAACTTTTGTATTTGAACCACATCAAACTTGATTCTATTATATAGGTACTATGTACTATCGAGGCCTTTCTATAATGTGCACAAATCTGGTTCTGGTTTGACCCAATAGAGTCTTGAATTGGTTCGGGCTACCAACAATATTCGTGTGAATTCAAATTTTATATTGTAGTCGAAAGAATACTCCATTTGAGACAGAGAACATGTATATCAAAGATGATTTTTTTGTCTAAATATATTAAAATATTAACTTTCCAATTTTTTCTATTTTCAATTGGTGCAGATGATCGATAAATTTTCACGAAAAACTTTAACAAACGAAGGAGAACAAAATCCCGTGAGTCTTCAGCCGGCTTCAAGGAACTAGACAGATTTCTGGAGATATAGTAAATTAATCTGTTGATAAGTTAATTGTTAGGTTTATTTTCTTTTCTCCTTCATTCTTTGGTAAAAAATAATAAGTTGCTAAGTTCGAGTTGTATTTAAGACTACTTTTTATTCTCTTTTTAAAGTAATTTATGGTTCTTAAGGTACAATGTCAAGATGAATTGTTATGTATGTCAAAAAAACTTATACTCTTTGTGATAAGCTTATGAACTATGATGCACGGACACGGACATGAGGACACATTTAAAAAAAAAAATTAGGACACAACTTGTAGATTTTTTTTTTAACACCCATAAAATAAAGTAGCAAATTTTCTTGAATTGTGACTTGCCAAAATTTGTTTTTATTGAATTAGCGGAATGGAATAATAAGATTGGGCCGTTTCTAGTGCTACCACCATATAACTTTTTAGCCCAAAGCCCAATAAAGGTCCAAACCTTTTTAATTCTACCATACCGAACATCTCGCTTTTCCTCTCTACTTTTCATTTAGAGCAATTTTATGCCAACCCATCCTAATGGTCCTGACCTCTTTAACACCACATATTTTTATTAGGGTGGGTGGTATTTACATAGGTAGTTGGTGATAAAAACCACCTACCCCAACACAAATATGTGGTGTTGAAGGGGCTAGGACCATTGGAATGAGACTAACTTAGAAAATATGTAGTGTTGAAGGGATTAGAACCATTGGGATGTGACTAACTTAGAATTTTCGGTTTTCATTTGCAGCAATCCAAACAAGCATCCATGGAGAATTTACACATGTATTTTCTCTTGAGTCAAAAACTATGTAAGAATTGATAATTTAACCCCCCCCCCCCCCCCCAAAATCCTTCAAAACTTTGCAATTTAAAACAACGAAGATGTATTATATCCAAATAAGAGCCTTCGGCAGTCCCGGATTTACTAGAAATTGGTATGATATGTTGAAGAGCGACTTTTTCCTTCTTGCAGATCTGGAATTTTTGAATCGGGCACTGCTGTTCTGTGTCGGACACTTATATGGCAGTGTTCGACACCCTGTTCACATGCATTTCTTTTTCTTTTTAATTTCGACACGTTTTAATCATGTCTAACACGTGTCAGGGGGCGTGTCTGACACTTGTCCGTGCCCGACATGTGTCGAACACTGCACAACTAAAATTTCTGCCATATCCGTGCATCATAACTTAAGAAACAACTAGACATTTTTTAAAATCCAACCTATACGGAAAAAAAAAGAATTTTTTTTAATTATAGTTGAAGCCCGAAGGTGATTTAAGGTTAAGAAGTTGTTTGGCTAAATTTTTCCAAAACATCTTATAAGCTTCTATATCTTATAAAATATTTTTGTAAGATATTTTTGGAGCTTATAAGACGTAATATCTTATAAGATATTTAAAAAAAGTGTGGATGGATTATTTTTTAAAAACAGCTTATAAGACCTAAATATCTTATTTTTTAATTTTATAAGTTGTCTTTTTTTAAAAAAAAAATTACCAAATAAATTTGTAAAGTTTGTAAATTCTAACACATTTTATAAGATGTTTTAGAATTTATAAGCTTAGCCAAACACATCTAAATCGAGGTTGGCATGGCCATTTGTGAAATACAACATTTGGTTGGGCTTTTTGCTGCCTCTACTCTTTGAGATATAGAGCTTGCCAAATAATCCATGAGCTATCAAATTTTGACAAATTACACGTTTCTTAATTGATTGTAACTCGATAGGTTAAATTGGGAAATGACCATCAAACTTAGACAAATTACACGTTTCTTAATTGTTACTCGATAGGTTAAAGTGGGAAATGATCGGTGCTTTTGCCTAGGAGTGTAAATGAGTCAAGTCGAGCCAAGCGAGTTGTTGTTCAAATTTGTTTGAATTACAATCGAGTGTCAAAATTTGTGTTTGAGCTTGTTTAATTATTAATTGAGCCGAACACGAGTTGAGCTCGAGTAATTTGATTTTTTATACATGTTTTATCAATTTTTACTAATCGAGCCGAGCTTTAAAACTTATCAAACATAAAAAGTTGTTCAAGTTTGGTTTGATATGCTGATAAATCGAACTCAAACGAGTAATAGGTGTTTTATCATGGATCAGCACTAGTGGACCCAATCTACTGTAAATTGTTGGATTACATTAAATAAGGTGTTTTTTTTTTTTGATAGAAAATAAGGTGTTATTCTTTTACTGTCATACCTTGCATTCAATGATCCATTATACAATATTGAGCTTTAATTTAATCTAATCTAAAAAATTATTGCATCAAAGATTACAAAATTCTCCTAGGTAATTGTTCTGGTCCTTCTGGATCCCCCTTTTATATGGAGAAAAGAGAGAGTTTTATTGTTTGTATTATCAATTTTGTACGTGTTCCCAAAACATAGAGATCGTTGGGAATTATGGTCTAATAGAGGTGTGTATACAAACCGGATCACAACGTGTTCCATTTGGGAGTAAATTTACTAGAGGTAAATGATACATTTGATTGTTAATATATAGGGAAAATTACACAGTCACTTTCATTTATGTGTAATTACCAAAACCTCTCTTCAATAATTTAATATACCAATATACCCCTTCAAGGGTTCTATTTGTAAAGTTTAAAGAGGGTAAAATTGTAAGAATTTTTAAATACACAGCTAGTATAATTGTAAGAAATGTCTCAATATGAGGGGAACTTTATAAAATTTAAAAAAATGGAGATTTTTAGTAATTACACAATAAGTGAAGGGTCTGTATGTAATTTTCCCTTACATATAACATATAAGGGGCAAAGCCTGTTTTATTCTTAATACTATTGGGTTTGAGGAAATACAATGTTGTTACTTTTTACCTTTATTTGATTTACTTATTTTTTATGCATGAAGCTCTAAATAGAATTGTCAATTGAGTTGGGTCTGCCCAAAATTCGATGGCTCAGCTCATTTATAGTCGAGCCGAGCTTAACTAAATATGAGTCAGGTTGAGTTTAGGCTTTAGATTAGGCGCAACAAATTTATGAGCCGAGTCTGAGATTGGCTCATGCTTGACTTAATTAAAAATTTAGAATGTATTAATAATATCATATATATCACACACTTAAAATGTCTATGGTCAAGCATTTTTATAGTCCGACTTTTACACAAATCAAAGGAGAGAGTTTTGGTGCAAGTGTTGCGGCTATGATGTCCTACATTTGTAATGTCTTATCGATTATCATTGGTTAAACAACTCATTGTTTCAAGGCAAAATTCTTATGAATGTTAGTAACTAAAAACAAAATTTTACACAAATTACTCCTCTTATAATTGAAATTACAAATACCTAACTCACTATAATTGAAAATTACATTTACCCTCGTGAGTTCAGTTTTTTGATGACATCATCGTGTGGATTTCCAAAAATGCTCCTGTCCAAATGTCATTTCAAAAAAATTACAACAATCCCCCTCTTATTTTTGAATTACACAAACTTCCCTTGTTAAAATGCACTTTTTACAATCACACCCTCTATATATTAAAAATTCTTACAATTTAACCCCTGAAAACTTTACAATTAGCCCCCTGTAGGGGGGTATTGGTAATTTCAAAAGCAAGAGGGGGTTTTTGGTAATGACACATTATAAGAGGGGGTACGACCATAACAAAAATATTATTCCAACTTTTTTATTTTTTTTAATAATGTAAGTGAAGGGCAAAAATGTTATTTACTATTGTTTGACCATTGACCGAGGGTTTCCAGGGGTAAATGTAATTTTCAGTTATAGTGGGTTAGGTATTTATAATTTTAATTATAAAAAGGGTAGTTTGTATAATTACCTATTATAACAGTGGATATAGGTGTAATTTTCTCTTAAATAAAATATTGTAAATTGAGTTATGACCAATTCTTTGGACTAAGAAAGCAAATGAAGGATTTTTGATTTTCTATTTTAGTGAGACATTTCCACTTTTAGCGTGAATACACAATAAATAAATTAGATTTAATCAAGCATTCAAGATCTACAAGCAATTTTTGCATTATTTCATGGAGATGGAGGCAACTTTTTATATTTTGTTTTAAATATTTTTTTTGCATTCATTCATGGAAGCCAATTTTCATATTTCGTTTTAACTATACTTTTAGTATTCTTGAAAATACTAAGCTGTATAAGGCTTTAAAACGGCTGTTAGAGTAGAAGAAGAAGATGCAACAAAATTAGATTAAGGAGTAGTGTCCAATATCGTTTTGCAGAAAAATATTAAATTAAGATGGTTCCATTCATATATATTTTCGATTGACAATTCTTCAACCAAAAAATGTCCCTTTTTGTCTGTTTCTTCTTCACATTGTTGCATGGCAAACTAGCTTTTTGCTTAATGACTTATATTTTATTACAGGTTTGAAATTTTGTAATTTCATTAGTGTAATTTTTTATCTCATTAATTATGCAAAATTAGTATTTTGTATGTATTTCGTTTAAGAAAATTTGCTAATTTGAGTTGGATTGATATGAGCCCAAAACTCGTGAAAATATGTGAGTTAACCTTTAGCCAAGCCTTAAAAAAAAGCAATATGCTCTAAGTTTGAGCTTACAGTCGTTAGGCTCGATGCAATATGATCTTCAGCGAGTTGAAATTCGGTTCACAAAACCCGATTGACAAGCCCAGCTCCGAAGTCTGAGATAGTTTTGTACATTGAAGTGAATTATATAGAAGTCCATGACCACTTCCGACAGGGCCAGAGATCCAACCCAAAACACAGTGCAATCGGTACTCCCCCGTGTGAGTACTAAGCAACAAATATTCCGTCTACCGAACTGCAATTGCATCAGACTCTAAATTTAGATTTTCAGGTAAAGTCACAACCAATCGTTACTCTACATTTTTCTCTATGCTTGAAAACACAAAATTGAAAGGATGGTTAGCTTCTTGCTTCGACGTAAATATGAATTCTTGTTAGTGTTATTGATTAGTGAGTAATAGGAAGATTTTAGAGAATATGAAGAGTAGAATAGTTTGTGGATAGTTGGAAGTTGGAAGATAATCGAATAGTTGGAAGTTGTAGAGAATTTTTTGTAGTTGAAAGATGTTATTGTATTGATGAATTTCTAGTTGTTATTCTTACATCCTTTTGCACACAATCCTCATATTTATAGGTGTAGAGACACACCTTCAAGATGGTTCTACACATTGTCTAGGTATTTCTATACACAAGTCTAGATAATTCTAGAAACTTTTACTATCATCTAGAACATCCTACACGATTCTACAATATTCTACGACCTTCTACACGATTCTATTTTGTTTCGGAGTTTTCTACTAGTTTCTATATTATTCTAGAACATTTTAGAATCTTCTAGAATATTCTAGAACTAACTAGGTAATCTTTATTCTAGAACGATTATGTCCTAAATTTATCCAGAAATGTGCACTTATTTCAACACTCCTCCTAAGTGCACTTTTCTATGATTCCAAGCATTTCTCGAAGGAACTCGAACCTTTGTCTTGGTAAGGCCTTCGTGAAGATATCTGCCAGTTGTTCCTCTGTTATGCAAAACTTTAGCTTTATCTTTTTATCTGATATTGCTTCTCTTATGAAGTGATATTTTATGGCAATGTGCTTAGTTCTATTGTGATAGGCTGGATTTTTGGTGATAGCAATTGCTGACTTACTATCACAGTAAATTTCAGTTGGCCCATCTTGTTGCTCTCCCATGTCTTCAAATATTCTTCTTAGCCATATCGCCTGACTAGTTGTATTAGATGCTGCTATGTACTCTGCTTCTGCAGATGACTGAGCAACTGTTTCTTGCTTCTTTGACGCCCATGAGAATACTCTAGATCCGAGTGTGAATGTATAACTTGAAGTGCTCTTCATGTCGTCAACTGATCCGGCCCAATCACTATCTGTATATCCAAACAGTCTTGCATCTTCGGTGGCCTTATACTGGATCCCCAAGTCTTTTGTTCCTCTTAAGTATCGTAAAATCCTCTTTGCTGCTCCATAATGTTTTTGACTTGGAGATTGCATAAATCTTGATAGTAAACTCGTAGCATATAAGATGTCTGGTCTTGTGGCTGTTAATTAGAGCAGGCTTCCAATTAGATTTCTATATTGTGATGGATCCGCTTTACCAGTCCCATCTTCTTTTTGTAATTTTTCATTGTTCACCAAGGGAGTAGCAACTGACTTGCATGTACTCATCTTGTATTTATTTAGAAGATCCTCCGTGTATTTATTTTTAGAGATGAAAATTCCGTCATCGTCTTAACTTATTTCAATGCCGAGAAAATAGTGCATCAAGCCCAAGTCGGTCATCTCGAATGTCTTCATCATATCTTCTTTGAATTCTTTAATCAATCTCTCATTATTTCCAGTGTATATGAGATCATCTACGTATAGAGAAATTATGAGAGTATCAGTGTTACCTTGATTCTTGATGTAGAGAGTTGGCTCACTTTTACTCCTCCTGAATCCTTGATCCATAAAGTATTTGTCGATTCGACCGTACCAAGCCCGTGGTGCTTGTTTTAGTCCATAAAGTGCATTTTTCAATTTCAGCACTTTGTCTTCTGATCCTTCTACCAAGAACCCTTGTGGTTGCTCCACATATATTTCTTCTTCAAGGAATCCATTTAGAAAGGCTGATTTAACATCTTGTTGATAGAGTCTCCATTTTTTTTGTGCTGCTAGAGCAATCAATGCTCTAACGGTATCAAGTTGAGCCACAGGAGCAAATGTCTCGTTGTAGTCAATTCCAGGTACCTGCGAGTACCCTTTCGCCACAAGTCTTGGCTTGTGTTTTTGTATTGAGCCATCGGGATTGAGTTTTGTCCTGTAGACCTACTTTACTCCTATGACTTCTTTATCTGTTGGTTTTTCGACCAGGACCCATGTATCATTTTTCTAGATCATCTTTATTTCTTCTTCCATAGCCTTAATCCAAACTTCTTGCTTGGCAGCTGCTTCAAAGCTTTCGGGCTCCATGTTTACGTAGTTGCATCTCTCGTATATTTCTCTTAAAGATCTTACTTTTCTTGGTGTTGATTCGGGTGACTCTTCTTGTAGCAGAATAGGTTGTGGAGTAGCCGGAGGACTTGGTGTCTCAATGTTTTCTCCAGTATTGGATTCTCTACCTGGTATAGTTGTAGGTATGTATATGTTTTTCTTTTCTATTTTTTCTTCTTCCTAATTCCATGCAGCGTTTTCATCGAACTCCACGTCTCGACTGATGATGAGCTTCTTTGTCTTGAGATTGTAGACTCGGTAGCCTTTGGATTCGGTGCTATAGCCCAAGAATATACCTCGTTCCGCCTTCTCATCTAGTTTACTTCGTTTTTGGTCCGGAATATGAGCGTAGCATATGCATCCGAAAATTCTAAGATGCTTCGCAGATGGTTTTCTTCCATTCCAAGCTTCCACCGGCGTTTTGTCTTGTACTGCCTTGGTAGGACACCTATTGAGTAGATAGACCGCAGTATATACCGCTTCTGCCCAGAATGTATTCGGAAGCCCTTTATCTTTTAACATGGACCGAGCCATCTCCATGACTGTTGTATTCTTTCTTTCCGAGACGCCATTTTGCTCCGGTGCATATCCAACAGTGAGTTGATGTTTTATGCCTTCCTCTTCACAGAATTTGTTGAATTCTTTAGAAGTGTACTCTTTGCCTCGATCGCTTCTGATTGTTTTGATACGTCGGCTACTTTGATTTTCTACTAGTTGTTTGAATTTTTGGAATATCTTGGGAACCTCCGATTTTTGTTTCATAAAGTATATGATAGGAGTCATTTTTACGTGTTATTAAGCCCCTTTGCGTTTATGTTTTAGGTTCATTTATCGCTTGACTTTGTCACTTGTGTGTTTAATTCGTGCATTAAGTGATTTCAGGCCTTAAATGGATACAATCGAAGAACGAGCTGAAAAAGGACGTATAAAACAAGTTTAGGCCAAGATGTTTCACACCTCTACGACCAAACAAGCAAGAAACAAGCTGGAGTTAGCCAAAATCATATTTTAGTACCATTTCCGCACACCTGGGCGCCAAATCAGAAACAATCTCCACGTTGGAACGCCATTTGGATAAATTTAGAGACCGAATTTGATGACGTGTCCTTCTACAAAGTTTTAGATCTATGTCTTATCTTTACATGGGGACTTGAATCATCCAATTCGGAGGTCTGTGGAGACGTTTATGAATAAAACACTATCCCTGCGCTGGAAAATACGAAAGTGGCAGCTCCCATTCTTAGTAGGTGGAAAACAAGAGAATGGTAGTTCACATTCTTGGTAGGAGGAAAGTAAGAGAATGGTAGGTGGAAAACAAGAGAATGGTAGTTCACATTCTTGGTAGGAGGAAAGTAAGAGAATGGTAGGTGGAAAATAAGAGAATGGTAGTTCACATTCTTGGTAGATGGAAAGCAAGAGAATGGTAGGTGGAAATAAAAGAGAATGGAAGCACATGTTCTTGGTTGGTGAATTCTTTTGGCTATAAAAGGAGGATTGGAGGCCATCCTACAAACACACTTGAAAACACATTCCCCATTGGGGGAGCCTAAACACATCCTATCATCATCTTCATCATCCTTAGATTAGTTATGAAGGTTATCAACAACCTCTGAAGGTGAAGAAATCAAGAAGCATGGAAGAGATGAAGATCGAAGTTCAACCATCAAAAATACGAGGGAGTTTCTTAGATTTAGATTTATTTTTGTCTATGAATATGAATCTTAATTTAAGTTCCTATCTTTTATCTTTTATGATGAAATAGATTCTTCGAACTAAGGCCATGTAGAGGCTAAATTATGATAATTGAGTTTTAAATTGTGTTTTTCATATTAATTCTATTGTTGCTTTGTGTCTTGATCTTGTTTGAATGCATCATATGCTTAGCTACCATATGCATGATTTATTGCTTAAATTATTCGTTCGAGAGAAGTTAATTTAAGGTGCAAAGAGGATCATCACATAATCCGTAAAAAATAGGGAATTGCCCCTAGAGATAGGTAGAGATTCCCGGGTGCAGTTAGCCGGATTAATCCGGGGAAATTCTAGAACTTGAATGCATGATTGTTGGTTAGATTCTCGGATAGACATATCTAGAGAACCATCAATTAATCATAGGATTATTACAGCCGAGAAATCGGGTAGTAATTATTTAAGGTTTTTTCCACCAAAGCAACATTAGTCTAATAATATGAGAACATGTTTATAAAGAAAATTGATTAATTTATGCCAACACATGTGTCTTAGTTGCTCTTTTCCATAGCTATCTTGATTTCGACATCTTGTTTCTTATATCTTACTTACATAATATTTTAGTTAATTCTTGTTTTAGTTTAAGTTCTTCAATTGCTTTAAAATCATAAACTAAAATACAAGTCCTTGAGGTTCGACAACCCGGACTTTATTGTCCACTTTATTACTACACACGACCAGTCCACTTGCTGTTTAATACACGTAAGGATTTTTCGTGTCAAGTTTTTGGCGCCGTTGCCGGGGACTTGTTTAATTTTAGTTTTTGATTTTATTGCAAGTTTTAAGTATTTATTTTATTTTTATTAAATTTTTTATTTTTTTTATTTTTTTCTTACACTATTACCTCGCAATGGCTAGAAATTTTCCAGATATGACCCTTCCGGAGAATCAATTGTGGCTGCAAAGCGTCATTCAATTCGCAAAGGATAACAATTTTCCTGATATGACACTACCGGAGAATCAATTATGGCTCCAAAACGTCATTGAAGCGTGTTATGCACAAGGGTTCTTTCCACAACATTACCAAGAAAGAATTCCTACTCCGGAGGAACAACTTGATAACACCATTGGAGAGCTCCACTTTATGATGAAGGACTCACGGCGGGAAATGAAGGAGATGAATCATCAACTCAAGCAACTAACGAGCGACATATCTGAGAAAGTACCATGGGCATTGCTTGGTACCACTGAGATAGATCAAAAGGAGGAATTCAACACCGTGACGTTGAATGAAATGAAGTTGGAAAATTCGAAAGCAGATTCCTCCAACGATGAGCATTCGACTCCTATCCTTTCTGAGGGTGTTGACATTTCTTTACTTTCTTCCCGAGCCACAGGTAAATCGGTATTTGATGTCGACGATGGTAAGTTGTTGTTGAATGTAGGAGATGACATGGTTAATTTCGATAACTATGAGGTTTTTGAGCATCTAATTGATTTTGATTTGTCTTTACATATTGATGTTTTTGATCCTTTTAGTGTTGTGCACTTTCATAAAAAACGAGCCAATAATCTTCTACATCCATACATGATGGAGCTGAAATATGTCAAGGTGATTGGTGAAGAAAAACGAGACATTATCTCTAGCTTGGAGAAAAATCTGCACCACCATCCGGAGCATGAGGAAGAAAAGGTAATAGAGGTATTGAGGGACCATAAAAAAACTCGTGAATGGATGATTGCTTGGTCTAACCCTAGGATATGTAGCACAAATAATTGGTCAATCTTCACTACAAAGGGCAAAAGGTTGAAGCGATACCCAATAGTGGATTGGAGAACGAATAAGGCATTCATACATAAACCGCCTTGAGCCAATCTCTTACATAAAGTCAAGCTAGTGACTTTAAAAGAGCGCTTCGTGGGAGGCAACCCAAGCTTTGTGAGTTTTCTTTTGTTTTTTTTTTGCTTTCTTTTTTTGTTTTTGCTTTTCGTTTTATTTGTTTTGTCTAAGCATGCACTTTTGGCATGTGTTTTAATATGCTTGATGGTTTGTTTGATAAGTATGTTGAACATGTTATAGTAGCAATTCCCCGTTGTTTTGAGAGGCCTATTTTGATGAGATGAGTTTGATTTGGAACATATTTGTGATGAAGGATTGTTTTTCAACAATCTTTGAGTGTAAGTACTCTTATACCTTTTGCATGCGTTTATGTGAGACAACATTGGGGACAATGTTGAGTTTAAGTTTGGGGGTATATGTGGGTAGTACTTTGTGGTTTTAATACATTCATATGATTGATCACCATGTGTTTGCTATTTTTGTCATGTCATGTGTACCTCGTTTAGCTCAAGTTTGGGGGAATTTGTATGCTATCATGTTTATATGTGTTTATGTTGAGAAAATCAAGCATGATTTTTAATACATTTTTAGTCCTTCCAATTGATGCATTTAAATTGATTAACTTTAAAAAATGGCATGATTTTTTGAAATAATTTGAATTTAAATGAACATATATATCTTTGAAATTGCTCATGGAGACCCTAGACTAGGATTGATTTCTTAGATGATTCACATTGTACAATAAATCGAGGGTAGAGGAGTTGAGAGGATAACCATCTTGAGACACTTAAGGAGTTTTTCCCGGAAAAATTAACTTAGATTTTTCATAAGGTTATAAGTTGAGTAGTAATTTTTTTATGCTAAACAATGAATTAAAAAGGTTGAAGTTTGGTATGGCCACAAGTGGTCAGGCTAATATGTACTGGAGGTGAAAAGTTTCATGCCTATATACTGTACTATTATGCTAATTTGAGCTAAGCTCAAGCCAAAAAGAAGCGAATTGTTTAAAAGATCTAGTTTTATTTCGTGGCCTTTGACACTCGAGTGATTAAATTCTTAGGAGTGTCTTTACACTTAATGCCCCAAAACTATCTAGTTTGGGAGTCATTGATCTAAAGCTTGTTACATGGGTGTCATAGAAAGCCTAATGGAATAAAACATTGCACATGATCTAGCCTTAATGAAGTTAATTGGAAAGTTTCATATGAATTTAAAGTTTGAATGGTTGAGATAATGAAATTTAAATGGCTATGAAATTTTCTATGATTCTTATGCTTTGTGTTTGATCATAAAGTTGATAGATATGGGATTAATGTCCAAAATTTGGTAAGGATGCCTCTCGACTATAATACCTTAAATTTATTTTCACTACACCCTATGGAGTCTTTTCGAGTATTGGTGTCACATGAGCAAAAGTAGTTGATATGTATATATATTTGTGAGCTATAAAAGGATGATTTTGTGCCATTTATTCTTGTTAATTATGTTGAGATGTATTCATTTGGTTGGGATTGAAAGTTTGTTAGATTTTGTGGGTATATCTTCTGCAAACCCTCACGAGACTATAACTCGTCCTTTGAGGTAACTCAAAGGTTTAAAGGCTTGTTGCACAGGCTAAGTGCAATCGTTTACTCCACGAAAGTGAGTTCGTTTGTTGTTTTTGTTTTCTCCTTTTGGTTGATGATGTTTTTTGTGCCCTAGACCTTTTATTGCTCGAGGTCGAGCAATTGATAAGTTTGGGGGAGTTGATAGGAGTCATTTTTACGTGTTATTAAGCCCCTTTGCGTTTATGTTTTAGGTTCATTTATCGCTTGACTTTGTCACTTGTGTGTTTAATTCGTGCATTAAGTGATTTCAGGCCTTAAATGGATACAATCGAAGAACGAGCTGAAAAAGGACGTATAAAACAAGTTTAGGCCAAGATGTTTCACACCTCTACGACCAAACAAGCAAGAAACAAGCTGGAGTTAGCCAAAATCATATTTTAGTACCATTTCCGCACACCTGGGCGCCAAATCAGAAACAATCTCCACGTTGGAACGCCATTTGGATAAATTTAGAGACCGAATTTGATGACGTGTCCTTCTACAAAGTTTTAGATCTATGTCTTATCTTTACATGGGGACTTGAATCATCCAATTCGGAGGTCTGTGGAGACGTTTATGAATAAAACACTATCCCTGCGCTGGAAAATACGAAAGTGGCAGCTCCCATTCTTAGTAGGTGGAAAACAAGAGAATGGTAGTTCACATTCTTGGTAGGAGGAAAGTAAGAGAATGGTAGGTGGAAAACAAGAGAATGGTAGTTCACATTCTTGGTAGGAGGAAAGTAAGAGAATGGTAGGTGGAAAATAAGAGAATGGTAGTTCACATTCTTGGTAGATGGAAAGCAAGAGAATGGTAGGTGGAAATAAAAGAGAATGGAAGCACATGTTCTTGGTTGGTGAATTCTTTTGGCTATAAAAGGAGGATTGGAGGCCATCCTACAAACACACTTGAAAACACATTCCCCATTGGGGGAGCCTAAACACATCCTATCATCATCTTCATCATCCTTAGATTAGTTATGAAGGTTATCAACAACCTCTGAAGGTGAAGAAATCAAGAAGCATGGAAGAGATGAAGATCGAAGTTCAACCATCAAAAATACGAGGGAGTTTCTTAGATTTAGATTTATTTTTGTCTATGAATATGAATCTTAATTTAAGTTCCTATCTTTTATCTTTTATGATGAAATAGATTCTTCGAACTAAGGCCATGTAGAGGCTAAATTATGATAATTGAGTTTTAAATTGTGTTTTTCATATTAATTCTATTGTTGCTTTGTGTCTTGATCTTGTTTGAATGCATCATATGCTTAGCTACCATATGCATGATTTATTGCTTAAATTATTCGTTCGAGAGAAGTTAATTTAAGGTGCAAAGAGGATCATCACATAATCCGTAAAAAATAGGGAATTGCCCCTAGAGATAGGTAGAGATTCCCGGGTGCAGTTAGCCGGATTAATCCGGGGAAATTCTAGAACTTGAATGCATGATTGTTGGTTAGATTCTCGGATAGACATATCTAGAGAACCATCAATTAATCATAGGATTATTACAGCCGAGAAATCGGGTAGTAATTATTTAAGGTTTTTTCCACCAAAGCAACATTAGTCTAATAATATGAGAACATGTTTATAAAGAAAATTGATTAATTTATGCCAACACATGTGTCTTAGTTGCTCTTTTCCATAGCTATCTTGATTTCGACATCTTGTTTCTTATATCTTACTTACATAATATTTTAGTTAATTCTTGTTTTAGTTTAAGTTCTTCAATTGCTTTAAAATCATAAACTAAAATACAAGTCCTTGAGGTTCGACAACCCGGACTTTATTGTCCACTTTATTACTACACACGACCAGTCCACTTGCTGTTTAATACACGTAAGGATTTTTCGTGTCAGTATACCTAAGTCATTTGTGTAAAGTCATCAATAAAGAGAATAAAGTTCTTGTTTTGGTGATGAGGTGGAGTCCTCATTGGTCCACATGAAACGATTGTCGGTGTTGTTTCCCGAGCATGCATCCTTCACATACTTCTTCAGCTTCTTTGATTTTAGGCAGGTCTCTCATCATATTTTTCTGATGAAGAATATTGAGACCCCGATCGTTGAAGTGTCCAAATCTTCTATGCCATAACCATGAATCATCTGTTTGGACCTTTAGTGCCATAATATAATTCCAACGTATTGGAAAATCTCGACAATCTCGCATTTGTACTCGAGCTATGACAAGATTTTTGTCTGTCTTGTCATATATAGTGCATGTATCTTTCTCAAAGTGTAGTACGTAACCGCATTCCATCATTTGTCCGATGCTGAGGAGATTCTGTGCCAAGTTAGGTACAAGTAGAACATTTTTAATGTACCACGTACCTTTTCTTGTTTCCATGGCAACAGTCCCTCTGCCCATTACTTCTAGAAAATCACCGTTTCCCAGTCTCACCTTGGATTGAAAACTTGTGTCAAGTTCGGAGAAAATGTCTTTGTATGGTGTCATGTGGTTACTGCAACCACTATCGAGGAACCACGTGTCACGAGGCTTCTCTGTCGAGCTTCCACTTGTGAAGAATAAGTTTTCACTCTTTTCCTCCGCGATGTTTGCCTGATGGACATCTTTAGCCCGACAGTCTTTCTCCGTGTGACCAAATCTTTTGCATTTATTGCATTGCAGTTTTCCTCGGTGCCAACAATATTTTTCTGGATGATTCTTTTTCCCGCAAGTTCCACATGGAGGATAATTTAATTTTGTATTTGATTTAGTTCTTAACTTTTCTTGATTAAATTTTCTTCCATCATTTTTGGATTTCTGAGGCCTTATATTGAGTTTAGTTTTAAAAGCACTTTCTACGGACTCTTCAGTGCGCCTACTAATTCTTTTCTCATAGGCTTCGAGAGCACCTATCAACTCAGTGACGGATAGAGTTGATAGATCTTTCACATGCTCCATAGTTGTAACTAGGGGTGTATGCGGTCGGGTTCGGGCGGTTTTAAACAAAAAAATAACCCGACCCGATATGTGCGGGTTGACAAAATCTCAAACCAAAACCGCATAATTATCCTTTCAAACCGAGCGGTTCGGGTCTGACACGCTAATACCTAACGTGCTTTTAATAGCAAGTGCACTAGTCGTGTGTAGTAATAAAAGTGGACAAAATAAGTCCGGGTTGTCGAACCACGGAGAGTTGAATTTTAGTTTATGATTAATGAAAACGGACAAAAGTAAATTGCAATAAAACGAGTAAGCAAGTGAAGAACCAAAGAGAAACGAACTATAGATTAAATCTCACGTATGATAAAATGACTAAGGCACATGCTACAACCGAATCTACTCGTCAATATAGATGAGCTACTCTTCGAATTATTAGACTCCTATTGCTTTGGTGGAAATTCCTTAGATAATTATTACCCGATGTCTCGGCACATAATAATCCTATGATTAATTGATGGTTCTCTAAATATGTCTATCCGAGAATCTAATCAATAACCACGCATTAACGTTCTAGAGTTTCCCCGGATAAATTCGGCTAACAGCACCTGGAAATCTTTACCTATGTCTAGGGGCAATTCCACATTAGTTTCGGATGATGAGTTGATTCCATTGAACCCTAATCTATCTTCTCTCGAATGACTAGACTAGGCAAGATAGCAAGCATATGGTGATCAAGCACATGATTGTAATAAAAGCTCAAAATCAACACACAAAGCAATAGGAGAATTAATACGAAAATTCACTTCACATATATTGATTCAAAAATTGGCTTTCACATGGCCTTAGTTCTATAATATTAGCCTCTCATCAAGGCCTTAAGAAAATCTAATACAAACATATACATACTCATGGAAATAAACATGTAAATGCAAGTAATTAAAACTCCCTCAATTGATTGATGATGGATTCTTGCTTTTGAACTTCTATCCTTAACTCCTCTCTCTTTGTTCCCCTCCAAAAGTGATGAAGAATAGTGATGAATGATGATGGGTGAAGAGTAATGGCCAGCTGCCTCCTCCTCCAAGATGTATCTCGGTCCCAAGTGAAGAAAATGCCTTAAGAAGACCAGAAATTCTGGGCTCCCTAGTGTGTGTTTCCCCTAGTGTGTCCTCCACTACTCTAAAGTGAGTAGTATAAAATTCCATAAAGTAGATCTACTAAGAAACATACTTATGACATCCCCTCCATACATGTGATGACCTCTTGGCTTTAAATGTTCCATTCCCCCATCAAATGATGATCTTTTGGCTGAAAGGAATCAAAACTCGGGTGTGGTCACGCCTAGGCGTGGGCATTACGGCGCTTGGGCGCCGCTGACAGAATGCTGAAATTAAATGCAATGTGTCCTGCGCAGCAATCGTATTTCATTCATAACTTTCTCCACGAAACTCCGATTTGGATGATTCAAGTCCTCATTTGAATCTAACACATAGTTCTACAACATTGTAGAAGGGAACTTCATCCAATTCGGTCTCTAAACATACAGAAATAGCGCTCGAACGTGGAAAGTGGTGCAAATACGGCGCCCAGGCGTGGATATTACGGCGCCTAGGCGTGGACAGAAGAATGTTGACGTTATTTGCATCTTGTCCAGCGCCTGGGCGTGGTAATACTGGCGCCTGGGCGTGGACGACAGAAGCAAATTGGCCTGAACTTGTTTTATATGTCGTTTTTCGCCTCGTTTCTTCGTATGCTCAAATTTATCACCTGTAATCACTTAACACCCCGCTAAAACGCAAATGTGGCATGATTTTGTCAATAAATGAATCCATAGCATAAGTCCCATAGGCTTAAAAACACGTAAAAATGCCTCTTATCAACACCCCCACACTTATCAATTGATCGTCCTCGAGCAATAAGAGTTTTAAGATAAGGAAACATCATCAATCAAAGAGAGAAACAAAAAGAAAACTACCTAACTCACTTTCGTGGAGTAAACGGTTGCATTTAGCGAATGCAACAAGACTTTGAACCTTTGAGTTACCTCAAAGGACGAGTTATAGTCTCGTGAGGGTTTGCAGACGATATACCCACAAAATCGAAAGATTTTCAACCCCGATCACTCAACGTAAATTACAATGAGTAATAGCACACAATGGTACGAATTCACCTGTTTAAGCTCAAGTTACATATATATACACGTCACCCAATTGCTCATGTTACGCCTTAACATCGAAAAGATCATCCTAAGGGTGTAGTGTAATAAATCTCGAGTATTATAATCGATTGGCATTCTTACCACTTTTCAAGCATTAACCCCATATTTATCAACTTTTGATTATTCACATGGTACGAGAATTGAATACAACTTCATAGCTACTTAAAAATTCATCACTTCATTCCACTTTCGACTTTAACTTATGCACTTTCAACTCGAAACATCAGAGGCTAGACCATGTGCAATGTTCGATCCTCTTAGGCTTTCTATGACACCCGTGTAACGAGCTTTAGGCCAATAACTCCTAAACCAGACGGCTTTCGGGTATCAAATGTAGAGACATTCCTAAGGGCTTAATCGCTCGAGTGTCAAAGGCCACAAAATCAAACTAGGTCCTTATTTACTTAACACTTGTATTGGCTTGAGCTCTAGCTCAAATTAGCTTAATAGTACAGTATTCTAGGCATGGTGCTCTTTGCCCCCAGTATCTATTAAGCCTGACTTTTTCAGTCATACCAATGTTCAACCTCTTTTTATTATTATTAAGCACACGAAGTTAACGTTCTCAACTCATAAAACATGTGAAAATTCTAAGTTGATATTTCCGGGATCAAGCCTTTAAGTGTTTCAAAATGGTTGCCCACTCAACTCCCCTACCCTCGATTTATGTGCATATGTGAATCATCTTAAGGTCAATCTAGTCTAGTTAGGGTCTCACAAACAAGGAATTGTGTGTATAGCCATTAAAAACCAAATTGAAAACCAAATTGATAGAGAATGCATACCATATATTCACGTTAACCATGCTCAATTCATCAAGTGACGGGTTGAAATTCTATCCAAAAAAAAAAAAAAATTTTTTTTTTTTCATCCCCCAAACTTGGACTGAATTATCTCAAGCACCCCCCCAAACTTAACATGAACATTGGCCCCAATGTTCGAAAGAAAATAAGGGTAAAGTACACATCACCATAGGGGAGCTGAAAAGCAATACCCGAGTCCACTTAAGGCAATCGAGTCCAAGGATGGCAATCACTGTGTCGATCACTACATAGGTAAAAAAAAAAATGCTAGCCATACAAAGCATCAAACATTGGATAGAATAGAAGAAAACAAAACGAGATGAACAAAAACGAGAAACATGCATGGAAAGAAAACATCAAGCATCCAAACATAAAACATAAAATATCCAACAACCCAACAAAAGATAACCAAAAACAAAACGAAACATGCATGGAAATAAAACAAGATAAGCCTAATCTGTAGTGCCAAAACGGTCAATGTAGTCCTCATCCGTTCCGCCGAGATCATCCAAATCAATCAACGGGCTACCCTCATCATTATGAGCCTCATCATCACCTCCTACAGGAACGAGAGCACCTGACTTGTGCAAATCTGCGGGCTGCTGAGGCTGGGGGTGCGGGTAAGGTGGAGGAGTAGAATAATCAAACGGCCCCCGTCCGACAAACTCATTATGCTCGACAAGAAGCTGACGGAAATAAGCACAAGTGTCGGACATGACCACCCTCATCTCATCTCGCAACTCATCCCTCAATTCATCCTTTAATTGTCTAATGGCGGCGGCATCCATAGGTGGAAACTGTGGGGAACTAGTAGACCGGGATGAAGACGGGCGAGGCCTCTTGGAAGTAGCTGGTGGTGGAGGAGCCTGGGGGTCGTCATCTACCACGGCGAGATAAGAACCAGGGAGCTCAGTACGCTCCATAGGAAATGTGGGAACCTTAGCTGCTTTGCATAAAACTGTGATCAGTGACGGGAGAATGATGGGATTCTTCCGAGTGGGACCTTCGCCCTTTTGCTTAGCCAATTCTTTGTTAATCAACGGCCCTAACTCATTCTTCAACTTCCTAAAGTGGTCCGTCAAAGACTTGTGGATCACCCGGGCAAAGTCCACAGCTTTCTTGGACATAATAGCATAGATGAGGGTGGCCCGTTCCTTGTTTGCCTCTGACCGATTGGTACTCGGTATTAAATTGAATCGGATGAAGTCGAGCCAGAAAGTAGCCTCGGGAAGTAGAGCCCTACGGGGGACATGAGCTTCTCCGGGTACCCACTCCCACCTCTCTCGGGCAATAACCCGCAAAATATCCGACAGGCTAACCCGGAGGCGCCCTGCATTGTAAAGAGTGGTGAACTCGCATGTCTGAGGGGTGGGGGTGCCTATGCTCTCCCTAATCTGTCTCAACTCATAATTGACATGTTTGCCCCGTACCAAAAGGGTAGTCCCCAGCCATCCTCGTGTCTCAATCTCATCATAAACCCTGGAGCTGAAGAATTCCAGGACCCAAGGAAGACAGATGGCCTCGGGCTTTTGACAGAAAAACTGTAAATGATGGAACTGTATCAATTCGTGCACAGAGGGCTGTCCCCTGGTGGTCAAATAGTGCTCCTTAATAAGGGTGCGGGGGGTGCTCAAACTCTGACACATAATTTGGACTTTGGAGTTTTCGAAACGGGTATTATCGGGAGTCTCGGGCTCATTAGAGGAACCCTCACCCACTTTTTTCTTACCCTTGGACGGTTTGTTGGTAGTTCTCGTCATTTGCAACAACAATGGTTAAAATTATCTCAATTTCTCAACTACTCAAATCAACCCGAATGCAACCAACCCAACACAACAATCGTCAACGCCCAACAACACACCAAAATCAGAGAGCAACCCACAATCTAGCAACAATCCACGATCAACAGATTCCTCAATTTTAAGCAACAATCCACAGATTTAACAACAATATAGCATCCAATTCAACAACAACAACCCCCAAATTCGACTACAACCCACAAATTGATAACAACCCATGGATTTAACAACAATATAGCATCCAAATTCAACAACAACAACCCCCAAATTCGATAACAACCCACAAATCCAATAAAAGTCCTCAAATGCAACAAAAAACACAATCGGACGAAATCCCCAATTAATCCTCAAAATATAACGTAAGGCACCTACTCGTCGGCTATGAATCGGAAATGGAAGAAGGGTAAAGCCAAAACTCACCTTTTATCCCCAAAATTGTCGCACCGAGTCGATGTGAAAGAGGAGCCACTTGTGCAACGAATTATGTTGATGGAAAGTGGCGGTGAAACACGGTGGAAATGGCCAGAAATGGTGAGAGTGTCGCCGAAAATCGCGTGGGAGAGGAGTTGTGAAGATTTTGTGAGAATTTTGACCGTTTTGACCCACAGATGTGTTTAAATCAGAAACGGGCGCCTAGGCGCACGTGTTTGGGCGCCCTGGCGCGCGACACAGCGTACCTGGATTTTAGAGTGAAACTTTCCGCGCCTAGGCAGGAGTTTTTCGGCGCTTGGGCGGCCCTTTCAGAAATGGGCACCTAGGCGCGCGTCGATAGGCGCCTAGGCGGGTTCTTCAGAAATATTATGTAAAGAATTTCATTTCCTGTTTCAAAAGGGGAAAGACAAAACACTTAAAACACAAACTAACAAAGATTTAAGACTAGAAAATCAAGCAACAAACGGAATAATAAGAGAAAAAGAAAAGGAAACGGAAAGAAAACATGGGTTGCCTCCCAAGAAGCGCTAGTTTAGAGTCATTAGCTCGACTGAAAGCGAAGGATCACGAAGGGTCCGCGAGGATGAAGGACTCTTTGTCTCTCGGTCCATCCATCCCTAAGTAAGGTTTTAGACGTTGAGCGTTGACCAAGAAAGTATGTCCTTTATCTGTTGTAAGCTCGATGGCGCCGGATGGATAGACATGGGAAATCAAAAATGGGCCCGACCATCGAGACTTAAGCTTCCCGGGGAAGAGTCGGAGTCGAGAGTTGTATAGCAACACCCGCTCTCCCTTGTGGAATTCTCGGGGGAGAATATGTTTGTCATGCCACATTTTGGTCCGCTCCTTATAGAGTTTCGCGTTCTCATAGGCAAGATGACGCCATTCTTCGAGCTCGTTGAGTTGTAGCAAACGTTGTGTACCTACACTTTGAGAGTCAAAATTTAGAAACTTAATGGCCCAATAAGCACGATGCTCAAGTTCAACGGGCAAGTGACATGTTTTGCCAAAAACAAGACGATACGGGGACATGCCAATTGGGGTTTTATAGGCGGTCCGATAAGCCCAAAGAGCATCATCCAATTTAAGGGACCAATCCTTTCTTGATGCGTTGACAGTTTTTTCTAAAATACGCTTAATCTCCCTATTCGAGACCTCCACTTGGCCACTAGTTTGTGGGTGGTATGGGGTCGAAATTTTATGCTTCACCCCGTACTTGGTCAATAAAAGTTCAAACTGCTTGTTGCAGAAGTGGGTGCCCCCGTCACTAATGATGGCTCGGGGAGTTCCAAATCGAGTAAAAATATGCTTCTTCAGAAAACGAGTGACAACCCGAGCATCATTAGTAGGCAAGGCCACGGCTTCCACCCATTTGGAGACATAGTCTACCGCAACAAGGATATATTTATTTGAACAAGAACTGGGGAAAGGGCCCATGAAATCCACACCCCATACATCAAACAACTCACACTCTAACATGCTATTTAAGGGCGTTTCATGATGTTTAGAGATGTTCCCCATTCGTTGACAGCGATCACAAGATTTGACATAATGATGTGCATCTTTAACAAGAGTAGGCCAGAAGAAACCTGATTGGAGGATCTTAGCTACCGTTTTGGAAGGCCCAAAATGGCCACCCACCGCCATATCATGACAATGAGATAGGATAGCATGCACGTCCGTTTCGGGTATGCAACGTCGAATTAAGCCATCTGCACAAACTTTGAATAGAAAGGGTTCGTCCCAAAGATATTGCTTCACATCAAATAGAAATTTCTTCTTTTGATGAAAAGTGATATCCGGGGAAGACGGCCCGTAACAATGTAATTGGCAAAGTTAGCATACCAAGGTGAAATTTTGTCAGAAATAGCAAGGAGGTGTTCATCCGGGAATTCCTCACGAATTGGTATCTCATCTAACGGATCATTCACTAGCTCTAATCGTGAGAGGTGGTCGGCTACTACATTTTCGGTGCCTTTCTTGTCTTTTATCTCTAAATCAAATTCTTGGAGTAACAAAATCCACCTAAGAAGTCTTGGTTTAGCATCTTTCTTGGCAAGCAAATATTTTAAAGCCGAATGATCGGTGTAAACTATCACTTTGTTTAGCACGAGGTAAGAGTGGAATTTATCGAATGCAAAGACTATGGCTAGTAATTCTTTTTCCGTGGTGGCATAATTCAATTGTGCATCGTTAAGAGTTTTACTAGCATAGTAAATGGTTCGAAATACCTTCTCCTTCCTTTGGCCAAGGACCGCTCCAACCGCGGTGTCACTCGCATCACACATCAACTCGAATGGTAAGCTCCAATCGGGGGGTGACATGATAGGGGCGGAAACTAAGCGTTCCTTCAAATCAAGAAAGGCCTGCATACAAGAAGAATTGAAATCAAAAGGTGCATCTTTGACAAGCAAATTAGACAACGGTTTCGCAATTTTAGAGAAATTCAAGATGAATCGCCTATAGAAACCGGCATGCCCGAGAAAACTCCTAACAGCTTTGACCGAAGTGGGCGGGGGAAGTTTTTCAATGACCTCAATCTTGGCTTGGTCCACTTCGATCCCTTTTTGAGAGATCTTGTGGCCAAGCACAATCCCCTCCCGGACCATTAAATGACATTTTTCCCAATTCAAAACAAGGTTGGTTTCCTCGCACAACGTTTAAGCACAACATTTAAATGAGCAAGACAAATATCAAAAGTTGTTCCGAATACAGAAAAATCATCCATAAAAATTTCAAGGAAATCTTCAACCATATCATGAAAAATAGCCATCATGCATCTTTGAAAAGTGGCCGGGGCATTACACAAGCCAAATGGCATCCTTCTATAAGCAAATGTGCCATAAGGACAAGTGAAAGTGGTTTTCTCTTGGTCCTCGGGATCTATGGCAATTTGATTATAGCCGGAGTAACCATCTAGAAAACAATAGAAATCATGCCCGGCTAATCGTTCAAGCATTTGGTCAATAAAGGGGAGGGGGAAATGATCCTTATGGGTGGCATCATTCAACTTACGGTAATCTATACACACACGCCACCCACTAATTATACGAGTTGGGATTAGCTCATTATTCGCATTCTCAATTACCGTTATCCCCCCTTTCTTAGGCACCACTTGGGTAGGGCTCACCCACGCACTATCAGAAATAGGATAGATTATACCTGAGTCGAGCAGTTTAATCACTTCCTTCTTTACTACCTCTTGGATTTGTGGGTTTGACCTCCTTTGGGGTTGGCGTGTAGGCTTGGTGGAGTCCTCCATAAGTATTTTATGCATACATATCGCTGGACTAATGCCTTTGATGTCCGCAAGTTTCCACCCAAAAGCCCGTTTGTGAGATCTCAACACCGTCATTAATTGCTCTTCTTGTGATCCTGAAAGAGATGAGAAAATGATCAATGGGAGTGTTTCGTCGTCGTTCAAGTACACATATTTAAGGTGGGAGGGGAGGGGTTTGAGTTCGAGAGAGGGGGGTTCTTCAATAGATGGGCGAGGTGCTCTTGACAATGATCTATCAACTTTGATGGAGCCTCCCGAATGAGAGGAAGATTTGTACTCCAAGCTTAGAACTCTTTCCACTAGATCATCTCTCTCCGAGTCCACTTGCATGGATTTCATAAGATCCTGTTCGAGAGAATTTTCAATTGTATTGTCCTGTAAATACTCAACAATCAACTGGTTAAATGCATCAATTCGATAACACGAGTCATGATCAATAGGGTGTTTAAGGACTTTGTAAACATCAAAGGTAACTTTGTCATCGCCCACATTCAAGGTAAGCTTACCATTAGCAATGTCAATCACCGCCTTACCCGTGGCTAGGAATGGTCTCCCTAGGATTAATGGTACCTCCACATCTTCTTCCATGTCGAGTACTACGAAATCAACGGGAAAATAAAACTTGTCGACTTGGACAAGAACGTCTTCGATTATCCCCTTGGGCCTCTTGATCGATCGGTCGGCTAGTTGAAGGCTCATTGAGGTCGGCTTGGGATTTCCAAGGCCTAGCTTTTTAAATAGTGAGTATGGAAGAACATTGATGCTGGCCCCCGAGTCACATAACACCTTCTTGAACGATAGGGATCCAATCGTGCACGGGATTGTGAGGCTCCCGGGATCTTGGAGCTTAGTTGGAAATTTATTGAGCAATACGGCGGAGCATTCTTCCGTGAGGCACACCGTCTCATTCTCCTCCCACTTTTGCTTGTTGAAGAGTATGTCCTTGAAGAACTTCACATAATTTGGCATTTGGAGAATGGCGTCAATAAACGGAATATTAATTCTCACTTCCCGAAGGATTGCCAAAATTCGAAGAAAGCTCGGATCCATCTCCTTTTTCTTCTTTTTGTGAGCATTTGGGAAGGGGAGACGAACTTCGATAAGGGGAGAAAGCGTTGGATTAGACGGATGAAAACCCACTGAAACAGTAGGCGGCGCCTGGGCGCGTATATTGGCGCCTAGGCGCGGATCTGTAGGCGCCTGGGCGTGCATGTCGGGGCGCTCGGGCGCGGAAAACAGAGAATTTTGTCCAGAACAGGGGAGATCAGGCGCCTGGGCGTGCATGTCGGGGCGCTCGGGCGCGGATGTACTGGCAGTGTCACTCTCCAATTGTTTGCCACTTCTCAAGGCTATGGCATTGCATTGGGCCTTCGGGTTCTTTTCCGTGTCGCTTGGGAGAGTCCCCGAGGCTCTACCGTTAACCGCATTAGAAAGTTGCCCCACTTGTGTTCGCAAATCCTTCATCTCCATACACATATCCTTTATCATACCCCGAAGTTCGTTGAAAGATGTATCGGACTTTTTCATGTGAGCATCTAGTTTCTCATTGATTGTGGGAGGTCGCATTTGCACTTGACCTTGACCTTGTCCATTGAAATTGCCTTGCCTCGGAGGTGGGTTATTGAAAGGTGGCCGTGGAGCTTGATAGATCCCCGGTTGTGCGTTTTGTGCGGGGTTGGGCCTTTTTGGAAAATTCTCGGGTACATGAAAGTTCACCCGAGGTTGATTTTGATTCCCCACATAATTAACGTTGCCAACCTCCGGTTCCAAGACTACTACTCCCTCAACTACTTCCTCAATACAAGCAACCTTTTTAGAGGATGAGGCCTCTTCATCGTCGGGGTAAAACTCGTCTTCTTGGGCCAACTGTTCGACTTTGTCCCATACGCTTTGACAGTCTAACCCAAGGAGATCTCCTCCCGCACCCGCGTTGAGTCTATGCCGAATACGTGACCGGACCCCATCATAGAAACGGAGTACTTGTTCATTCAACCCAAAATTATGATCGGGACATTTACGGAGCATGCCCTTATATCTAGCCCAAGCCTCGGCTAAAGACTCATTGCTCCTTTGCCTAAACCCTTTTATATTACTCCGGAGCTCATTGATTTTTGAGGGTGGAAAGAATTTATTTAAAAAGGCATCGACCAACTCACCACATGTTGTAATAGATTGTGGAGGTAAAGATTTGTACCATGTTGTCGCCCTATCCTTCAATGAGAAATGGAAGACTCTTAGACGAATCGCATCAAGATCTCGTGGGTGATATTGAATGGTCACAAGAGCCTCATCTATGGTTTCCAAATGAGCGTGTGGTGATTCGTGCGGTTCTCCATAGAAAGGATCTCCTTGCACCATATTAAAAATGTGAGCCGGAATGTGGTAGTTTGGTGTGAAGAAATTAGGCACGACTACGGGCCCTGGAATGGTATGGACCCTAGGTGGTAAGCTACCCCGAACCGACGGGAGTTGTGGAGGAGGTACCGCTTGCATGGCTTGTAGAACACCTTGTAACCACTCCCTAGTTTTCGGTGAGTTCATGTCCGGGAAATTTCCATTCGGGTTTTGGTTGAGATTATTAGCCATTTCTCTTGCTTGCCTACTAGTCCGAAGAACTCGTTCAATTTCGGGCTCCAACTCGTATAGAGGCTTGTTTGAGGAGCGGGTCATGCACCTCAAGAACCTAACAATTAAATACAAGAACAAAATTAGACTAAACACAAAAAAAAATAAAAGAGAATCAAGAAATAAACGAAAACTAAGAATTATAAAAAATGTAAACGAAAATCAAAAACTAAAATAAACAATTCCCCGGCAACGGCGCCAAAAACTTGACACGCTAATACCTAACGTGCTTTTAATAGCAAGTGAACTAGTCGTGTGTAGTAATAAAAGTGGACAAAATAAGTCCGGGTTGTCGAACCATGGAGACTTGAATTTTAGTTTATGATTAATGAAAATGGACAAAAGTAAATTGCAATAAAACGAGTAAGCAAGTGAAGAACCAAAGAGAAACGAACTATAGATTAAATCTCACGTATGATAAAATGACTAAGGCACATGCTACAACCGAATCTACTCGTCAATATAGATGAGCTACTCTTCGAATTATTAGACTCCTATTGCTTTGGTGAAAATTCCTTAGATAATTATTACCCGATGTCTCGGCACATAATAATCCTATGATTAATTGATGGTTCTCTAAATATGTCTATCCGAGAATCTAATCAATAACCACACATTAACGTTCTAGAGTTTCCCCGGATAAATCCGGCTAACAGCACCCGGAAATCTTTACCTATGTCTAGGGGCAATTCCACATTAGTTTCGGATGATGAGTTGATTCCATTGAACCCTAATCTATCTTCTCTCGAATGACTAGACTAGGCAAGATAGCAAGCATATGGTGATCAAGCACATGATTGTAATAAAAGCTCAAAATCAACACACAAAGCAATAGGAGAATTAATACGAAAATTCACTTCACATATATTGATTCATAAATTGTCTTTCACATGGCCTTAGTTCTATAATATTAGCCTCTCATCAAGGCCTTAAGAAAATCTAATACAAACGTATACATACTCATGGAAATAAACATGTAAATGCAAGTAATTAAAACTCCCTCAATTGATTGATGATGGATCCTTGCTTTTGAACTTCAATCCTTAACTCCTCTCTCTTTGTTCCCCTCCAAAAGTGATGAAGAATAGTGATGAATGATGATGGGTGAAGAGTAATGGCCAGCTGCCTCCTCCTCCAAGATGTATCTCTGTCCCAAGTGAAGAAAATGCCTTAAGAAGACCAGAAATTCTGGGCTCCCTAGTGTGTGTCTCCCCTAGTGTGTCCTCCACTACTCTAAAGTGAGTAGTATAAAATTCCATAAAGTAGATCTACTAAGAAACATACTTATGACATCCCCTCCATACATGTGATGACCTCTTGGCTTTAAATGTTCCATTCCCCCATCAAATGATGATCTTTTGGCTGAAAGGAATCAAAAATCGGGTGTGGTCACGCCTAGGCGTGGGCATTACGGCGCTTGGGCGCCGCTGACAGAATGCTGAAATTAAATGCAATGTGTCCTGCACAGCAATCGTATTTCATTCATAACTTTCTCCACGAAACTCCGATTTGGATGATTCAAGTCCTCATTTGAAGCTAACACATAGTTCTACAACATTATAGAAGGGAACTTTATCAAATTCGGTCTCTAAATATACGGAAATAGCGCTCGAACGTGGAAAGTGGTGCAAATACGGCGCCCAGGCGTGGATATTACGGCGCCTAGGCGTGGACAGCAGAATGTTGACGTTATTTGCATCTTGTCCAGCGCCTGGGCGTGGACGACAGAACCAAATTGGCCTGAACTTGTTTTATATGTCGTTTTTCGCCTCGTTTCTTCGTATGCTCAAATTTATCACCTGTAATCACTTAACACCCCGCTAAAACGCAAATGTGGCATGATTTTGTCAATAAATGAATCCATAGCATAAGTCCCATAGGCTTAAAAACACGTAAAAATGCCTCTTATCAGGGTCGGTCGGGTTTAATGTATTTAGTGGGCGGGTTGGCGGGTTATCAAATTATAATTATAGTTCTTACAACTTACTTTTAGTTTCAACTAGTAAGTAAGAATCTAAATAACATATTTGTTGTACATTTAACTAAAAAAAATTGAGTTGATGAGAAATACAAAAATAAGTGATGTTATTAAATAAAAATCATATTTATCATGAATTGTAAACTCTAAAATATTAATAAAATTAAATGATCTTACAAGTTTATCATCAAAATATACATCTACATCTTCGTTCAAATCAAGAAAACATATGTTCAAATGAAATAATTTATTTACTCAAATTAAAAATAAAGTGTTTTACACTAATATGAATAAAACCACTCTTATTAAAATTTATATATATGTTATATAGTTTTAAGAGTTTAGGGTTAATCTTTAACTCTCTCTCTCTCTCTCTATATATATATATATACACACACATATATATACTTATGACATATACAATTAGCGGTCGGGTGGCGGGTTACAATTATTAAACCCACCACCGGACCCGAAAGTGGCGGGTTGCAATTTTTTCAACCCACCACAATTATTTAATAATTTCAAACCGGCGGTTTTCGGGCGGATCGGGTCGAACCGCCGGTTTGAGCGGGTCAAGCGGGTTTATGTACACCCCTAGTTGTAACTACGGGGTCATATTTTTCTGTGAGAGTGATTAGTATTTTCTCTACTACTCTTTTATCAAATATATTTTCTCCGTATAATTTCATTTGATTAATTATTTCTCTTATTCTTGCATAATATTCTCCTATGGCCTCAGAATCCTTCATTTTCAAGATTTCAAAGTCTCCTCTTAAATATTGGAGTTTTATAGACCGTACCTTTTCGCTGCCGCGGAACTCCTCCTCCAATGTATCACATGCTTTCTTTGCACTTTCAGCATCTGAGATTCTTGTAAAGATTGTATCTCCTACAGCTTGTTGAATGACGAATAGCGCTTGTACATCTCTTTGTTGCTTCTCCTTCAATTCTTTTAGTTGTTGCTCGGACAAAGTGGAAGTATTTTCGGGGATATCAACTCCGTTTTGGACAATATCCCATAAACTTTGGGAGACAAAATATGTCCTTAGCTTTTGTCTCCAAAAGTCATAGTTTTCACCAGTAAATATTGGTACAGGCACTGATGAAAAATTAACAATTGTTAGCGTAGCCATGTATCAAAGTTTCACGCCCAGTATTTGACCGAACGTGCTCTGATACCACTCTTCTAGAATATTCTATAATTAATTAGGTAATCTTTATTCTAGAAGATTATGTTCTAGATTTATCCAGAAATGTGCACTTATTTCAACAATTCTAATGTTATTTTTTACGAATTTATTTCTGTTAATAAATTGTTATTTTTTCTCAAGAATTGTGTGGTTATTAATTTGGTTCAAGTTGCTGCGGTTAATGGGTTTGAATATACATACATAGTTACATACAATAATGAAATGTAGCAGATAACTATTTGATGAAATGCCTCTGTCAGAAGACATGGGGTTAAATGATTGCTGAGATTAATTAAACTTTCTGAATTACTGAAAGATTTCTATGTAATTAACGGGACTTTGCTGAAATTGATTTAGAAATTTCTGCGTTACTTCTTTAATTTTTGTAATTGCACGAAGTTGCTTGAGTTGGTCAGAAATTGCTTGCTTTGTTTTCAATTTGTGCGAATCAAGTTCTCTTCCTTATCATTTCAAGTTTTGTTAGTGTATCATCTTATGTTTGTCGAAAACTCGTGATTTTATGATATGTATTGAAGAGAAGACATTTATGCATTTCACTACGATAAAGGATGCTCCTTGCTTTTCTCCCAAGCCCTAACATACCTTTGCACCTAAATATGCCTTCACCTTGTAATGACGGTTGATTATAAGACAAATCATGTCTAACAGAGCCGATCTGTTTAAGACCATTGGATGCAGGGATAAGATGGTAAAAAACATCTAAATAACCTGCATCTTAGACAGACCGACTTTGTTGGACCCAGCCTGTCTTAGAATTTCCCGTGTAATGACAATGAGATCTTCAAAATTTCATAAATTGCATGATTTCCATAAATCTTGAACTTCATGAATTTCACATAATTTTTAACAAATAAATGACTAACCTTCATCCATAACTTTTAATGCCAATCTTGCAGATATGGAGTCACTTGTTTGTTTATAACGTCTCTTTGAGGAAGATTGGTTTTTCTCCCTTGATCCCATCTTTCAATAATAGAACTATACGGATACCTTTATGAAAATATTTTCTGCCTTTTACGTAATGTCAGAGTGTAAGGGGTAGAGAGAGGACCAATCCTTTTTTTTATTAAAACTCTAAGAGTTGCCTTCCAACAAGGCACGTTTTCACTTAGAGTCATGACTTTTCTTGATGTAAAGTCATGTCTTTTCTCTAATCAAAAAGGATTATAACATTAATATTACATAATTTATTATTTTACCAAATAAACTTTAATATTGATAAAATAAGAATATGTGAGCGATATAATGTTTATATTCTCTCACGGCTCATATATTTGCTTTTATGATTTAGAATAAACATAATGTGCACAATAAAATTATTCAAAGTCTTTCATTATATTGGCTATACTATTATATCATGATTAAGTCAAAATTAATGTGAGTCATGGCTGTTGTATGTCATTTAGTTCGACATATTCCCTTCCATGTACTGCGACATCAATTTCTAATTAATTATGACCCTTAATAAGAGAACATAAAGGTCCAACTTTAATGTCTTTATTGAATACAACTCTTGTTATCATACTTCTATTCCATAATGTATATAATATAGAAAAACAAGAAGTTTTAGAAACACTTAATTGAGCTCAAGAGTATCAAAAATGATAATTTTAATATGCATATAAACATGATTCAATTATGACGTCCTATAAAGCCCATTCTTTCGATGTGCTCGTGATATCTTTGCGTAATCTATAATGCCTTTTCTTTCAATATGCTCATTAATACCTTGGGCAGATGGTGCTAGTATGTTTGATTGATACTCTTTGTTTCTGAATTCTTCTTTAACGACAAGCTACATAATTTTCATATGTGTAGCACCCTTAAAATACTTGTCGTTCTTACCAGAAAAAGACTGTGATTCAATACAAGTTCGAAGATTCATCAAACTCTCAACATCAAATACATGAGAAATTCTTTTAATTTGTTGTAGTTCCAATTCATTCGTTGGACATTGCATAATTCCAAACTCATCTCCCTTTGAATTGAAACTATCTTTACTAAGCATTTTCATCTTACATCGTTCTAAAACTCTATCCATATATACTTTATGTGACAATCCCAATATTTACTATCATATATTGCCTCTTTTATGTCTTTCATAGGTTTTAGAAAGATATTTTGGTTTATTTAACAAACCAAGATCATTAATGGCAAATAAGATAGCATCAATATACAAGACTAAAAAAAACATGCTTCTACTGACGTTGATGTATATACATGGGAAACTTGTTTTAATTTATATATTGACCTTTTAAGCTTACACACACTTTAGGCTAGTATATAAACCGCTTCATCTAATCTCCATTAAGAAAGGCAATTTAACATTCATTTGGTGTAACTCTTAAGTCATAATGAGCCACCAAAACCATAATAAAGTCTTTCTTAAATATCGAGGAAATGTCACTTTCTAATCAATGCCACCTTTCATGGAAATATTATAATTATATATCAAAGTTTTTCTGTGGGATATATTAAGATATACAAACCATAGACTATTAGAAATATATGTATTTATTAGATTTATTTGTTATCTTTGGATATACAGAATAAACCTAATATAACATACAAAATAACAATTATGTTAATATATTATAAGAACAATAAATCAACCTTTAGGCGATTCCCGAATGTCTCATAATAATAGACTTCAATATTCCTGTTTCTCTCTTTGTCATTTATGAGGATATAAAATTTATGGGTAATTGAAAAACTTTAATATGCATTGAAATCAACAACTTTAATAATTAGGTCACTTTGGTGACTAACAAATCCTCTATCAAACACATTTCATATGCCAACTGTATTATGCATTGAAATTTATAAACTTTAATGATTAGGCCACTTTGGTGACTAACAAATCATCTTTCAAATAAATTTCATATATATGTTATGATTAATTGCAACCATATACACTCTTACAAAAAGATTAGTTATATAACTATATTATTGTAAACCAACAAGACAGTACACCATAGAAAAGTACAAGTTCCGAAAACATAATCGGGCTTGAACCACTGTCGAGGGTTGCAAATAATTATAATCACAAGTCACTGTTCCTTTGATACTTCAAAGTTTTACAGCCATCTTTAAGTTGCATGTTCAAAGAATTTCACTCAAACTGTTATTGAAGTCACTTGTTTGTTTGTAACGTCTCTTTGAGGAAGATTGATTTATCTCCCTTGACCCCCTCTTTCAATGATAGAACTATACGGATACTTTTATCAAAATGTTTTCCGCCTTTTACGTAATGTTAGATAGTAGAGGGATAGAGAGAGGACCAATTCTTTTTTAATTAAAATTATTAAAAAACTCTAAGAGTTGCCTTCCATCAAGACACTTCTTCACTTAGAGTCTTGACTTTTCTTGATGTAAAGTCATGTCTTTTCTCTAACCAATAAGGATTAAAACATTAATATTACATAATTTATTATTTCACCATATAAGCTTTAATATTAATAAAATAAGAATATTTAAGTAATAATATGCGAGCCATATAATTTTTTTGTTAAATGAAACCAAGATATCTTTCTAAGTGATCTCTTTCTTGCCACTAATGATCTTGGTTTATTAAATGAAACCAAGATATCTTTCTAAAATCTATGAAAGATATAAAAGAGGCAATATGTGATCGTAAATATTGGGATTGCCACATAAAATATATATGGATAGAGATTTAGAAAGATGCAAGATGAAAATGCTCAGTAAAGATAATTTCAATTTAGAAGGGAGATGAGTTTGGAACTATGTGAAATCCAACGAATGAATTAGAACTAGAACAAATGAAAAGAATTCATTATGTATTTGATGTTGAGAGTTTGATGAATCATCAAACTTGTATTAGATCACAGTCTTCTTTTGAAAGAACAACAAGCATTTAAGGGTGCTAGGCATATGAAAATTATGTATCTTGTCGTTAAAGACTAATACAGAAACAAAGAGTATTAATCGAACATACTAGCACCATTTGCCCAATGTATTAATGAGCATATCGAAAGAAGGGACATTATAGATTACTGCCCAAAATATTAACGAGCATATCGAAAGAATAGGCATTATAGGACGTCACAATTGAATTATGTTATATGCATATTAAGTTATCATATTTGATACTTTTGAGCTCAATTAAGTGTTTTTGAAATGTCCTGTTTTCTATATTGTATACATTATGGAATAAAAGTATGATAACGGGAGTCGTCTTTTATAAAAATATTAAAATTGGACATTTATGTTCTCTTCATTAAGGGTCATGATTACTTTGAAATTAGTGTCGTGGTATATGGAAGGGACTATATCGAGCTAAATAATATACAATCGCCATGACTCACATTAGTTTTGTCTTAATCATGATATAAAAGTTTAGCCAATTTATGGAAGATTTAGAATAATTTTATTGTGCACATTATGTTTATTCTAAATCGTAAAAGCAAATATATGAGTCAAGTGGGAGAATGTAAGAAATATTTAGCTCACATATATAAATTACATGTTATTATTTTATCAATATTAAAACATTTATAAATTACATGTTATTATTTTATCAATATTAAAATCTATTTGATAAAATAATTAGTTGCGTAATATTAGGTAATAATATCCTATTGGCTAGAAAAAAACATGACCTTACGTAAAGAAAAGTCATGACTCTAAGTGAAGAAGTGTCTTGATGGAAGACAACTCTTAGAGTTTTAATATAAAGAGGATAGATCCTCTCTCTATCTCTCTACACACCAAATTAAAAACTAATACGTGAAAGGTAGAATAATAAAAAGCAGAAAGAATACGTATATTTTCCATCACTAATCGAGCCATCAAGGGAGAGAAATCAATCTTCCTCACGAGACTTTGCAATGAATCAACGATAAAAGACTACCAATGAAAGCTATGGACAAAGGTTAGTTTTATTTTTGGAAGATTATGTGAAAATCACGAAATTCAAGATTTATGAGACTCATGCAATTTATGAAATTTTTTGTAATTGATCTTCCCACTTCATGAATCCTTGCTTTTTCTCTAACACGAGGGGAAGGGCTCACGGGGTAGATGAGTTTGAGTGACCTTAATTACAAAAAGCCCCACGAGGTTTGAGAAATTACCATAATTTCTCAGTCAGTAAAAGCATATCAAAATTTCAACCTTGTTAGTGAAAATCGTATTACAATTTAATTTTCACCCCTGTTCTTCGATTTGTACAGTGAATGTCGTGGTGATTTGCAAAACTTCAGGGGTTTCGTGGTACTTACTCAATAACTAAGGGGGTGTGCATGTAATTAGCCCAAAGTTTTATTGCGTCGACACCTTTGACGTATGTGTGAAAACAAGATTCTAGATAAGCAATAATGCACATATCAAGATTTACTAGTGATTTTTACGGAATTTCAGGTGTTTGATTCTTTTGTTGTAATTATGGTTCGCCGGAACAGCTGTTCTGGAACGGGAACGGCCGTTGGAGTGCCAAAGTTCCAGGTCAACTCAGTTTTGTTTTTGGAACGCGTCGGAACGGCCGAAAAACGGCGAGACAGACGGGATGAGGCTGCGACGCGGCCGTTCCGGCGATTTAACTGCGCCGGAACAGGTGGAACGGGCATATGTGGAACGGAAGTTGCCCTGCACTTTTCAGTAAACTGCAGACATATCAATGAAAAATTCTACCTTCTGTATTATGATATATGAAGGGCCGTTCCTTGATATATATGCAGCATCCAACGAGCTTATTGTTAATCAATTTTTTTTTATAATTTTTGTGCGTTTAAGCCAAAAAATTGTGGAACGTCCACGACCGTTCCGCGACGGTGCCGTGGAACTGGAACGGTGGCCTCCGCGACGAACACCGCAACCGTTACGGCGAACCATGGTTGTCATGGAAGCCAAGTTCTTTCGGTTTCTCAAGATTGTTGGAGTTGGGTTCAAAGCTAGAGCGGAATCAGAAGGCCGTCTCTTGTACTTGAAACTTGGTTATAGCCATGAGGTTGAACTAACTGTGCCACCAGCAGTTCGTGTGTTCTGCTTCAAAAACAATGTAGTGTGCTGTACCGGGATTGACAAGGAAAGGGTGCATCAATTTGCTGCTGCAGTTCGAAGTTGTAAGCCGCCGGAAGTTTTCAAAGGCAAAGGCATAATGTACATTGATGAAGTTATAAAGAAAAAGGAGGGAAAGAGGTCAAAATAACAGGGCAGATATGGCTTCTATTTCTGCATGACATTGACACTTTCAATATCATTAAGCTTTATCATGTGACAGTTTCAGTTGGAAGGTTCTCTTTTACTTTGAGCAATTTTAATTTGTAGTTTTTTTCTCTCTTTTAATATTGATCACAATCTTATGATGCAATAGTTGATCGATGCGTATTAGTGATGATCACTGGTGTCATTTTGCTGAAGCAACATTAATAGCACTAAAAGATGATTTCAATATTTATTGTTTATTGTGAAAAACTTGACAAAAGAAATCCAAGAAATTCTCAAACCAATTTATTAGAGTGACACTATTTCTACTATTTAAGTAAGAGTCGTCCAGTCCGAAATGGGGCCGGCTACCCCTACCCACAAAAAGAAGTCTTCAGAAATCTTGTGAAAGTTAAGTAGAGAGCAACATTAGTAATATGGGCACTCCACTAATTACTAGATATGCTCTATTTTTTTTTACTTTAGTCCAAACAATTGACAGAAATGCCTATTATTGTTGTCAAATTTCTAGATAAACACACTTTTTCATAATTTTCTAAAATTGGTAGATCATTTAATTTCTAGAGAAAAACACATTTCAATCTACCTTATGGAGTTTATCATATTTGATTTTTAGAGACCATGTTGAAAGTGATCAAAATAACAGTTATTGAGCTTCACCAGCATTTCAAGACTTAACAAATCGACGCTTTACTGTTCTGTTCAGGCACATTGACAAGAACTTTAACCAGTCCACAATTATTTGTTTCTCAGCCAAAATTATATATTATAATGTGTTTTGTTAACTCTTTTGGACTTTATACACACTCAGCTTGCAGGTGATACAAGGCTCATTTGCTCTGTATTTGCCTCCGGTTTACACTTATCCTTCGTGTCCTGGAAAGAGTTGTAATCCAATCCCCAAAACGCAGCAGTTTTGACGTCATCTTGAGCCATCAATCTTGAGAATTCTTCATGGTCATATCTCAGAGTGGCTTTTCCTCCGAACTCACTCGGAAGGTTCTCAGTGTCAAAGAAGCTCTTCATTAGCTCCACACTATCTTTGTTGGTCGGGTAAGCAAACTTTATCTTCTGAAACATTTTCTATCCACAAAGTATTTCACAACCTGCATATACGGATTCCAGATCAGTTTTAGAAATGTAGGTTGTTAACACGAAAATGATGTCATGCTATAGAGTCCTACGTTTGTTTTCATTTGATTTGAAATATCACGAGCTCTGTTTGAATCGAATGATTTGGAAGTAACAATTCAATTTACTCCAAACTACACTTAATGATTGAAAAATATTTCAAAATAAATATTCAAGGGTTTGAAACCCGTATAACTTAAAATTACCCAAATAAGTGAAATGGATTCATTATTCTGGATTTGAAATCCTTACCTCTGGAAAACAGCAATCCGAATACGACCTTAATGTCAAATGAATTCTTTTTATCTTCTCAGTGTAGGTTTGGGGCAGGGTTGGGAGATGACTAGAAAGTAAATTACGGAGAAGGAAAAAGAGAATTTTATTGAGTCGGAAAATCATGGAATGTTTGGCTATGTTTTGGCTGAAAAATATGGAGAATACGTGTTTAAAAACACATTTTTTGGCTAAAAAAAAAGCTTACATAATTTGACTGCTATAATATTTTTTGTCTCCTCTGGAAATAAAATAAAAAACTATCTCACAAAAGAATCACAAAAAGCATTTGAAAGTGACTAAACCAATCGTGCTCTCACTGGAAAAGAATAAAATACAATTTTTTTTAAATAGAACAAAACGCATTCTCACAAAAAACACACACTTCCCAATAAAGTTGTCACCAGATAATACCAAGACACAACTTAAAAACATTACCAAATATAGCCGTAAATATACTTAAATGAGAATTAAAGAGATATATCAAATGATACCAGGATAACATTTGATATACTACGAGGACAAAACAGGGAGAGCTTATACCTTCCAAAATGCCTCCAAAATTCGTGGTGGATTGTATAGAATGACTATTGCTAGCCTCTCCGGATAGTGGTTCTGCAAAATCTGGATGACATCTCGGGCTGTTTTAATGGGCACATTATTGTCGAATGACCAACCATTGAAGTCTATCAGCCGTGACATTTGTTCTTGCCCCTCAGGTATGTTCATGACTGAATTCTCCATTAGACATCAAAGTCGCGGTATCGGTGATAATATCGGCGGGTGCTGTTCTATATCGGTCGCGGCGTATCAGGATATTATCGAGCGATATGATACAAAAGCATTATAAAATGCTCCAAATATTCTAAAAAAAATAGTAAAATTATAAAAAAACGTAAATAACACAAATTTCTACTTTTTAACTCGTGTTAAAAGTATTTACTACATCAACCATCAATGAAACTAAATAGATTCTTCTAGTCGCTCAAGGAATTACTTCATACCAATACTTCCTCTCCTGCTCGCTGCCAAAGTGCCAAGATTCTTCCAAGTTCCAACAATTACATTCCTCCAATTTGATATTTTCATATTGACAGATTTATCCATGTGACACCTTAACCCATTTATCACCTGTCTTGTGGATATGGTAACGTTTGTCTACTGAAAACAAACTCCCCAAAAGATCAACTCTCAAGGTTTCGACCAGCTACCCCTCCTTGCTTATCAACAGATAAACACCCCAACCAACCCATTTTACTTCAACATCAACAGTACTTTGGTGAAAACTTCCATTAGGACCTGTAAATCCTCTCCCATGCTTGCTGTCATACTGTGGGGATGATGAACTTACTATTTCGGTATCGCTGAGATTATCAGTCTATCGGCCGATATGTTGCTACGGTGGGACTAGGAAGAACGGAGCCGGGAAGAAGAGGCGGCGGATCAGCATCAATAGTCAAACAACGATAATCTTCTGAGGGAGGAGGTGGATGGAATGAGGGATAGGGAAAGACATCTTCGTCAAAAGTTACATGATTGGAGATTATTATTTTGTTAGTAGAAAGATCGAGGCAACGAAAGCCACGATGGTTTGAGGGATAGCCAAGAAAAAGACAAGGGGTGGAACGAGGAGAGAGCTTGTGTGGCGCAGTAGCAGTTAGATTAGGATAATAGAGACACCCGAAAACATGTAAGTGGTCATAGGTGGGAAAAGTATTATAAAGAAGCTCGAATGGAGTACGAAAAGAGAGAGAAGTAGTAGGGAGAAGATTAAGAAGATGAGTGGACATGTATAAAGCTTTGACCCAAAAAGATGAGGGTAAGTGAGCTTGGAAAAGGAGAGAACGAACAATATTGTTAATAGACTGAATAGTACGTTCCGCTTTTCCATTTTGTTGCGAGGTATATGGACAAGAAAAACGAAAAATAATGCCACGATTTAAAAAAAAATTATGAAAGTTATCATTGTCAAATTCACGGCCGTGATCACATTGAAAGGCTTTTATATCTGTATTAAATTGATTTTTAACATAAGTATAAAAAGTAGTGAAAATGTTAAAAACTTCCGATTTATTACGAAGTGGAAAGATCCATAAAAAATGAGAAAAATCATCGAGAAAAAGAACATAATATTTAAATCCATTCATACTCACAATAGGGGAAGTCCACAGATCAAAATGAATAATATCAAAAATACGAGAAGTTTTAGAAATAGAACTACTAAATGGAAAACGACGATGTTTACCTAACTGACAAGCATGACATAAAGAACTAAACAGACTAAACGACTTAATAAATTTTCTAGAATTTAAAAAATTAAAAATAGATTTTCCTGGATGTCCAAGACGACGATGTCATATATGAGGGGAGACGGTGGCAGCAAAGCTAACGGCGGATGAAGACGATGGAGTACGAGAGGAATGAAATGGATAGAGATCACCATTGCTGTCACTGCGGTGGAGAAGAGTTTCGGATTTAAGGTCCTTCATAGAAAAATCGAAAGGATCAAATTCAATTGAACATTGGTTATCACGAGTAAGTTGACGGACGGAAAGAAGATTTTTAAAAATATGAGGGGAGACAAGAATATTCTTTAATTCAAGAGATGAGAGAGGGGTAGAAATAGAAGAATGTCCAATATGTGAGACAGGAACAACAACACCATTTCCAACTATAATAGATTTCGATAATTCACAAGGGTATAGAGAAGAAAGTGTACCTTTTGAAGACGTAATATGAGCCGAGGCTCCCGAGTCCATGTACCACCCGTCATCGGGTTGTTGGACAGTCATGGGAGAAAAAAGCGAGGCAATGTCAATGGGCTGTTGAGTATTAGGCCTGAAATGTGGAGAATGTGCGAGTTGGGCCTGTGCAGGAGGACCATGTTGAAAATTGAAAGTGGGCTGTTGAGGTAAAGACCCATATGACTGGTGATAAGTGATGTTGGGTTGTCCAGTGGAGTCCAAAGAAGAAAAAGAAGTAGGTGGACCGTGTATGGAGATGGGCGGATAAGGAGCTGGGCCAAGGATACTGGAGTGGGCCAAGGATGAAGGGGCGACTGGAGCCTAGTTCGGCGATCCAGCATAAAGGGCGTGCTGCTGGACTGGGTTGGCGAAATGTTGCTGAGCTGGGCCTTGTGGCGGATAGAGTCCCATAGATGGATGATTTGGGCGCTGAAAACCTGGAGCAGTGGGGTAAGCCCAAAAATTTTGTGGGCCTGGATTCTGAAAACCTTGCTGAGATGGACGGGGACCGTTGCTAAATTTACCTCGGCCATAATTCTTACCTCGACCTTTGCCTTTGAATTTACCGTGATCATGGCGGGTAGGGGGTTGAGAAAAAAGGGCAATAGAGGAATCAAGGGAGGTAGGGGTGGAAATAATGGATTCACGATTTTCATGTAAAATTAACATATTACGAGCTTGAGCAAACGAGGGAAAAGGAGTTTTGTGAGTGATGACATCAATAATGCTAGTGTATGAGTCGGGTAAATTATTAAGAATTTGGAGGACGAGCTCTTGGTCAGATATGGGGGAGTCGACATCTTTGAGGTTGTTAGCGAGTCTTTTCATGTCGCGACAAAAATCGGAAATTGATAACCCTCCTTTTTTGAAATTACGAAAACGTTCTTGTAAAGCAAGAGAACGGGAGGGTTTATTATTATTAAAAAAAGCTTCTAGATTGTCCCAGATTCGCTTAGCCGTAAAACCATCGGCGCTAACACTGTCTAATAAATTTGTTTCGACAGAATTATACATCCATGTTTTAATTTTAGAATCAATGGAAAACCAATCTTCATCATTATCATCTTTGGGTAAAGAGGACCCATTGATGTGACTAAGAACACGGTAACTACGACATATGTCGGAAAAAATCATTTTCCAAAGTTTAAAACGAGGATCTTCTTCACATAATTTAAAGTTAAAAAGATGAAAGACCGTGTTGACGGAGTAAGCTGGATATGTAGGAGAGGGTAGAGGAGAGCCTGTTTCGGCTGGTTTGGCAATATCAGTGGGGTTTGCCATGATTACAATAAATAACAAGAAGACAAAGAAAGAAGTAAAGAAGAAATAGCCAACAGAAACTTACCAAGAAAATTGCGACGGCAGTGGAGGCAAATTATGTGAGGGAATTTCGCGTCGCGGGGCAGATGGCTTTGGGGGGCCGAAGAGTGAAACAGATCGACGGAAGTGGGAATCCGTGGTTAGACTGATACCATGTTAGAGTGGTAAAACCCCGTAGGGAAAATTGTATTGCTACTCAATATATTTATAGTTACAAGAGAGAATACAATAAAAACCCTAACTTGGCCAATAAGGCAAAATGTACAAGGAAACCTAATACAAACAATAACTAGGAAATATTCCTATTTTAACAGATCCGATATTATCGGCGATACCATGCATTCCCGGTATTGAAGGGTATCGCCGGATTTTATCGGATCGGAGGGGTCCGATCCGGTTACGTATCGGCCGATATCATCGGATATCGGCCGATACTTTGAACCATGTGACAAATATTACCCTCCGGGCTCCGGTGATGTTGTGTTCTGTATGAGGATATATAGAGAAATTATAAGATGATCTCCGTGACTACTAAATGAGGAGAAATTCAAAGACAAACCTGCTTTCCGGGTCACATTATAAGGACGGTTCTGCCCTTACGGTCATGACAATTAGCTTTGGAGATTTTGGCAGTCTCACCTTCATGGGATACTTGATGCTGATATGTAATGAGCATTCAAGTCAATAACAACTTTAGGGATCGCAATGTTAATTTGGCTACTATACAGTTAACATGACAAATGCAGCAAAAGAAATAAAATTTCAATTTCTTCACATTGCAGGAGTAACTCACCCAACATATTTCTTCTGGCTTGTAGGTTGACCTCCACTTAAGTCTCCTCCAACATTTTTCGGGCTTTATCAACATTCCAATTTCGACCTACTAAATACCTTCTCAGGCATGCGTCATTGCAAAATTTTAAGCTTTGACCGAATAGTGGTCCTAGAGAATCCCTTAACTGTCTAACCTGTGAGTAGAAATATCAGTTTCTTTTCTCTACTTACCTGATATTTACATATCTTGAATTGCAAAAAATTGTGTTTCTTCGCTTCAAACATAAAATAGAAGACATTCCAGTTTGATTTCCGATTTTTTTTTAATTTAACTTCAGTATGAAATATACCTTATTACTAAGATGTGCCTGATAGGAGAGAATCATTTCACATTTCAACGCTAGGCGGACGCACATTAGGGGAAGTGGGGGCAGTGCCCCGCTCAATTTTTTTTTTTTTTTTCATATACATATTTTTTAGTTTTAATTTGTAAATTACATTAATGCCCCCACTCAAATTTTTAAAGGCCCCCACTTAAATTTGTAAACTACAGTTGTAAAATGTAATTTACTAATTATTGTTGATCATTTTGTGTTAAAAATATTGTTATTTATTTTTTATTTTGTTCGGTAATTTGTGTCCCCACTGAGCCAAATTTCTAGATCCGCTAGCATATGAATATAAAGAATCACCATAGGTTAGTATAGCAGAATTTAAAATTTTAATAAACACTACCCCGAAACAGGATTAATGGTCGATTTAATCAAACTAATAATAACGAGAAAAACTAACTACGCGAAATACTTTTCGCGCTTTTTCCCTCGTACAAGTTTCTGATCTTTTCAACCCGAACAAATACTCCCTTGATCGAATCTCCAAGAAACCGTCGGCCTCCTTGAAAATTCCAAGCGTCGATTTGTTCCTTTGTATCTTCAAGCGATCCAATTGTCTCGCCTCTAAGATGTATCCACACATCCATATAGTTCCCAATAATTATATTTGGTGCTAGCTTATATAATTATTCTAGATCTAATCTAGGCTTAATATATGAAGGTAGGAATATATGTGAAAGGTTAATCTCAACACATGAGCAAAACCTTATCAAGAAATAAATAGTGAGGGGGCGAGTTTTATGGCAAAACAAGAAGACAAAATTTTCTCTCCTTTTCTTCTAAGGGCGGATGAAAATTTCACTTAAAATTAAAGTGTGCGTGTGTTTCTCTTAACACACATAATTATAGAGAGACTCCTATGTTTAGTTTACTTGGAAGTCAAGAAGAAATCAAATCTCCAAGATTTGACTTTCATCTATTCCTACTCAAACTCAATTAAAGAGTTTCCTAAAATAAGGAACTTAGCTTTCAAGCTAACTTGTTCCCTTTCTCTCTCCTAAATATTACCTTGATTCCAACTTGATCAAGACTTGGAGAGGAATTAAATCCCCCTTATTTTTCGTCCACTTGGTCGCCCCCTCATAGCCTTGGAGTCCAAAATTTTATCAAACTTGATTTAATTTTTGACTCCTTATTTAATTAAATAGTCCAACCATTTAATTAAATATTCTACAATAATTAAAGTCCAACCTTAATTATTATTTTCCCATTTATTTTTTTAATTTTATTTAATTTTCGACTTCCTCTACTAATTAAATAAAACCCTTGGACTTTACTTAGTCCATTAATTAATTAATCCTACTTGATTAATTAAATAGTCTAATTAATTGATCTCCAACCAATTAATTAATATTCCTTTTTAGGCAAACACTAGACTTTCCAAATTTCACCTCAACTTCCAAAGTTGATTAATCATATCCTTTAAGCAGGAACATCAGGAGTAAGTGTGTGACCTCTCAGGCTCGTTCATGTTCTAGTAGTAAGTACACTTTCCAAAAGTGTCATTGTATCTTTCTATATTTAGAAAGTACTAGATTAAATCCTCCTTGATTTAATCAGACCATGTATCATTTCCCACAATATCATGGTACTTACAAATCGAGGTTACTGTCTAGCAACGGGCCCCGAAGACCTAGAAATAAACGATGTTAAGATACTCAAGATCCTCAACCTATCATAACCACGATCCTCGCATAAGTAAGATCCTTCCATCATATTTCCCGGATTGGAATCTCGAGTAATGGCTTAGTCAAAACTCTTACGACCCAATCACTATGTATCCCTTATTGCATGATATCGATTCATGCAATCCAAACGAGGAAACACTCCGCCTCTTTGGATTGCCATACTTTGGCCAAAGATTCATTGAATCGATTCGTTTAAACAATTACATAGGAAATCAGTGATGGATCCCATCTTGGTCTCTCATGTACTTTGACACATAATCAGGTTATACCAAGATATCCCATATGACGACTCGCGATGGAATCATTAGATAAATCAAAGTATAATCGATTATGCTCGAAGTGACAATGGAACCTCAGGTCCAAAGGATTACTCTTATGCCTACGTGATTATAGGAAATTCCATATTCGATAACCATTTTATGAATTTCCTGGCGGGGTTGTTCAGTTCACTTATTATCCAAATGAGAACCCGCGTGCACATCTATGCCTATGGAACGAGGCATGTTCTCTAAGAACTATGTACACAAGCAAGTTCTTTGAGTCATTGTCAATATCCCTATTTCTTGACAGACTCACCTCGGACTTGGAACCTTTTAAGAATCACGACCTTGGAGACATATTCCATCATCGTCATTCCCGATGGCCGATGATGTCCCATAGTCTTCTGTGATTCAAGGGACTTCGTTCTAAGCATATAATAATTTAAGAATAAAGAATGCCATAATATAATTGACTTCATTCATTAAAAAAGATTGTCTCTATAGAGTTTATTACACAATAAATGGTGCCCAAAATTTGAGTGTCGGGCACCTACTCTATCATACTTGTCTCCCACTACTTTTCTCGAGACATTGCACTCCCACTACAATAATCGAAAACCTCATTGGATGGGTTTTGTAGTGAGTGATTGAGTTCCTCAATGATCTAAACAAGTTGCAACCTTTTTCGATATATGGCTTGTTAGATCTTTGAGTTGGTGTCTTATACCATTCGGTCCAACTGAAGATTCAATCTCCTTTAGCTCATGAATCACTGAACCGCAACCTTTTTCGATATATAGGTGGTGATCTATCTGTGTCATTTTTCCCATCAATTCCTTTCAGTCTAACAATTTAATCCTGCCTTGCAATCTTTTTCAATATATGGGGCGGAATTCGCTTCGACATGAAGGCATCAAATGCACTAGAAAAGATAGAATACCACTTCTTGATGCATGACCCCCTTATTCCGGGACGTCACCATGCACTGGAAGTGAACCCATCTTCTAAAGCTTGATGGAGAGCTAGGACATCCAATACTCCTTTACTTACTCAGTATTTTTCTAATGGGAGAATTATAACATTGTAATGTTACTTTAAATTTTAGTCTCACTTTGCACATTAATTTGTTACAGTGCAGTAAAGGAAACGTAAATATAGAAAACGCCTAACAATTGTATCATCACACACTCATATGGACTTTTCTAGATCGGTCCGAGCCAACGGGCTAATCAGGGGAGGGGCTCTATCTATAACAAGAGCTTCCACCTATACAAGATTCTAATATTCGGGCTCCAAGCACTTCGTGGTTCCGCCAAGCTCCATTTGGGCCTATTTAACATTAATACAAAAAAGCAAGCCTATACAAGTATTCTATGTAATGAAAGATACATCTCGAGGGCCCAAACTCTAGCCCAATACAACCCAGTTAAAACAATGACAAAACCCTAAGTCCATAAGAGGTGTCAACCATCACATGTTAAAGGAAGCACATAAAGAATTTAAACACATATGTGAATTTAAGGGGTTAAATCTAATTTAACGATTAAATCTAATTTAATCATTGCAAAATAAATCTAATCTATTTTGACTTCTTTAATTAAATCTAATTTAATCATTGCAAAATAAATCTAATCTATTTTGTCTTCTTTAATTAAATCTAATTTAATCAAAGTGAGACTATATCCAATAAAGTCTCTATGGGTGAACAAATCTAAAAACATGAGTAATTAAGTTTAATTCAATTTCAAGAACCATTAAATCCAATTGAAGTGTAAATCCAATTTACATAATCCAAATCAAATCCAATTATTTAAGTGTAAATCCAATGTACATAATCAAAATCAAATCCAATATATTTTGATAGGCTAGTTAAATCCAATTTGATCAAGAATAAAATCAAGTCCAACTTATTTTATTTATATGACTAAAAGTAATTTAATCAAAGTATAATTAAATCAAATATAATTACTAGAGAAGATCAAAATTTCATTTAACTAAAGGGTATTTAAATTCAATTTAATTTTAAAATAAATCTAATTTATATACCCTTTAATTTGGAGATTAAATATTAATTTATTTTTTTAAGTTTCATTTATTTTTTTAAGTTTAATTTATTTAGATAGGCTAGTCTAACTTATTTTATTCACATGACTAAATATAATTTAATCAAAGTGTATTTAAATCAAATTTAATCACTAGAGAAGATCAAATTTCTAAATTAACTAATGGGTATTTAAACCTAATTTAACTTTAGAACAAATCTAATTTGTATACCTTTTGACCTAAGAAAATAAATTTAATTTAAATAAATTAAATCCAATTTAATTTGAAATCCGAAATAGAAAGGGACAATGAATTAATCCAAATGGTGTAACCCACATGTATTGGGTCCAATCCAATAAATATATCAATTAATACACTGGGCTCCAGCCCAGCGATCTTTTAATTAATTCGCTGAGCCCAAGCCCAACATATATATTGATTAATACAGCCCAACGATCTTTGAATCAATTCACTGGGCTCAAACTTAGCATACTAGGTTAACGACAGCGAGGGGCGAAGCCCAGCGCAATATTAAATGTGCTGGGCTTCGGCCCAACACTGAATTAATTCTTGTGTTGGACCCAGCTCAACATGTTGAACGTAGGGCAGCACTATCTGTCGTCGTGGCGCCCAGCGCGGGCGACTTTGCCAGTAGCGATGCCCAGCACCGCGACGACGGCGGTCTTATCCACCGATGAACAACGCAAGGTGGCGCGTCAAGTGCCGCCTTTGCTACGTTCATTTCCGATCGGCTGTGCAAAAACCAATTTGCACAACCGATTCAAGACCGACGGTGGCTCCATTAACGCTACCCCATGTTTGGTCGGGAGATGCAGGCGGCATCGCCAACCCCGTATAGTAGCAAGTTGCAGCCGCACGGACTTCCGCGGTGATTTCTTTCTCTTTCAAAACCCGGTTCAATCAACAGGCCCAATAGTTGGTTTTTCAGATTTAATCCTAGAAAAACATATTCAGATCCAATATTTTCACACATGTCTATTCAATTTTCAGATTCATTTAATTCACCCAATTCATATTGATTCAAAACTAAAAAACCGTACAATATGCAAATGATGTTCATGTAATCATCAAATAAAACATTCATAAATATGATAGAAATCAACAAAGCCACGAATTTGGCTCTGATACCATTGTTGGGAATCTTTCGAATAAAAATGCAGTGGATAAAATTTATTCCCAAACCATGAATCAATTCGATTCATTGTTAATTTCTTGACAGTAAAAAGAAGATAAACGATTTAGCTTTTAAGGCATGAATCGATCCGTATTGATTTGATGAGAGTAGCAATCCCCAAGAATCCTACCTCTAGATATCATGCTAAAAAGATATTTCCAAAAACTTCGGTCTCCTTTCCGACAGTTGAAGATGGCGGCTAGGTCAGAGAGAGGGGAGGGGATTTTTTGTCTTGTCTAATTACTATGTAAGGGCTGATTCCAAATCACACGTTATGAATTAATTTAGGTGTTAGAGTTCTTTAAATAAACTCTAACTCTCCTACAACTAAGTGGGCGGACCGTCCGGGCCTGTTGGATGGGCTTACTGGGCGAAGTTCATCTCAGTCCATATGTAATTAATAATTCTCAGGCCAATCCAATTGGATATTATTTAATTACTTAATCCAATTAATTAATTCAACTAATAAATTAATTCTCAATTAATTTGACTTATGAATAATAATGTAATTAAATATTATTTAATCCAATTAAATATCCTAATTAAGTTAGTCCATCCTTTCTCTCTTAGTGAAATTACCAAAATACCCTTTATTATGTAAACAACAAGACGTCCCGTCTTCTCCATATAGCGCGACTCTCTAGGCTCGATTCAATTTTCAATGGGAGGATACCAAAGGATATGGGTGTCACTTAGCCAGGCCCGTGGAACCATATCGTAGCCTAATCGAATACGAGATGACATCATCATCATTACGAACCTTTTGATTACAATTCCCATATGCGTATAGGCTCTTCACCGACGCGACCCAATCAAGTAAGAGCCATGACATGTCAAACTCATAGAACTTGATACTGTACTTTGGAATCGTAATAATGTGAAATTACCAAACTACCCTCAGTGACCATCACGAACTAGTTTATATGCTTTGGCCAAAGATTTTATAATTTCAATTACTTATGATCATACAGGTGATATACTCGTTTACTATCGAGATGGTGAATCCCGTATTGGCAATTATCTTATAATGTCGAATGCAGTACTTGAATCGTACTTCGAGGTCGACCTCACCTATCAGGTGATACGGGTCTAACTACTCTGATAACATATCCAATACTACAAGCACACTGTAAATAATTTTTCAGGTCTAAAGTCCACACATACTATCGCAATCCTAATCCCAATCATTGACTGTCGAAGAGTAAATACCCATGTGATCAGATTAATACGAGTCGAGTTCAAATATGTTAATTCCATTAACTATATTCATGACACCAGCTTCCACTATCTAATCAGTATTCGACTGGCACTTCCTTGACAAAGCAGGTGCCATACAAGTTGAATTTTAATGCCTAATTAAAATTCCTTAACTCGTGAACTATCGGTTAAGAGATTAAGTACTTGACTCTTCTAGTTCCCCTTCTTATCCATAAGAGGTGGAAAGTCTATGTTCAAATCTCAAGGACTTATTTGTTCAACACACTTAAATTCCAAATAGATTTACATGAACAAAACCAATTGCATTATTCTATAGATAGAATATAACGATTTGTACAATATAACTAAAATGCCATTTTCAATCTAATTCCTCCATTGGCATTGAGGGCATTTACCTAACAGGCTCCCAGTTTCGGTGTGCCTCCAGCTATCTTTGGCTCTTCATCCTCGACTACTGTTGGCTCTGCGGCCTTTGCTTGCATCATTTGACGTGCGCGCAAAAGTTTCTTCTCTTAGTGACGGGCGCCCGATGGTTGAGATGTACCGCGCCTTCTTGGGGGAGACATACCTTGGCTTCTGGCATCCTTGAAGGTAGTCGACCGCGGGTAAATTTTCTTAGTGACTCCTAGCTAGGTCTTGCCCCCCCCCCCCCCCCAAGTGACTTTCTTCCTTTCGTGTGATCAAGATGATCATAGCTTACTGGTCCGTGTCCTCTTGACTTGGACCATCGTGTTTTCTCTTAGGCTTCTTCAAGGTGTTGGCATAGCATTCTCTAGCTATCATCATATCTCCAACCGCCTCTCCTATTCCGACCGGGGTCAGGAACTTCATCTTCATGTAAAAAGTGGATATGACCGCTTGGAAAAAGTTCAAGTTTGGCTTTCCCAAGATAACGTTGTATTTGGAGGGGGCTTTTACTATCAAGAACTTCACCATCTTTGTAGAGCGAGTTGGAAATGTACCCAACGATATAGGCAAAGACACCTCCCCGAGGGCCTTCACTATTTTGCCCGTGAAACCCGTGAGGGGGGAGGGGTATTGACCATTTGGAGTTGCGCATTATCAACCCCCTATTGGGTGAAGGCGTTATAGAACATGATGTCTGTTGAGCTTCCGCTGTCCACCAAAATCTTCTTGACCCAAAAGCTTGAGATAGTCGCATATATTACTAAGGTGTTGTTCTTTAAGGAAACTTGATCTTCTATATCTTGGGCTCCAAACTCAATGCTTTGAGCCTTTGGCTCCACCTGATTTCCTTGTTCCGCCTGCAGGGTGCTAATAGTAGCCAACCCCGTACGAGCCCTCAACAAGGCCTTCCTAGAGTTAGCGAAATCTTCCCCTGCGGGACCTCCTAGGATCACTATAATTATTCCATTCACTGGGGGTTCTCCATGTCCATGTTCGTCCTAGGGGGATTGGTTTACCCCCATCTCTATCTCGTGGATTCGGGGGGTCCTGGGGAATGGATCCTGATAGTTCTATGACTTCTTGCAAGTATCCCCTTTCGATAGCTTCTCAATCTACACCTGTATATGGTGGCATTCCTCAGTATTGTGACCTTTATCACGGTGGAACCTGCAATACTTCTTAGACTTCAGTCGGTTAGGATTATCCTTCATTTTCTTTGAGCAATTGAACTATGCTTTGCTACTCAGCGATAGCCAAAACTTGCTCTTGAGGGTCTCCAGCTCCCTCATATTCGTTAAGGTGTGGTATCTTCAGTCCTTGTGGTATGGACTTTGCCAAGATAGCCGGGAAGAAGGTACTTCTCTTGAGGGGAGCTACTACTAAAGGTACTAGCTGCATGTCCTCATATCTTCCCTGATCCTCCCAACCTTCATCTCGACGAGGTGCTTGCCTACATCGGCCTTCTCGTCTTGGCATGGTCTCTTCGGGGGTCAAGGGGACTTGACCTCTACGTGGAGACCTAGGAGGTGAAACAATGTTGTTCTCTACTTTTTCAAGTGCTAGCCCATTCACCGATGAGTTGGATAGCTTGACCCGATCCCGCCAGGGGTTAGGGACTCTAGACCTCGGTGGGGAGATTAGCTAGGTTCAACTCGCGGGGGACATCCTTTTTCGCGAGGCTCTTGACCTTTATGCATTGACAAAGGGGGTTGAACTTGAAGCCCCCTTTTTTTATATGGGGGCACATCTTGAGGATTTTCCACCTGGGAGTCTCGTCCCCTGACAACTGATGGAGCTGGTGTCACGCAAGATGGGTGCATCTGGGCGTATTGCAAGACAGCTCGAGCCACTGCCCTTATCGATGCATCTTCAACAAGAGCAAAGAGTGCCTCTTGAGTGATCTCGAACACCCTACTTGAAGGGGGTGGAATCACTGGTGTCACAGGAGGCACATTATGCTCATTCACAGGAGGTGGTGGATCTGGACCTCCTCGATCGACTTGAGCGCCTGGCAGACCTTCTTGTGGCGTGGGGTTAGGAACTCTGTCACCTGTTGTGGGTGTGTTGTTGCTAGTCATTCTATCACCAGTGGTACGTGCTTGAGACCTAGTTACATACTCAGTGGTTGGACCGCTGTTCCCACAGACGGCGCCAGCTGATGTGGGGTAAAATTGTAAGCATGTGAAATTGTCACGTGATTACCACGTGGCGAGGGAATCCGACCCAACACACGACAAACTAGGCACTAAGGTAATTAATGTTTAGACTGCACTCGCTATAGGCAAGCTGCCTACGTACCCACTTTAGCAGGATCAAGTGTTTTCGTAATTCAACGGATAGATTATTTTCTATGATGGCTAGCTACTTTCTCTTTAGCATACTTTTGGTGGGGAGAGCAGATAATGATTTTTGGTTACCTTCTCGGTGAATTTATAGAGTTGGTTATGGGCCATGGGCTAAAGCCTTATTTTCAGCGTATTGGAACATATATTAAACTAATAAATATGTATTTCATATTTATTAGCCCAATTATTATTGTTGGCCCTTTTGATGGAATGGGCTTTTTTCATAATAGACCTTGGGCCCAGTGGGCTCGTCCATATGATTGATGTCAACTATGCCGGGGTGATAACCCGGTCCAAATCCATAGGTGAGCTAATGATAATTATGCCATAAGCAAAATTAGTGCACATCAGGTTTACTGGTCATTTATTATCTTTTCTTTTAATATGAAGGATCAAATGACCCTAATTATTAACTATAAAGTATTTAAAAATATAAAAAAAATATTATTTTGAGTTGTGGAAAATTTTGAGTTTCAATGAAAATTTTGGATTTCGGCCAAAATTTCAATGAATATTTAACAAATTTATTTAATATTATTTTCAATCTCAAGAAATTTCGGAAGATATTCTGCAAAATTGGATCAAAATTTTGATTTCGTTTCGGGACCCTTGAAAACCCAAAATTCCAACCGTAATTTCGAGTTTCGAGCGAAATTTAAGACAACGATTAGAACTAAATGCTTTTCTTTCCTTTCTTTTTTTCCATAACCCATAACTAATTTAGATATTTCGCAAAATTAAATTGAAAGTTTGATGTCGCTTCGGATCTCCGAAAACCCGTCTAACCAATTTTTTGAGTTTCAAGCGAAATTTAAAATAGTGATTAGAGCTAAACACTTTTTTTCCTTCCTTTTTTACCATAACCCATAACAAAATTTTCCTTAACTAGCACTGACGTCAGGTATTTCCAAAGTGTGAATAATTTTAGAGATGAGACTCTATTGTGTAGCGCTCTCAAGTGAACAATCCAAGGAGAATACGAAGGAAAAATTCGGCACTAAAGGTTAGGTAAACGTTTCGGAAACGTCATGGATTTAAATATAAGAAACATATCGGAAACGTTTCGGAAACGTCTTGGAAAACTTGAAAAATGCTAAAAATAAGGTGGAAAACGTGAAAAAAGAAGTAAAGAAGAGTTACTTCCTCTTTTTACTAGCAAAAAATAATAGTTGTGTAACATATTTATACATCTACATCAATAATCGATCAAATTATACTAATAAATAAAGTGGTAATGTTTGATTCAAGTTTAACATCCACAGAACATATAACCGACAAAATTTTAGTAACTTAAATTGTGAAATAAAAAAATTCTAAAAGTGTTGTCGTGAAAAAAATGAAAAGTTGTATGCTTGATTCAAATTTAGCATTCACAGAGCATATAATTGAAAAAAAATTAGTGACTTAAATTGTGAAAAGTTAATATGTATGATACCATAATTTCAAACGCATTTGCAAATTATATGAAAAATTACTTTTTAATCGATAATACAATAATTTTCATCTTGAGTCGTATGATAAAAAGTCGCTCCTCGGTGAAATAAATATTTGTTTGATTGTTAGATTTATTACTTTTCATTTCTTTTTCTTCTTGTCTTCTTCTTTTTCCTTTTTTTTTTTTTACATTTTTCCCTAACAACGAGAGATTTGAGAGCTCTGTTGTATTTGCAATAGAACAAATCTTTTTTAAAAAGAATTACTAAACTCTCAATATTTTCATGATTTCCATGAAAATCTTTTTGAAACTCTCAATGCGTTGAGGATAGAGCAAATCTTTTTGAAAGAAATCGCCAAACTCTCTATGTTTCCATGTTCCATGGAAACGAATATAGAAACCATGGAAACATTGAGAGTTTCCATGGAAACATTGGAAACATTAAGAGTTTTCTAGGAAACAATGTAATTTCGAAACTACATGGTGATTTCTTTTCCGTAAGTCGAAAAACAGAAACTTTTCGGACGTTTCGGTGGAAAAGAAAAGAAACTTTGAACCATGTGTACACAAGCCGGCCTGTTTACAGCTATCAAGGCCAACCCTTTAAATGCCTAAGCCTATTAAGGCCGGCCTGCAAAATGCTAGCCGTTTGAATTGGTGGTGCAATGGTTGGAATTTCCAACCGTTGCACCCCATCTTTAATTTTTTTTTATTGTCTTTATTTTATTTTTGATTTTTTATTACCTATAAATACATGATAATTTGATCACTTCTTTTCACATCAAACTCTTCCAATCTCTTACAATGGTCTATTTTATGCACTTTATATTTATATCAATTATATAATTCATTATATTTAGTTCAACATATTACAATTAACCAATTAAGTTTTTACTAATTTCTTTTAACCAATTAAGTTTTTTAATGGTCAGTTGTCACTGATTTTTTTTAACCCCTTTAAACATATATTGTCAATTGTCACTATTTTTTTTAACCAATTAAGTTTTTTTAATATTGATTCTATTATCCCCATTCTATAATATTGTATAAAAATATTATTTTAACAACACTAAAATAATAAACTAACAAGTAATAACTAACTTGAGAAATTAACTGTAGTGATAAATTGTAAACTAACCAATACTAAATAATATATATTAGATTAAATAACATAAACAAATAATTAACAAAAATACCTTCATTTGAAGGGCCAAAAAGGCCTTAATAGGCATTACAGGCCGGCCTGTTAGCTAAAGGGGCCAGGCTGGCCCCTTTAGCTAATAGAGCAAGGCCCTAATAGGCCGAGTCAGACGGCCTATTAGGGGCGAAGTTACACTTTATTCGGCACTTGGTACAAATAGAAGGAAGCCTTTCTGGTGGCACGTGTTCTTGCCAACCCCTTGTCCTTGTTTAAGTAATTGCTTGTGCATATTCGGGGAACAAGACCGCATTATCCTAACACAAGTCCCATTATCTCGTGATATGCATTGGAAATGTTTCTTCCTTATTTACAACCTTTATATTTGTATTCTCTACTTCTTCGAACTGTTCTAAAGTACCATATCTAGGTGGCAGATTGGGCAAGTGCACAATGCAAGTTTTGAGCCTCAGCTTCTCCTCATCAAGATTTTGTTGAGGCCCGGATTGACTCTTGAATCATAGAACAATATGTTGAATTAAATTGTCTGGCTCTTTCGATGCTTGAAGAGCACGATAGCAACCATCTTTTCGAGGAGAGATTAAAATTCAGGATCGTCACTCTCTCCATAATGCTTCCAAAGCAAAGTAGTTTGCCTCATCCATTCAAATCAAAAACCTTTAATTAATAAAAACAACCATCTTCAACTGTTGTAATATGTCTTAAAATCTAGGCCCAAATAATACAGTTTACCCATTATCAAAAAGGTCATTATATTAGGGGCTAGCACTACAAAAAAAATCATTTTTAGTCACAGATGTTTTCATCACTATATGCAATAATATCTATAGAGCTCATCAATCTTGTACATTGGACTCGACCTCGATTCACAAGTATCAAGCTTAAGCTGGTTTCATCTTAGGATGATTAGGCTTAGCTCAATTTAATGAAATTAATTAATATAGTTTGCATAATAACAATAAGGAAAAATTACACCAACACCCAATATTATAATAGTGGGTTAGATATTTGTAATTTTAATTATAAGAGAGTAAGTTTGTGTAACTACCTATTATAGTAGTGGGTATTGGAGTAATTTTCCCTAACAGTAATTAAAATTTAGGGCTGAGGGTTTTGGGTTTAGGGGTTAGGACTTAGGGTTTTGGGTTTAGGGGTTAGGTGTAGAGTTTAGGGTTTATAAGCATCATTACATAAACTAATAATTCAATCAAACTCAAATAAGATTTGTTTTAAATATCATTAGAGATTGTCATTTGACGACATCATGGCAAATTATAACTTTTAATATATAATTAAGAAGTCTTGAATTTGAGTTCCACCCATGTGCACACATTTTTCTAATTGTAAACATCGAGTTGGGTCTGCTCGAGTAGAGCTCAATTCAAATTGAATTTTTTCGAGCTTGAGTCAATCCTAACGAGCTATGCTTTTCTATTGAGCAAATCTCGAGCCAATTATATTTGTTCAGAAGCGCGCAGGCCATGTAAAAAAAATATTATTTCATTTACTTATTAACACATATGATTTTTTTTTTAATATTATATACATAAATAGTGATTTATTTAGTATCTATCATAATTATATCTAATAATATATAACTAGTACGTATAAACAAAACTAATATTATATATATATATATATTATTATTATTATTATTATTATTATTATTATTATTATGTTTTTGGATCTCGAGCTGGAGCTCGGCTCGACCTAGGATTGAGCTCGAACAAGCTTAAGCTCGAGCTAATTTACTCTAGCTTGTCGAGCACCAAAATATTTGTTTGACCTCCAGCTCGATTTGACCAATTTGGTCAGGCTCGACCCAAGCTCAACTCATTTTCACCCCTATACATTTCTCTGTTTTGATAATTTCTTTGACTTAGGTGTATGATTTGAGTTGAGGTCAATGATTATAATATAGTAATCATTAATATCTTTTATGTTGTAATTAAAAGTTTATTTTAAAAAAATAAATTTTAATTAAGACTTGACATTGATTTTGAATTTTAATAAAAAAAAAACTTAATTTATGTCCATCCCCTGACCATCTTCAGAACAGGGCAGGTTTAAGGTGTATAAATGAGTCCCATATCCATATTCAGAAAATAACCATAATTTCTCATACAATACCTTTATTCCAGCTGTATTGATTATGAACCAGCACATTCTCACCAGGCCTAAATGGTCCAATTTCAAAAAAAGCCCCAACTCGCAAAAATGAACAACCAGGTTTGCTAATAAAACAGAATCAACAAAAGTTTTAGAGCAATCCCACAAATTCTCAGACATGCACTTTACCAACATTCAAACCACCCCCTTAATTTCAAATGGTAAAATACACATTAAAGAGAAGCTAGAGTATAGTAATAAAGACAAGAAAGGAAAATCATCAATCTTCAAGTTCCTTATTTTCAAACAACTTATAATGCTGCCAGATTATACAATACATTTAGGATAGCAGAAAAACTTCGAAAAACTATTACCAAGCTAAATGTTTCTCTATAGTATGAAGGTAAGAAACTAATCTATCTCATAATCATCCTCATTTTCATCATAATTTCCTTCTTCATCTTCTTCATCATCGTATTCAGCTAATGTGTAATCTTCTTCTTCGTCTTCATCTTGAACATCAATGAATGTGTCTACTTGCTCCTTGATAGGTGTTACTCCATTTGAATAGACGGCTGTTGGTGGGATATCTTTCCTAAGCCACTCTGGAGTATCACTAAAAAAGTCCTCCATGTCAACTCTACTATCTAGTTGATTATGTTGGCATGATTCATCAATTGTTACACATTCATATTCTTTGTTCTCAAGTATATTCCACGAGCTTCGACCTTGTGCCTCAATGACAACTTTCCAGTCGTTTCCTAATTTGATATCATTAACATAGAAAACTTGTTGTGCTTGAGATGCTAACACATATGGCTCATTGGTCTTCCATGGCTTTGATGTGTTAATGCTCGTGCAACCGTACTTGTCTTTCTGAACTGACCTTCTTCATACCAATCACACTTAAATAACACCACATGATGGTTTTCCAAGTAGTCTAATTAAATTATATCTGTCAACACTCCATAATAATCTTGAAATCCCGACTCCTCCTCAACTTTTACAACCACACCTGAATTTTGAGTTTTTTAATTCATTTCACGTTGTTTAGTATGAAACCTTATCCCGTTCACAATGCAAGCCTCATAATGAGTTACCCGTTTATTAGGGCCATATGCTAAGTGTACGAGATCCTCGCTAACCGCATGACTTCTTTCAGATGAGGCCAATACAACCTATTATTGGAATTTAAGTTAATGAATTACGTATGAAAATAAGCATTTTGAACATAATATCAGTACAAAGGTCTTACTCGTTCTTCAAACCATTTAGAAAAAGACTCTTCATGCCTTTTTTCCACATTTGCACCACCATTTTGTTTGAGCTCTTCTTTGTGTTCACTGTACAACAAAATTGAAACTCTAGCAAAGTGAGATATATGTGACATATTTAGATGTAAATTACACAATTTGAGAAATAGCATGTGCTTTATTCCTTTTATACAAAGGAGTATTATATTTTATCCAAGAACTTATATTTCGTAATAATTCTTGTCAGTAATACTTAATCTTAAAACTAATATATAGTTACAATTCCGAAAAATTAAAGTACCTGATGAATGTCAACACTTCATCACAATTCTTCAACACATATGCATGCACCTGTTTACATGATTTTTCATTGAGATAGCCATATATTCCTTTCCCTACGAGACATAAGTTTTCGCAAAACACGGACAAGTTTTGTTGTGATCTGTCTTCACGTCTTTCATAATTACGTTCTGCTTTGCTAAATTGTGTCTCAATGTCATTCAAGTACATCGAGCAGAAAGTTAAGCATTCTTCAGCAATATAACCTTCTGCCATTGATCCTTCTGGAAAAGCTTTATTACCAACATATTGCTTCAACTTGTATAAATACCTGTAGAGCACACTTAAATAATAAATAGAATGAAACATTGATTACATACTAGATAACATCTCACTACCACTCAAAAATGTTTTACATCTCAATAGGATACATCCACCGATATTGTACAGGCCCTCCTAATATTGCCTCTCGTGCAAGATGAATAGGCAAATGCACCATAATATCAAAGAATGACGGTGGAAAAATTCTTTCTAGCTTGCATAATGTCAAAGCAAGTCGATCCTCAAGATGTTCTAATTCAAGTTTATTTAATGCTTTTGAGCATATTTTTTTGAAGAAATCGCTAACTTCATGCAATACCTCACGTACATTATCATTCAACAACCCACGTACTGAAATTGGTAACAATTGTTGCAAGATAGTGTGACAATCATGAGTCTTCATGCCTGTAATTCGACAATTCTTCGTGTCAACACGTTTTGACAAACTTGCAGCAAACCCATCTGGATACTTCACTGAGGCTAAGAATGCACACAACTTTCTTTTTTCAGCAATGGATAACGTATGACATGCTGGGGGCACTATATATGAATTCCCAACGAGCTTTGGATGTAACTGATTCTTTATTCTCAAATCTTGCAAATCAAATCGAGCCCTAATAGTATCCTTAGACTTCCCATCAATGTCTAATAATGTGCCTAAAATGTTATCACAGACATTCTTCTCTATGTGCATAACATTTAAGTTATGTCGCAACCTGAGAGTCTTCCAATATGGCAAACTAAAGAAAATGCTATATTTCCTCCAATTTAATTCCTCATCACGTTTTCTCTTCTTCGATTGTGCCTTTCCAAACGTAACTGGACGAACATAGCCTAGTTGTTCCATCACATCATTCCCTGTTAAAGGAACTGGCTTATCTCTATTTTCTTTCTTACCATCAAAAGCGCGGTGACGCGACAAAAACCGTCGATGACCCATATAGCATATCTTTTTTGCATTCTTTAACCAAAGGCTATGTTTCCTTATTACATATTGGACATGCTAAATACCCTTTTGTACTCCAACTTGAAATTATCCCATATCCTGGAAAGTCATGTATAGTCCATAAGATTGCTGCACGTAGGTTGAAGTTAGTACCAGTTAAGGCATCATAAGTCTCAACCCCATGATCCCATAAATCTTTTAGTTCATCGATCAATGGTTCCAAAAAGACATCTATGTCATTTCCAGGAAATGTTGGACCTGGAATAAGCATTGACAATATGAAAAAAAGGAGCTTTCAAACACTTCCATGGTGGCAGGTTATATGGCAAAAGAATCACAGGCCATGTGCTGTGAGATAAGCTCATATTTGAGAAAGGATTAAAACCATCAGTTGCCAATCCAAGTCTAACATTACGGGGATCTTGGGCAAATGATTCGTGCATTTTGTCAAATTCTTTCCATTCTTCAGCATCAGCCGGATGCCTCAACACTCCATCATTTTCACATTTTTCCTTGTGCCACCTCATATCTTCTGCCGTTTTCTTGGATATAAATAACCTTTGCAATCTTGGCTTTAAAGGAAAATAACGTAAAACCTTTTGTGCAATTTTCTTCCGCTTCTTTCACCATTTATTTCATAGTCAACCTCAATGAATTTATATCGAGGTGCTAAACATTTGGGGCACTCTTCTTTTTTTTCATATTCCATCCTAAATAGAACACAATCATTTACACATGAATGAATTTTCTCGTAATCCAAGGTCCTTAATGATCTTTTAAGCCTCGTAATATGAAGAAGGGAGTGTCTCACCATTAGGAAGTGCTTTCTTTAAAATTTCGAGCAACATGGAAAAAGATTTGTTGCTCCATCTGCTAAGAATTTTTAAGTGCATTAGTGTAACGACAAATGATAGCTTGGTGAACTTTTCACAGCCTGGGTATAATTCTGTATCTGCATCTCTTAGTAATCTCATAAATTTGTCAGATTCCGACTCCGGAATTGCATTTTCATTTCTCAAAGACTCATCTCCTCTCCAAGAATTTGTCGTTGATGCTGTATAACAATCTTCTAGCATACTCTGGATATCAGCATACTCATTTTGATTCCCTCGCGGATTACTATTATTTACTTCATCGAACTCAACTTGGTCGTCATCTTCTTCTTCATCAAAACCAAACTCTTCATCATCAGACTCATCAAGTTCCTCACCGTGAAGCACCCATGTATCATAATTTCGAATTATTCCATATTGGAGTAAATCAGCTTCGACATCACCTCGATTTTGGAAATAAACATTGTTGCATTTCCTACACGGACACCTAATACTTTCCCCTGGTTCAATTGAAGAATATGCGAAATTCAAGAATTGTTGAACTCCATTTTCATACTTAGGGCGTCTTCTGTCCTCAAGCGTCATCCAACTTTTGTCCATCAAATTCTATACCCACACACAAAATATATCAGTGACAATGATGTGAATCCTCGTCACTATTTGAAAATAGAAAGAATCGCAATATATTTAAGCAAAATAAAAGAATAAAGTAATTTTATACGCATAAAAAGATAAATTCATATCCAACTTTTGTCCACTTCAAGCTCCTAAACATTTAAATTTGCCAATTTGCATTAGCTTTCTGATGTTTACAAAACAAAATCCAATCCGACAAAAATGAAGCCAAACGGGAAAATATGACTAGATAAAAAAACTATTTTCCTATTATATACTTTTTAAACTTCTTTAATTTCATGTAGAAAAAGATCAAAATAGTTGATTTCTTAAAATTGTATTAATATGTAAGAGAAAAAAAAAATCAAAATGGTATATTTTAACTTTTTTTTTTTAGCAACTATCCAAAAACACTATTATTGAATGGTTAATTAATTTTTGTCTTATTATTTTCATTTCTATTATAATTAAGTATCCCTAGATGGTTATATATTTGTATCTGATAGAACTTATAGTTGATGATACTCGAAATTATGTTTTCCGATTTATCATAAGTTTTATAAGTACTAACTTATTTATGCATAAAGAATTAATTTCTGTAGTTTGATAGAAAATTATGTCGAGATTTCTTATGTCTAAGTATTTTATGCTTATTAATGAGATGATTCATTCCACATTTCACCGAACATGAAACTGCCCTCTGCCCAAACTTTTAACTTAAGTTGAATTTTCTATCAAATGTAGCTACTAAATGTCCGTGGGGTTTAAGAGATTATACCGTTTGATTAACCTTTGGAAAAGCTTAAGTGCTATTACAAGTGATTGATAAGCCACTCACTTTTAAAAAGGTATTGGGCTAAAAAGTTTCACCATTTCTAAAAAACCACATATAGTCATGTATGTAAACACCATCTATTCAAAGCAATTGTTTCAGACATTTTTTCAAACATTTAGTAGGCAAATGCAAACTAGAATGCAGGGGGTGAGGATTTTCATTTAGTTTTCATATAATCATAAAAGACAATGTAAAATTAATGCAATGTCTATTTTAAATTAAAAGTTTATATCCTTAAATCAATTTAAGACTAAGAAAGATTGGTTGTTTCAGAACCTCTTTTGATCCACTGTTTTATTAGGAAGCTGCAAATTTTATGTTATTTTCGGATCAAACTATGCTAATATTCGAAAAGTTAAGAAGCAATTTCGAAAAAGTAAAGCTTGATTTTGTATATCAAACAAACGAAGCTATGGATGTGAAAGAGAAAAGGAACAAAAATTATACAAAAAATTACCTCAAATAAAGCGCTTTGCGAAAGACGATAAATGGAAGAGTGGCTGAATTGTTGTGTCTCTTGAACATTCAATTGATACGAAGAGATGATGGAATAAAGAGATAAATCAATAGACGAAAAAGTCCATTGATCTATGCTCTTGCAGGCTGGAATTGGAAATAGGCTTTCTGAACGTTAATTACAGAAGCAAAAGTTGGGGAAATTATAAGGTGTGTATGTATTACATAACCCTAGTAACTGTAGCACACTCCATGCGTGTACAAAAATAAAAAAACTTAATTTTTTTTAGTAAAATCAATTAATACAAAATAAAATAAATTTGACATTTAAATTTTTGAATAAACATCAAATGAATAAAATATAAAAAAGATATATAAAGAGACAAAAATAAAGGGAAAAGAAAAGAACGTGTAGATGAGAGAGATTGTGAGAGAAAAAAGAAAATATTAGGAGGGGGTGGAGAATATGGGAGAAAAAAATAGAAAATAAAAATTAAAAGTCAATATAAAAGAAATATTTGGGACACTTGTCAAGTTTTTGGAATAAAAGTGGCTTCACCAAAACTTGACAGCCCAATGTAGTTTCTCTCACTTTATATAATAGTATAGATTATACAAAATTAAAAATGTTTGCCACTAGTAGCACATGTGCATGTGGTGGAGTTGGTGATTCCTGCTGAATCATTTTCTAAGGTCAAAGTATCAATTCCGATTGGGCCCTTTATGGCTCTTTTTGTTTTGGTTGATTTATTTATGAAAGTTTAATTAGCACAACTAAGGAAGGAGGTCCTAAGCCCCTATTTGCTTTTGTTTTTTGTTGAGAGCACAAAAACAATTATTAATTGAAAATAAAATAAAAGATATTTTTACAATATTTTATTCAATTTCGTACTAAAAAAAGGATTGTAATTTTTAAATAATTGCTTGTATCTAAAATAAAATATTTAAAATCATTTGCTCCAAATAAAAAACATGAAATTAAGTAAATTGATAAATATTAAAAAAGTTCTACAACTAATAAATTAAACACTTCTAGAAAACATTGAAATAGCAACGTAAATTAGCAAGGATGGTTAATACGTTGGTGATTCTCAACGATTTTAGCAAGGTAAACGAATTTTGTGGTATCCATTTTCGTAAACCAAACCTATCAGCGAATTTTTTCGTTGCAGACTTCATGAACGAATCTTTTCCTTGCTGATATTCGTAGCTGACTTTGATCAAAAAATTTCGTTTTGGAGGGAACTTTCCCGCCAAATTATTCGTTGCAGAATTCCTAGCTAATTATTTCATTAAAAATATATGTATTTTTTTTATTATTAGCAACGAACTTTTCCTTGCAGAATGCAAATTGAAAAATCGAAAAGTCATAGCAACAAAGAATTTCGATGCTAATAGATTTATAACAATTTAAAAATTATTTAATATTTCTTTTTGAAGATATAACTAGCTATCTAATATATTGAATTAAAGTGTATATTAATTTATTAGTGAATTAGTACTATGTTGCCTATAATTAAATACAATATATTTGTTATATTATTGAAGTTACAAGTACTAAAATTGTTATTACGCTATATATATTATAATATTACTAAATTATACTTATCTATAATTAGTATTATTTATTTATTTAAACTTACATGAAAATTATGAATTTGTTATATGATCAATTATATTGGCATTGATCATTAGATCAAATTTCATTGTTATAGCTAATTATTAATTTTAGATTAAGATTAAAGTAATAGAGGATTATATATATATATATATATATCATATTATTAACAAGTATACTATATGATTATTAAATTGATATTCTTCATGATAAATGGACACCTATGCCTTAAACCCTAAACTCAAAACCCTAAACCTTAAACTTTAAACTAAATATAGATAAATAGCTTTTGAAACTTTAGACCTATTAAAAGATACTTAACATTGTGAATTAAATTAATGATACAAATCTTGTTGTTTGGATGACATAATATGATGCACAAATACTCCAAAATATTATTTCGTGCAGTATCGTATCCACATCGTACTCATATCTGCTATGCACACTCTCGAATACCATATCGCAGCCCTATTCTAAACTTTAATTAATTTGATATATATTATCCAATGACTTATAATGTATGTACAATATGGTCTTAAATTTTCCTCGAAACCTCGAAATTTTGACTGAAATTTCGTATTTTCGGGGGGTCCCAAAGCTAAACCTCACTTTCGATCCAATTTTGCAAAATATCTTCTGAAATTTAAAAATAATATTAAAAGTCTTTTGTTAAATATCCGTCGAAATTTAGCCCGAAACCCAAAATTTTGAATAATAATTATTTTTTTATACATTTTAAAAGTTTATTATTTAAAAATTATATATCAAGTCGTCCACATCTACCAACCATTCACCCCTACTACACACATGATTTTTATTAAACTTGTGACACACTTTATTTTAATTAAGTTCTTATAAGATTTGATTATTATTTTACTTTCAAGTCATATTTTATAGAATGTTTGATCATACTATTTAATAAGATTCATTGTACATATATATATATATTATATATATATAGAATATTATTAATGTAAAGGTTGCATAAGTATGATAATTAAAGATACCAATAGTTTGATTGTAAATTATCAAATATTTTTATAAATTTTCATGATTTCTTTAAAATTGAAACCCAATTTTGAATATCCTTTAAATTTTCGTAAATTTACTATCCCAATATCTATACCAAAACCAAAATTTAAGACCTTGCGCACAACACATATTTTTTCTCAACCTAATAAATTTAATATGAGTTTATGGACGAAAAAATTTGAATTCAAATTAAATTTATTAGGTCGAATTTAATAAATTTTATCTTTTTTTTTGAGAAGTAATAAATTTTATCTTGATTTTGAATAGATGCGTGAATAGTAAATTATATTTAAAGACTTAATTTATATTCATATTAATTTGACTAAATATACAATGATTAATATTTAAAATAAAAGTAAAATGTATTTTAGAGGAATTGAACACGTGACCCTCCCGCAAAACATAAAGTCTCATTACCACTACACTAAAACACCTTTTTGGTTGAAAGCTAGCATATAATATATTAATATCATTGCCACTACCACAGAAGGGATATATCAAAGCGGAATTGGGGCATTTCTGATTGAAGGGATATATTAAAGCGAGAATTAATTGGGGCTTTTCAGATTCAATCAGAATTCCTAAGCCCTAACCTCCAACCTCTTAAGTCTTCCTCTCGCAAACAACCTCTCGCACCACCTCCAACCAGTTCGAATCACCATCATCTCCTCCAGATGCCGCTGCCGCCTTCGCCGCCGTAGTCACAGTCGCCACCGTTGCGTTTGGTTAAGTTTTTTTAGAGGGGATTTTGTCTTGTCCTCTTTAAAAAAATTTGCTTGAGAGGTTTGACAAATCCCATGTTGAAATCGAATCACCATCATCTTTACCTTATGTTTTAGAGGTTTGAAAAATTTTGCTTCAGAGGTTTGAAATTTTTTTCTCTTTACCTTATGTTTTAGGAGTACGACCAGTTCGAACCACCATCATTTCCTCCAGATACCGCCGCCGCCGTAGTCGCCGTCGCGTTTGGTTAAGTTTTTTTGAGGTACATTTCCGCCTAAGTCTTGAAAGAGGGGATTTTGTCTTGTCCACCTCCAGCTTTTTTGAGGTAGACCACGTCTCTCAGCATAATGTTTCATTGAACTAAAACTTATTTTCTTGTGTGTTGATAGAGAGTTGATCGAGTTGAGCTTATGTTTTGCAGAACTTTGACAAAAGAAACGTCGCAAGGCTATATATATATATATATATATATATATATATATATATATAAAAGAAATCACTATAGATGAGTCTACGTACCTAGCTTTGTATTCAGGGAAAGAAGAAGGAAAAGAAGAAAAACTATTTGAAAACTATATTCATGGCAATAGTTTATAAGCTCCATTTTGTATTTCGAGATTATTTCTTTCAATTATGTGAATTTGAGTAATCCATTATGTGAAGTGATTAAAGCTCTTACCATTTGTTATTGAAATTAGTAAATGTTGTTGGCTTCAACAGTTGGTATTGAAAGGGCATATGTTAGTGAAATCCATTCTATGTTGCCACAGTTGAATAGCTCTATAGGGATTTAACCACTCAAATGATTATTATTCAAGATGAGATTTTTCAACTTCTTGCATTTACCCAACTCTGCTGGTATACTACCCTCCAAGCTGTTATACCAAGCTATAAGCTGCTTGAGATTTTCGAGATTTCCTAACTTTGCTGGAATTGAGCCATTTATATAATTTATGCTGAAATCAATGATTTTTAGCTGTGGATATTTAGATAATTGAGATGGGATTTTTCTGTACTTACTTTGGTCAATTAAATGACTTATGGTTAAATAGTCTTTAATCAATTAAATAGGTGATGTGTATAAGATGGTTTATTTGCTCGACTTAGTTTGGTACATTAGTAGGATGAAATGACTTATGGTTAAATTCTGATCCAGCTCGTATCATATTAGATAATGAACTTGATGATGTTGCTATTTTGGCTGATGTTAATAGTCAAGAAGAAGAAGTCAATCCTGGTGAATTACAACCATCAAGAAGGGAACTTGAAGAAGAATTTGAGTATGATGAGCTAGAAGTAGAAGTAGGATCAATGGAATTGAATGAGGAAGAATTAGAAGAGGAAGAATCGGGGAATGAAGACGAACTTACTTCATATGATAGTGCTAGTGAAGATTGATATATTTTGGTATTGTTACTTATTTCATGAACTCATATTAGTTATTTATATAATAAGTTTGCATACATTAACATATAAATTTGTAGCTGTTACTTATCTCGGAAAATGTTAATATTTGCATTACAATTTCTAGTCTTTTCACTTTGTTACATAATTGTCATTACATTTCATTCATTACTTAAGTTTTCATTATAATTCGACAATCATTAATTATTAATTTACTTTTTACAGTTACTATGTCAACAACCAGGGGAAAGGGTAAGAGATCGATGTCTAATCGAGGTCGTGAAAGTTTTATGGGTATGTTGATGGGGAGAGTGACTAATCTAGAGGACTTTGAATCAGACTTACATTGTGGATGGTGAGAGGGAGGTGGCAGAGGAGGTAGCGGAGGAGGTAGATGAGCTAGAGGAGGAGGAAGAGGTAGAGGAGGAGATGCATACTCAAAATGATGAGCACACATCCGAGCAGCATGAGCCAGTAAACTTGAAAACCAAAGACAAAATAGAGCGTGATGAACGCGGTCGTGAGATACTCATCATCGAGGGAAAAAGGTAATTTTGTTCTTTCAAAAAGTTTAAGTTTCCAGCTTATGATCATTTTTTGTTTTATTTGGGTCATATGGTTGTTAAGAAAAATTAGGAATAAGGATGTTTATATTTATTATAATTGATTTTGTTCTTTTTTTTGAATTTTTAAAATTAGCATAGAAATGTTATTTTACATGCATTAGTTAATATTGGTGAATTAATTATATTGCATTGTCAATCATTCTTTTCCAGTTTCGTCAGTGTTGCTGCGTCTCGATGCATGCTATCAGATATGCGAGGTTGGTATACTGATGTTTGGCCAACTTTTCATAAAGTTCCAGATACTGTAAAGAGGTATCTCTTTGAGAGGTTCAAGGTAATAAATAGTACATTTATATAATATGTGATGACACTTATCCTGACTTTTCTTAGTTCTTGAGCTCTTGAAAAATATATTTCTCATGTACATAAACTTTAAAATTTGTATGCAGGAAAAATTCACTTGGCATGCTCAATGGTCGGAGCAGCAAGTTTACAACATTTTCAAAAGCTACTGTAGCCGATCTTTTTCTGCAGAGATGATGCGACTCAGAACTGTAAAGAAATCTAGGTCTGAATCCCCACCAGACTATATGAGACAAGATATTTGGGATGCCCTCTTTGGGATATATGGGATACTGATAAGTTTAAAAAACTTCAAGAAAATAACCGAAAGAATAGAGTTTCTGATCGAGATGGTAATGGGACGGTTAAGAGCTCGGCGGGTACTGTTCCTATTCCTCTTCATGCTCGTAGGATGGTAAGTGAAAATTTTCATTTATATATTTAAAATGCATTTCGAAGAATTATTATTTGATAAGTGTTTGATAGAGTCAATTAAAATTTTGAGATGAAATTGTCTTATTCCATTGTCAGAGTGCATTATACTCTGCTATGTTCATGTGTAAAATGAGATGAAATAGTTGAAATTGTAGATTCTGATAGTATTGTTCGTTAATTTCAACTAAGGAGTTGGTTAATATACTTTTATCATATATATTAATTTCAAGTAATATATGAAGTTACTCTATTAATATATTTCTAAGTGAGAATTACAGTATGTAGTGGTATATTACAATATATTCTAATACATTTGGTAATATATATATGGGCTTATATGAATGCATGTAGTTTTGTTATATATACAACTTCCCGTATTTAATATACAAAATTATCTAACCAACACTATTATTTACAATTGTATATGTTTTTATGTAAATATTCTAAAATCATATTAATATTAAAGAATCATATTTGATAAAATACACTTAAGTAATCCATACATCAACCTAATTTACATTTGCACTTAAATTGAAATGATAACCTAAGTTCAAATCTTTTAATAGTTCTTTGCATGATGACATATTGAACATGATATTATGAATTTTGGTTTTTTGTGGGACTTGTGCTTCTTTGCTTGAATGTGATGTAGCTCGAAAGTGAGAAACCTATACACTTATACACTTATTCTTTGTTAATTCTATAACCTTCAATATGTTTATGAATTTTTTTGCAATAATTTTGATGCACTATTTATATGTCGAAAATTGTAGGCTAACAAAAATGGCGGAATACCAGTGCCTCATGAAATGATTTTTAATCGATGTCATAGAACGAACCAAGGAAAAGGACCTTTTGTAGATGAGAAGTCAAAAAGAACATCGGTGAGTCTTTTTTGGTCAATTAGTAGTAAGCATCACAATATAGAGTTATTATTTTGATTTTAAATATATCTTTCTTTTCAGGAGACTTACACTAGATTAAAGGAGAATCATCCGCAGAGTAGTGGAAGTGCGATGTTGTCCCAAGGGTCATCTACATTTATTCCCGAAGCATGGGCTGAGGCGTCAGGCGGCCCTAAAAATGGGCGTTGCTATGAGTTTGGAAACTCATACAGTGACAATTTCACTTCCTGTGGTACTTTCCCAAACAACAACTCTTCACCGGCAGAGATACATCAACTTAAGGATGAAATGCGACAGATAAAGAGAGAGCAACAAGAAATAAAAACTAGTCTTAGTGAAATCCTCTCTTTTATTCGGGCTACTTAAACTAATTTTGCCAACACTTTTCTCCTGGCCAATACTCTTCTTCGCAACACTCTGCTCCATCTCCTGGTCAGTACCCACCTTCAGCTCCCGCCGGATAGTACCCACCTTCAGCTTCAGCTCCTAGTCAGTACCCAGCTACAGGTTCTGGACAGTACCTACCTACAGCTCCCGGTTACTATCCAGCTCCACATCCTGGCTACTTCATGACTCCAGCTACTCAGTTTCATGTTCCCAGACATTATCAAGCATCAAGCCAACATCCTGCTGTTCATTCTCAGTTGCCTGACCAGGTCCCTTCTCCCAGTCAACGCCATTCTCAAGAGTAGTTTGTTGCTCATATTAGACACTTTTCTTTCGGTTTCATGATGACGTTTTATTATAATATGTTTTGACGAATGGTTTTTATATTTGGGTATGCATTGTTGTAGGTTATCTAGACCTTTGGAATATTGTGATTGATATTTATATTATGCTATTGTGCTAGATTTTTAGTTGGTGATTTCGATGAATATGCATTATTATTTATCTGTTAATTAGGTACATTTGGAAATAAATATAATTTGATTTTTAAGAAATCATTTGAAATATTAGCAACGAAATTAGGAATCCAAAGTTTTGTTGCTAATGTTTGAATTAATCAAATTTAGCAGCGAAAATATTCTTTGCTAAATAGTTTTTTTTTAATATTTTGAAAGATATTAGTATCGAATTTAGCAACGTAATATTTTTGTTGGTGATTTTCGTTTTACATTAACAACGAAATATTACCTTACTGAAATTAGCTAGGTATTCGTTTCGTAGCTGAGCAACAGCGTAAAATTACGTTGGTGAATTACGTTGCTAAATCAGCACCGAAAATTTACGCCGCTGAAATTAGCTACGAGCGATATAGCAACGTGGACATTTACGTTGCTGATTTCGTTGGTAACATAAATTAGCAACGAAATTCTTCATTTAGATAGGTATTTCCCTCCTTGCTATTTGAGTGTTTTCTAGTAGTGAAATATCAAGTTAGACCACGAATTTTTTTGATATTACTAGTAATATAATGAGTAATGAGCCAAAATAAGAGATTAATACATATTTTGTGTGTTTACATATTTTGTCTTATAATAAACATGTATTCCGAACATGTCGTTTGAGATTATTATATTTTTTTTCAAGAATTGGTTATATTTTTTGAAATTATTATTACTTTATTAAGAATTATTTTTTCTTTTAAAGAAATTTAATTATCTATTAAAATTAAACAAAATTAAATATCTACATATAAATATTGTGAAAATATTTATTGACATAGAAATTCGGGCCCACAACAATCCATTCTTGGATCCGTCTCTGCCTAAACTCATGCTTTATTGTTAAAATATTTATTTACATAGAAATTCGGCCCCACAACAATCCATTCTTGGATCCGTCTCTACCTAAACTCATGCTTATTCCTATCAAAGAACATAAAACAAGTTTACCCCAAACTCTTTTCCTTATCAACTATTAGGGATGGAAACGGGACGGGAATGGGACGGGTTGAGCAGGACTCATTTCACGTCCCGTTAAAAAAAAATTGGACCCGGACCCGTCCCGGACCCGATCATTTCCCGGCGGGTCCGGGTCCTTCCCGTTGGACCCGGCAGATTCTATTTTTTTGACAATTTTTTTGATCTTATTTTCACAAACGTATTGAAAACATATAAAATAAGAAAATTACATCGAATTGATGATTCCACGTAAACAAATCTACTACGAATCATCTGATACTTAAATGCAAAAAAAACTTAAAATGAGTTCAAAAAATATACTACGAATTGATGATTTCAACTTCTATATTGTCATCTCCATGATTGATTGACTGAACGGATTCTACTCCTTGTGATACCATCTGTGAAATTATAAAGACAAGTTATAAATTTTACAAAAAAAAGAATCTATTTGACGCTTATTACACAATAAGTGAGGGGATGGATTAATAGTCGTTGAAGACTCTAACCACATGCTACTCTGATTTGTTTAAGCTGATATTAAAACCTTTGCTAAAAACTGACATAAGCAAACATCCCTAATTATTCATTCATAATTCCTTCAGCAAACCCCTTCTGAACCCACCAAAGAAACCCACATTCCACATCAGCCATCCCTATTTTCCACTACAAGTCCAGAAGACCTTCTGAGGAAGAAAATGAGGAGAAAAATGTTTGTGGGTATTTTTACATGAATACCCCCTGAGGGTGCTATGGCTTCACCACAAAGAGATTTTGGGTGGGATTTTTTTAACCCTTTTTTAGTAAACACATATGGATGTTTGTTCAACTTCACGGTAAACTGATGGAGATGGTGTACTCCCACCAACTGTTCGACCAAATTTCCATACAAACAAATGAACAATCGCCATTAACATAGATCAAAACATACACTAATTTCACCAAAGGTACAATTTTCAAAACATACACTAATTTCATTCATGAACATAGTTCAAAAGTCCAAAGCATATCACATAAGAACTTAGAAAATTAAAGTCGAGTGAGTTCACCTCTTGAGAAATTAAAGCTTGTGCGTAACAATTCGGACTTGGGAGGTGCCGTTCTGTTCTGTCTTCTCCGCCGTCGCGGAACAATGGGGACTTGGGAGGCGCCGAGGGTTTTCTCTTCTGTTTGGCTGAAGGAGTTAGGAGGGGGGAGTAAAGGCAACAAAACAGAAGGCTGCGTTTTTTTGTGAGGGAAAGGTAGGGTTTGTAGTTTACTAACTCACTTAATATAATTATATATTTAAAAAAATATATATTATACTAAAGGGATCGGGACCGGGACCGGGTCCGGGACCGGTATCGACAGAACTCGTTTTCCGTCCCGGATCCGACCGGGTCTTGAATTTCGAAACCAGGACCCGGACCCGGACCCGGTCCCGGTCCCATTTTTTTGGACTCATTTCCGTCCCATTAGGGACGGGTACTCGTTAGACCCGGTCTCATTGCCATCCCTATCAACTATGTATTTTACTAATATGCTTTATTTTCAATGCTAAAAGATAATTTGTTTGGTCTCCAAATGTTATATATCTAATAGAAAATTATGTTAATTAAGATGACACTGGTATATTACTACCTTAAAAGAAATAAAGTTAATTTATAGTGACAAAATTCTTTATCACTAATGCTATAAGTTTATAGTGATGATCTTTTATTGACACTAAAGTTTTTGTAAGGTATATAATTGTTGTCACTATATCAATTATATTTAGTGACGACTATAATTTCCCGCCGTCATCTTAAAATGGCACCAAATATAGTGACGAAAATTAGTGACGAAAATTAGTAACAAAAGATTATGTTGTCACTAGTGATCACTACTTCCTGTAATTAGTGATAATCATAAATGTTATCACTATAACCATGCCTTTAGTGACAGAATTTATATCATCACTAAAAATATCGTCACTAAAATGATATTTTTTTGTAGTGTAGGTTGTAATTCAGTGTTTTTGACATTCATTGAAATTTGTACCTCTTTCATTAATAGTAAAATACTCTCTCCGCTCCCGTGGATGTAGGCAATTGCCGGATGTAAGTAATTGCCGAACCACATAAATTCTTGTGTCTTTAATCTTTATTCTCCTGTAAACAATTGCTGAACCACATACATTTTTGTGTCTTTAATCTTTATGCTCTAATTTAGAGAGTTGTCATAACATCAACATGGATATAGTTTAGTCGCGTTGGACTTGATTCAATCCAAAATAAGTTGGATATAGTCTAATCACGTTGGACTTGATTCTATCCCAAATAAGTTGCCATTTCGATTTCTCGAAGCTCAAAAACAACAAAAGCTACATATATACTACGGGCGTATGTACGTTCCATATCATTCGAATTTTAACCGCACAATAGACCTTAATATATCACCCTTACTGATCTGTTCCAAGATGATGTACAATTTATCAACTTTCAACTTTCAAGCCTTTCACATAATATGTAATGGCGCGCGGAATATATATATATAGGGTGAAGATCTAATACATACCCTCTCTTAGATAAGATATAAGACCCAATATACACCATTGGATCAATTAAATCCAACGGTCCAAATTATTCACTGTACACGCGGGAAACCCAAATATTAAGATGTCTGCGGGGTATTTTGGTAATTTACACCCATTATACCTCGATTCTCTCCTACATTCTCTCCCCCGTCTCCCCTGAAATCTCTCCCAATTTTAAACCTAATAAACATACAGATTCGTCGAAATCTCTCCCATTTTTAAAACCTGCCAAAATTAAACTCTAATTTTCTATAGCTGGGAACCCTAGTTCTGATACTCTCGCAAACCGATTTCATTTTCATCAAAAAAATGAGGACGAAAAATCCATCCAGAATAACAGGTATCGATTATACACACTTTTCATTTCTTCTTCGACCTATGGGTGACAATATTACGTATTTTGTGGATTTTGATGGCTTCTGTACGTATACTCTGTGTATTACAACTATATTGGGAACGCGCAATGTATCTATACGCTGGTTTTATTTGTTTTGATGGCTTATGTACCTATGGGTGTAATATTATGGTTAGGTTATATGCATATTTGAGTAACATATGCTGTATATAATTACGTCATTTTCTTCATTCTAAATGTATAATATATAAAACGTAGATGTATAATGGTTTGCATTGTAATGTATAATAATGAATAACACTGTGTATAATATTATACATCATATTAATTGTACTGTGTATGCACATACTGCATATTTGGATGTATAATGGTTTGCATTAAAGTGTATAATAATGAATAACACTGTGTATAATATTATACATCATATTAATTGTACTGTGTATGCACATACTGCATATTTGGGTGTATAATGGTTTGCATTAAAGTGTATAATAATGAATAACACTGTGTATAATATTATACATCATATTAATTGTACTGTGTATGCACATACTGCATATTTGGGTGTATAATGGTTTGCATTAAAGTGTATAATAATGAATAACACTGTGTATAATATTATACATCATATTAATTGTACTGTGTATGCACATACTGCATATTTAGGTGTATAATGGTTTGCATTGAAGTGTATAAACATGAATAACACTGTGTATAATATTTGTGTATGTATAATCTGGATTTGTGATTTACATTATACATTATACTTAATTTTTTAGTGTATGATGTCTTTGTCTACTCTGTAATGCAGATGCTGAAGCAGATTCATCCTCTACCAATTCAATTGAGAGGTTGCAACTTGTGCCTGCCGATGTTGTTGAGCCTCTTAGTGTTGAACAACCTAGTACTGATGAGGAATACGTACAGTCAGCAGAAGAATCGTCTGATCAAGACGAATATACCAAATCAGACCAACAACCTGCTGCTCGGAAAAGACGCGCGACACACCGCCCTCCTGTGAAAACAAAATCTAAAAAACAGAAAACCCAGACCGTATCCAAACTGCCACCAAAGGGGAAAAGGAAAGTGGTTGAATATACACGAATAAGAGTATCGATGAAGGTCTTGGTGGATACTCTTTCAAAACTGACCGAACCACAGCGGGAATGGGTGAGACAATCCGGGTTCGGATCCTTTTTGGATTTCAACATTACAGAGCTGCCTCACCGGCTTGGATATAAAGTTCTAAAATCTTTAAATCCAGCAAATTTCAGGCTTGCTCTGCCCGGAGGAAAAATAAATATTACAGAGTATGATGTGGCCTAGGTTTTGGGATTTCCACACGGGAAGCGGCCTATAGACCTCACTGTAAAAAATCAAAAGAGATTAGACACATTCACTGACCAATTTGGCCTTGATAAGTCCAAAAAGTTTAAAGTTTCAGCGTCAATGGTCGTGAAGGCAATTCAATCTGATAAACAACTCACAACTCAATTCAAGTTGAATTTTATGATGATTATGTATAATTGCTTGATAGAGACCCCTGGTACACCATTCGTCAACAAGAAGATACTCAATTTCAAGGGGTCTCTTGATGAGTTGTCAATATACAATTGGCCCGGACTAGTCCTGAATAGTTTGGGAGACACAAAACACGTTTGGGAAGAGGATCCGGCGAAACGCATGTACACTGGACCTCTTCTATTTATGATTGTAAGTTTACAGTGCCTCTTCTGATGTTGATTGTGTTCCAATAATGTGTTTTTGTTGATTTAGTGTATAATGTGTATAATGTGTTAAATGAACTTAACACTGTATTTTACAGTGTATAACTCATACACTATAATGTGTTATAATTTGCTGTATGAACTTAACACTATATTTTACAGTGTATAACTCATACACTATAATGTGTTATAATGTGCTATATGAACTTAACACTATATTTTACAGTGTACAACTCATACACTATAATGTGTTATAATGTGTGTAATGTGTATAATGTATTTTTGTTGATTTACTGTATAATGTGTCTAATGTGTTAAATGAACTTAACACTATATTTTACAGTGTATAACTCATACCCTGTAATGTGTTATAATGTGTTATATGAACACATTATAATGTGTATAATGTGTTATAATGTGTATAATTTACAGTGTATAACTTATACCCTGTAATGTGTTATAATGTGTTATATGAATAGCACTGTATAATAGTATATTATCTAGTGTACAATGGTTTATCATATACTGAATAATGGTTTACATGTTACTGTATACTTCTATGATCTCAACTTTTTTCTTTTCCTCCAAATTCAGATATTGTATGCTGACAGAGTCAACTACAAGGGGCATAGGACAGTACCAAGATCAATCCCAACTTGGCTCACTTGGACAGACTCTGCGCTACAAGAAAAGAGTAACATAGAGATTAAACAGGGAGTTTTTGGCCAGGGGATCATATCAAAGGGCAGTGGGAAATGAAGGCTGACAAAGGGAAGCATGTTGCACAACATATCGAAGCTCCCAAACAACCCACTACCTCTTTAGAAGCTCCAACAGTATCAGATGCATCCATCAAGGACTGGAATACATTTGAAGAGGTATGCATCTTTATGTAATTAGTCAAATTATTATAACTGTATACTTTTCAATCACATGATGTATAATTGTACTTAAATATAGTGTATAATGGTTTGAACACTACTGTATACGCAGGGGATGATTTTCAATTTGGAAAGGGCTGCATTGGACCTGGTGGATAAGCTTATTACGTACAATGGATACATCCAATCATGTGACTCCATTCTTCCATCAAATCCACGGTTGAAGGTGATTGAAAAAAGGGTGTTAGATCATGTTGAAAAACTGTATAGAACAAAACCAGAGACAAGTTCTTATCAACCGGATGCCCCTTCCTCACCTGAACAACATGCAGCCGCCCAATCTGATCCGCCTCTCCAACCCGAACAAACTACACTGGTTAATAGAATAAGTCCACCGGTTTATTCACAGCCCACCTTCAATTTGTTGACACAAACACCGCCAAAACCGCGTCAGGAGGATCCAGTGGGGGAACCAGAGGCAAGAACATATCAACCAGGTGCCCCTTCCTCACCTGAACAACATGCAGCCGCCCCAGCTGATCCGCCTCTCCAACCCGAACAAACTACACCGGTTAAGAGAGTACGTCCACGAGTACAATCACAGCCAACCTTCAACTTGTTGACACAAACACCGGAGAAACCGCGTCAGGATGATCCAGAGGGGGCTGTGTTGTCAATTGCTAGACAATACACCGGTGACACCTCCCACATATCTGAGCAAGCATCTCCAGATGTGACAACAAGGGACGAAAAATCCATTGTCACAGAACGATTCCCTCATCCAGACGCTACCATTGCCCCGGCTGTTGAGATCATTGGAGAAACAAAGAGACAATTCAAACCAACTCCAGACTTGTGTTCTCCATATGTTCAACGGGTTGTGAATATAATCTCAAAACAGGGCGCAAATGAAAAAAGGCTATGGGATTGGGTGAATCAAGTTGCCGAAGACGACATGTGAGTACATTTATAATACAATTGTTCTATTTGTATTCCTTTGAATTTTAAATACACACTATGTAATAACCGAATGTACTATGTATAATGGTAATATTGATTAACATGATATTACATCATTATACATTCTGTATAATGAACAATAACTTATTACACTATATATATGATTTTACAGAACTGTTGTTTTCACAAGTGGTGATGTACTTGGTTTTATTTGGGATGTAAAGACATTGTCTCAACGGACCGAGCTTTTATCTGGAGTCATAGACCTCTGGTCATACCTGTTGAACAATGGCGAGTCAACAAGAGCACCCGCATCACCGCTTAGATTTTTTTTCCACGTGTCCGACACGGTAGAATATACTTCTTTACTTCTTGTTAATGCATACGATATAATGTTCTGCTCGCTAACTAATTTTTTTTAAAAATTTGATAACAGGTTTTCTTCACGTCAAACAAAAGCGCCAAACATGATGATGCACTGCATCAAAAATTCGTGGAAAACATCACAAATCGTCTGAACATGTTTCCAAGAGTGAACAAAACCGATGTAACGTTGGTAAGCTAACACCGTTACATTGTTAAAATTATCGAATTTTATGGAGATTCATTAACACCACTTTCATCCCATCGATATATAGGTTGTCTTTCCTATTCTTCACGCTGGACACTACTACGTGATGTGCTTTAATTTGAACCAGCCAGCTATTTAGATCCTTGACAATAGCAAAACGGATGTGTCGTTCGTAAACAAATACCAACATGTGCCATTCACTTTGGTAACAATCCTTTAAACAGTAATGTTTATTTTTTTTATGTCAATATATATGTGTTAAATCTTCATTATCACACAATTAACCCACTTAATAATGATATGATAATACACTGTTAATAATATTATACTGCTGTATAATGATTGTGTATACAATGTATAATTATTAATTATACACTGTATATTAAGTCGATAATGTACTGTATAATGATATTAATATATTTATACACTGTGTCTCATAGCTTTTTTGTTTGATTGTTTCAAAATAGAGGGCCATGTTTACCAAATTCCTGAATGATATGAACCATCCAGCTGCACAAGCATTGTCGACGGTAGAAATGGAACGGCTTCCAATGCCATGGCGTACGCACAGAAACAGCTCGGACTGTGGTGTTTTTGTAATGCGTCACATGGAAACTTACTTCGGTGGGGCATTAAAGACTTGGGATGCAGAATTGGGTGCAGAAAGCGTAATGATTTACACTTTTTTATTCTACGAAATGAAAGTTTCTGAAAATCTTTATTTTCCTGTCTATTTAACTTTAATATTTATATAATGCAGAAAGGACAAGTTGCAAAACTCACTAGATTGAAAGCACTTTATCTGGAGAAAATCCTCACTTGTGATTTGAACACACTCAAGGACGACATTATCAAACGATCAAGGGATTGGGAACGTGAACAAGCCCAACTGAAAAAGGGGAAGAAACGCTAGATTTAAACAACGTGATACGTTTACAACATTTTTTGTTAGATGTACATGTTATTAGTTTTTGTACAATTTATTAGTTTTTGTACATCACGTTATTAGTTTTAGTTGAACAGTTTAAATATATAAAAAATTTGTTCATTGCTCATAACCTGTTTATATTGTTCTGGCCATTGAGTTTAATTGTTAATGTTATATAAAGCACATAAGTATACATTCTAACAGCCCCAATATATTCACTGTACATAATAAAAAAACTCAATTAAAGTATATAATTAAACAGTATAATTAAAAAAACACTAAAAAATATACAACATACATTATGACATTTTTTAACATACACTTCATTCACTTTCAATAAATGTTTCAGTATACACAGAGATCCTTTGAATCATTATACATTGATTAACATATCATTATACACTATAAAATGATATGTTATACATTGAATGCTACTTAATTGTACAGTACTAATTGTAAAAAAAGAAAACACTTCTATTTTTCTTTTGATGGACATGTTCTTACATTATGCCCATCAACTTTTCCGCATACAGTGCATTTTCTCCTCTTAGGAACATGCTTTGATATCTCGGCACTGCTCTTAATTCTTTTACCGCACCCTTTAGATCGGCTCATTTGAGGATTTCTGATCCCGAACTCGTTCTCAATTTGGGGTCCCACTAGTGTCTCGATAACAGCATTCTTATTATTCTTATTGTTATCGTCCGCACCGACACTCAAATGAGACTTCATATCCACCAATTGATTTTTTATGTAGTCGAGTTTTTCTTTGTTAAAACCTGCAAGATTTAAACATGATTGAAAGTCAATCCAAATTTGACTCACATCATTTGTGTTCTTCTTAATCATCGCGCGATAATGTCCGACTTGGTTATTAATTATATCAGAAGCCATAATTTCTGCATTTTTTCTCCATCTATTCAGAACATACTCGGCGGGCAATTTGAGTATTCGGCTTTGGTTGAATGCAAAGAAAATGTGTCTGCACAAAATACCCCGCCTCAAAAACAGTCGGCAAGAACAATCAACCTGATCTTTCGATGCAAAATGTTTCACCTATAACATAAATACAATGAACAAACTGTAACATACATTGGCTGTTTAATAATATACAACATATATAATAATAACATACACTATAAAAAAATGATATACCTCATATAACTCTGATTCGTTGTCGGAGTCAAATACGACAAATGATTTCACACCATCAACAACATTTAGACTTTGAAGTATCACTTGATACGCAGACTTTTTGATCTCCGCTTGTACGTCATAGAAAACAGTGCGTGTATATACCTCTAAAGCATCCTCCTCTATCGGCAGAGGGGTTTCTAATGATGGTTTAGAGACCAAAGACTCGTGATTTAATCTTGCATTCGTATTCCTTTGCCTGTCCATAGCACTTTCAAATCTACTATAGAACTCAATGATTGTGTCACCCTTTACATAGAATTGATTAAAGAATGAATTAATCGACTCTGAAATCGATTTAGTCCTCAGTAACCCACCCATCGAAACATCTCGATAAAATGCGGATACCCACGAATGTCTGTTGTCGTAAATTTCAGAAAGCCATTCAATATGGCTTAGCCCATACTTTGAAATAAGAGCATTCCAACCATCTTCAAGCTCACGTGGCGTGATTTCGTCATTATACACAAAATTATTCACCTTTCTCACTACTTCAGCATATTTACCTGTATGTGGTGAAATCTGGAGAAAAAATAATCAAATGCAAAACATATTATACAGCATAATATATTGTACTATACACTACATAAAGGTATCATTATACACTCTATATCGAACACATTATACATTATAAAATTAAATCTTATTAAAATGCATTGTTCACTAAATACCATATCATACTACAGTATGTCAAATGCTATTGTAACACATTAATATAATATGGATTCAAAAAAGCAGTAAAGACACAAACCTTAGTTGGGAACTTCTTCATGATATGCCACGCGCAAAGACGATGCCTAGCATTTTTAAAAACACTAGAAATAGCCTGTTTCATAGCAGGACATTGATCAGATACAATAGAGATTGGTTCCTGTCCCATTGCACGTGTAAAAGCTTCAAAAACCCACGTGTACGACTCAATGTCTTCTTTTGCGATTAGAGAAGCACCAAATGTGACTATTCTCTTGTGGTTATCTAATCCAGAAAAAGGAACAAATTTCATTTGATACCTGAAAAGGAATTACACCGACAATTAATGAATCATTATACATTTATTAACAGGGTAATCAAATATACATTAACTAATGATTCATTATACATTTATTGAATGAGTAATATACATTAACTGATAGTGTGTTATACAGCATATGTTCATTACATATTAAAAAAAAATGTATTATGCATTCAAACAAGAGTGCTTACTTATTGGATCGAAATGTTGCATCGACCGAGCAAACATCACCAAATAGTTCAAAATTCCTTACTGCAATCGGATCAGCCCAAAACAACTTACTCATACAACTGTCATCATCTGTGGCATAATAAAAAAAAATCCTTCACACGCTTTTTTCAAATTCATAAATTTCCTAACAATCATCTCCCCATCGTTCTCACCGACGTATTGCTTCACATCCCTTTTTGCGTTTTTGAAGTCTGTAGAAGTCGACCCAACATTATTAAACCCACCTGAAATCTCCTTCAGGAATGAATGTGATTTGACGGCGCCAACATTCACCTTTGATGCGTTTAAGCAAAACATAATCTGGGATGGATCAATGTTCCTTGTCGGTCGCCAACTCGTGATTGTGCCGCTCAACAAATTTCTTTATAACATATCCCTGGGAAGCACTAAACCTCACTACAATCTTGGCGTTACAATCACATCGACCAATCATACACTTCTTCTTCCAACCAACATCATCACATTTTGTGTAAACACCGGAACGACTACATACATAATGTTTAGATATAACCGTACCATCCTTATGAGTTTTTTGGGAACACTTGCGTACATCAAAACCACATAACCAAGCATAGCTTTTGTAAAACTCAAATGCAAACTTCAAGCTTTCAAATACCTTACCAATGCAAGGTTTAAACTCAGTAGCACACACTGGTTCCCAATATTTTGAACCGCCCGGAGATGATATAGAATTAGACGAAGAAGAAGATCCGACACATTGATTCTCAACATCATTATTGCTATACACTACTGATCCTGTTTAATAATAATCAAACATCAAAAAACTGTGATTATTTAGCCTATCACAAACATACGATGTGTTTATAATATACTGTATAACATCACTATATGTAATGTATAATAGTGTATAATACAGTGTATAATGCCTATAATACAGTGTATAATGCCATATAAGATAATGTATAATGTATTCAACTTACTGCTTCGAATGTATACAATAAATATACATTTGAATCCATAATATTATCCATCTCTGCCATAAAAAACGAAATCAATAATCCACGACGCTCACGAATGAACTGATATTGTTGATTAATTGCTTATGATTGACTGATCTTACCCAGACAATTGCGATGAGTTTCCATGTGAATACTGTGATTGCTGATGTGTTTATAATATACGATGTGAATACGATGTGGTTATAATATACTGTATAACATCACTATATGTAATGTATAATAGTGTATAATACAGTGTATAATGCCATATAAGATAATGTATAATGTATTCAACTTACTGCTTCAAATGTATACAATAAATATACATTTGAATCCATAATATTATCCATCTCTGCCATAAAAAACAAAATCAATAATCCACGACGCTCACAAATGAACTGATATTGTTGATTAATTGCTTATGATTGACTGATCTTACCCAGACAATTGCGATGAGTTTCCATGTGAATACTGTGATTGCTGATGATGAATTGATCTTACCCAATCAATTGCGATGAAAAAGACGAATATGATGAAGCGATCTTGCCGATTACTTCGATTGATGATGAATACTGTATAATATTTGCTGATTAATTCGATAGGATTGATGATGAACTGATCTCGATGATGGACTGATGAAGAATGGATTCTGGTGATTAATATTGATTTTAATCAAGCTGAAATATATGGTAAATTCTGTTTTTACGCATTAATGGGGATTTGATTTGATCATGCATTAAATGTGCATGAGTTTGTTGGATTTTATTGACAAAATTGCCCTCCCAGCATTAAAAATATTTAAATAATCCGAAAAAATGATATATTTTCACACCTTTGGATCAAATTGAATCAAAGGCCTAGATTGGGTCTTAGGTCTTACCTAATGACAAGGTATGTATTTGATCCATATCCTATATATATATATATTATATAAGATATATAATCATATATCCTTACAACTGATTCATCCAAACTAATCCATCCTGTGATCTACATATTTCACGAAATCTTCCATATACATTAAACACTTATTAACAACATTAGTAACCACCAGCTGGAGATATCAAAGCCTTTCGCATGCCATTGATTTTATGGGGCTTATTATTTAACGTCTTGCACTAATTAAGCCTGTAGATATTAATTAAATCAAAGCGGCCTGATCTCCAATGGCTGTATATATATATATATATATATATATACTTATCGCACGTGACTTCCCATCCTGACGACGATGCCATCAAGATCTCGCACGTATCCCACCTTCTGACCCCACTCTTTCTGCTCCGGCTCACTCACTCCCACCGCCCCATTCTCCACCGCCCTCTGCAAATTCACCAAGATTTATACATACATACATATATATAAACTAAAGTCAAAAAATTCCATTTATAACAAATAAAAGAAATTATAAATGAAACAAGAGTAATTATTTAAGCTTTTTTAAATTATATACCTTGTATGCAGCATCGACATCAGAATAATCAAAGCAGACCTCAACAGGGTTCCTCTCATGGCTTGAGTGAGGGAGCTGCACGCGTCCTGTCAAATCCTCCGTCTCGTGTTGCTTCGCCGGCGTAAATGCTATCGTCGTCTGCCCACTCTCCAGCTCTCCCCATCTGTTTATTATATAAAATCTAATAATCGTTTGGAAATACGCAAAGGATTTTAATTGAAATATTTAATACATACCTGCGAGAATCGTCGAGGCGGCGGACATGGTAGCCGAAGGCCTTGGCGTAGAAGGCAACAGATTTGGCAACATCTTTCACATACACAACCGTGTATGCATACGCCGGTGTTAGGTTTGATGCCATTTTCTTCTCCACTACTTCCTTATTCTCTCTCTCTCTCTCTCTCTCTCTCTCTAATTTGTTATCTATATATTGATATACGAATTTTAGGATCGTCGCTGTGTAGAAGACAGGTTGAAGAGGATGATTCATATAAATATTGACACATTTGTTGTAGACGTGTGCAGTGGATTTAGTCTTGGAGCTTACACGTATACCTCATGCAGATTATAGTTTCATAGTTTGCCACGTCCATTCAAAGCTCTCCGTATTTACTACATATTCGACTTCTACGTAAGACACGAAAACTAATTTGTTGGACCTGAACCTGATCTTTAACATCAGGTGGCCCACATCAAGCCAGATCATCCTTCATTTTAAATTACTTGGTTTGATGTGAATCATTTAGTATATGGACACTGTGATCCATGCGTACAAGCATTTTCCATGTGATAGTGCACCGAAAGTATTAAGGGTATTATAGTAATTTATCTACCCGGCAAGGGCCGGGCACCTCCCGTGGAACAAGTCCGCTGGAGATATAATAATCAAGCCCATAAGGCTAGAGGCCCATTACGAATGTAGCCCGTTATGTTGATAAGGCTATAAAGGTAGTTGGGCTATTTTTAATATAAATAGCCAAATATTGGGTTTAATGAATAGTCTGAAGGGCTAGTGCCAAGTTTTAGCCAACTTCCAACTCCATATATATATATATATATATATATATATCTCAAAGGAGCTAGAGAGAGATCATTATTTACTCTCCGCACAAAAATCCACTAGCAACTTTGGAGAATAATTCCACTATCGAACTACGAACTGACTTGATCCCATCATACTGGGTACGTATGCGGTATGCAGCTTGAATAACAGCGAGTGCAGTCTATACCTAACTAAACCCTTAGCCTAGTTTGTCATGTGTTGGGTCAGATTCCCTCCCCACGTGGCAAATCACGTGACATCAACTTACTGACAAATTTTACCTGAATTAGTTTGGCGCCATTTGTGGGAACAGCGCTCCAGCCACTGAGTATGCAAATTAGGTCCCAAGCACGTACTACCGGACACAGGATGACTAGCAAGAATACGTCTGCAGCAGGCGAAGAAGTCCCTAACCCCACGCCAGAAGGTCTGCCAGGCGCTCACGTCGGGGGAGATGGTCTACCAGACGTTCAACTTGGTAGAGGAGGTCCTGATATACCAACTCCAGTGAATGAACAAAACATACCTCCCTTAACACCAGCAGTGATTCCACCCCCTACAACTAGGGTGTTCGAGATCACTCAAAAAGCACTCCTTGCTCTTGTTGAAGACGCCTCTGTACGGGCAGCAGCGAGGACAGTCCAGCAATACGCACAGGCACTCCCACACGATGCTTGTCCCATCAGCTGCCAGGGGTCAAAACCCCCAGGCGAAGAATCCTTGAGAGAGACACCCCCGCCTCAAGAGAGGGGGCCTCAAGTGCTACCCCCTCAGTCAAATCGTAGAGATCAGGAGCCTCGTGAAAAGAGTCGTCCCCAGCAAGTTGAGCCTTAGGGGTGTACACGGTCGGGTTCGGGCGGTTTTAGAAAAAAAATTAACACGACCCAACATGTGCGGGTTGACAAAATATCAAACCGAAAATGCATAATTATCTTTTCAAACCGAACGGTTCGGGTCGGTCGGATTTAATGTTTTAGCGGGCGGGTTATCAAATTATAGTTATAATTTTTACAACTTAATTTTAGTTATAACTAGTAAGCAAGAAATTAAATATCATACTTGTTGTACATTTAACTAAAAAAAATTGAGTTGGTGAGAAATACACAAATAAGTGGTGTTATTAAATAAAATTCATATTATCATGATTTCTAATGAGTGAAAAACTCTAAAATATTAATAAAATTAATGTTTTTTATAAATTTATTATCAAAATATACATATACATATACATATAAATTTTTCGTTCAAATCAAATAAAAAGAGATGTTCAAACGAGTCAATTTATTTGCTCAAATAAAAAATAAAGTATATTACATGAATATGAATAAACCACTCTTATTAGAGAGTATATAGGCATATAAAGTTTTCAAAGTTTAGTGTTAATCTTTAACTATATATACTTATACTTTTAACATAAATGATTAGCAGTCGGGTTGCGGGTTAGGCGGGTTACAATTATTAAACCCACCACCCGACCCGAAAGTGGCAGGTTGCAATATTTTCAACCCGCCACTATCATTTAATAATTCTAAACCGGCGGTTTTTGGGTGGATCGTCTCGGATTGAGAGGTTCGGGCGGGTTGGACGGGTTTATGTACACCCCTATTGAGCCTAGTCAATCCCCCCACTGAGGCCAAGGGTCCCTGACTCTGGGTGGGATAGGATCGAGGCGATCCAACTCCCTGGTGAATGGGGCAGCACGTGAAAAAAAAGAGAACAGCGTAGTTTCACCTCGTGAGAGGCCACCACGGGGAAGAAACAGAAGGCCAATACCCCAAACAGAAGGACAAGCACCACGTCGTGATGAAAGTTTGGAGAACCGTGGAAGGTATGAAGATATGCATCTAGTACCCTTAGCTGTAGCAGGGGAATCCTTTTTGCCCGGCAATTTTGGCAGAGTCACTACTGCAAGGACTGAAGATTTTACACCTAAATGAATATGAGGGGACTGGAGACCCTCAAGGGCACGTTGACAAGTTCAATGCAAAGGCTGACATGAACAACGTCAGCGACGTGTCCTACTGCAAGATTTTTCCAACCAATTGCCCGCCGGTACCATTACCAGCTTCGTGCAGTTGACAAAGCATTTCCTTAACCACTTTTCCACGAATAAGAAGTATCCCAAGATAGCGTCATTCCTGTTAAAGTGGTCCAAAAGGATGGGGAGTCCTTGAGAGAATATGTACATCGCTTCTCCACAGCCGTGTTAGAGGTACCGCACGTCAACCATTAGTTGCTATCAGGAATAATGCAGAGGGATTTATGCAATAGTAGATTCAAGGAGTCTATAGCTGGGAAGTCGCCATCGATGGAGGAGCTGTTGGCTAGAGCCAAAAAATACATTAGAATTAAAGAGACTATGGGTTAGTCAAAGCAAGAAGGCGGTAGCAATAAAAAAAGGGCCAGAGAAGATGATAAGATGCCGGAGTCTAAGGTTCACAAGCACATGCCTCATTCGGGGTTCTCTAAATATAACAGTCTTACACTCCCACAGAAGTAAGTTAAGTCCATTGCCAAGCAACAAGGCATAGTACAATGGCCTAAAAAGATTAAGGACAATCCTAGCCACCTCAAGTCAAAGAAATATTGTAGGTTCCACCGTGACAAAGGTCACACTACATAGGAATGCCACCTTATACAGATGGAGATGGAGAAGCTTATCAAGAGAGGATACCTACAAGAAGTCATAGCGCCGTCTAGATCGACCATTCAAGGCCCCCTTGGACGGCGGGGTAGAGATGGAGCCAAAGGCAATCCCCCAAGGGCGGATATGGATATGGACAACCTCCCAGTGAATGAGATCGTAAGGGTGATTTTGGGAGGCCCTGCAGGGGGAGATTCCGTGAATTCTAGGAAGGCTTCACTAAGAGCGGCTACAAGGCTACACGCCATCAGCTCTCCACGGGATGAGCAAGTGAACCAAGTGGAGCCAAAGATGCCAACTATAGAGTTTGGAATGGAAGACTTAGAGAACAACATCCCGTTAGTGAACGACGCCTTGGTGATATCGGCGACCATCTCCAATTTCTGGGTGAAGAAGATGTTGGTCGACTGTGGGAGCTCAACAGACACCATCTTTTACAATGCTTTCACCCAATTAGGGGTGGACAGTGCACAGCTCCAAGCGGTCAACATCCCTCTCATTGGATTCACGGGTGAGATGGTGGAAGCACTAGGGGAGGTGTCTCTACCCATATCTTTGGGTGCATAACTAGCCCGCTCTACAAAGATGGTGAAGTTCTTGGTGATCAAATTCTCCTCCACATACAACGTCATTTTGGGGAGGCCGAGCTTAAACCTATTCCAAGCCGTCATATTCACCTTTCATATGAAGATAAATTTTTTGACCCCTGTAGGAACAAGGGAAACCTTTGGTGACATGAAGATAGCAAAAGAGTGCTACGCTAATGACTTAAATAAGCTTAAAAGGAAGTACGGCGACAATGATCGCAGTGACAAAGCGAAACAAGTTGCAATAAACTTAATCTCGCTAGAGAAAAGTCACTTGGGGGGCAAGACCCAACTATTTAGCGCTTAGCCAAAATCCTAGCAGTCAGATGCCTTTGAAGAGGATGAGAACGGCGACATGTTGCCCCAAGAAGGCAATGCCCACCTCAAGAGCATAGTGCCCATCACCAAAGAGGGAGACTTCAATGCACACCATGTGATGCATGCAAGGGCGCTTAGGGAGGCGACGGACGCGCCGGGACTGGAGGCCAAGCATGAGATAACCACCCCTTAGGAACACCTCCCAAACTTAACAAGGTATTATGCCTAGTAAGGCATCAGCGGATATCAAGTAAATTAAAAAACTATCTTATTTTTTATATTGCTACTGAACACTATCGAGTTGGCCACGAACCAAGCGTTGAGTAGGGGTGCCCCCCTACACAACCTACCTTTACTTAAGTTTTGAGATGCCTAGTTGCACCCCCGTACATTTTTTATTAATTGTTGGATATTTTGACTTTTCGTTTTATGATTGCTAAGTGCCTTGGGGCACATCAGCCATTATGCTACTATGTATGCTAAATTTATTTGATAACATGCTTGTCATATCATAAAAACGTGTATGATGTCAATGATGGGCGACTAAAAACACTCAAAAAACGCTCCTCGGGACCAATGACTCCGACCGAAGCGATTCATAAAACTTAAGGTCCCTTCAGAGGCCAATATAGGTGGAGCAACAAAAGTCCCCCGAAACAATGAAAACTCGGTTGAGGCTAGCCCACCTTAAAATTCTTCTAGTATCACCGAGAGGAAATGAAGTTTGTAAAATTATCCCCCCTCCAATATGGACTCTGGACCGAGATTCTATCAATAACGCTAGCATGATAATTCACCTCATGCCGAAAATGAATAACACATATGGCTATTCAAGCCTCCTAAAATTCTATGTGTAGAAAACTCCTAAAGAGTGGGGGGCACTATAATTCTACAAATTGGACATTAGCTTACAAACATATAACAACCAATAGTACCAACACTAATGGCCTACCACGCCTGAAAAATTAAAGACAGTCAAATGGCCATGAAATAAGGTAGACAAATAAATGTGTAAGGCGACAAAAGCCAAAGGTCACCCCTTACAAACTTACTCCTAAATATTTTAGAGAATATTAAGTAGTAGGGGGACAAGGAGATATTAAACAGTAGCTAGCTAGTGTTTTAAAAAAGAGGTAATGAACAGCTAGTGCTAGTGGCTTGCTAGTGTTTTAAAAATAGGAGGTATTGAATGGCTAGAGATAGTGGCTAGCTACTGTTTTAAAAGCCTGGTGTTTTAAAAACAAAATGCTAGCAAGTGAAGCTCTAATATAGCAAAACGCCCAAGAGGCACCTAGTTAAAATAGATAAGTACCTGAGCTAATGCTTATGAAGCTACAGTGTACGACAAAATAATTAAACAATTGACCTAGCACTCAGGACCCTAAAGTTAAAAAGAGATAGTTATAATTAATACTCATGAAGACCTAAAGGGCAATGTGCTAAAGCATAAAATAGTACAAAAGGGAAACTAGTCCACTATTGGGCAAGCAAGAATAAGTCTTTCAAATAACAAATCAAGTCTGAAATAAAAATATTTCAACATGAAGGAAGGCATAACAAGTAGATAGGTCGAAGTACTCATGGCATGAGAGGGCCAAACACTGAAAGGGTGACTAACACCTCAACTAGCAGTGTCGCCCCCCGTCTTGACCTACCCGTCTCTAGTGTCAGGGATATCACCATATCGCCATTTGAAATCATCGTCCGGATAACAACCCAAAGAGTTTTACGGCATTTGCGAACCATCTTGGCCATGAAGCCCCTGGCGATATCATATGCTAGCTTGTTTCACTCATCGATGAAGTCAACACTCTTGCCAAATTTGTCCACCGCCGACCTACGGGCATCACGTAAGTTCTTTTTCCCAGCATTCGAGCCAAAGAAGCTGCTACCATCGGATACTTCCATTTCAAGCTTCTTCCTAGCCTCGCCATACTTCTTCTCCCATTTTTCAGCCAATCTCTTAGCTCCAAAGAACTTAAAAAGAAGTTTCTGGTTCTGCTGGGTACTTTTGCCATACTCTTTCTCCAATTCTTCGCACTTAAGTCGAAGGTGATGGGATAGTTGGATTGACTGAGAAGAGAAAAAAAATCAATTCAATACCTTAAATGCATAAACATATAGCCTCTAAATGATGACAATGACACATGGTGTTAGGAATTTCATGTTAGATGTTTTGATGATGGCAAGATAGAATTTTATGTTAGACCCCAAATATATTGTAAGTTTCTGGTTTCATAGATCAATTGTATAAGCGTTTGAAAAATATGTAATTTTGTTAGGCTTGTAGTTTTTATCTTTGTAGATTTTAGACTAAGTATTAGATACCGAATCGCTAATGGAATTCTAGGTGAGTCTATTAGAGATGAAGTTGAAGATCAGCGTCTGAAGTCAAATGAAGATGAAGAATTGTTCTTAGCGTCTGTCAAACGCTAAAGAACTATTTCAAGATTTATGGATCAAACGCACAAAGTACTCCAGCGATCAGTATCAGATTCATCTGAAATAAATCCTCAAGTCATGAAGGACTTAAATGCAATCATTTAAAGGAAATTTATTTGCAATGGAAAATAAATTCGAATGCATTAAATGCATGATAAGAGCATTAAATGTGATAGGCTATTATGACTTGTGGACAAGCCACATTTTGACTAGATTGTCAAGTTTTCAGAGTTCAAACCTGCTTTCGTCTAATCAAAACCAACAGGATTTCAGGAATGTCAGAGAAAAGGCTGATTCACGCGCCGCATGAAGAACACGCGCTCACATGTGTCCAACGGACAAATCCTAAGAATTGCCTATAAATACCTCATTCCAGTAAACCCTAAATACACGTATATACACAAGATACACGTATATTTGTGACTTTCCAAAATCTTTCAAGATTTTTACATACATTCCAGACAGTCACAAATATCTCAAACATCTTCCAAAGAAGAAACCTAAACTCTTATTGAGATATTCCAAATTGTTTGATCTTTTCAAAAACAAAAAAAAACCTGTGTTATAAAACCCTCAACCTTTGATCTGAGTGAGAAAGTTGTTGAAACCCCTTACAGACAGTATTTCTGAGTGAGAGAAGCTTGTAGAAGAAGATCTTCATTGGTGCTGAAATCTGTGTGATCAAGGAGCCTGAGATCATTTTTCACCTCTTTACTATCTTGTAGAAGATTCTGTGTGATTTTTTGATAATCAACTTAGTAAATCTCCTCCAAGTGAAAAAGGAGAAGAAAGACGTAACTGGGATTACATCACCCAGTGAACCTTACAAATTCTTCTGTTATTTATCGTCTATTATTGTCTTACTTTATATTCTCTTACTTATTCTGAAAAAGACAAGCTAAACTGCTAAGCGATTATTTAACCAAAACTGAACGCTACAGCTTTAAAAACACTTCCGCTGTGCTAACCCTGATTAAGCGATCTAAGCTTTATCCTACTTTGGTAAATTGTTAAAATCACTAAGTCTAAGTTATTTTTACTAAAGCGCCTGACCTAGGGCTCAACTTTCCAAGAGTTTAAAACTTTTAAAGTGATACGAATTTTTGAAGTCGAAAAAGACTTCAGGGTCTATTCAATCCCTCCTCCCCTTCTAGACCCTTTCGTATGCTACTTGGGACTAACAAGTGCTATCAGAGCAGTTGAAGTAGAAACCTAAGCATTTCCAAGTGTAACTGCTTGTTTTGATCCATTTTTCTAAACTTAATCGCTTTAAATTTTCTTTTAAACATCTCATTATGGCTTTTAACAAAATGCCTAAGTTGGTAGAGTCAAACTATGATTCTTGGAAACTTAGAGCATTCGCGTATTTATGTTCTTGCGATAATGAAATGTGTGATGTAATTTCAGATGGCCCCATTATGATCATGAAAGTGATAACTCGAGCGCCTGGAGCTAATGAAGCAAATCCAAATGGTTATGTTGAAAAACCCAAGTTAGAATGGACGCCAGATGATAGAGAAAGAGCTAATCTGGATAATGTTGGACGAAGTGCACTTTACTCAGCGTTAGGAGATAACGATGCATTGTTCAACAAAATCAAACAATGTAAGACGTAAAAAGAGATATGTGATAAGTTGGCTATAGTGTGTGAAGGTTCAGCACAAATGAAGGAGAACAAGCTCCCATAGCCATGCAAAGATTTGAGCATTTCAAGATGCAGCCCAGTGAGACGCTAGAACAATTGGACGCAAGGTTTACTTTTCTCATTACAGAGTTAGCATCATTAGACAAGGAATTAACCAACAAGGAAATGGTCAATAAGATTTTTAGAAGTCTTCCAAGCAAGTATTTGATTAAGACTGTTGCTATGAGAGAATCACAGACATTGGAGGCTCTTGCTCCAGAACATGTGCTTTCAGAATTAAAGACATTTGAGTTCGAATTGGGTGAAGTCAGCGACACATCGACTTCAGCGACTGAATCAGGAGCTTTAATCGCTACCACCAAAAGTAAGGGTAAAGCGATTAGTGAGGTAAAATCAACAAAATCCAATGAAGAAAAAGAGATGGCTTTATTGGTCAAGAAATTTCTAAGATATGAAAAGAGAAACCCTATTGGACAAACTTCATTTCAAACCCCTTCCCCTGCATCAGCACCTCAATATCAAGTGCCAGTGTATTCGACACCTCAACCAATAGCGCCAGTTCCTTACCAAGCGCCTACAACTCCTACTCAGAATCTCTCAGCGCCAATTGTGTCAAAGCAATTATCCACTGAACAGAAAATGAAAACTAATTTGTATTATAATTACAGGAAACCAGGGCACTACCAGGTAAATTGCCCTTATCCAAATGTGTCTAAGCCTACAAGGAAATATTATGCGGATAAAAACTAATTCAGGAGCAACCTTCGCTAACAAGGTTTGCTAGCGGAATCTGAACCATTCTCCGCACCTGAAGAGGATTTGGAATCATCAGATGAAAGCAGTGATGATGAGCTAACAAGCAAATCAGCGTTGATTTATCTCATGGCAAGAGATGATGAAACGTCTTATGATTCGCTATCTGAGGTAACCACTGAATTATCTCATCCTCTTTCTTATGATGAATTACTCGACAAAGTTAATGAATGTTATAAAGATTATCAAGATGCCGCCAAAATATATCAAAATCACTTTGCTATTATTTCATCACTCCCAAGTGATAAAGTAACGCTCAAAGCAGAGTTGCAAGTTCAGCAACAATGCATTGAGAAGAACTAATCACTTGAGAGTGAAATTACTCAGTTGAAAAGAGATCTTGATATAATAGTCAAGAGAGAAGCTGATTTGATCGCTAGACTTGCCAAATCAGAGCAGCTCGTCTCGTCATTATCAAAAGCTTCAAGAAAGTTGGATAATGTGACTGAGGTAACAAGAATGTTTGGTGAAAAGACCGGTTTAGGATGCAATAAATTCGGTAAACAACCAAATAAATGTAATGTTACGGCAAACAACAAAGAAAATGGTGTTTTCTTTGTTGAGAAAGGTTCACAAAGCCAAACGCTGAATGAACCAAGCGACAATGGTATGAGGCCAAATGAGAAAGCCAAAGCTGACTCAGGCAAGGGAAAGGCGAAAGTAAATGATTCACAAAGATGGGTTCATCCAAACGCTCAAAAGGCTAAGGATAAACCTGACCACTATGAATCAAGCGCGAAACGTCCAGCACCAAAAGTGCAACCCAAGCCAGCGCCAAGGAAATACCAGTGTCAATATCCAAGGCACTCAAGATCATATTATCGACTATGATAATTATGATTATGACTATGATTATGATTACTATTATAATCGAGGATATTGTTATACACCCAAAAAGCACACACAACATAATGTGAAACCCAAGAAGGCCTGTATTCCTACAATGAAGACTAAGCAAATATGGGTTCCTAAAGTTTTAATTCAAACCAAAGTCACTAACGTTGAAGGACCCAAGACAACATGGGTACCTAAGAAGAATTAGAACTATCCTTTTAATGCAGGTACCTAGAGCCAACACCGATACTTCAGTTTGGTACATTGATAGTGGGTCATCAAGGCACATGACTGGCTCAAAACATCTCTTGGTCAACTATCGCTCTACCAACGGTTCTCAAGTTATATTCGGTGATAACTCCAAAGGTATAGGTATCATGCATAGGGGGAACATCATGATTAGTGATGTATATTATGTGGAGGGTCCTAAGCATATTTTATTGAGCATTAGTCAATTTTGTGAGAAAGGCTTTGAAGTGAAATTTTCTAGCGACTTCTGCTATGTTAACGACGCGAAGACTAAGTCTACTAAATTAAGAGGAAAAAGAACAAAAAATATGTATTTAGTAGATTGGGATTCTACAATTGATAACAACCCCACTTGCTTTGTTGCTAAAAGTCAAAATGAATTGTGTTGGTTATGGTATAGAAAAATGAATCACCTCAATTTTAAGGCAATCTCTCAATTAATATCGCTAAATCTAGATTGTCTAAGGGTTCCTTTAAAAAAAATCGCTTATGTGATGCATGTCAAATGGGTAAACAAGTTAAATCATCTTTTAAGAAGAAACCATGCCTATCTACTTCTAGAGTTCTTGAACTATTGCATCTAGATTTGTTTGGTCCTATTCAAATCATGAGTGTGAGTGGTAAAAAGTACTCACTAGTAATAGTTGATGATTTATCTCGCTATACATGGGTAGAATTCCTAGCAACCAAAGATGAAACTAGTGTCAAGCTCACATCGCTAATTCATCAATTGCAAATTTATAAAGATCTCAAGGTGATAAGAATTAGAAGCGATAAAGGAACTGAATTTACTAACCAATTTGTTGAGAAGTTTTGTACCGATTTTGGAATACTTCATGAGTATTCTGCCCCTATAACACCTCAACAGAATGGAGTTGCCGAGCGACGGAACAGAACTCTTAAAGAACCCGCTAGGACGATGCTTGCAGAGTCTAAGCTGCCTCAGAGGTTTTGGGCCGAAGCTATCAATACCGCTTGCTACACTCAGAACCGGTGTATGATCAACAAGCAACATGAGAAGACTCCATATGAGTTGTGGAAGGGACGTAAGCCTAACATTTTTATGTATTTGGTTCCAAATGTTTCATTCATAACAATGGATCCCAAAGTCTAAGGACATTTCACCCTAAAGCGGATGAGGGAATCTTTCTAGGTTATACCAAGAACGGAAAGAGTTTTCGCATCCTAAATAAGATCAAATCAAAGGTTGAAGAATTCATTCATGTTGTGTTTGATGATGCTAACCAAGAACCGAGTAAGGTTAATCCTGATGATGTAGGAATTGAAGATCTTGCCCAATAAGCGTCACAAATCAATCTTGGTGATAATAGTGATGATGAGGAGGATGATAAGATCTTTGTGTCCAATCCTAAGATTACTCGTGAGGTTACTAATGATGATATTGTCAGGATCGCTGATGATCATGAAGAGAATGATCATCAAGAGCAAATTGGAACTGTGAATGATGCAGCGACTGCGCCAGAGACAAATGAGGGTCAAGCGATTGATAATCAAGAGTCTCTCAACCCGTTCCAACCAGACCGTAAATGGCTTAGAGACCATCCACCAGAGTTAGTAATTGGAGATATTGGAGCACCTGTTAGAACTAGGTCCACAATAATCAATGAGGCCATGTTCGCAAGCTTCCTATCTCAAATGGAACAAAAGAAATTTGATGAGCGCTCAGTGATTCAACTTGGGTAGAAGCGATGGAAGAAGAACTTAACCAATTTGAGAGAAGCAAGGTTTGGATGCTAGTACCAAGACCAACTCAACAAGGAGTCATCAGAACTAGATGGGTTTTTAGGAACAAGATGGATGAAGATGGCATTGTTATAAGAAACAAAGCCAGATTAGTCACTCAGGGTTATTTTCAAGAAGAAGGTATTGATTTTGATGAGACGTATGCCCCAGTAGCTCGTCTTGAAGCAATAATATGTTCCTAGCGTTTGCCGCATTCAACAAGTTCGCAGTGTACCAAATGGACGTGAAGAGTGCTTTCCTGAATGGTAAACTCTAAAAAGAGGTATATGTGGAGCAACCACCAGGATTCATCAACAACCATGGGAAAAGTATGGTCTACAAATTGGATAAGGCACTCTATGGCCTTAAACAAGCACCAAGAGCATGGTATGATACTCTCTCTATCTTCCTTATAGGTAAAGGCTTTTCAAAAGGCAGCATTGATACAACGTTATTTAAAATTACCCATAATGAAGATATTCTCTTAGTCCAAATTTATGTTGATGATATTATATTTGGTTCTACTAATAAGCGATTGTGTGAGAAATTTTCGAAAATGATGCAAGAACAATTTGAAATGAGCATGATGGGTGAATTACTTTTCTTCTTAGGATTACAAGTTAAACAAATCCATAATGGCATATTTATAAACCAAGCTAAATATACAAGACATACGATTAAGAAAATTGGTATGGAAAATGAATCATCTTCAAAAATCCCAATGAGCCAAATACTTAAGTTAGATAAAGATGAAAGTGGGAAGAAAATTGATATCACTAAATATAGATGTATTATTGGATCACTTCTTTATTTTACCGCTAGTAGACCTAATATTATGTTTTCGGTATGCATGTGTGCACGCTTTCAAGTTGATCCCAGAGAATCACACTTAAATGCTACCAAGAGAATCCTTAAATACCTAAAAAGCACACAAAATGTCGGCTTATAGTATCCAAGGGACTCTCCTTTTGAACTAATTGGTTATTCAGACGCAGACTTTACAGGATGCAAGATTGATAGAAAAAGTACTAGTGGTACATGTCAATTTCTAGGTGATAGATTGATCTCGTGGCATAATAAGAAACAACAATCCATAGCGACTTCTACCGTTGAAGCAGAGTATGTAGCCGCTGGGAGCGGTTGTGCACAAATTCTTTGGATGAGGCAACAACTTAGAGATTATGGAACAATCTTAGGTCCTACCCCAATCCATTGTGATAACCAAAGCGCTTTAGCTATGACCCAAAACCCAGTTCTTCATTCTAGAACTAAACACATTGACATTCGCTACCATTTCTTGAGTGACCATGTTCAAAAGAAAGATATTTCCATGCACTTCATTTGAACTGACAAACAATTGGCAGATATCTTCTCCAAAGCGCTCAACGAACAACGTTTTCTCACTTGGAGAAGTGAATTAGGTATGATTAATTTAAACGCTTAAATCATAAAGTATCATATTTTCTAGGCATATAATTTAGGGGGAATCCAAATCTACCAATACCTACTCGAGTAAGGCTTGAACAGCGTGACATCCCTCTTCAAAGAGCATCTATTCCAGAACCTACCGTTCCAAGAATTTTAGCTGAAGAGAGGTAGATGACTGAATTTAACCGAACTTTCAGAATTTGCTTAAGGTATATTGGTATTGATCCGATTGAATGGGACAAACACTTCATTGCTTTCTAGAAGAGACAAAAGGAAGAGAATAAGCTCGTAATTGACAAAGATCATGATGCGATGATGACTTTGGAGGATAACATAACTGAAGCCATCTGAGCTGAAATGTCCAAGCGATACATAGTTAGACCAAGTCATTAGAGCTTTTTGATTTGCATTATCTATATTTTGTCTCTTACATTTTTTTTGTTTAGTTATAAAAATGCGTGTAATATTTGATATATATAAAAATGCATTTTTCAGCTGAAACACCTCGTCGAAGGGGGAAATTGTTAGAAATTGCCATCATCGAAAAGGAGGAAATTGTTAGGAATTTCATGTTAGATGTTTTGATGATGACAATGAGGATTACTTGTTAGACCCCAAAATATGTAAGTTTGATTTTAGTAGAAATCATGTATAAGCTTTGAGCTTAGAATTGTAATAAGCTTTATAAGCTTTGTTTTATTTTTATTCTAGAGTGTTAGACTAAGTATTCTTAGACTGAGCGTCTGATAATTTCTGAGTGAGTTTATCAGTAGTTAAGTTTGAAAACTCAAGCGCCTGAAGTCTGAATGAAGATAAAGATTCCAAGCGTCCAAACGACCAACTATTTCAAGCGTTTATTGGGATAGAAGTTATTCAAGGATGAATGAGCATCTATCAATGACTGATTTCACCTGAATTTATTTCTAAATCCAGAAGGAGTTTAATGCAAATATTCTCAGTGCATTTAAATGCCAATGGACATTTTGAGAAGTGCCTAGAAACCTTAGAGACTACAGTGAATGATGCTACCACCGCCAAGCTACTCGCAATGCAGGAACATTTCGACAATCGTCTAGATGATCTTACAGCTTCAATGTCTCAGATTGCTAATCTGGTTAGCCTACTCACAGAACATTTCTCAAAGGCTGATGATGGCAATAAGGGGGAAGAGAAGAGAAAAGGGTAGAACAGAAGAGCATCCAGTTCAAGAGCTTAAGATCCTCCTCCGTTGTCGAAGCGTCAGCTAGTATCTCCTCCTTCTGCGCAAAGATATGATTTCCCATCTTGGGTAACTGCTTATGGGATAAGTGATTCTGCTGGAGCGCCTAGTAGAATGCTAAGAGAACCTCTGATAGCACTGTATCCAAATCTACCAATACCTACTCGAGCAAGGCTTGAACTGCATGACATCCCTCTTCAAAGAGCACCTATTCCAAAACCTACCGATCCAAGAATTATAGCTGAAGAGAGGCAGATGACTGAATTTAGCCGAACTTTCAGAATTTGCCTAAGGTATATTGGTATTAATCCGACTGAATGGGACAAACACTTCATTGCTTTCAAGAAGAGACAAAAGCAAGAGAATAAGCTCGTAATTGACAAAGATCATGATGCGATGATGACTTGGGAGGATAACATAACTGAAGCTATTTGAGCCGAAATGTCCAAGCGATATATAGTTTGACTAAGTCATTTGAGCTTTTTGATTTGCATTATCTACATTCTTGTCTCTTATATGTTTTTTGTTAAGTTATAAAAATGCGTGTAATCATTGATATATATGAAAAGGCATTTTTCAGCTGAAACACCTCATTGAAGGGGGGAATTGTTAGGAATTGCCATCATCGAAAAGGGGAAAATTGTTAGAAATTTCATGTTAGATGTTTTGATGATGACAATGAGGATTATTTGTTAGACCCCAAAATATGTAAGTTTGATTTTAGTAGAAATCATGTATAAGCTTTGAGCGTTAGAATTGTTATAGGCTTTATAGGCTTTGTTTTATTTTTATTTTGGAGTGCTAGGCTAAGTATTCTTAGACTGAGCGTCTGATAATTTTTGAGTGAGTTTATCAGTATTTAAGTTTTCAGACTCAAGCGCCTGAAGTCTGAAAGAAGATAAAGATTCCAAGCGTCCAAATGACCAGCTATTTCAAGCGTTCATTGGGATAGAAGTTATTCAAGGATGAATGAGTGTCTATCAATGACTGATTTCACCTGAATTTATTTCTAAATCCAGAAAGAGTTAATGCAAATATTCTCAGTGCATTAAATTCTGATAAGAGCATTAAATGTGATAAGCTCTTTCGGACGTACGGAGAAGCTACCCTTGGACTATCAACTATTCACAGATTGCAGCACCAACTTTTGTGCAGCGAATTTTTCGAAAGAAGGACAAAAGTTGTTCACTTGCGGAAGTGAGAGACACGCGCCTGTGCATGTGTCAAACGGACACTTTTTCAAAGATTGCCTATAAATAGGACCAACAAGCCAAACATATCCGATTAATTCCAAGCCAAATTGTTGTTGCAATGAAGTCTCGTTCCTTAAACTCTCAGAAAAGCCAGAATATTCAAGCTAACATTCTCTTTGGTTTTCTTCAATTCCTGAGACGGTCAACCAATATCTCAAACATTCTTTTCAGAGAAACCTACATTACTATTGAGATATTCCCAATTGTTAGAACTTTATCAAAATCAAACAAGCCTTTTAGAAAAACAACACCCAAGCCTCGTGATCTGTGTGAAGTCGAAGTTGGATACTTGAATTATTTTTGAGTGAAAGAAGCAAGAGGATTGAAGTGTCTTGGAGCAAAAATCTGTGTGATCAAGGAGCTCAAGTCATCGACATCCATCTCTCCCTAATTTGTAGAAGATTCTGTGTGATTCTTTGAGAATCATTTTAATGGATTGCCTCCAAGTGTTCAAGGAGAAGAAGGACGTAGTTGGGATTGCACCACCCAACGAACCTTACAGATTTTGTGTTATTTACTTTACAGTTAATTTTTTTGTTATCATATCATTGCATAAATTGACTAAGTAAAACACAATCAAAATCTAAGCACCTAAGAAATAGTTTGTGACGCTAAAAGCTTTCAAACAAGAAGACTATAAAATCATTCCGTTGTGCTAACACTGATCAAAGAAGTGAACGCTTAAACCTATTTAGTTATAGTATTCAAATATTGAAGTATAAGTTAACTTTCTAAAAATTCTTCAATAGACGCTCAGTCAAGCGCCTACTTCTCAAGCGTCCAACACATTTTTAATACGATGTTTTTTAAGTCGAAAAAGACTTTCGGGTCTATTCAACCCCCCCTCCCTTCTAGACCCTTTCGTATGCCACTTGGGACTAACAAGTGGTATCAGAGCGGTTAAAGTTAAAATTTTAAAATTTCCAAGCATAACAGCTTGTTTAGATTCCTTTTCAAATCTAGTTGCTTTAAATTTTCTTTATGACATTTGCTAAAGTTCCCAAACTGAATGAGTCAAACTATGACACATGGAAAGTCAAAGCATTTACATATCTTTGTTCATGTGATGATGACATGTGCGATATTATTTCAGATGGGCCAATCAAAATATATAAGGTTATCACTAGAGCGCCTGAAGCCACGGAAGACACTACGGATGGTTACGTGGAAAAGCCAAAACAAGAATGGTTTCCAAATGAGCGTCGAAGAGCAAATTTGGACAATGTTGGTCGTAATGCTCTATATACAGCTATCGGTGATAATGACAACTTATTCAACAAGATTAAGTCATGCAACACTACTAAGGAAATTTGGGATAAGTTAGCCATAATTTGTGGTGGTTCAGCTTAGATTAAAGAGAACAAGCTTTCCATTGCAAAGGAAGGGTTTAACAATTTTAAGATGTTGCCCAATGAGACTTTAGAACAATTGGATATAAGATTCACAACGCTTACTACAAAATTAACATCTTTGGTTATAGATTTATAGAATCGGGAAATGGTGGTCAAAAGTTTTAGAAGTCTACCTAGTAGATTTTTGATAAACACAACAGCTATGAGAGAGTCGAACAATTTGGATAGTTTAACTCCAGAAGATGCTTTTTCGGAACTCAAAGCATTTTAGTTTGAGTTGAATTCGACTAGTGATGTAGTGAGCAGTCCAGTGATTGAGTCTGGAGTGCTTATAGCGTCAATCAAGGGTAAATCAGGTAACAAGGGAAAGGTTTCGAATATTAGCGAGGAAGAGGAGTTGACTTTACTGAATAGATTTAGGAAGTTCTTGAGATATGAAAAGAAAAGAAAAGGTTCCAGCAATCAAGGACAAAATTCATATCAAGCGCCTGCTCTAGTACAACAACAGTTTCAAGCACCTCAGTATTCTGTTTCTACACCTCAAGCGCCTGTTCAGTACCAAGCGTATGCTCAAAATCTCTCAGCACCTATGGTCTTAAAACCACACACTGCAAGGTTAACAAATGAACAAAAGATGAAAACTAATCTTTGTTATAATTGTAGGAAACCAGGGCACTACCAGGTAAATTGCCCTTATCAAATGTATCTAAGTCTTCAAGGCACGATTACTTGGATGAAAACTAATTCAGGAGCAACCTTCGTTAACAAAGTTTGCTAGAAGAATCAGAACAAGCGTCCGCACCTGAAGATTTGGAATCTTCAGAGCAAAGTAGTGATGATGATGAGCCAGTGGATGACTTAGAGCTCATTTGTCTCATGGACAGAGATGATGAAGCGTCCCCTGAGGTAAACACTGAATTATCTCTTCCTCTTTCATATGATGAATTACTTGACAAAGTCAAAGAATATTATAATGATTGTCAAGATGCCGCTAAATTATATCAAAATCGCTTTTATATCATTTCATCACTCAAAAGTGATAATGTGACGCTCAAAGCAGAGTTGCAAGTTCAACAACAATGCATTGAGAAGAACAAATCTCTTGAAAGTGATATAACAAATCTGAAAAGTGACCTTGATATAATAGTCAAGAGAGAAGCTGGGATGATTGCTAGACTTGCTAAATCAGAACAGCTCGTCTCATCATTGTCCAAAGCATCAAGAAAGCTAAACAATGTGACTGAGGTAACAAGACTATTTGGTGAAAAGACCGGTTTAGGATGCAATAAATTCGGTAAACAATCAAACAGATCTAGTGTTTATAGCAAACAACAAAGGAAATGGTGTTTTTTTTGTTGAGAAAGGTTCACAAGGTCAAACATAAAATGAACCGAGCGACAATGGTACGAGGCCAAATGAGAAAGTCAAAGCTGACTCAGGCAAGGGTAAAGCGAAGGCAAATGATTCATAAAGATGGGTTCATCTAAATTCTCAAAAGACTAAGGATAAACCTAACCACTGTGAATCAAGCGCTAAGCGTCAAGCCCCAAAAGTGCAACCTAAGCCAGCGCCCAGGAAATACTAGAGTCAATATCCAAGGAAGTCAAGATCATATTATCGATACTATGATGATTATGATTATGACTATGATTATGATTACTATTATAATCGAGGATATTATTATACACCCAAAAAGCACACACAACACTATGTGAAACCCAAGAGGCCAGTATTCCTACAATGAAGACTAGGCAAATATGGGTTCCTAAAGTTCTAATTCAAACTAACAATGCTACTAAAGGACCCAAGCAACAATGGGTACCTAAACAGAAATAGGACTTCCCTTTTGATTGTAGGTACCTAGAGCTAGAGCCAATACATCTATTTGGTACTTCAATAGTGGATTGTCAAGGCACATAACTGGTTCCAAGGATCTATTGATCAACTATCGAGCTGGCAATGGTCCTCAGGTTTTATTTGGTGACAACTCCAAAGGTAAAACCAAACGTATAGGTACTGTGCATAGGGGGAACATCATGATAAGTGATCTTTATTATGTTGAGGATCTGAGCACAATTTATTAAGCATAAGTTAATTTTGTGATAAAGGCTTTGAAGTCATTTTCTCAAGCGACTGTTGCTATATAAATGACGCTAAGACAAAGTCTACTAAATTAGAAGGTAAAAGAACAAACAACGTATATTTGGTAGATTGGGGTTCAACACTTGATAACAACCCAACGTGCTTCGTTGCTAAAAATGAATCTAAAACGGGTTGGTTATGGCATAGAAAAATGAATCACCTCAACTTTAAGACAATCTCTCAGTTTATAAATCTAAATCTTGTAGAGGGATTTGATATATGTTATTACACTAGTTTTCCCCTGTTTATTGACTTGGTTTTGATTGTTTCGTCGATAATTTGATCACATATGATGCTTTGAACCCCGTTTTCTTTGCCTTGTTAGATTAGGTTAACAGTCGGGGCACAGAGCGAGAAACGAAGGCACAACGAAGAACTTTTGGAGAAAAATAGGGCAACGCCGCTCGTTCAACCACAAACGCCGTGGTGATGAGCTGCAGAAGTGAACGCCGTGGCGATCACCATCCAACACCGCGGCGATGGTGAGGCAGAATGCGAATGCTGCGGCGTTCAACCACCAACGCCGCGGAGTTCGAGGCGGCGGAAATGGTCTATAAATAGACCATTTAGGTTAAAACACAGTGGATACACTTGAGAGCTGCCAAACAAGAAAAATAGGAGAGAAACATCTTGGAGAGAAGATAGAAGGCCACAACGTCTCTTTGAAAGCCCGGATTCGCAAGACGACGGAGATGTCATCGAGGGATCCACTTCATCACGGTTATTCGGGAGTTGTTATATCTTTATTTCATAAAGTTGTCCAACTCTTTACAATGACTTGTATGATTCAAATCCATATTAGTGACATGAACATGAGCTAAACGCATTTGATTAAGGCCGTGGCTAGGCCGTTTATGTTATTTTGATTGTTGTTGTTTTGGTATTTATTGGATTAATGTTGGTTTTAGCTATGTATTCAATAGTTGAGCTCAATGCTTCGCTTGTTTGATCACCAAGTGTTCGATAAAATGCCTAGGTTAGAGATCGAGAGATAATAACCAAGGGAAGATATAAACATTGAATACCCTATAGTTAAACCGACTAGAGATAGACTCGGTTTCTTTAGGTGGCTTTCCATTCACGTGGGGAATTCCTAGACCTTAAATGCATCTTTGTTAAGACGGGTTTTCATATAGAGATATATAGGAAATCGTTAACTAAGGTAGGGTTGCTATGCCAAGAGATTGGGTAGTACGTATGTTAGGGAATTTCGCCTTAGCTAAATCCATCTAATAATCCAATAGAACCTTAATCACAATCGAAATACATAAACGGTTGAACTATGTGCCTTAATCGCTTCTCTTCTATCGTTTCTTCCACTTATTTGGTTATAACTTATTTTAGTGCTTAACTTAGTTAAATTAGTTTAAATCAAACCTTTTATCGATTGATCTAACTTAGAATTGGGTAATACAGTAGTTTTGGTACTTAGATTATAGTTGTCCATGCGGATACGATAACCCCGGACTTGAACATCCACTTTACTACTTACACGATCTAGTTCTCTTGCTAGGATTTTGTCATGTCAAGTTTTTGGCGCGGTTGCCGGGACAACTATTTTTATCTAATATTGAGATTCTCTTATTCTTTCTGAGCTTAGATCATTTTTTTTTACTAATTGTTTTGTCTTTCTTTATGCAAGGTTGATCTTGTCTAGTGCATGACCCGTACTAATCGGATTGGACTAGCGGAATTGGACCCTGAAATTGAACGAACATTTACTAGAGGGGTAAGACTACAAAGAGAGGCTCAACAACATCAAGATATAATGGATCCGAATCCTCCTATTCACATAGATCCCGCTATCTTAGAAGAAGCAGTTCGTAGGGAGCTTGCGAATCTTCGCGTCCCTCTAAACCAACCAGAGGCTCCTCCACAACGCCCTTTGAGGGATTATATGATGCCAAACATTCAAGGAGCTGCCGGGCCAATTGTTCTACCACCGGTAGAGGCTAACACCTTTCAAATCCTGCCGGGGTATATCCAGATGATAGGGAACCAGGTTCAATTCTCCGGTTTACTCCATGATGATCCTCACGCTCACATAGCAACGTTCTTAGAGATTATCCATACCTTCAAGAATAATGGAGTGACTGATGACGCAATACGGTTAAGGTTATTCCCATTCTCCCTCAGAGACAAAGCTAAACAATGGTTCAACTCTTTGCCGACCGGCTCTATTCGTACTTGGGATCAAATGGTGGATAAATTTTTGTCCAAGTTTTTTCCACCCGGCAAGACAGCAGCCATGAAAAATGAAATCACTAGCTTCTGTCAATTTGAGGGGGAATCACTTTATGAGGCATGGGAGCGTTTTAAGAAACTTCTGAGGAAATGCCCACACCACGGGTTAGTCGTGCTGATACTTGTGCAAACCTTCTACTTAGGATTGGGTCCTAATCTCCGAACGAATTTGGATGCCGCAGCAGGCGAAACTATCATGAACAAGTCACCCGATGAAGGTTGGGCGTTAATTGAGCTGATGGCCGAAAACAACTATCAATGGCCAACTGAACGAATCACATTGCCCAAGAAGCTAGCCGAAGTGTGTGAAATTGGAGATAGTTCAGGTGTCGCTGTTCAATGGGAAGCCTTAAACAAAAGGTTAGACGCGTTCAGACTCATGCAGGGTACAATGAATCAGGTCAAAGCCACTTGTGAAAATTGTGGAGGTGATCATATGAACCTTGAGTGCCTGATACTTAACACGGTTGAAAGTGCAAACTTCATGGGAAACTCAAGTCGTCCACAGAACAATCTATATTCGAACTCTTTCAATCAGGGATGGAGGAATCATCCAAATTTCTCATGGAACTAAAATACGAATATGGCGAGACCACCACCACCCGGTTTTCAGCAAAGCCAAGGAGGTTTCCAACAACCTCCATTTCAAAGGACAGGAGGGTTCCAACAATCACAACAAACCGAGAAAAAGAACAATATGGAAGATGTGTTGCAAAAGTTCATGACAGAAACGACACAAAAGTTTCAATCTCAAGAAGCAAGTTTAAAAAATCATGAAATTGCACTAAAGAACTTAGAAACACAAATTGGGCAAATCGCCAACATGCTTTCAGGACGAACCCAAGGCACGTTACCCAGTGATACCGAGAAAAATCCTAAGGAACAAGTTCAAGCATTTTCACTTCGTAGCGGTAAGAACCTCGTTGATCTAGAATTGGGAGAGAATATGGAGGATACACATCAAAGTTCGGATGAAACCAAGGAAGCATCCAACTCTAGAAAGAACGCCACGGTATCATCCCCTATTTCAGAACATTCCTCACACGAACTCACCGTGGCCAAACCACGGCCTCCTTTTCCACTTGCATTACAAAAAGGGAAGTTAGATAAGCAATTTGCTAAGTTTCTTGATATATTTAAACAATTGCGTATTAACATTCCTCTTGTAGATGCTTTGTTGCAAATGCCGAGCTATGCTAAATATCTTAAGGATATGCTTTCTCACAAGAGAAAGTTGGAAGAACATGAAACGGTAGCCCTTACGGTAGAATGCTCAGCTATATTGCAAAATAGGATCCCTCAAAAGCTTAAGGATCCCGGGAGCTTTACAATTCCTTGCACTATCGATTCTATTTTCTTTTCTAAAGTTTTGTGCGATTCTGGTGCCAGTATTAATTTGTTGCCTTTGTCACTTTTCAGGAAATTAGGACTTAGCGAGCCCAAGCCTACCACTATCTCGTTGCAACTTGCTGATAGGTCCATCAAGTACCCACGAGGAATAGTGGAAGATGTCTTAGTGAAGGTCGAAAAATTTATCTTCCCGGTGGACTTTGTAGTTCTAGACATGGAAGAAGATGTCGAGCTACCACTTATTCTTGGTCAACCATTCCTCGCCACCGGCCGAGCATTAATTGATATTGCCAATGGTCAATTAACTCTTAGAGTGGGAGATGAGCAAATGACAATCAATGTGTTTCATGCTATGCGAACCCCATCTAATGATTCTACTTGTTTCCACATTGATGCACTTGATACTCTAATTGTCGAACAGTTTTAGGAAAATCAATATGACGACCAAGTGGAGGCATGTCTTGTGAATACCGGGGAAGACATGATGGAAAATGTTAACTTGAGGGACACTGTTGCTTTTCTAGATGCCAATCCACCTTACAGATGAAGTTTTCGACCTCGTTTCGAAGTGTTGGATAGACCAATCACTGTGCCACCAAGGCCCTCCATCGAAGAACCACCAGCTCTTGAGCTTAAACCTCTTCCTTCTCATCTTAAGTATGCTTATTTACAAGATTCAAAATTCTTACCTGTTATAATCTCTTCATCTTTGACAGAAATTATGGAAGAAAAGCTGTTTACGGTGTTAAAAGCCCATAAAAAGGCCTTTGGCTAGAAAATAGCTGATATCAAGGAGATTTGTCCAACGGTATGTATGCATAAGAGCCTTATGGAAGACGAATACAAACCCACCATCCAACCGCAAAGACGACTCAATCCGATGATGCAAGAAGTCGTTAAAAAGGAGGTGATCAAGCTACTTGATGCATGTATTATCTATCCTATCTCCGATAGCAATTGGGTAAGTCCAACTCAAATGGTCCCGAAGAAAGGAGGTATGACTGTTATTACCAATGCTAGCAATGAATTAATTCCCACACGAACAGTTACCGGGTGGCGAGTATGCATTGATTATCGAAAATTAAATGAAGCCACCCGGAAAGACCACTTCCCCTTCCCTTTATTGATCAAATGCTTGAGAGGTTAGCCGGGCATGAGTTTTATTGCTTTCTAGATGGCTACTCTGGCTATAATCAAATTGCCATTACACTCGAGGATCAAGAGAAAACCACTTTCACTTGTCCTTATGGCACATTTGCTTATAGACGGATGCCATTTGGCTTATGTAATGCCCCTGCCACCTTTCAACGATGTATGATGGCTATTTTTCATGACATGCTCGAGGACTTCCTAGAAATTTTTATGGATGACTTTTCAGTTTTTGGAACTTCGTTCGATACATGTCTTAACCATTTAACACGCGTTCTAAAACGATGTGAAGAAACTAATCTTGTGTTAAATTGGGAAAAGTGTTATTTTATGGTTCAAGAAGGAATTGTGCTTGGCCATCAAATCTCTCACAAGGGGATTGAAGTGGATAAAGCTAAAGTCGAGGTCATTGAAAAACTTCCACCACCATCCTCGGTGAAAGCTGTTAGGAGCTTTCTTGGTCATGTAGGATTTTACAAGCGTTTCATTTTAGACTTTTCGAAAATCGCTAAACCATTGTCTAGTTTGTTGGTGAAAGATGCCCCGTTTAACTTTGATGATAAGTTTTTGCAGGCTTTTCACATGCTCAAGGAAAAATTAATCTCTGCACCCATCATGGCGCCTCCAGACTGGAACCTCCCATTTGAGCTTATGTGTGATGCAAGTGATTCAGCAGTTGGAGCTGTACTGGGCCAAAGGAAAGATAAGGTATTTTACACCATTTACTATGCTAGTCGAACTTTAAATGATGCGTAATTGAATTATGCCACGACGGAAAAGGAATTGCTAGCTATAGTCTTTGCATTTGATAAGTTTCATTCATACTTTGTCTTGAATAAAGTCATTGTTTACACTGATCACTTCGCACTTAAGTATTTACTTGCGAAGAAAGATGCCAAACCTCGACTTATAAGATGGATTCTTCTTCTCCAAGAATTTGATCTAGAAATTAGGGATAAAAAGGGAGTTGAGAATGTGGTAGTTGATCATTTGTCTAGGATAGCAGCCCCTGTCTCTGATCCACTTAATGAAAACCCAATAGGGGAAGAGTTTCCCGATGAACAATTGTATTCGGTAATTCATGGTGCTTTCCCTTGGTATGCTGATTTTGCAAATTATATTGTCACGGGTGCACTTCCCCCGAATCTTACATTTCATTAAAAGAAGAAATTTTTACATGATGTTAAGCATTATTTTTGGGAAGAGCCGTTTTTGTTTAAGAATTGTGCAGACGGCATTATCAGGCGATGTGTCCCGGCGGAAGAAATGATATCTATTATGAGCCATTGCCATGATGGCAAGGTAGGTGGCCACTTCGGGCCCACTAAGACCGCCTCAAAAATTCTCCAATCAGGTTTTTTTTGGCCCTCTTTGTTTAAAGATGTGCATGAGTATGTATCTTCTTGTGATCAATGCCAACGAACTGGAAATATTTCGAGGAAACATGAAATGCCCTTAAATTACATGCTAGAATGCGAACTTTTTGATGTGTGGGGAATTGATTTTATGGGACCGTTCCCTAGCTCATGCTCAAATAAATACATTCTAGTCGCGGTTGATTATGTGTCTAAATGGGTTGAAGCGGAGGCTTTGCGTACAAATAACTCGAGGGTAGTTGTTAAATTTTTGAAAAAACGCATTTTTACTCGATTTGGTACCCCTCGAGCCATTATAAGTGATGGTGGCACTCATTTTTGCAATAAACAGTTTGATACTCTTTTACAAAAATATAGTGTCACACATAGGATTTCCATGCCATACCACCCTCAAACGAGTGGTCAAGTTGAAGTGTCAAATCGGGAACGTAAACGCATCCTTGAGAAAACGGTAAATTCATCTAGAAAGGATTGGTCTCTTAAGATAGATGATGCTCTGTGGGCATATCGAACTGCTTTTAAGACACCTATTGGCATGTCACCGTACCACCTCTTTTTCGGGAAAGCCTGCCACCTCCCCGTTGAGCTAGAACATAGGGCATTTTGCGCAATTAAACTGCTTAATTTTGATTTGCAAGATGCAGGCAAACACAGGTTGTTGCAATTGAACGAGCTAGATGAGTTCCGACACGAGGCCTATGAAAATGCAAAAATCTACAAGGAATGTACAAAACTGTGGCATGACAAGCACATCACACCGAGGGAGTTTACCGAGGGTGAACAGGTCCTTTTATTCAATTCCCTTCTCCGACTTTTCCCCGGTAAACTACGCTCTAAATGGTCGGGACCCTTCATTGTCATGAAAGTTTACCCCTCTGGTGCGGTTGAAATTTCACACGAGACAAAGGGCTCCTTCACGGTTAATGGACAACGTTTGAAACATTACCAAGGAAATGATTGTGTGAGGGATTAGGTGCACATCATCCTCATAGACCCACCAAACTGATTGCCCCTAAGTCAAGCTAATGACTATAAACAAGCGCTTCTTGGGAGGCAACCCAAGTTCTTTTGTTTTATTTTGTCATTTCTTCATTTTATTTCATTCCATATTTTTTAGTAGTGCTTTCATCGTGTCGCAGGTATTCTATTCATTCATACGAATCGACACAAGCAACCTATACCCATCATCCTCAAGATAAAGTGTTGTGCCTACTGGACACAACGCCGCGGCGTTCAAAAACCAACGCCGCGACTTTGGCTACTGGACAGAAATGCCGCGGCGTTCGCTGGATATATCAGGGGCAGCAACCGATTTTTACCCCAACTTCATCATTTTAAACCCTAATTTCACAACCCACAAAACTCACCCCTCACAAAAATCTAAATTACTCCCACATCACTCAAAATCTATCAAATTCCTCTTAAATCCACAGTACCAAACCCATTTCCTACCTATCCCACCGATCAAAACTCAAAAAAAAAAAATTCGGCCAAAAATCACCCCTCGAAGCCACACCGCCGCCGTCCGCGCCTCACACCGTCGTCGCTGGAGTTGTGTCACCACCACTAGATTTTGACTTGCATTTTGCTCGTATTTGGGTAAAGTACCACTTCATTCATAAATTTGTGCTATTTGTCTACATTTTTAGATTAAGATTCGTGAATGGTTTGTGGTTGATTGTGGGGTGCGACTTCATGTTCATTGTGGGATTGTTGTTATAGTAATGTTCTTGATTGAGAAATTTCGTTTGGTCGAATCAATTATGTGGGCTAGTCGATCTTGAATTGTCCGTCAAAAATTATCCGGGGTTGTTTATTATCCATTGTTGTTATTAATGGTGAGTTTGTTGTGGATTGTTGAGTTGTGACAAATTTGGTTGTGGGAATGATTTGCTGAAGAAGTTTGGGGTGCTTGGGTGATTTCGGTTGTGTGGGTGCATAGGGCGTACATTTTGTTGGATTGTTAAAAATTGTTAAGGGATCAAAGATGCGAACTCGATATTCTTAGGCGGCGAAAGGGAAGGCTAAGGCTACTACTTCTACCCCGTCGATGACCCACCATATGATGATGAGGCTCTGTTGGACGACAATCAAACCGAGACCGACACTCAACCACGGGCTCACTACGATCGCCTCAAATTTGTTAGCCTCGCCGCATCTCTGTGTTTTTCGGAAAAATTAACAAGAAAAAATGTGGTTTATGAAAGGGCTCTAGATTGCTCGCTTGAGCCGTTTAAGTCAAATATCCAGCATCGAGGATGGTTTGAGTTTGCTACACAGCCAGGGGAGGCTATTATTCCGTTAGTGAAAGAATTCTATGCCAATGCTACCGGAAAGCCTGAAGATGTCCACAGATTAGTCTCCATTCGGGTGCGGGGTCGGAACGTGAGTATTTCGTCCAAAAACATTAATGAGATACTTCAAGTTCCCATCCCTAACCGGGATCAGTTTGCGACATTTTTGGACGATATTGATTATGCTGCTCTCCACTCCAAATTGTGTTATCCTGACACCGAACGGACAGGTTTCAAGGAATCCCGGCCGGTTTCGATCAAGGCGTGTCACCTCCGCACCACGACACGGACATGGTATTATTTTGTTTGCTCTCGTCTTCTCCTGACCTTATCCTTGAGGTGGTATATACGATTGATCAGGGACTGAACATTAACGTGGGCAAACTAATTAAGAAACAGCTGATTCAGTCTATCATTGAGTGCTCAGGTGCAAAGAAGAATCTATGTTTCCCATCTCTGATCACTGCCTTGTGCAAGGACGCCGGTGTTCCATACTCGCAGATGGAGGATGTTGAGGTGCCGCATCGGATTATCTCATATTCACAGATTTGCAAAGCTGCGACTGCCGCTACTGGTTCTGGTCGCCGTGCCCACTGCCCTTCTACTACATCGTCTGCCGCCGTTTGCGCTCCCACTTTGCCTGCTCTGCCTCGACGCACAGCCCCACAGCATGGATCCTCTTCTTCTGGGGTCACGTCTGATATTCTGCAGTGGGCCGTTGAGTTGGATAACAAGATGACGCAGCTCGATCAGAACATTCTTGCTGCGTGATGGGATGCACACCGCCGATGGCAGTTTATGGAGAGTGCCATTCAGGCTAATGCCTTTAGCCCTTGGGCCAGTGTGTGGCCCGAGTTCCCTCAGTTCGATCCACTTGCTCCATTTCACCCGTAGCCCCAGCCTCCAGAGCCCATTGCCGTCCCAGATAATGCTGCGGCTGATGAGGAGGAGGATGACGAGGAGGATGATGATGATGATGATACGGAATCAGATGAGTAGGGGGATGTGATGATTGTTTGAGAGCCTCCCCACCCCTTTTGTTTTTTGACTTATCATGTTATGTATGGATGTAGCTCGTTGCACTTGCTGATTGTGCTATTTTCGTTTGTTTTGTTTACCTTTATCGTGTTTTTTATTTTTTATCCTGCTCTTTTATTTTATTTTAATTTTTTTTTGTTTCCCTTAATGCGTTGATGTGGTTCCCTTGAGTTTTCTATCAGACAGGTTTTGATAACGCTTTGATTTCGGGATCCTCGACACTCCAGTTCTCCTCCGTTTCTCTCAACTTTGGGTTGTCTCATTTTCCTCTCCTCTTGCCCTTATTTATTGGAACCATTGAGGACAATGTTTACTTTCAGTTTGGGGTACAACCTTTATGATTTAGAATTCATGAATTGGTGCACCCTTGCATAAGAGCATAATGCGTTTGAATATCTCTACTCTCTCGAAGTCAAAGTCCCTTATTTGTGGTCAACATGTCATATGTTGTGACTTGAAAGCCCTTTTAGTCATGCTTATACAATTTTTGAGGATTTAAAATGTTGAACTTTCAATTTTGTTGACTATGAAGTGTGTATTAATGTTGTGAAGTCATAAAATGATTAGGCCATCTTTCATTGTCATTAGCCTAACATTTTTGCCTTCTCTATATTGCATAATCTCTAGACCTTGATTTGAGCCGTATTGATAAGAATGGAGTGTGTAAGCACACTAGAAACCACCATTCGTCTTTATTTCATAAGCCACGACAACCACCTTCTAGCCTAAAAGAAAAAGAATGCCTTGCACCCAATCAAGAGAGTTAGAACTTCATATCATTTGACTTGAATATGGGTAGTCACCTTGTTTTGATTTGAATGTATATGAGTTAGATAGTGATGTTTTGGCTATGTTGGGATATTGAGTTTGAAGTATTATGTAAAAAAGGGGATGAAATGAAAACTTGAGCAATGGGCTAAATAGTCGATATATATATATATGAAAAAATAAAAAGTGTGCTCTCGACTAGGCTTTGATCTTGGCACTCAATTGGATCATTTGGCTTGGGAATCTGTGTACAACCCAATATGAAAAGAAACAAGTTTGGGGGTTGTAAGTTGAAAGGCAAAATAGAGTGAAAAATGGATAAGTGATAAGTTGTGAAAGTTTATATGGTTTATATGAGAATTTAGCTCGATGATTTTGAGTTATAGGCTCTCTTGAATTAGTCACTTTGATATATGTTATTTTTACACTAGTTTTCCCCCGTTTATTGACTTGGTTTTGATTGTTTCGTTGATAATTTGATCACATATGATGCTTTGAACCCCGTTTTCTTTGCCTTGTTAGATTAGGTTAACAGTAGGGGCACAGAGCGAGAAATGAAGGCACAACGAAGCACTTTTGGAGAAAAACAGGGCAACGCCGCGGCGTTCAACCACAAACGCCGTGGTGATGAGCTGCAAAAGTGAACGCCGTGGCGATCACCATCCAACACTGCGGTGATGGTGAGGCAGAATGCGAACGCCCGCGGCGTTCAACCACCAATGCCGCGGCGTTCGAGGCGGCTGAAATGGTCTATAAATAGACCATTTAGGTTAAAACACAGTGGATACACTTGAGAGCTGCCAAACAAGAAAAATAGGAGAGAAACACCTTGGAGAGAAGATAGAAGGCCACAACGTCTCTTTGAAAGCCCGGATTCGCAAGACGACGGAGATTTCATCGAGGGATCCACTTCATCACAGTTATTCAGGAGTTGTATATCTTTATTTCATAAATGTCCAACTCTTTACAATGACTTGTATGATTCAAATCCATATTTGTGACATGAACATGAGCTAAACGCATTTGATTAAGCCGTGGCTAGACCGTTATGTTATTTTGATTGTTTTGTTTTGGTATTTATGGATTAATGTTGGTTTTAGCTATGTATTCAATAGTTGAGCTCAATGCTTCGTTGATTGGTCACAAGTGTTCGATAAAATGCCTAGGTTAGAGATCGAGAGATAATAACCTAGGGAAGATATAAACATTGAATACTTATAGTTAAACTAACTAGAGATAGACTCGGTTTCTTTAGGGGGCTTTCCATTCACATGGGAATTCCTAGACCTTAAATGCATCTTTGTTAAGAGGGTTTTCATATAGAGATATATAGGGAAAATAGAACTAGGTAGGGTTGCATGCCAAAGAGATTGGGTAGTACGTATGTTAGGGAATTTTGCCTTGGCTAAAAAATCCATCTAATAATCCAATAGCAACCTTAATC